>CM032159.1:24305298-24366780 GCA_018901935.1 Pugionium cornutum
ATCAATTTTCTATGTTGTGAAAAACTTTAAGACTAAATTTGCTTTGACAAATCCTCCAAGTAATCCAAGTCACGGTTAAGTCCTCCTAAAAATCTTGCCATAGTAGCTTCTCTGTCTTCTGAAATGTCTGCCCTGATCATGAGGGTTTCCAACTCCTGGAAATAGTCCTCAACACTTCGGCTTCCTTGATTGAGTCTCCTTAGCTTTTGGTGAAGCTCACGGTGGTAATGGCTGGGCACAAACCTTTTCCTCATTATGGCTTTCATCTCAGCCCATGTTTCTACTGGATACTCACCATTACGTCTTCTGGAAGTCACCAATTGATCCCACCAGCTGAGTGCATACTCATAAAATTCAGTAGCAGCTATGCGGACCTTGTTGAGCTCGGAATAGTGTTGACAATCAAACACCAGCTCGATCTTCTTCTCCCACTCCAGGTAAGTGTCTGGATCATTTTTGCCATAGAATGATGGTATCTTTAGTTTAAGACCTCTTATGGTGTCATTAAGCGTCACCCTTTCTTCTCTTACACGCCTATGCCTCCTTTGGGTTCTCCTACTCCCTTCACTGCCATGACTATAGTAGGCTTCTATTTCTTCATTATGGCCATGTCTAAAGGGATTCCTGGTTCTCCTTGGACCTTCTTCAGTGTTACTATTGTTCTGAACATCATCAAGCCGCAAATGATTGGCTTCCAGCTCTACTTGTAGTACTTTCTTCATTTTTGCAACTAGAGTCTCCATTAACAAGTTTGGTGCTTCTGAAGTTTGATTTTTTCCTGACATAGCTACAAATACACTTAACAAATGCGTTAAAAGTACCTGCTCTGAAAAAATATTTTCAATGGAAGATGAAGAGTTGCGAGTGTGTTATTTTCTAATCTGAAAATGCAATGGGTTGGGGTCGATTTTGATGTGATAAACTGATGTAATATTGGATAAAACAACAATGCAATTATATGAAAACAACAATTATTTTCTAATCTGAAAATGCAATGGGTAGGGGTCGATTTTGATGTGATAAACTGATGTAATATTGGATAAAAACAACAATGCAATTATATGAATAGGTTTTTTTGGATTAATCAACTGATGCAAATCGATACAAAAGCTGATGCAATCTAAACAGATGGAAATGGAGAGATATGGAGATGAGGGATAGGGATAACCGATCAGAAGTGTGCTCTGATACCAAATGATGCGAACCTCCCAAGGAATGCATTTCTGGATGCGGTTGAGATAGGCTTTGCAACAGAATGAATCGAAATTCAATCTGTTCAAAGGTTGTGGATTGAAGGGTCACACAGTAGTTGCGGAAAGGCTACTGATTTACCTAAGATAGTAGCTAAGATATTACACACTAAGGCTACTAAATGTTGACTGAAGGATATTACACACCAACAATCAGATTAAGAAGAGAATCACTCTCAAACTTAAGAAAAGAAGCTGTTTTTATTTGAAAAGTTGAATGATCAAGTTTACAACTGAAAGCCCCTATTTATACTATAAGGGAACGTAATATGAGGAGCCTACAACATTAAATTGGTTACAATTACAAGGGAAGACTTGACCAAAGACCTTGACCAAAGACCTTGACTTCATTAACTCTTATTTTGACTATGAATGTAGACACTTTTCCCCTCCTTTGATGACGCCAGTTTTTAGCATTTTTAATTGAACTCCTTTTGATTTTAAACAACAAATTGGGCTGGTTGTAATGTGATTCATTTGCGTCATTAAAAACCTTACCAAGAAAACCCAATGGGAGAAAACTTGGATAAGGGAAAAAGAGTACAAATGGATCACATACCCATTTGTATGCTGTCTTGAGCTTGTACTAAAATCAGAGTGCATTTAGGCACTTCTCCATTCAAGCTCAAGTGAATTTGTTGTGCATTCTCCTTGTTGAGCATGCGGTTGATCGCCTCTTTGAGTTTCTTGGCTTTGGCTCGGGTTAATGGTCCAGCTGGTAGTGCAAGAGATTCTTCATGTTCCACTGGTTCATTCCTAGCCAGGAGCTTCTCCTTTTGTGTGCTTTCCATGCTCGTATCACACGTTAAGCTTGCTCAAAATTCTATATTGTAACAAACTTTTAGACACAATTAGATATGACAAGGCATCCAAATTATCCAATCTATCCCGAACTGCGTGATACCATGCATTATGGTTCATTTATAAGCCTCAACTCAATGAGCACCAATGATCAGTTAAGAATGATCATTTTAACTGGCCAATCAACTTAACATGTTTGCACTTGATCGTGCGTATTTTTGATTAAGATATCATAATGAGACAAATTCAAAGCCCGCGTTAAGCTAGCTCAATTTTTTATATTGTGACACTATTTGAGACAAAAACAGATATGACAAAGCGTCCAAGTAATCCAATTTATCCAAAACTGCGTGATGTCATGCATTGTGCTTCATTTATAAGCCCTTACTCAATGAGCATCAATGATCAATTTAGAATGATCATTTTAACTGGTCGATCAACTTGACATGTCTGCACTAAATCGTTCGTAACTTTTGATTTAGAGCTCATAATGACATGAATCCGTTGCCCACGTTAATCTAGATCAATTTTCTATGTTGTGAAAAACTTTAAGACTAAATTTGCTTTGACAAATCCTCCAAGTAATCAAATCTATCAAAAACTGCGTAATGTCGTGTACGATGTTTCATTTAAAAGCCTTTACTCAATAAGCACCAGTGATCAGTTTAGAATGATCGAATTAGCTGGCCGATAACCTTGACATGTTTGCAATAAATTGTCCGAAAGTTTTCATTTAAAGCTCAGAATGACACGAATCCGGTGCCCACGTTAAGCTAGCTCCAGTTTCTATATTGTGACAAATTTTGAGACAGAAGTAGATACGAGAAATATCCAAGTTATCCAATCTGTCCCAAACTGCATGATGCCATGCATTATGATTCATTTATAAGCCTCAACTCAATAACCACCAATGATCAGTTAAGCATGATTATTTTAATTGGCCGATAACCTTGACATGTGTGCAATAAAACGTCCATAACTTTATATTTAGAGCTCAGAATTACACGAATCCAATGCTCACGTTAAGGTAGCTCAATTTTCTATATTGTGACAAAATTTGAATCAGAAATAGATACGAAAAAGCATCTAAATATCCAATCTATCCCGAACTACGTGATGCCATGCATTATGCTTAATTTATAAGTCTTAACTCAGTGAGTACCTATGATCAGTTAGGAATGATGGTTTTAACTTGCCGATACGTTTGACATGTCAACACTAAATCGTCTGTAACTTTTGATTTAGAACTTAGAAATACACAAATACAAAGGCCCCGGTAAAGTAGCTCAATTTTCTTTTTTGTGATAAAGTTTGAGACAGAAATAGATACAATAAGGCATCCAACTAATCCAATCTATCCCAAACTTCGTGATGTCATGTATTATGCTTCATTTGTTAACCTTTACTCAATGAGCACCAATGATTAGTTTGGAATGATCATATTAACAGGCCCATCAACTTGACATGTCGCACTAAATCATTTGTAACTATTGATCTAGAGCTCAGAATTACACGAATCTGTTACCCACGTTAAGCTAGCTCAATTTTGCATTTTGTGACAAATTTTGAGACAGAAGTAGATACGACAAAACCTCCAAATTATCCAATCTATCCCGAACTGCATGATCCCATGGATTATGTATCATTTATAAGCTTCAACTTAATGAGCACCAATGAGCAGTTAAGAATGATCGTTTTAACTGGCTGATGACCTTAACATGTCTGCACTAAATCGTCCGTAACTTTTAATTTATAGCTCAGAATGACACGAATCCAATGGCCACGTTAAGCATGCTCAATTCTCTATATTGTGACAAATTTTGAGACAGAACTAGATACGACAAATCCTCCAAGTAATCAAATCTATCACAAACGGCGTAAGGTCGTGCATGATGCTTCATTTATAAGCCTTTATCCAATAAGCACCAGTGATCAGTATGGAATGATCAAATTAACTGACCGATAAACTTGACATGTTTGCACTAAATCGTCAGTCAGTTTTGATTTAAAGCTCAGAATGACACGAATCCGGTGTCCACGTTAAGCTCGCTCAAGTTTCTGTATTGTGACAAATTTTCAAACAAAAAAAGATACGACAAATATCCAAGTCATCCAATCCGTCCCAAACTGCGTGATGCCATGCATTATGCTTCATTTATAAGCCTCAACTCAATAAGCACCAATGATCAGTAAGAATGATTATTTTAACTGGCCGATAACCTTGACATGTCCGCACTAAAACATCCATAACATGAATCCAATGCCCACGTTAAGCTAGCTCAATTTTCTATATTGTGGCAAAATTTTGAGAAAGAAATAGATACGAAAAACATCCAATTATCCAATCTATCCCGAACTACGTGATGCCATGCATTATGCTTAATTTATAAGCCTCAACTCAGTGAGTACCAATGATCAGTTAGGAATGATCATTTTAACCGGCCGATACGTTTGACATGTCAACATTAAATCGTCCGTAACTTTTGATTTAGAGCTCAGAATTATAGAAATCCAAAGCCCCCGGTAAAGTAGCTCAATTTTCTAGATTGTGATAAAGTTTGATACAGAAACAGATACGACAAAGCATCCAACTAATCCAATCTATCCTAAACTTTGTGATGTCATGTATTATGCTTCATTTATTAACCTTAATTTAATGAGCACCAATGATTAGTTTTGGAATGATCATATTAACTAGCCGATCAACTTGACATTTGCGCACTAACTCGTCTGTAACTTTTGATTTAGAGCTCATAATGACACGAATCCGGTGCCCACGTTAAGCCAGCTGAATTTTCTATTTTGTGACAAATTTTGAGACAGAAATAGATTCGACAAAACCTTGAAGTTATCCAATCTGTCCCGAACTGCATGATGCCATGGATTATGGTTCATTTATAAGCTTTAACTTAATGTGCAGCAATGATCAGTTAAGAATGATCGTTTAAACTCCCCGATTACCTTGACATGTCCGCACTAAATCGTCCGTAACTTTTAATTTATAGCTCCGAATGACGCGAATCCAATGTCCATGTTAAGCTTGTTCAATTTTCAATATTGTGAAATATTTTGAGACAGAAATAGATATGACAAAGCCTCCAAGCAATCCAATCTATCCGAAAATCCTCGATATCATGCATTATGCTTCATTTATAAGACTTTACTCAACGAGCCCCAATGATTAGTTTAGAATGATTAAATTAACTGGCTGAAAATCTTGACATATTTGCACTAAATCATTCATAATTTTTTATTTATAGTTCAGAATGACACGAATCCAATGCCCACATTAAGCTTGCTCATGATTCTATATTGTCACAAACTTTGAGACAGAATTAGATATTACAAAGCATCCAAATTATCCAATCTATCCTGAACTGCGTGATACCATGCATTATGGTTCATTTATAAACCTGAACTCAATGAGCACCAATGATCAGTTAATAATGATCATTTTAACTGGCCAATCAACTTGACATGTCTGCACTAAATCATGCGTATTATTGATTAAGATCTCATAATGATACAAATTCAAAGCCCGCGTTAAGCTAGCTCATTTTTTATATTGTGACAATATTTGAGACAAAAATAGATATGACAAAGCGTCCAACTAATCCAATTTATCAAAAACTGCGTGATGTCGTGCATTGTGCTTCATTTATAAGCCCTTACTCAATGAGCATCAATGATCAATTTAGAATGATCATTTTAACTGGTCGATCAACTTGACATGTCTGCACTAAATCGTTCGTAACTTTTGATTTAGATCTCATAAAGACTTGAATCCGTTGCCCACGTTAAGCCAGATCAATTTTCTATGTTGTGAAGAACTTTAATACTAAATTTGCTTTGACAAATCCTCCAAGTAATCAAATCTATCAAAAACTGCGTAATGTCATGCACGATGCTTCATTTAAAAGCCTTTACTCAATAAGCACCAGTGATCAGTTTAGAATGATCAAATTAGCTGGCCGATAACCTTGACATGTTTGCAATAATTTGTCCGTAAGTTTTAATTTAAAGCTCAGAATGACACGAATCCGGTGTCCACGTTAAGCTTGCTCAAGTTTCTATATTGTGACAAATTATTAGACAGAAGTAGATACGACAAATATCCCAGTTATCCAATCTATCCCAAACTGCGTGATGCCATGCATTATGCTTCATTTATAAGCCTCAACTCAATAACCACCAATGATCAATTAAGCATGATCATTTTAACTGGCCGATAACCTTGACATGTGTGCACTAAAACGTCCGTAACTTAATATTTAGAGCTCAGAATGACACGAATCCAATGCCCACGTTAAGGTAGCTCAATTTTCTATATTGTGACAAAATTTGAGACAGAAATAGATACGAAAAAGCATCTAAATATCCAATCTATTCTGAACTACGTGATGCCATGCATTATTCTTAATTCATAAGCCTCAACTCAGTGAGTACCAATGATCAGTTAGGAATGATCATTTTAACTCGCCGATACGTTTGACATGTCAACACTAAATCGTCTGTCACTTTTGATTTAGAGCTTAGAATTGCACAAATACAAAGGCCCCGGTAAAGTAGCTCAATTTTCTTTTTTGTGATATAGTTTGAGACAGAAATAGATACAACAAAGCATCCAACTAATCCAATCTATCCCAAACTGTGTGATGTCATGTATTATGCTTCATTTGTAAACCTTTACTCAATGAGCACCAATGATTAGTTTGGAATGAGCACCAATGATTAGTTTGGAATGATCATATTAACAGGCCGATCAACTTGACATGTCTGCACTAAATCGTTTGTAACTATTGATCTAGAGCTCCGAATTACATGAATCCGTTACCCACGTTAAGCTAGCTCAATTTTGTATTTTGTGACGAATTTTAAGACAGAAGTAGATACGACAAAACCTCCAAATTATCCAATCTATCCCGAGCTGTATGATGCCATGGATTATGCATCTATTATAAGCTTCAACTTAATGAGTACCAATGATCAGTTAAGAATAATCGTTTTAACTGGCGGATGACCTTAACATGTTTGCACTAAATCGTCCATAAATTTTAATTTATAGCTCAGAATGACACGAATCCAATGGCGACATTAAGCATGCTCAATTTTCTATATTGTGACAAATTTTGAGATAGAACTAGATATGACAAACCCTCTAAGCAATCCAATCTATCACAAAATACTCAATGTCATCCCTTGTGCTTGATTTATAAGCCTTTACTCAATGAGCCCCCATGATCAGTTTATAATTATCAAATTAACTGGCCGATAACCTTGACATGTCTACACTAAATCGTCCATAACTTTTTATTTAGAGCTCTGAATGACACGAATCCAATGCCCACGTTAAGCTTGCTCAAATTTCTATATTGTGACAAACTTTGAGACAGAATTAGATACGACTAAGTATCCAAGTTATCCAATCTATTTCGTACTGCACGATACCATGCATTATGCTTCATTTATAAGCCTCAACTCAATTAGCACCAATGATCAGTTAAGAATGATCATTTTAACTGGCCAATCAACTTGACATGTCTGCACTAAATCGTCCATAAATTTTGATTTATTGTTCAGAATAAAACAAATCCAAAGCCCACGTTAAACTTGCTCAATTTTCTATATTGTGATAAAATTTGAGATAGAAATATATACGAAAAAGCATCCAAGTAATCCAATCTATCCAAAACTGGGTGATGGCATGCATTGTGATTCATTTATAAGTCTTTACTCAATGACTAGCACTGATCAGTTTAGAGTGATCATTTTAACAAGCCGATCAACTTCCCTTGTTTGCACTAAATCGTCTGTAACTTTTGATTTATAGCTCAGAATGACATAAATCCACTGCCTACGTTAAGTTTACTAAATGTACTATATTGTGATAGATTTTGAGACAGAAATAGGTACGGCAAAGTTTCCAAGTAATCCAATCTATGCCAAAATGTGCGATGTCATGCATTATGCTTCATTTATAAGCCTTTACTAAATGAGCACCAATGATCAGTTTAGAATGATCAAATTAATTGGCCGATAACCTTGACATATCTGCACTAAATCGTCCATAACATTTTATTTAGAGCTCGGAATGACACAAATCTAATGCCCATGTTAAGCTTGCTCAAGCTTCTATATTGTGACAAGACCGAAATAGATACTACAAAGCGTCCAAGTAATCCAATATATCCAAAACTACGTGATGCCAAGCATTGTGCTTCATTTATAAGCCTTTGACTCAATGAGCATCAAAGACCAGATTAGAATGATCATTTTAAATGGTTGATCAACTTGACATGTCCGAACTAAATTGTCCATAACTTTTGATTTAGAGGTCAGAATGACACGAATCCGTTGCCCACGTAAATCTTGCTCAATTTACTTTATATTGTGACAAATATTAAGACAAAAATAGGTACGACAAAGCCTCCAAGTAATCCAATTTATCCCAAAATACGTATGTCATGCATTATGTTTCATTTATAAGCCTTTACTCAATGAGCACCAATGATTAGTTTAGAATGATCAAATTAACTGTCCGATAACCTTGACATATATGCACTAAATAGTCCATAACTTTTTATTTTGTGCTAAGAATAACACGAATCCAATGCCCACGTTAAGCTAGCTCAAGTTTCTATATTGTGACAAAATTTGAGACAAAAAAGATATGACAAAGTGTCCAAGTTATCTAATCTATCCAAAACTCGGGATGTCATGGATTGTGCTTCATTTATAAGCCCTTACTCAATGAGCATCAATGATCAGTTTAGAATTATCATTTTAACTGGTCGATAACCTTGATATGTACGCACTAAATCATCCAAAACTTTTGATTTATAGTTCAGAATGACACAAATCCAATGCCCATGTTAAGCTAGCTCAAATTTCTATATTGTGACCAAATGAGAGATCGAAATAGATACGACAAAGCGTAGAAGTAATCAAATCTATCCAAATTTGCATGATGCCATGCATTATGCTTCTTATATTAGCCTTTACTCAGTGCGCACCAATGATCAGTTTAGAATGATCAAATTAATTGGCCGATTACCTTTACATCTTTGCACTAAATCGTTCCTAACATTTGATTTATAGCTCAAAATAACACGAAACCAATGCACACGTTAAGCTAGCTCAAGTTTCTATGTTGTGAAAAATTTTGAGGCAGAAATCGATACAACAAAGCATCCAAGTTATCCAATCTATCTCGAACTGGGTGATAGCATGCATTATGCTTCATTTATAAGGCTCAACTCAATAAGCACCAATGAACAGTTAAAAATGATCATTTTAACTGGCCGATCCACATGACATGTCCGCACTAAATCGTCCATAAATTTTGATTTATAGTTCATAATGACACAAATTCAAAGCCCACATTAACCTAGCTCAATTTACTATATTATGACAAATCTTGAGACGGAAATAGATACGAAAAAGTGTCCAAAACTAGGTGATGTCATGCACTGTGCTTCATTTATAAGCCTTTACTCAATAACTAGAAATGATCAGTTTAGAGTGATCATTTTTACATGCCAATCAACTTGACATGTCCACCAAATCGTCCGTAACTTTTGATTTATAGCTCAGAATGACACGAATCCACTGCCCACGTTAAGCTTGCTTAATTTACTATATTGTGAAATTTTTTGACAAGAAATAGGTACGACAAAGCCTCCAAGTAATCTAATCTATCCCAAAATGCGCTATGTCATGCATTATGCTTCATTTATAAGCCTTTACTTAATGAGCACCAATGATCAATTTAGAATGATCAAATTAATTGGCCGATAACCATGACATATCTGCACTAAACTGTCCATAACTTTTTATTTGGAGCTCAGAATGACACGAATCCAATGCCTATGTTAAGCTTCCCCAACTTTCTATATTGTGATAAAATTTGAGGTAAAAATAGATACGACAAAGCATCGAAGTATTCCAATCTATCCAAAACTACGTGATACCATGTACTGTGCTTCATTTATAAGCCTTTACTCAATGACCAGCAATGATCAGTTTAGAGTGATCATTTTAACATGCCGATCAACTTGACATGTCTGCACTAAATCGTCCGTAACTTTTGATTTATAGCTCAGAATGACACGAATCCACTGCCCACGTTAAGCTTGCTCAATTTACTATATTATGACCAATTTTGAGACAGAAATAGGTACGACAAAGCCTACAAGTAATCGAATCTATCCCAAATTGCGTTATGTCATGCATTATGTTTCATTTATAAGCCTTTATTTAATGAGCAGCAATGATCAATTTAGAATGACCAAATTAATTAACTGAAAACCTTGACAGGTCTGCACTAAACCATCCATAACTTTTATTTAGAGCCCACTATGATAAGAATCCAATACCCATCTCAAGTTTCTATTTTGTGAAAAAAATTGAGGCAACAATAGATACGACAAAGCATCCAAGTAATCCAATCTGTTCAAAACTACATGATGCCATCCATTGTGCTTCATTTATAAGCCTTTACTCAATGAGCATCAATGAGCATCAATAATCAGTTTAGAATGATTTATTGAACTGGCCAATCAACTTGACATGTCTGCACTAAATCGTCTGTAACTTTTGATTTATAGCTCAGAATGACATGAATCCAATGCCCACGTTAAGCTTGCTCAATTTACTATATTGTGACAAATTTTGAGACAGAAATAGGTATGACAAAGCCTCCAAGTAATCCAATATATCCAAAAATGCGCGATGACATGCATTATGCTTCATTTATAAGGCTTTACTGAATGAGCACCAATGATCAGTTTAGAATGATCAAATTAACTGGCAAATAACCTTGACATATCTGCACTAAATTGTCCGTAACATTTTACTTTGTTCTCAGAATGACACGAATCTAATGCCCACGATAAGCTACCTCAAGTTTCTATATTGTGACAAAATTTAAGACTGAAAAAGGTATGACAAAGCGTCAAGTTATCCAATCTATCCAAAACTGTAGGACATAATGCATTGTGCTTCATTTATAAGCCCTTACTCAATAAGCATCCATGATCAGTTTAGAATGATCATTTTAACTGTTCGATAACCTTGACATGTACGCACTAAATTGTCCGAAACTTTTGATTTATAGTTCAGAATGACACAAATCCAATGACCACGTTAAGCTAGCTCAATTTTCTATAATAGGACAAAATAAGAGATAGAAATAGATACGACAAAGCGTACAAGTAATCAAATCTATCCAAATTTACGTGATGCCATGCATTATGCTTCATTTATTAGCCTTTACTCTATTGGCACCCATCATTAGTTTAAAATGATCAAATTAATTTGACGATAACATAGATATGTTTGCAGTAAATCGTCCCTAACTTTTGATTTAGAGCTAAGAATGACAGGAAACCAATACCCACGTTAAACTACCTGAAGTTTCTATATTCTGAAAAACTTTGAGGCAGAAATAGATACAACAAAGGATGCAAGTTATCCAATCTATCCCAAACTGCGTGACGCCATGCATTATGCTTCAGTTATAAGCCTCAACTCAATAAGCACCAATGATTACTTAAGAATGATCATTTTAACTAGCTGACCAATTTGACATGTCCGCACTAAATTGTCCGTAACTTTTAATTTATAGCTCAGAATGACATGAATCCAATGGCCACGTTAAGCTTGCTCAATTTTCTATATTGTGACAAATTTTGAGATGGAAATAGATAAGACAAAGCCTCCAAGCAATCCAATCTATCCAAAAATGCATGATGTCATGCATTGTGCTTTATTTATAAGCACTTACTCATTGAGCATCAATAATGTGCTCAGAATGATCATTTTAACAGGTTGATTAACTTGACATGTCTGCACTAAATCGTCCGTAACTTTTTACATATAGCTCAAATGACACGAATCCAATGCCCACGTTAAGCTAGCTTAATTTTCTATATTGTGACAAATTTTGATACAAAAACAGATACAACAAGGCATCGAAGTAATCAAATCTATCCCAAAATGTGTGATACCATGCATTATGCATTATGCCTTTACTCAATGAGCACCAATGATCAGTTTAAAATGATCAAATTAACAGGCCGATAACCTTGACATGTCTGCACTAAATCGTCCATAACTTTTTATTTAGACCTCAGAATGACATGAATCCAATGCACACGATAAGCTTGCTTAAGTTTCTATATTGTGACAAAACTTAAAACAGAAATAGATATCACAAAGCGTCCAAGTAATCCAGTCTATCCAAAACTACATGACGCCATGCATTGTGTTTCATTTATAAGCCTTTACTCAATGAGCATCATTGATCAGTTTAGAATGATCATTTGAACTGGCCAATCAACTTGACATGTATGCACTAGATTGTCCGTAACATTGGATTTATAGCTCTGAATGACATGAATCCAGTGCCCACGTTAAGCTAGGTCAATTTTCTATATTGTAAAAAAATATAAGACTAAAACTGCTTCGAAAAATCCTCCAAGTAATCAAATCCTCCAAGTAATCAAATCTATCAAACACTGCGTAATGTCGTGCATGATGCTTCATTTATAAGCCTTTACTCAATGAGCCCTAGTGATCAGTTTAGAATGATCAAATTAGCTGGTCGATAACCATGACATAATTGCACTAAATCGTCCCTAACTTTTGATTGAGAGCTCTGAATGACACGAACTCAGTGCCCACATTAATCTAGCTCAAGTTTCTACATTGTGACAAATTTTGAGACAAAAATAGATACGACAAAGCATCCAATGTATCCAATATGTCCCGAACTGCGTGGTGCCATGCATTATGCCATGCATTATGCTTCATTTGTAAGCCTCAACTCAATAACCACCAATGATCAGTTAAGAATGATCAGTCAACTCAACTTGACATGTCCGCACTAAATCGTCCGTAACTTTTGATTTATAGTTTAGAATGACCCAAATCCATTGCCCACGTCAAGCTAGCTCAATTCTCTTTATTATGACAAAATTTGAGACAAAAATAGAGTCGACAAAGCTTCCAAATAATCCAATCTATCGAAAACTACGTGATGCCATGCATTGTGTTTCATTTATAAGGCTTTACTCAATGATCATAAATAATCACTTTAGAATAATCATTTGAACTGGTCAATCAACTTGACATGTATGCCCTAGATTGTCTGTAACTTTTGATTTAGAGCTGTGAATGACAAGAATCCAATGCCCACGTTAAGCTAGCTCAATTTTCTATATTGTGATAAAATGTAAGACTAAAATTGCTTCGAAAAATCCTCCAAGTAATCAAATCTATCAAACACTCCATATTGTCGTGCATGATGCTTCATTTATAAGCCTGAGCACCAGTGATCAGTTTAGAATGGTAAAATTAGCTGTTCAATAACCATGACATGTTCGCTCTAAATCTCCCGTAACTTTTGATTTAGAGCTCAGAATGACACGAATCTAGTGCACACGTAAAGATAGCTCAAGTTTCGATATTGTGACAAATTTTTAGACAGAAATAGATACGGCAAAGCATCCAATCTATCCCAAACAGCGTGATGCCAAGCATTACGCTTAATTTACAAACCTCAACTCAATAAGAACCAATGATAAGTTAAGAATGATCATTTTAACTTGCCGATCAACTTGACATGTCCACACTAAATCGTCAGTAACTTTTGATTTATAGTTCCGAATGACACGAATTCAATGCCCACATTAAGCTAGCTCAATTTTCTATATTGTGACAAATTAGAGACAGAAATAGATACGATAAAGCATCCAAGTTATCCAATCTATCCTGAACATTGTGATGCCATGCATTATTCTTCATTTATAAGGCTCAACTCAATAAAAACCCATGATCAGTTAAGAATGATCATTTTAACTGGTTGATCCACTTGACATGTCTGCACTAAATTGTTCGTAACTTTTGGATTATAGTTCAGAATGACATGAATCCAGTGCCCACGTTAAGCTAGCTCAATTTTCTATATTGTGACAAAATAAGAGATAGAAATAGATACAACAAATCATTTAAGGTATCCAATCTATCCCAACTACAGGAAACCATGCATTATGCTTCATTTATAAGCCTCAACTCAATAAGCACCAATGATCAGTTAAGAATGATAATTTTAACTGGCCGTTCAACTTGACAAGTCCGCACTAAAACGTCCGTAACTTTTGATTTATAGTGCAGAATGACACAAGTATAATGCCCACGTTAAACTAGCTCAATTTTCTATATTGTGACAAAACGAGAGATCGAAATAGATACGACAATGCGTCCAAGTAATCAAATCTCTCCAAAATAGATACGACAATGATGTCATGCATTATGCTTCATTTATAAGCCTTTAGTCATTGTGCACCAATGATCATTTTAGAATTATCAAATTAACTACCCGATAACCATGACATGTTTGCACAAAATCGTCCCTAACTTTTGATTTAGAGCTCAGAATGACACGAAACCAATGCCCACGATAAGCTAGCTCAAGTTTCTATATTGTGAGAAATTTTGAGAAAAAAATAAATACAACAAACCCTCAAGTTATCCATTATATCCGAACTTCCTCATGCCATGCATTATGCTTCATTTATAAGCTTCAACGCAATAAGCACCAATGATTAGTTAAGAATGATAATCTTAACTGGTCAATCAACTTGACATGTTTACACCTAATCATCCCTAACTTTTGATTTAGAGCTTAGAATGATACGAAACCAGTGCCAACGTTAGGCTAGCTCAATTTTCTATATTGTGACAAAATTTGAGAAAGAAATAGATACGAGAAAGCATCAAGTAATCCAATATATCCAAAACTGCTTGATATCATGCATTATGCTTCATTTATAGGTCTCAACTTAATAAGCACCAATGATCAGTTAAGAATCATCATCTTAACTGGGCGATAAACTTGACATGTTTACACTTAAACGTCCCTAAATTTTGATTTAGAGCGAAGAGTGACACGAAACCAGTGTCCACGTTAAGCTAGCTCAAGTTTTTTTATTGTGACAATATTTGAGACCAAAATAGATATGAGAAAATGTCCAAGTAATCCAATTTATCCAAAATTACATGATGCCATGCATTGTGTTTCATTTATAAGCCTTTACTCAATGAGCATCAATGATCAGTTTAGAATGATCATTTCAACTGGCCAATCAACTTGACATTTCTGCACTAGATTGTCCGTAACTTTTGATTTATAGCTCAGAAAGGCATGAATCCGGTGCACACGTTAAGATAGCTTAATTTTCTATATTGTGATAAAATGTAAGACTAAAATTGCTTCGAAAAATCCTCAAAGAAATCAAATCTATCAAAAGCTGCGTAATGTCATGCATGATGCTTCATTTATAAGCGTCTACTCCTTGAGCACCAGTGATCAGTTTCAAATGATCAAATTAGCTGGTCGATAAGTACGAAATGTTTGCACTAAATCGTCTATAATTTTTGATTTAGAGCTCACAATGACACGAATCCATTGCCCTATACTGTGACAAATTTTGAGACCGAATACGACAAAGCGTCGAAGCTATCCAATCTGTATCAAACTGCATGATGCCATGCGTTATGCTTCATTTATATGCCTCAACTCAATAAGCACAATGATCAGTTAAGAATGATCATTTTAACTTGCCGATCAACTTGACATGTTCGCACTAAATAATTCGTAACTTTTGATTTATAGTTTAGAATAACACGAATCCAATGCACACGTTAAGCTAGCTCAATTTTCTATATTGTGAAAAACTTAGAGATAGAAATAGAAACAACAAAGCATCTAAGTTATCCAATCTATCCGCTTTGTTGAATCTATTTTGTCTCAAATTTTTTCACAATATAGAAAATTGAGCTAGTTTAACATGTGCAATGGATAGAAGAATATCCTCTATTTAAAACATAAAAAATAGGCTACATTCTGAGCTTTAAATCAAATGTTTTGGACGATTTGGTGCAGACATGTCAAGTTGATCGGGGAGTTAAAATGATCCATTCCAAACTGATCATTGATACTCATTGTGTAAATGCTTATAAATGGAGCACAATGCATGGCATCATGCAATTTTGGATCGATTGGATTACTTGGATGCTTTATCGTATCTATTTCGGTCTATAATTTTGTCACAATATAGAAAATTGAGCCGTATCTATTAATGTCTCAAATTTTGTCACAATACCGAAAATTTAGCTAGCTTAACATGGGCATTGGATTCGTGTCATTCTGAGATATAAATCAAAAGTTATGGACGATATAGTGCAGACGTGTCAAGTTGATCGGCCAGTTAGAATGATCATTCTAAACTGATCATTGATGCTCATTGAGTAAAGGCTTATAACTGAAACACAATGCAAGGCATGACGCAGTTTGGATAGATTGGATTACTTGGACATTTTTTCGAATCTAGTCCTCTCTAAAATTTTGTCACAATATAGAAAATTGAGCTAGCTTAACATGGGCTTTGGATTTGTGTCATTCTGAGCTCTAAATCCAAAATTACGGACGATTTAGTGCAGACATGTCAAGTTGATCGGCCAGTTAAAATGATCATTCTAAACTGATCATTGATGCTCATTGCGTAAAGGCTTATAAATGAAGCACAATGCATGATATCACACAGTTTTTAATTACTTGGAGGATTTCTCGAAGCACTTTTAGTCTTAAATTTTATCACAATATAGAAAATTGAGCTAGCTTAACGTGGGCTTGTGATTTGTGTCATTCCAAGCTATAAATAAAAAGTTAGGGACGATTTACTGCGGATATGTCAAGTTGATTGGGTAATTGAAATGATCATTCTTAACTGATCGTTGATGCTCACTGAGTAAAGGCTGATTAATGAAGTACAATGCATGGCATGACGCAGCTTTGGATAGATTGGATTACTTGGACGCTTTGTCGAATCTATTTCAGTCTCAAATTTTGTCACAATTTAGAAAATTGAGCTAGCTTAACGTGGACTTTGGATTTGTGTCATTCTGACCTCTAAATTAAAAGTTACGGACGAGTTAGTTCACACATTTCAAATTTATCGGCCAGTTAAAATGATCATTCTAAACTGATCATTGATGCTCATTGCGTAAATGCTTATAAATGAAGCACGATGCATGACATCATGCAGTTTTTGATAGATTTGATTACTTGGAGGATTTTGCAAAGCACTTTTAGTCTTAAATTTTATCACAATATAGAAAATTGAACTAGCTTAACATGGGCTTGTGATTTGTGTCATTCCGAGCTATAAATCAAAAGTTATGTATGATTTAGTGCGGACATTCAAGTTGATTGGATAGTTAAAATGATCATTACTAGCTCATCATTGGTGCTCATCGAGTAGAGGCTTATAAATGAAGCAGAAGGCATGGCATGACAAAGTTTTTGATAGATTGGAAAACTTGGATTCTTTGTCATATCTATTCTGTCTCAAATTTTATCACACTAAAGAAAATTGAGCTAGTTTAACGTGGGCTTTTGGATTTGTGTCATTCCGAGCTCTAAATCAAAACTTACATACGATTTAGTGCGGACATGTCAAGTTAATCGGCTAGTTAAAATGACCATTCTAAACTGATCATTGATGCTCATTGAGTAAAGGCTTATAAATGAAGCAAAATGCAAGGCATGACACAGTTTTGGATAGATTGGATTACTTGGATGCTTTGTCATATGTATTTTTGTCCTAAATTTTGTAACAATATAGAAAATTGAGCTAGCTTAACGTGGCCTTTGGGTAGTGTCATTCTGAGCTCTAAATCCAAAGTTATGGACGATTTAGTGCACACATGTCAAGTTGATCAGCAAGTTAAAATGATCATTCTTAACTAATCATTGGTGCTCGTTCAGTAGAGGCTTATAAATGAAGCCCAATTCATGGTATGACAAAGTTTTGAATAGATTGGATAACTTGGATGCTTTGTCATATTGATTTATGTCTCAAATTTTGTTTCAATATAGAAAACTGAGCTAGCTTAACGTGGGCTTTCGATTTGTGTCATTACGAGCTCTAAATCAAAAGTTACGGACAATTTAGTGTGGACATGTCAAGTTGATCGGCTATTTAAAATGACCATTCTAAACTGATCATTGATGCGCATTGAGTAAAGGCTTATAAATGAAGCATAATGTATGTCATCACGCAGTTTAGGATAGATTGGATTAATTGGACACTTTGTCGTAACTATTTCTGTCTCAAATTTTGTCACAATATAGAAAATTGAGCTACCTTAACGTGGGATTTGGATTTGTGTCATTCTGAGCACTAAATCAAATGTAATGAATAATTTAGTGCAAACATGTCAAGTTGATAGGCCTGTTAAAATGATCATTTTTAACTGATCATTGGTGCTCATTGAGTAGAGGATTATAAATGAAGCAAAATGCATGGCACGACGAAGTTTTGAATAGATTGGATAACTTGGACGCCTTTCGAATCTATTTCTGTCTCAAATTTTGTCACAATATAGAAAATTTAGCTAGTTTTACGTGGGCTTTGGATTTGTGTCATTCTGAGCTCTAAATCAAAAGTTATGGATGATTTATTGCGGACATGTCAAGTCGTTCGGCCAGTTAAAATGATCATTTTTAATTGACCATTGGTGCTCATTGGGTAGAGGCTTATAAATGAAGCACAATGCATGGCATAATAAATTTTTGGATAGATTGGATAACTTGGACGCTTTGTCGAATCTATTTCTGTCTCAAATTTGTCACAATATAGAAAATTGAGCTAGTTTAACATGGGCTTTGCGTTTCTGTAATTTTGAGCTCTAAATCCAAAGTTACGGCCGATTTATTGCGGACATGTCAATTCGATCAGCCAGTTAAAATGATCATTTTTAACTGATCATTGGTGCTCATTGGGTAGAGGCTCATAAATGAAGCAAAATGCATGGCATGACTTACTTTTGGATTGATTAGATAACTTGGACGATTTGTCGAATCTATTTCTGTCTGAAAATTGTCAGAATATAGAAAATTGAGCTAGTTTAACATGGGTTTTGGGTTTCTGTCATTCTAAGCTCTCAATCAAAAGTTACGAACGATTTACTGCGGACATGTAGAGTTGATCGGCCTGTTAAAATGATCATTCTAAACTGATCATTGATGCTCATTGAGTAAAGTCTTATAAATGAAGCACAATGCAAGGCATGACACAGTTTTGGACAGATTGGATTACTTGGATGCTTTTTCATATCTCTTTGTCTCAAATTTTGTAACAATATAGAAAACTGAGCTAGATTAACGTGGGTTTTGGATTTGCGTCATTCAGAGCTATAAATCCAAAGTTACTAACGATTTAGTGGAAACATGTCAAGTTGATCGGCCAGCTAAAATGATCATTTTTAACTGATCATTGGTGCTCATTGGGTAGAGGCATATAAATGAAGCACAATGCATGGCGTGACGAAGTTTTGGATAGATTGGATAACTTGTACGCTTTGTCGAATCTATTTCTGTCTCAAATTTGTCACCATATAGAAAATTAAGCTAGTTTAATTTCGGCTTTGGGTTTGTGTCATTCTGGGCTGTAAATCAAAAGTTACGGACGATTTATTACAGACATGTCATATTGATCGGCCAGTTAAAATGATCATTCTAAACTAATCATTGATGCTCATTGAGTAAAGGCTTATAAATGAAGCACAATGCAAGGCATGACACAGTTTTGGATAGATTGGATTACTTGGAAGCTCAGAATGACATGAATCCAATGCTCACGTTAAGCTAGCTCAATTTTCTATGTTGTGACAAACTTTAAGGCAAAAAATAGATACGACAGAGCGTACAAGTAATCCAATCCATCCAATACTCCGTGATGCCATGCATTGTGCTTAATTTAAAGCCTGTACTCAATGAGCACCAATGATCAATTAAGATTGGTTATTACAACTGGCCGATCAACTTGACATGCCTGCACTAAATCGTTCGTAACTTCTGATTTAAAGCTCAAAATGGCACAAATCCAACGCCCACGTTAAACTAGCTACATTTTCTATATTTTTTAAAATTTGAGAAAAAAATAGAGACGAAAAATCGTCCAAGTAATCCAATCTATCCAAAGCTACGTGACGCAATGCATTATGCTTCATTTATAAGCTTTTACTCAATGTGCACCAATTATCCGTTTAGATTATCATATTAATTAGCCGATAAATTTGATATGTCCGCACTAAATCGTCCGTAACTTTTGATTTAGAGCTCGGAATGGCACCAATCCAAAGCCCACATTAAGCTAGCTCAATTTTCTATATTGTGACAAAATTTGAGACAAAAATAGATACAATAAAGCGTCCAAGTAATCCAATATATCCAAAATATGTGATGCCATGCATTATGGTTCATTTACAAGACTTTACTCAATTAGCACCAATGATCAGTTTAGAATGATCATTTTAACTTATCGATCAACTTGACATATCCGCACTAAATCATCTGTAACTTTTGATTTAGTGCTCAGAATGACACGAATCCAATGCCTACGTTAAGCTAGCTCAGTTTTCTATGTTGTGACAAAATTTAAGACCAAAAATAGATCTGACAAAGTGCCCAAATAATGCAATCTATCCAAAACTGCGTGATGCCATGTATTGTGCCTAATTTATAAGCCTCTACTCAATTAGCATCAATGATCAATTAAGAATGGTTATTATAACTGGCCGATCAACTTGACATGTCTGCACTAAATCATCCGTAACTTTTGATTTAAAGCTCAGAATGATAAAAATCCAACGCGCACGTTAACCTAGCTAATTTTTCTATTTTCTTAAAATTTTAGAAAGAAATAGAGATGACAAAGCGTCCAAGTAATTCAATCTATCCAAAGCTACGCGACGCCATGAATTATGCTTCATTTATAAGCCTTTACTCAATGAGCACCAATTATCAGTTTAGATTATAATATTAACTGGCCGAACAACTTGACATGTACGCACTAAATCGTCTGTAACTTTTGATTTAGAGCTCGGAATGACACCAATCCAAAGCCCACGTTAAGCTAGCTCAATTTTCTATATCGTGGCAAAATTTGAGACAAAATAGATACGATAAATCGTCCAAGTAATCTAATATATCCCGAACTACGTGATGCCATGCATTATGTTTCATTTACAAGACTTTACTCAATTAGCCCAATGATCAGTTTAGAATGATCATTTTCACTTACCAATCAACTTGAAATGTCCACACTAAATCATCAGTAAATTTTGATTTAGAGCTCAGAATGACGCGAATCCAATGTCCATGTTAAGCTAGCTCTATTTTCTATATTGTGACAAAATTTAAGGCAAGAACTAAATACGGCAAAGCGTCCAAGTAATCCAATATATCCAATACTGCGTGATGCCATGCATTGTGCTTAATTTATAAGCCTCTACTCAATGAGCACCAATGATAAATTAAGAATGGTCATTATAACTGGCCGATCAACTTGACATATCCGCACTAAATCGTCTGTAACTTTTGATTTAAAACTCAGAATGACACAAATCAAACGCCCACGTTAAACTAGCTAAATTTTCTATATTTTTAAAAATTTGAGAAAGAAATAGAGACGACAAAGCGTCCAAGTAATCCAATCTATCCAAAGCTACGTGACGCTATGCATTGTGCTTCATTTATAAGCCTTTACTCAATGAGCACCAATTTTCCGTTTAGATTATCATATTAACTAGCCGATAAACTTGACATGTCCGTACTAAATCGTTCTTAACTTTTGATTCAGAACTCAGAATGACATGAATCCAATGCCCACGTTAAGGTAGATCATATTTCTATATTGTGATAAAATTTAAGACAAAAAATAGATACAGCAAAGCATCAAAGTAATCCAATCTATCCAAAACTGTGTGATGCCATGCATTATGCTTAATTTATAAGCCTCTACTCAATGAGCACCAATGATTAATTAAGAGTGGTCATTATAACTGGACGATCAACTTGACACGTCAATATAGGAAATTGAGCTAGCTAAACGTTGGAATTGGATTCGTGTCATTCTGTGCTACAAATGAAAAGTTACAGATGATTTAGTGGAGAAACATCAAGTTGATCAGCCAGTTAAAATGATCATTCTAAACTGATCATTGATGCTCATTGAGTATTGGCATATAAATGAAGCATAATGAATGGCATCACGCAGTTTTGGATAGATTGGATTACTTGGATGCTTTGTTGTATCTATTTCTATCTCAAATTTTATCACAATATAGATAATTGAGCTAGCTTAACATGGGCATTGGATTAATCTCATTATGAGCTCTAAATCAAAAATTACTGACGATTTAGTGCGGACATATCAAGTTGATCGGCTAGTTAAAATGACCATTCTAAACTTATCATTGGTTCTCATTGAGTAAAGGCTTGTAAATGTAGAATAATACATGGCATCACGGAGTTTGGGATACATTGGATTACTTGAACACTTTGTCGTATCTATTTCTGTCTCAAATTTTGTCATGATATAGAAAATTCAGCTAGCTTAACGTGCACTTTGGATTGGTGCCATTCTGAACTCTAAATCAAAAGTTACGGATGAGTAAGTGTGGACATTTCAAGTTGATCGGCCAGTTAATATGATCATTGTAAATTGTTAATTGGTGCTCATTGAGTAAAGACTTATAAATGAAACATAATGCATGGCATCACACAGTTTGGGATAACTTAGATTACTTGGATGCTTTGTCCTATCTATTTCCTTCTCAAACTTTGTCACAATATAGAAAATTGAGATAGCTTAACGTGGGCATTCGATTCTTGTCATTCTGAGCTATAAATCAAAAGTTACGGATGATTTAGTGGAGACATATCAAGTTTATCAGCCAGTTAAAATGATCATTCTAAACAGATCATTGATGCTTATTTAGTAAAGGCTTATAAATGAAACATAATGCATGGCATCACATAGTTTTGAATAGATTGGATTACTCGGATGCTTTGTCGTATCCATTTTCTGTCTCAAATTTTGTCTCAATATAGAAAGTTAAGGATGATTTAGTGGAGACATGTCAAGTTGATCGGCCAGTTAAAATGGTCATTTTAAACTGATCATCGATGCTCATTCACTATACGCTTATAAACAAAGCATAATGAATGGCATCACATAGTTTTGAATAGATTGGATTACCTGGATGATTTGACGTATCTATTTCGGTCTCAAATTTTGTCTCAATATAGAAAATTTAGCTAGATTAACGTGGTCATTGGATTTGTTTTGTTCCGAAATCTAAATCAAAAGTTACGGAAAATTTAGTGCTGACATGTCAAGTGGAACGGCTAGTTAAGATGATCATTCTAAACTAATCATTGGTGCTCATTGAGTAAAGGCTTGTAAATGAAGCATAATTCATGGGGTTACAGAGTTTGAAATAGACTGGATTACTTGGACGCTTTGTCGAATCTATTTTGGTCTCAAATTTTGTCACAATATAGAAAACGGAGCTAGTTTAACGTGGGCTTTGGATTGGTGCCATTCTGAACTCTAAATCAAAAGTTATGGACGATTTAGTGCGGAAATGTCAAGGTTATCGGCCAGTTAATATGATCATTCTAAATTGATAATTGGTTCTCATTGAGTAAAGGCTAATAAATGAAATATAATGCATGGCATCACGCAGTTTGGGACAAATTGGATTACTTGGATGCTTTGTCGTATCTATTTTGATCTCAGATTTTGTCACAATGTAGGAAATAGAGCTAGCTTAACATGCGCATTGGATTCGTGTCATTCTGAGTTATAATTTGACAATTACGGATGATTTATTGGTGACATGTCATGTTGATCGGCCAGTTAAAATGATCATTCTAAACTGATCATTGATTCTCATTGAGTAAAGGCTTATAAATGAAGCATACTGCATGGCATCACGCAGTTTTGGTTAAATTGGATTATTTGCAAGCTTTTCCGTATATATTTATGTCTCAAATTTTATCACAATATAGAAAATTGACCTAGCTTAACGTGGGCAATGGATTCATTTCATTATGAGCTCTAAGTCAAAAATTATAGATGATTTAGTGCAGACATGTCAAGTTGATCGGCTAGTTAAAACGATCATTCTAAACTGATCATTGGTGCCAATTGAGTAAAGGCTTGTAAATGAAGCATAATGCATGGGATCACGGAGTTTGAGATAGATTGGATTACTTGGATGCTTGGTCGTATCTATTTCTATCTCAAACTTTGTCACCTTAAAGAAAATTGAGCTACCTTAACGTGGGCTTTGGATTGGTGCCATTCCGAACTCTAAATCAAAAGTTACGGATGATTTGGTGCGGACATGTCAAGGTTATCGGCCATTTGATATGATCATTCTAAATCGATAATTGGTGTTCATTGAGAAAAGGCTTATAAATGAAACATAATGCATGGCATCACACAGTTAGAGATAAAGTGGATTACATGGATGCTTTGTCGTATCTATTTCTGTCTCTAATTTTAACATAATAGAGGAATTTGAGCTAGCTTAAAGTGGGTATTAGATTCGTGTCATTATGAGCTATAAATCAATAGTTATGGATGATTTATTGGTGACATGTTAAGTTGATCGGTCAGCTAAAATGATCATTCTAAACTGATCACTGAGGCTCATTGAGTAAATACTTATATATGAAGCATAATACATGTCATCACGCAATTTGTATAGATTGGATTACTTGGATACTTTGTTGTATATATTTATGTCTCCAATTTTGTCACAATATAGAAAATTGATCTAGATTAATGTGGGCATTTGATTCGTTTCATTCTGAGATCTAAACCAAAAGTAATGGATGATTTAGTGTAGACATGTCAAGTTGATGGGCTAGTTAAAATGATCGTTCTAAACTGAACATTGGTGCTCATTAAGTAAATGCTTGTAAATGAAGCATAATGCATGAGATCACGGAGTTTGAGATAGATTGGATTACTTGGACGCTTGGTCGTATATATATCTGTTTCAAATTTTGTCAAGATAAAGAAAATTGAGCTAGCTTAGCGTGGGCTTTGGATTGGTGCCATTCTGAACTCTAAATCAAAAGTTACGAACGATTTAGAGCGGAAATGTCAAGTTGACCAGCCAACTAAAATGATCATACTGAATTGATAATTGGTGCTCATTTAGTAAAGACTTATAAATGAAACATAAGGCATGGCGTCACGCAGTTTTTGGATAAATTGGATGACTTCGATGCTTTATAGTATCTATTTCTGTCCCTAATTTTGACATAATGTAGGAAATTGTGCTAGCTTAACGTGGGTATTGGATTCATGTCATTATGAGCTATAAATCAAAAGTTTCGCATGATTTATTGGTGACATGTCAAGTTGATCGGCCAGTTAAAATGATCATTCTGAATTGATCGTTGGTGCTCATTAGTAAAGGCTTGTAAATGAAGCATAATGCATGGGATCACGGAGTTTTAGATAGATTGGATTACTTGGATGCTTGATCGCATATATTTGTGTCTCAAATTTGGTCACGATAAAGAACATTGAGCTAGCTTAACGTGGGCTTTGGATTCATTTCATTGTGAGCTCTCAATCAAAAGTTATGGACGATTTAGTGCAGACATGTCAAGTTGATGGGCTAGTTAAAATGATCATTCAAAACTGATCATTGGTGCTCATTGAGTAAAGGCTTGTAAATGAAGCATAATGCATGGGATCACAAAGTTTGAGATCGATTGGATTACTTGGACGCTTGGTCGTATCTATGTCTGTCTCAAACTATGTCACGATAAACAAAATTGAGCTAGATTAATGTGGGCTTTGGATTGGTGCCATTCCGAACTCTAAATAAAAAATTACGGACGATTTAGTGCGGACATATCAAGTTGATCGGCCAGTTAATATGATCATTCGAAATTAATCATAGGTTCTCATTGAGTAAAGGCTTGTAAATGAAGCATAATTCATGGGATCACGGAGTTTGAGATAGACTCGATTACTTGGACGCTTTGTCGAATCTATTTCGGTCTCAAATTTTGTCACAATATAGAACACTGAGCTAGCTTAACGTGCGTTTTGGATGGGTGCCATTCCGAACTCTAAATCAAAAGTTATGGACGATTTAGTGCGGAAATGTCAAGTTGATCGGCCAGTTAATATGATCATTCTAAAGTGATAATTGGTGCTCATTGAGTAAAGGCTTATAAATGAAATATAATCCATGGCATCACGCAGTTTGGGACAAATTGGATTACTTGGATGCTTTGTCGTATCTATTTCTATCTCAGATTTTGTCACAATGTAGGAAATTGAGTTGGCTTAACATGCGCATTGGATTCGTGTCATTCTGAGTTATAAATTAACATTTACGGATGATTTATTGATTGCATGTCAAGTTGATCGGACAGTTAAAATGATCATTCAAAACTGATAATTTATTCTCATTGAGTAAATGCTTATAAATGAAGCATAATGCATGGCATCACGCCAATCAGAATGGAAGGCCCTACATACATGATTGATAGAAGCACTAAGTATGGGGGGGTCCACTTGATGCGGGAGAGGCATGAGTGCAGTTCGATCTTGTGGTGGATTCGTTTGTAGTGAGTAGGGCCTCTTGATCTCTAATGGTTAGATTGGTGCTCATTGAGTAAAGGCTTGTAAATGAAGCATAATGCATGGGATCACGATTACTTGGATGTTTAGTCGTATCTATTTCTATCTCAAAGTTTGTCACCATAAAGAAAATTGAGCTAGCTTAACGTGGGCTTTGGATTGGTGCCATTCCGAACTCTAAATCAAAAGTTGCGGACGATTTGGTGTGGAAATGTCAAGGTTATCGACCATTTGATATGATCATTCTAAATTGATAATTGGTGCTCATAGAGTGAAGGCTAATAAATGAAACATAACGCATGGCATAACGCAGTTAGGGATAAAGTGGATTACATGGATGCTTTGTCGTATCTATTTGTGTCTCTAATTTTAACATAACAGAGGAAATTGAGCTAGCTTAAAGTGGGTATTGGATTCGTGTCATTATGAGCTATAAATCAATAGTTATGGATTTATTGGTGACATGTCAAGTTGATCAGTCAGCTAAAATGATCATTCTAAACTGATCATTGGTGCTCATTGAGTAAAGGCTTGTAAATGAAGCATAATGCATGGGATCACGGATTACTTGGATGCTTGGTCGTATCTATTTCTATCTGAAAGTTTGTCACCATAAAGAAAATTGAGCCAGCTTAACGTGGGCTTTGGTTTGGTGCCATTCCAAACTCTAAATCAAAAGTTATACACGGTTTAGTGCGGAAATGTCAAGTTGATCCGCCAGTTAATATGATCATTCTAAGTTGATAATTGGTGCTCATTGAGTAAAGGCTTACAAATGAAATATAATGCATGGCATCACGTAGTTTGGGACAAATTGGATTACTTGGATGCTTTGTCGTATCTATTTCTATCTCAGATTTTTTCTTAATGTAGGAAATTGAGCTAGCTTAACATGCGCATTGGATTTGTGTCATTCGGAGTTGTAAATTAACATTTACGGATGATTTATTGGTGACATGTCAAGTTGATCGGCCAGTTAAAATGATCATTCTAAACTTATCATTGATTCTCATTGAGTGAATGCTTATAAATGAAGCATAATGCATGGCATCTCGCAGTTTTGGTTAGATTGGATTATTTGCAAGCTTTTGCGTATCTAGTTATGCCTCAAATTTTTTCACAATATAGAAAATTGACCTAGCTTAACGTGGGCATTGGATTCATTTCATTATGAGCTCTAAGTCAAAAATTATAGATGATTTAGTGCGCACATATCAAGTTGATCGGCTAGTTAAAATGATCATTCTAAACTGATCATTGGTGCTCATTGAGTAAAGGCTTGTAAATAAAGCATAATGCATGGGATCATGGAGTTTGAGATAGATTGGATTACTTGGATGCTTGGTCGTATCTATTTCTTTCTCAAACTTTGTCACCATAAAGAAAATTGAGCTGGCTTAACGTGGGCTTTGGATTGGTGCCATTCCAAACTCTAAATCAAAAGTTACGGACGATTTGGTGCGGAAATGTCAAGGTAATCGGCCATTTTATATGATCATTCTAAATTGATAATTGGTGCTCATTAAATGAAGGCTTATAAATGAAACATAATGCATGTCATCACGCAGTTAGGGATAAAGTGGATTACATGGATGCTTTGTCGTATCTATTTGCGTCTCTAATTTTAACATAACAGAGGAAATTGAGCTAGCTTAAAGTGGGTATTGGATTCGTGTCATTATGAGCTATAAATCAATAGTTATGGATGATTTATTGGTGACATGTCAAGTTGATCGGTCAGCTAAAATGATCATTCTAAACTGATCATTGGTGCTCATTGAGTAAAGGCTTGTAAATGAAGCATAATGCATGGGATCACGGAGTTTTAGATAGATTGGATTACTTGGATGCTTGATCGTATCTATTTGTGTCTCAAATTTTGTCACGATAAAGAACTTTGAGCTAGCTTAACGTGGGCTTTGGATTCGTTTCATTGTGAGCTCCTAATCAATAGTTATGGACGATTTACTGCGGACATGTCAAGTTGATCGGCTAGTTAAAATGATCATTCAAAACTGATCATTGGTGCTCATTGAGTAAAGGCTATGATAATGAACCATAATGCATGGGATCACGGAGTTTGAGATTGATTGGATTACTTGGACGCTTGGTCGTATCTATTTATGTCTCAAACTATGTCACGGTAAAGGAAATTGAGCTAGATTAACGTGGGCTTTGCATTGGTGTCATTCTGAACTCTAAATACAAAATTACGGATGATTTAGTGCGGACATATCAAGTTGATCAGCCAGTTAATATGATCATTCTAAATTAATCATTGGTGCTCATTGAGAAAAGGCTTTGTATATGAAGCATATGCGTGGCATCACGGAGTTTGGTATAGATTGGATTACGTCGACAATTTCTCGAATCTATTTCAGTCTTAAATTTTGTTAGGATATAGAAAATTGAGCTACCTTAACGTGGGCTATGGATTGGTGCCATTCCAAACAATAAATCAAAAGTTAAGTGTGATTTAGTGTGGACACGTCAAGTTGATCGGCCAGTTAATATGATCACTCTAAACTGATAATTGTTGCTCATTGAGTAAAGGCTTATAAATGAAACATAATGCATGACATCACGCAATTTGGGACAACTTGGATTACCCGGATGCTCTGTCGTATCTATTTCTGTCTCAAATTTTGTCACAATATAGAAAATTGAGCTAGGTAAACGTGGGCATTGGATTCGTGTCATTCTGAGCTATAAATCAAAAGTTGCAAATGATTTACTGGAGAAATGTCAAGTTGATCGGCCATTTAAAATGATCATTCTAAACTGATCATTGAGTAAATGCTTATAAATGTAGAATAATGCATGGCATCACACAGTTTTGGATAGATTGGATTACTAGGATGATTTGTTGAATCTATTTCGATCTCAAATTGTATCACAATTGAAATAATTGAGCTAGCTTAACATGGGCATTGGATTAATGTCATTATGAGTTCTAAATAAAAAGTTACAGACGATTTACTGTGGACATATCAAGTTGATCTGCTAGTAAAAATGACCATTGTAAACTGATTAGTGGTTCTCATTGAGTAAAAGCTTGTAAATGAAGGATAATACATGGCATCACGGAGTTTGGGATAGATTGGATTACTTGAACTATTTGTCATATCTATTTTGGTCTCAACGATATAGAAAATTTAGCTAGCTTAACGTGCGCTTTGGAATGGTGCCATTCCGAACTCTAAATCAAAAGTTACGGATGATTAAGTGCGTACATGTAAAGTTGATCGGCCAGTTATAAGGATCATTCTAAATTGTTAATTGGTGTGCATTGAGTAAAGACTTATAAATGAAACATAATGCATGGCATCACAAGGTTTGGGATAACTTAGATTACTTGGATGCCTTGTCATATCTATTTCCATCTCAAATTTTGTCAAAATAAAGAAAATTGAGATAGCTTAACATGGGCATTGGATTCGTGTCATTATGAGCTATAAATCAAAAGTTACGGATGATTTAGTGGAGACATATCAAGTTGATCGGCCAGTTAAAATGATCACTCTAAACTGATCTTTGATGCTCATTGAGTAAAGACTTATAAATGAAGCATAATGCATGGCATCATGCAGTTTTGAATAGATTGGATTACTTGGATGCTTTGTCGTATCTATTTCTGTCTCAAATTATGTCCCAATATAGAAAATTGATCTAGCTTAACATGGGCATTGGATTCGTGTCGTTCAGAGCTCTAAATCAAAAGTTACGGATGATTTAGTGTGGACATGTCAAGTTGATCAGCTAGTTAAGGTGATCATTCTAAAATAATCATTGTTGCTCATTGAGTAAAGGCTTGTAAATGAAGCATATGTGTGGCATCACGGAGTTTGGGATAAACTGGATTACTTGGACGCTTTATCAAATCTATTTCAGTCTCAAATTTGTTTCACGATATAGAAAATTGAGCTCGCTTAACGTGGGCTTTGGATTGGTGCCTTTCCGAACTATAAATCAAAAGTTACGGACGATTTAGTGTGGAAATGTCAAGTTAAACGGCCAGTTAAAATGATCATTCTAAACTGATCATTTATGCTCATTGAGTAAAGGCTTATACATGAAGCATAATGCATGGCATCAAACAGTTTTACATAGATTGGATTACTTAGATGCTTTTTGTATCTATTTCCATCTAAAATTTTATCACAATATTGAACGTTGAGCTAGTTTAATGTGGGCATTGGATTCATGTCGTTCTGAGATCTAAATAAAATGTTACGGACATTTTAGTGCGGACATGTGAAGTTGAACGGCTAGTTAAGATGATCATTCTAAACTAATCATTTGTGCTCATTGATTAAAGGCTTGTAAATGAAGCATAATGCATAAATTCACGCAGTTTGGGACAAATTGAATTACTTTGATGCTTTGTCGTATCTATTTCTATCTCAAATTTTGTCACAATGTAGGAAATTGAGCTAGCTTAACATGCGCTTTGGATTCGTGTCATTCTGAGCTATAAATTAACTGATACGGATGATTTATTGGTGACATGTCAAGTTGATCAGCCAGTTAAAATGATCATTCTAAACTGATCATTGATGCTCATTGAGTAAAGGCTTATAAATTAAGCCTAATGCATGGCATCATGCAGTTTTTGTTAAATTAGATTATTTGCAAGCTTTGTCATATATATTTATGTCTCAACTTTTGTCACAATATAGAAAATTGAGCTAGCTAACGTGGGCATTGGATTCATTTCATTATGAGTTCTAAGTCAAAAGTTATTAACGATTTAGTGCGGACATGTCAAGTTGTTCGGCTAATTAAAATGATCATTCTAAACTGATCATTGGTACTCATTGAGTAAAAGCTTGTAAATGAAGCATAATGCATGGGATCAAGGTGTTTGAGATAGATTGGATTACTTGGATGCCTGGTCGTGTCTATTTCTTTCTCAAACTTTGTCACCATAAAGAAAATTGAGCTAGCTTAACGTGGGCTTTGGATTGGTGCCATTCCGAACTCTAAATCAACAGTTACAGACGATTTTGTGCGTACATGTCAAGGTTATCGGCCAGTTGATATGATCATTCCAAATTGATAATTGGTGCTCATTGATTAAAGGCTTATAAATGAAACATAATGCATGGCTTCACACAGTTAGGGATAAACTGGATTACTTGGATGCTTTGTCGTATCTATTTCTGTCTCTTATTTTGACATAATAGAGGAAATTGAGATAGCTTAACGTGTGTATTGGATTCGTGTCATTATGAGCTATAACTCAAAAGTTGTGGATGATTTATTGGTGATATGTCAAGTTGATCGGTCAGCTAGAGTTATCATTATAAACTAATCGTTGATGCTCCTTGAGTAAACGCTTATAAATGAAGCATAATACATGTCATCACGCAATTTTGTACAGATTGGATTACCTAGATGCTTTGTCGTATCTATTTATGTCTCAAATTTTATCACAATATAGAAAATTGACCTAATTTAACGTGGGCATTTGATTCGTTTCATTCTGAGATATAAACCAAAAGTTACGAACGATTTAGGCGGACATATCAAGTTGATCAGCTAGTTAAAATGATCATTCTAAACTGATCATTGGTGCTCATTGAGTAAAGGCTTGAAAATGAAGCATAATGCATGGGATCACGTAGTTTGAGATAGATTGGATTATTGAGCTAGCTTAGTGTGGGCTTTGGATTGGTGCCATTCCGAACTCTAAATCAAAAGTTACGGACAATTTAGAGTGGACATGTCAAGTTGATCAGCCAGTTAAAATGATCATTCTTAATTGATGATTGGTGTTCATTAAGTAAAAGGCTTGTCAATGAAGAAAAAGGCATGGGATCACGGAGTTTGAGATATATTGGATTACTTGGATGCTTGATCATATCTATTTGTGTCTCAAATTTGGTCACGATAAAGAAAATTGAGCTAGCTTAACGTGGGCTTTGGATTCGTTTCTTTGTGAGCTCTAAACCAAAAGTTATGGACGAATTAATGCGGACATGTCAAGTTGATCGGCTAGTTAAAATGATCATTCTGAACTGATCATTGGTGCTCATTGAGTAAAGGCTTTGTAAATGAAACATAATGCAAGGGATCACGGAATTTGAGATAGATTGGATTACTTGGACACTTGGTCGTATCTATTTCTGTCTCAAGGTTTGTCCCGAAAAAGAAAATTGAGCTAGATTAACGTGGGCTTTGAATTGGTGCAATTCCGAACTCTAAATAAAAAATTATGGATGATTTAGTGTAGACATGTCAGGTTGATCGGCCAGTTAATATGATCATTCTAAATTAATCATTGGTGCTCATTGAGTAAAGGCTTGTAAATAAAGCATATGCGTGGCATCATGGAGTTTGGGATAGATTGGATTACTTCAACGCTTTGTTGAATCTATTTCAGTCTCAAACTTTGTCATGATATAGAAAATTGAGCTACCTTAACGTGGTCTTTGGATTGGTGCCATTCCGAACTATGAATCAAAAGTTAGCGATTTAGTGTGGACATGTCAAGCTGATCGGCAAGTTAATATGATCATTCTAAACTTATAATTGGTCCTCATTGAGTAAGGGCTTATAAATGAAACATAATGCATGGCTTCACACAGTTTGAGATAACTTGGATTACTAGGATGCTTTGTCGTATCTATTTCTGTCTCAAATTTTGTCACAATACATAAAATTGAGCTAGCTAAACGTGGGCATTGGATTCTTGTCATTCTGAGCTATAAATCAAAAGTTAGTGATGATTTTGTGGAGAAATGTCAAGTTGATCGGCAAGTTAAAATGATTGTTCTAAACTGATCATTGATGATCATTGAGTAAAAGCTTATAAATGAATTATAATGCATGGCATCACGCAGTTTTTGATAGAATTGATTACTTGGATCATTTGTTTATCTATTTATATCTCAAATTTTGGCACAATATAAATAATTGAGCTTGCTTCACGTGGGCATTGGATTAATGTCAATATGAGTTCTAAATCAAAAGTTACTGATGATTTAGTGCGGACATATCAAGTTGATCAGCTAGTTAAAATGACCATTCTAAACTGATCATTGGTGCTCATTGATTAAAGGCTTGTAAATGAAGGATAATACATGGTATCACGGATTTTGGGATAGAATTGATTACTTGAACACTTTGTCGTATCTATTTCTATCCCAAATATTGTCATGATATAAAAATTTAGCTAGCTTAACGTGCGCTTTGGATTGGTGCCATTCCGAACTCTTAATCAAAAGTTACGGATGATTAAGTGCGGAAATGTCAAGTTGATCGGCCAGTTAATATGATCATTCTAAATTGTTTATTGGTGCTCATTGAGTAAAGAGTTATAAATGAAACATAATGCATGGCATCACGAGATTTGGGATAACTTAGATTACTTGGATGCTTTGTCATGACTATTTCCACCTAAAATTTTGTCACAATAAAGAAAATTGAGATAGCTTAACGTGGGCACTGGATTCGTGTCATTATGAGCTATAAATCAAAAGTTACGGATGATTTAGTGGAGACATATCAAGTTTATCGCCCAGTTAAAATGATCATTCTAAACTGATAATCGATGCTCATTGAGTAAAGGCTTATAAATGTAGCATAATGCATGGCATCACATAGTTTTTAATAGATTGGATTACTTGGATTATTTGTCATTTCAATTTCTGTATCAAATTTTGTCTCAATATAGAAAATTGAGCTGGCTTGACATGGGCATTGGATTCGTGTCGTTCAGAGCTCTAAATCAAAGGTTACAGACGATTTAGTGTGGACATGTCAAGTTGATCAGCTAGTTAAGATGATCATTCTTAACTAATCATTGGTGCTCATTGAGTAAACGCTTGTAAATGAAGCATATGCGTGGCATCACGGAGTTTTGGATAGATTGGATTACTTGGACGCTTTGTCGAATCTATTTCTGTCTCAAATTTTTTCACGATATAGAAAATTGAGCTAGCTTAACGTGGGCTTTGGATTGGTGCCATTTCGAACTATAAATCAAAAGTTACGGAAGATTTAGTGTAGACATGTCAAGTTGATCGGCCAGTTAATATGATCATTCTAAACTGATAATTTTGTGCTCATTGAGTAAAGGCTTATAAATGAACCATAATACATGGTATCACGCAGTTTGGGATAACTTGGATTACTTGGATGCTTTGTCGTATCTTTTTCTGTCTATATTTTTTTCACAATATAGAAAATTGAACTAGGTTAATGTTAGCATTTGATTCATGTCATTCTGAGCTACAAATCAAAAGTTACGGATGATTTAGTGGAGTAATGTCAAGTTGAACGGCCTGTTAAAATGATCATTCTAAACTGATCATTGATGCTCATTGAGTAAAGCCTTATAAATGAAACATAATGCATGGCATCACGCAGTTTTTGATAGAATTGATTACTTGGATCATTTGTTTATCTATTTATATCTCAAATTTTGGCACAATATAAATAATTGAGCTTGCTTCACGTGGGCATTGGATTAATGTCAATATGAGTTCTAAATCAAAAGTTACTGATGATTTAGTGCGGACATATCAAGTTGATCAGCTAGTTAAAATGACTATTCTAAACTGATCATTGGTGCTCATTGATTAAAGGCTTGTAAATGAAGGATAATACATGGTATCACGGATTTTGGGATAGAATTGATTACTTGAACACTTTGTCGTATCTATTTCTATCCCAAATATTGTCATGATATAAAAATTTAGCTAGCTTAACGTGCGCTTTGGATTGGTGCCATTCCGAACTCTTAATCAAAAGTTACGGATGATTAAGTGCGGAAATGTCAAGTTGATCGGCCAGTTAATATGATCATTCTAAATTGTTTATTGGTGCTCATTGAGTAAAGAGTTATAAATGAAACATAATGCATGGCATCACGAGATTTGGGATAACTTAGATTACTTGGATGCTTTGTCATGACTATTTCCACCTAAAATTTTGTCACAATAAAGAAAATTGAGATAGCTTAACGTGGGCACTGGATTCGTGTCATTATGAGCTATAAATCAAAAGTTACGGATGATTTAGTGGAGACATATCAAGTTTATCGCCCAGTTAAAATGATCATTCTAAACTGATAATCGATGCTCATTGAGTAAAGGCTTATAAATGTAGCATAATGCATGGCATCACATAGTTTTTAATAGATTGGATTACTTGGATTATTTGTCATTTCAATTTCTGTATCAAATTTTGTCTCAATATAGAAAATTGAGCTGGCTTGACATGGGCATTGGATTCGTGTCGTTCAGAGCTCTAAATCAAAGGTTACAGACTATTTAGTGTGGACATGTCAAGTTGATCAGCTAGTTAAGATGATCATTCTTAACTAATCATTGGTGCTCATTGAGTAAACGCTTGTAAATGAAGCATATGCGTGGCATCACGGAGTTTTGGATAGATTGGATTACTTGGACGCTTTGTCGAATCTATTTCTGTCTCAAATTTTTTCACGATATAGAAAATTGAGCTAGCTTAACGTGGGCTTTGGATTGGTGCCATTTCGAACTATAAATCAAAAGTTACAGAAGATTTAGTGTAGACATGTCAAGTTGATCGGCCAGTTAATATGATCATTCTAAACTGATAATTTTGTGCTCATTGAGTAAAGGCTTATAAATGAACCATAATACATGGTATCACGCAGTTTGGGATAACTTGGATTACTTGGATGCTTTGTCGTATCTTTTTCTGTCTATATTTTTTTCACAATATAGAAAATTGAACTAGGTTAATGTTAGCATTTGATTCATGTCATTCTGAGCTACAAATCAAAAGTTACGGATGATTTAGTGGAGTAATGTCAAGTTGAACGGCCTGTTAAAATGATCATTCTAAACTGATCATTGATGCTCATTGAGTAAAGCCTTATAAATGAAACATAATGCATGGCATCTCGCAGTTAGAGATGAAAGGGAATACTTGGATGCTTTGTCGTATCTATTTATGTCTCTAATCTTGACATAATAGAGAAATTGAGCTAGCTTAACGTGAGTACTGGATTCGTGTCATTATGAACTATAAATCAAAAGTTATAAATGATTTATTGGTGATATGTCAAGTTGATCGGTCACCTAAAATGATCATTCTAAACTGATCGTTGATGCTCATTGAGTAAACGCTTATAAATGAAGCATAATACATGTCATCACGCAATTTTGTATAGATTTGATTACTTGAATGCTTTGTCGTATCTATTTATGCCTCAAATTTTGTCACAATATAGAAAATTGACCTAGATTAAAGTGGGCATTTGATTCGTTTCATTCTGAGATCTAAATCAAAAGTTACAGATGGTTTAGTGCGGACATGTCAAGTTGATTGGCTAGTTAAAATGATCATTCTAAACTGATCATTGGTGTTCATTGAGTAAAGGCTTGTAAATGAAGCATAATGCATGGGATCACGGAGTTTGAGATAGATTGCATTACTTGGACGCTTGGTCGTATCTATTTCTATCTCAAATTTTGCAAGGATAAAGAAAATTGAGCTAGCTTACCGTGGACTTTGGATTGGTGCCATTCCAAACTCAAAATCAAAAGTTAAAGACGATTTAGAGCGGACATGTCAAGTTGATCAGCCAGTTAAAATGATCATTCTTAATTGATAATTGGGGCTCATTGAGTAAAGGCTTATAAATGAAACATAATGCATGACATCACAGAGTTTGGGATAAATCGGGTGACTTCGATGCTTTGTCGTTTCTATTTATGTCTCAAATTTTTTCAAAATATTGAAAATTGACCTAGATTAACGTGGGCATTTGATTCATTTCATTCTGAGATCTAAACCAAAAGTTATGGACGATTTAGTGCGGACATGTCAAGTTGATCGGCTAGTTAAAATAATCATTCTAAACTGATCATTGGTGCTCATTGAGTAAAGGCTTGTAAATGAAGCATAATGCATGGGATCACGGAGTTTGAGATAGATTGGATTACTTGGATAATTGGTCGTATTTATTTCTATCCCAAATTTTGTCACCATAAAGAAAATTGAATTAGCTTAACGTGGGATTTGGATTGCTGGCATTCCAAACTCTAAATTAAAAGTTACGGACATTTTAGTGCATACATGTCAAGGTTATCGACCAGTTGATATGATCATTCTAGATTGATAATCGGTGCTCATTGATTAAAGGCTTATAAATGAAACATAATGCATGGCTTCACGCAGTTAGGGATAAAGTGGATCACTTGGATGCTTTGTCGTATCTATTTCTGTCTCTAACTTTGACATAATAGAGAAAATTGAGCTAGCTTAACGTGGGTATTTGATTCATGTCATTTTGAGCTATAAATCAAAAGTTAAGGATGATTTATTGGTGATATGTCAAGTTGATCGGTCAGCTAAAATTATCATTCTAAACTGATCGTTGATGCTCATTGAGTAAACGCTTATAAATGAAGCATAATACATGTCATCACGCAATTTTGTATAGATTGGATTACTTGGATGCTTTGTCGTATCTATTTATGTCTCAAATTTTGTCACAATATAGAAAATTGACCTAAATTAAGGTGGGCATTTGATTCGTTTCATTCTGAGATCTAAACCAAAAGTTACGAACGATTTAGTGCGGACATGTCAAGTTGATCAGCTAGTTAAAATGATCATTCTAAACTGATCATTGATGCTCATTGAGTAAAGGCTTGAAAATGAAACATAATGCATGGGATCACGAAGTTTGAGATAGATTCGATTATTGAGCTAGCTTAGCATGGGCTTGGGATTGGTGCCATTCCGAACTTTAAGTCAAAAGTTATGAACAATTTAGAGCGGACATGTCAAAATTATCAGCCAGTTAAAATGATCATCCATAATTGATAATTGGTGCTCATTGAGTAAAGGCTTATAAATGAAACATAATGCATGGTGTCATGCAGTTTGGGATAAATTGGATGACTTCGATGCTTTGTAGTATCTATTTCTATCCCTAATTTTGACATAATATAGGAAATTGAGCTAGCTTAACGTGGGTATTGGATTCATGTCATTATGAGCTATAAATCAAAAGTTTCGCATGATTTATTGGTGACATGTCAAGTTGATCGGCTAGTTAAAATGATAATTCTAAACTGATCATTGGTGCTCATTGAGTAAAGGCTTGTAAAAGCTTAAGGCATGGGATCACGGAGTTTGAGATAGATTGGATTACTTGGATGCTAGATCGTATCTATTTGTGCCTCAAATTTTGTCACGATAAAGAAAATTGAGCTAGCTTAATGTGGGCTTCAGATTTGTTTCATTGTGAGTTCTAAATCAAATGTTATGGATGAATTAATACGGACATGTCAAGTTGATCGGCTAGTTAAAATGATCATTCTAAACTGATCATTGGTGCTCATTGAGTAAAGGCTTTGAAAATGAAGCATAATGCATGGGATCATGGAGTTTGAGATAGATTGGATTACTTGCCCGCTTGGTCGTATCTATTTGGATTGGTGCCATTCCGAACTCTAAATAAAAAATTACGGACGATTTAGTGTGGACATGTCAAGTTGATCGGCCAGTTAATAAGATCATTATAAATTAATCATTGGTGCTCATTGAGTAAAGGCTTGTAAATAAAGCATATGCATGGCATCACGGAGTTTGGGAATAGATTGGATTACTTCGACGCTTTGTCGAATCTATTTCAGAATCAAATTTTGTCACGATATAGAAAATTGAGCTACCTTAACGTGGGCTTTGGATTGGTGTCATTCTGAACTATAAATCAAAAGGTGTGGATTTAGTGTGGACATGTCAAGCTGATCGGCCAGTTAATATTAGCATTCTAAACTGATAATTGGTGCTCATTGAGTAAAGGCTTATAAATGAAGCATAATTCATGGCATCACACAGTTTGGGATAACTTGGATTACTAGGATGCTTTGTCGTATCTATTTCTGTCTCAAATTTTCTCAGAATACAGAAAATTGTGCTAGCTAAACGTGGGCATTGGATTTGTGTCATTCTGAGCTATAAGTCAAAAGTTACAGACTATTTAGTGGAGAAATGTCAATTTGATCGGCCAGTTAAAATGATCATTCTGAACGGATCATTGATGCTTAATGAGTAAAGGCTTATAAACGAAGAATAATACATGGCATCACGTAGTTTTGGATAGATTGGATTCTTAGATGATTATTTGTGTCTATTTCTATCTCAAATTTTATCACAATATAAATGATTAAGCTAGCTTACCGTGAGAATTGGATTAGTGTCATTATGAGTTATAAATTAAACTTTACAGACGATTTAGTGCGAACATATCAAGTTGATAGGCTAGTTAAAATGACCATTCTGAACTGATCATTGGTGCTCATGGAGTAAAGGCTTGTAAAAGAAGGAGAATACATGGTATCACGGACTTTAGGATAGATTGGATTATTTGAACGCTTTGTCAAATCTATTTCAGTCTCAAGTTTTCTCACGATATAGAAAATTGAGGTAGCTTAACGTGGGCTTTCGATTGGTGCTATTCCGAACTATAAATCAAAAGTTACGGACGATTTAGTGTTGACATGTCAAGTTGATCGGCCAGTTAATTTGATCATTCTAAACTATTAATTGGTGCTCATTGAGTAAAGGTTTATAAATAAAACATAATGCATGGCATCATGCAGTTTGGGATAACTTGGATTACTTGGATGCTTTGTCGTATCTATTTCTGCCTCAATTTTTTTTGGAATATAGAAAATTGAGATAGCTTAACGTGGGCATTGGATTCGTGTCATTCTGAGCTATAAATCAAAAGTTACAGATGATTTAGTGGAGTAATTTCAAGTTGAACGGCCTGTTAAAATGATCATTCTAAAATGATCATTGATGCTCATTGAGTAAAGGATTATAAATGAAGCATAATGCATGACATCACTCAGTTTTGCATAGATTGGATTACTTAGATGCTTTTTCGTATATATTTCCATCTCAAATTTTATCACAATATTGAATGTTGAGCAAGCTTAACGTAGGCATTAGATTAATGTCATTCTGAGCTCTAAATCAAAAGTTACAGACGATTTAGTGCGGACATGTCAAGTTGATTGGCTAGTTAAAATTACCACTCTAAACTGATCATTGGTGCTCATTAAGTAAAGGCTTGTAAATGAAGCATAATAATTGGCATCACGAAGTTTTGGATAGATTGGATTACATGGACTTTTTGTCGTATCTACTTCGGTCTCAAATTTTGTCACGATATAGAAAATTGAGCTAGCTTAGCGTGCGCTTTGGATTGGTGCCATTCCAAACTCCAAATCAAAAGTTACAGATGATTAAGTGCGGAGATGTCAAGTTGATTGGCCAGTTAATATGATCATTCTAAATTGATAATTGGTGCTAATCGAGAAAGGCTTATCAATGAAACATAATTCATGGCATCACACAGTTTTGGATAAATTGGATTACTTGGATGCTTTCTCATATCTATTTATGTCCCAAAATTTGTCACTGTGTAGGAAATTGAGCTAACTTAACGTGGGCATTGGATTTGTCTCATTTTGAGCTATAAATCAAAGGTTATGAATGATTTATTGGAGAAATGTCAAGTTGATCGGCCAGTTAAAATGATTACTGTAAACTGATCATTGATGTTCATTGAGTAAAGGCTCATAAACTAAGTATAATGCATGAAATCATGTAGTTTTGGATAAATTGGATTATTTGCAAGCTTTGTCGTATCTATTTTTGTCTCAATTTTGTTACAATATAGGAAATTGAGCTAGCTAACGTATGCATTGGATTCGTTTCATTCTGAGATTTAAATCAAAAGTTACAGACAATTTAGTGCGGACATGTCAAGTTCATCGCCTTGTTAAAATGATCATTCTAACTGATCATTGGTGCTCATTGAGTTGAGGCTTATAAATGAAGCATAATGTATGTCATCACGCAGTTCGGGATAGATTGGATAACTAGAACGGCTTGTCGTATCTATTTCTGTCTCAAATTTTGTCACGATATAGAAAATTGAGCTAGTTTAACGTGGATTTTAGATTGACTCATTCTAAGCTTTAAACCAAAAGTTACGGACGATTTAGTGCGGAAATGTCAAATTGATCGGCCAGTTAATATAATCATTCTAAATTGATAATTGATGCTCATTGAGTAAAGGCTTATAAATGAAACATAATGCATGACATCACGCAGTTTGGGACAAATTGGATTACTTGGATGCTTTGTCGTATCTATTTATGTCTCAAATTTTGTCACAATGTAGGAAATTGAGTTAGCTTAACATGCGAATTGGATTCGTGTCATTCAGAGCTATAAATTAACAATTTCGGATGATTTATTGGTGACATGTCAAGTTGATCGGCCAGTTAAAATGATCATTCTAAACTGGTCATTGATGCTCATTGAGTAAAGGCTTATAAATGAAGCATAATGCATGGCATCACACAATTTTGGTTAGATTAGATTATTTGCAAGCTTTCTTGTATTTATTTATGTATCAAATTTTGTCACAATATTGAGTAAAGGCTTGTAAATGAAGCATAATGCATGGGATCATGGATTTTCAGATAGATTGTATTACTTGGATGCTTGGTCGTTTCTATTTCGGTCTCAAACTTTTTCATGATAAAGAAAATTAGGCTAGCATAACGTGGTTTTTGGATTGGTGCCATTCCAAACACTAAATTAAAAGTTACGGATGATTTAGTGTGGACATGTCAAGGTTATCGGCCAGTTGATATGATCATTCCAAAATTGATAATTGGTGCTCATTGAGTAAAGGCTTATGAATGAAACATAATGCATGGCATCATGCAGTTTGGGATAAAGTGGATTACTTGGATGCATTGTTGTATCTATTTTTCTCTCTAATTTTGACATAATAGAGGAAATTGAGCTAGCTTAACGTGGGTATTGGATTCATGTCATTATGAGCTATAAATGAAAAGTTATGGATGATTTATTTGTGACATGTCAAGTTGATCGGCCAGCTAAAATGATCATTCCAAACTAATCATTGATGCTCATTGAGTAAAGGCTTATAAATGAAGCATAATACATGGTATCACGCAATTTTGGATAGATTGGATTAGTTGGATGCTTTGTCGTATCTATTTATGTCTCAAATTTTGTCACAATATAGGAAATTGACCTAGATTAACGCGGGCATTTGATTAGTTTCATTGTGAGCTCTAAATCAAAAGTTAAAGTTATGGACGATTTAGTGTGGACATGTCAAATTGATCGGATAGTTAAAATGATCATTCTAAACTGATCATTGGTGCTCATTGAGTAAAGGCTTGTAAATGAAGCATAATGCATGGGATCGCGGAGTTTGAGATACATTGGATTACTTGGAAGCTTGCTCATATCTATTTCTGTTTCAAATTTCGTCACAACAAAGAAAATTGAGCTAGCTTAACATGGGCTTTGGATTGGTGCCATTCCAAACTCGAAATCAAAACTTACGAACGATTTAGTGCCAACATGTCAAGTTGATCGGCCAGTTAATATGATCATTCTAAATTCATAATTGGTGCTCATTGAGTAAAGGCTTATAAATGAAACATAATCCATGGCATCATGAAGATTGGGATATAGTGGATTACTTGGAGGCTTTGGGGTATCTATTTGAAATTGAAAATTTGTCATAGTATAGAAAATTGAGCTAGCATAACATGAGCGTTGGATTCATGTCATTCTGAGCCCTAAATCAAAAGTTACGAACGATTTAGTGGAGACATGTCAATTTGATCGGCCAGTTAATATGATCATTCTAAATTGATAATTGGTGCTCATTGAGTAAAAGCTTATAAATGAAACATAATGCATGGCATCACACAGTTTGGGATAAATTGGATTACTTGGATGCTTTGTTGTATCTATTTCTGTCTCTAAATTTGACATAATGTAGGAAATTGAGCTAGATTAACGTGGGTATTGGATTCATGTCATTATGAGCTATAAATCAAAAGCTATGCATGATTTATTGGTGACATGTTAAGTTGATCGGCAAGCTAAAATGATCATTATAACCTGATCATTAGTGCTCGTTGAGTAAAGGCTTGTAAATGAATCATAATGCATGGGATCATGGTGTTTGAGATAGATTGGATTACTTGGATGCTTGATCGTATCTATTTGTGTCTCAAATTTTGTCACGATAAAGAAAATTTAGATAGTTGATCGGTGAGTTAAAATGATCATTCTAAACTTATCATTGATGCTCATTGACTAATATCTTATAAATAAAGCACAATGCATGGCATGACGCAGTTTTTGATGGACTTGATTACTTGGAGGATTTCGGGAAGCAATTTTAGTCATAAATTTTTTCACAATATAGAAAATTGAGATAGCTTAACGTGGGCTTCGGATTTGTGTCATTCCAAGCTCCAAAATCAAAAATTACGGACGATTTAGTGCGGATATGAAAAGGTGATATGTTATTAAAATGATCATTCCTAACTGATCATTGGTGCTCATTGATTAGAGATTTATAAATGAAGCATAATGCATCTCACGCAGTACGGGATAGAGTGGAAAATTAGGATGCTTTTCCGTAACTATTTCCGCCTCAAATTTCACAATATAGAAACTTGAGCTAGTTTAACGTGGGCTTTTGATTTGTGTCATTATGAGCTCTAAATTAAAGTTTCGGACAATTTAGTGTGGACATGTCAAGTTGATCGGCCAGTTAAAATGATCATTTTTAACTGATCATTGGTGCTCATTGGGTAGAGGCTTTTAAATAAAGCATAATGCATGGCATGACGATGTTTTGGAAAGATTGTATAACTTGGATGCTTTGTCGAATCTATTTTTGTCTTAAATTTGTCACAATATAGAAAATTGAGCTAGATTAACGTGGGCTTTGAGTTTCTGTCATTCTGAGCTCTAAATCAAAAGTTACAGACGATTTATTGCGGACATGTCAAGTTGATCAGCTAGTTAAAATGATCATTACTAACTGATCATTGGTGCTCATTGAGTAGAGACTTATAAATGAAGCACAATGCATGGCATGACAAAGTTTTTGATAGGTTGGATAACTTGGATGCTTTGTCGTATCTATTTTTGTTTCAAATTTTGTCACAATATAGAAAATTGAGCTGGTTTAACGTGGGATTTTGATTTGTCTCATTTTGAGCTTTAAATCAAAAGTCATGGAAAATTTAGTGCGGACATGTCAAGTTGATTGGCCAGTTAAAATGAGCATGCCAAACTGATCATTGATGCTCATTGAGTAAATGCTTATAAATGAAGCACAATGCAAGGCATGAAACAGTTTTGGATAGATTGGATAGATTGGATTACTTGGATGGTTCGTTATCTCTATTTCTGTCTCAAAGTTTGTAACAGTATAGAAATTTGAGCTAGCTTAACGCGGACTTTGGATTTGTGTCATTCTTAGCTCTAAATCCAAAGTAATGGACAATTTAGTGTAGAAATATCAAGTTGATTGGCCAGTTAAAAAGATCATTCTTAACTGATCCGTGGTGCTCATTGAGTTGAGGTTTATAAACAAAGCACAATGCATGGCATGACGAAGTTTGGATAGATTGGATAACTTGGACACTTTGTCGTATCTATTTTGTCTCAAATTTTGTCACAATATAGAAAATTAAGCTAGTTTAACGTGGGCTTTGAATTTGTCTCATTCTGAGTTCTAAATCAAAAGTTATGAACGATTTAGTGCGGACATTTCATGTTTATCAGCCAGTTAAAATGATCATTTTAAACTGGTTATTGATGCTCATTGAGTTAAGGCTTATAAATGAAGCACAATGGAAGGCATGACGAATTTTTGGATAGATTGGATAACTTGGACGCTTTGTCAAATCTATTTCCATCTCAAGTTTGTCACACTATAGAAAATTGAGCTAGCTTAACGTGGGCATTGGATTTCTGTCATTCTGAGCTCTCAATAAAAAGTTACGCACGATTTAGTCCGGACATCTCAAGTTGATCAGCTAGTTAAAATGATCATTCTTAACTGATCATTTGTGCTCATTGATTAGAGGCTTATAAATGAAGCACAATACATGGCATGACGAAGTTTTGAATAGATTAGATAATTTGGACGCTTTAGCGTATCTATTTCTATCTCAAATTTTGTCACAATATAAAAAATTGAGCTAGCTTAACATGGTATAAATCAAATGCTTCGAACGATTTAGTGAATACATGTAAAGTTGATTGGCTAGTGAAAATGATCCATTCTAAACTGATAATTGATGCTCATTGAGTAAAGGCTTATAAATGAAACACAATGCATGGCATCATGCAGTTTTGGATCGATTGGAATATTTGGACGCTTTGTCGTATCAATTTCTGTCTATAATTTTGTTCCAATATAGAAACTTGAGCTAGCCTAACCTGGGCTTTGGATTTATGTCATGCCAAGCTCTAAATCAAAAGTTAAGAATGATTTAATGCAGATATGTCAAGTCGATCGGCCAGTTAAAATGATCATTCTAAAATGATCATTGATGCTCATTGAGTAAAGGCTTATGAACGAAGCACAATGCATGGTATGACGCTGTTTTTAATAGATTTGATTAATTGGAGGATTTGTGGAAGAAATTTTAGTCTTATATTTTAACACAGTATAAATGAATTGAGCTAGCTTAACGTAGGCTCTCGATTTGTGTCATTCCGAGTTATAAATCAAAAGTTACGGAAGACTTATTGCGGACATGAAAAGTTGACCGGCTAGTTAAAATGACCATTCTTAACTGATCATTGGTCCTCATTGATTAGAGACTTATAAATGAAGCATAATGCATGTCATCACCCAGTTCAGGATAGATTGGATAACTCGGACCATTTGTCGTATCTATTTCTATCTCAAATTTTGTTACAATATAGAAAATTGAGCTAGTTTAACCTGGGATTTGGATTTGTGTCATTTTAAGCTCTAAATCAAAAGTTACGGACGATCTAATGTGGACATGTTAAGTTGATCGGATAATTAAAATGATCATTGTTAACTGATCATTGGTGCTCATGGAGTAGAGGCTTATAAATGAAGCACAATGCATGGCATGAAAAAGTTTTGGATGGATTGGATAACTTGGTCGCTTTGTCGAATCTATTTTTGTCCCAAATTTGTCACAATATAGAAAATTGAGCTAGCTTAAAGTGGGCTTTGGATTTCTTTCATTCTGAACTCTAAATCAAAAGTTACAGACGATTTAGTGCCGACATGTCAAGTTGATCGGCTAGTTAAAATGATCATTTTAAACTGATCATTGGTGCTCATTGAATAGAGGCTTATAAATGAAGCACAATGCATTACATGACAAAGTGTTGGATTGATTGGATAACTTGGACGCTTTGTCATATCTATTTTTGTTTCAAATTTTGTCAGAATATAGAAATTGAGCTAGCTTAACGTGGGCAATGGATTCGTGTCATTCTGAGTTATAAAATGAAATGTTTTGCATGATTTAGTGCACACATGTCAAGTTGATCGATTAGTTAAAATGATCCATTCTAAACTGATCATTGATGCTTATTGAGTAAAGGCTTATAAATGAAGCACAATGCATGGCATCATGTAGTTTTGGATCGATTGGATTACTTAGACGCTTTGTCGTATCTATTGTTGTATATAATTTTGTCACAATATAGAAGCTTGAGCTACCTTAACGTGGGCTTTAGATTTGTGTCATTCCAAGCGCTAAATAAAAAGTTACAAACAATTTAATGCAGATATGTCAAGTCGATCGCCGAGTAAAAATGATCATTATAAACTGATCATTGATGCTCATTGAGTAAAGGCTTATAAATGAAACACAATGCATGATATGACGCAGTTTTTGATAGATTTGATTACTTGAAGGATTTCTGGAAGCAATTTTAGTCTTAAATTTTATCACAATATAGAAAATTGAGTTAGCTTAACGTGCGCATTGGATTTGTGTCATTCTGAGCTCTAAATCAAAAGTTACGAAAGATTTATTGCGGACATGAAAAGTTGATCGGGTAGTTAAAATGATATTTCTTAACTGATCTTTGATGCTCATTGATTAGAGACTTATAAATGAAGCATATTGCATTGCATCACTAGGTCGCTTTGTTGAATCTATTTATGTATCAAATTATTTCACAATATAGAAAATTGAGCTAGCTTAAAGTAGGTTTTGGATTTCTGTCATTCTGAGCTCTAACTGTTAGGGATGATTTAGTGCGGACATGTTAAGTTGATCTGCCAGTTAAAATGATCATTCTTAACTGATCATTGGTGCTCATAGAGTAGAGGCTTATAAATGAAGCACAATGCATGGCATGACAAAGTTTTGGATAGATTGGATAACTTGGACGCTTTGTCGTATCTATTTCTCTCTCAAAATTTGTCACAATATTGGAAATTGAGCTAGTTTAACGTGGGTTTTAGATTTGTCTCATTTGGAGCTTTAAATCAAAAGTTATGGACGATTTAGTGCAGACATGTCAAGTTAATTGGCTAGTTAAAATGATCATTCTAAACTGATCGTTGATGCTCATTGAGTAAAGGCTCAATTTTGTCACAATATAGAAAATTGAGCTAGTTTAACATGGGCGTTGGATTCGTGTCATTTTGAGCTCTAAATCTAAACTGACGAATGATTTAGTGTTAAAATGTCAAGTTGATCGGCTAGCTAAAATGATCATTCTAAACGGATCAATGGTTCTCATTGAGTAAAGTCTAGTAAGTGAATTATAATGCATGGTATCACGCAATTTGGGATATAATAGATTACTTGGAAACTTTGTCGTATCAATTTGATTTTGAAATTTTTTCATAGTATAGAAAATTGAGCTAGCATAACGTGGGCGTTGAATTCTTGTCATTCTAAGGTCTAAATCAAAAGTTACGGACGAATTAGTGTGGACATGTCAAATTTTTTTGGCCAGTTCAAATGATCATTATAAGCTGATCACTGATGCTCATTGAGTAAAAGCTTATAAATGAAGCATAATAACGTCACGCAGTTTAGGATAGATTGGATTACTTGGAGGCTTTGTTGTATATATTTCATTCCTAAATTTTGTCACGTTATATAAAATTTGAGCTACCATATTCTGGGCGTTGGATTCATGTCATAATGAGCTCTAAATCAAAAGTTATGGATGATTTAGTGCGAACATATCCAGTTGACCGGCCAGTTAAAATGATCATTCTAAACTAATCATTGGTGCTCATTGATTAAAACCTCATAAGTGAAGCATAATGCATGACATCATTAAGTTTGGGATATATTGGATTACTTGGAGGTTTTGTCGTATCTAATTCATTCCTAAATTTTGTCACAATATAGAAAATTGAGCGAGTTTAACATGGGCGTTGGATTCGTGTCATTCTGAGCTCTAAATATAAAGTGACGGATGATTTACTTTTGACATGTCAAGTTGATCGCCTAGCTAAAATGCTCATTCTAAACGGATTAATGGTTTGCACTGAGTAAAAGCTAATAAATGAATTATAATGCATGGTATCACAATATTTGTGATAGATTGGATTAGTTGGAAGATTTGTGTATCTATTTGAAATTGAAAATTTTTCATATTATAGAAAATTGAGCTAGCATAACTTGTTGTTTGATTCATATAATTCTAAGCTCTAAATCAAAAGTTACGGACGAATTAGTATGGACATGTCAAGTTGATTGGCTAGTTCAAATGATCATTCTAAGCTGATAACTGGTGCTCATTGAGTTAAGGCTTATAAGTGAAGCATAATGCATGGCATCACGTAGTTTGGGATAGATTGGATTACTTGGAGGCTTTGTCGTATTTATTCGAGTCTGAAATTTTTTCATAATATAGAAAATTGAGCTAGCATAACATGGGCGTTGGATTCATGTCATTCTGAGATATAAATCAAAAGTTGTGGACGATTTAGTGCGGACATGTCAAGTTGATCGGCCTGTTAAAATGATCATTCTAAACTTATCATTGGGCCTCATTGATTAAAACCTCATAAGTGAAGCATAATGCATGGCATCATGTAGTTTGGGATAGATTGGATTAGTTGGAGCCTTTGTCGTATCTATTTCATTACTAAATTTTGTCACAATATAGAAAATTGAGCTAGCATAACGTGGGCATTGGATTCATGTCATTCTGAGCTCTAAATCAAAAGTAATGGACGATTTAGAGCATACATGTATTGTTGATCGGTCAGTTAAAATGATCATTCTAAACTGATCATTGGTGCTCATTGATTAAAACCTCATAAGTGAAGCATAATGCATGACATCATGCAGTTTGGATATATTGGATTACTTCAAGCCATTTTCATATCTATTTCATTCCTAAATTTTCTCACAATATAGAAAATTGAGCTCGTTTAACAGGGTCGTTGGATTCGTGTCATTCTGAGCTCTAAATCTAAAGTGACGGATGATTTACTTTTGACATGTCAAGTTGATTTGCTAGCTAAAGTGATCATTCTAAAGGGATCAATGGATCTCATTGAGTAAAAGCTAATAAATGAATTATAATGCATATTTCACGCAATTTGGGATAGATTGGATTACTTACAAGCTTTGTGTATCTATTTGATTTTGAAATTTTTTTCATATTACAGAAAATTGAGCTCGCATAATGTGGGCGTTGGATTCATGTCATTCGTAGCTCTAAATCAAAAGTTACAGATGAATTAGTGTGGACGTGTCAAGTTAATTGGCCAGTTAAAATCATCATTCTAAACTAATCATTGGCGCTCATTGACTAAAACCTCATAAGTGAAGCATAATGCATGGCATCACGCAGTTTGGTATAGATTGGATTAATTGGAGGCTTTGTCATATCTATTTCATTCCTAAATTTTGTCAAAATAGAGAAAATCGGGCTAGCATAAGTGGGCGTTGGATTCAAGTCATTCTGAGCTCTAAATCAAAAGTTATGGACGATTTATTACGGACATGTCCAATTGATCGGTCAGTTAAAATGATCATTCTAAACTGATCATTCGTGCTCATTGATTAAAACCTCATAAGTGAAGCATAATGCATGGCATCATGCAGTTTGGGATACATTGGATTACTTGGAGATTTTTTCTTATCTATTTCAATCCTAAATTTTGTCACAATATAGAAAATTGAGCTAGTTTAATATGGGCGTTGGATACGTGTCATTTTGAGCTCTAAATCTAATCTGACGGATGATTTAGTGTTGAAATGTCAAGTTGATCGGCTAGCTAAAATGATCATTCTAAACGGATCAATGGTTCTCACTTAGTAAAGTCTAATAAATGAATTATAATGCATGGTATCACGCAATTTGGGATATAATAGATCACTTGGAAGATTTGTCGTATCAATTTGATTTTGAAAATTTTTCAAAGTATAGAAAATTGAGCTAGCATAACGTAGGCATTGGATTCTTGTCATTCTAAGCTCTAAATCAAAAGCTGTGGACAAATTAGTGTGGACATGTCAAGCTTTTTGGCCACTTCAAATGATCATTCTAAGCTGATCACTGGTGCTCATTGAGTAAAAGCTTATAAATGAAGCATAATACCATCACGCAGTTTAGGATAGATTGGATTACTTGGAGGCTTTGTTGTATATATTTCATTCCTAAATTTTGTCACATTATATAAAATTGAGCTAGCTTATTCTGGGCGTTGGATTCATGTCATAATGAGCTCTAAATCAAAAGTTATGGACGATTTAGTGTGCACATGTCCAGTTGATCGGCCAGTTAAAATGATCATTCTAAACTAATCATTGGTGCTCATTGATTAAAACCTCATAAGTGAAGCATAATACATGACATCATGCAGTTTGGGATATATTGGATTACTTGGAGGCTTTGTCGTATCTAATTCATTCCTAAATTTTGTCACAATATAGAAAATTGAGCGAGTTTAACATGGGCGTTGGATTCGTGTCATTCTGAGCTCTGAGTATAAAGTGACGGATGATTTACTTTTGAAATGTCAAATTGATCGCCTAGCTAAAATGCTCATTCTAAACATATTAATGTTTGCATTGACTAAAAGCTATTAAATGAATTATAATGCATGGTTTCACACAATTTTGGATAGATTGGCTTAGTTGGAAGCTTTACGCATCTATTTATATTGATATTTTTTCATATAATAGAAAATTGAGATAGCATAACGTGGGCATTGGATTCATGTCTTTCTAAGCTCTAAATCAAAAGTTACGGACGAATTAGTATGGACATGTCAAGTTGATTGGCTAGTTCAAATGATCATTCTAAGCAGATAACTGGTGCTCGCTGATTTAAGGCTTATAAGTGAATCATAATGCATGGCATCTTGCAGTTTGGGATAGATTGGTTTACTTGGAGACATTGTCGTATTTATTTGAGTCTCAAATTTTGCCACATTATAGAAAATTGAGCTAGCATAACATGGGCGTTGGATTCATGTCATTTTGAGATATAAATCAAAAGTTATGGACGATTTAGTACAGACATGTCAAATTGATCGGCCAGTTAAAATGATAATTCTAAACTTATCATTGGGGCTCATTGATTAAAACCGCATAAGTGAAGCGTAATGCATGCCATCATGCAGTTTGGGATAGATTGGATTACTTGGAGTCTTTGTCGTATCTATTTCATTCCTAAATTTTGTCACAATATAAAAAATTGAGCTAGTATAACGTGGGCATTGGATTCATGTCATTCTCAGCACTAAATCAAAAGTTATGGACGAGTTAGTGCGGACATGTCCCGTTGATCGTCTAGTTAAAATGATCGTTATAACTGATCACTGGTGCTCATTGATTAAAACCTCATAAGCGAAGCATAATGCATGGCATCATGCAGTTTGGGATATATTGGATTACTTGCAGGCTTTTTCCTATCTATTTCAATCCTAAATTTTGTCACAAAATAGAAAATTGAGCTAGTTTAACATGGGTGTTGGATTTGTGTCATTCAGAGTTCTAAATCTATAGTGACGGGTGATTTAGTGTTGACATGTCAAGTTTATCGGCTAGCTAAAATGATCATTCTAAACGGATCAATGGTTCTCATTGAGTCAAAGCTAGTAAATGGATTATAATGCATGGTATCATGCAATTTGGGATATATTGGATTACTTGGAAGCTTTGTCGTGTCTATTTGATTCAAATTTTTTTCATAGTATAGAAAATTGAGCTCGCATAACGTGGGCGTTGTATTCATGTCATTCTAAGCTCTAAATAAAAAGTTACGGACGAATTAGTGTGGACATTTCAAGTTTATTGGCCAGTTCAAATGATCATTCTAAGCTGATCACTGGTGCTCATTGAGTAAAGGCTTATAAGTTAAGCATAATGCCATCACGCAGTTTGGGATATATTGGATTACTTGGAGGCATTTTCGTATCTTTTTGAGTCTAAAATTTTGACACATTATATAAAATTGAGCTAGCATATCCTGCGCGTTGGATTCATGTCATTCTGAGCTTTAAATCAAAAGTTATGGACTATTTGGTAGGGATATGTGAAATTGATCGGCCAGCTAAAATGATTATTCTAAATTGATCATTGGGGGAGAGTGATTAAAACCTCATAAGTGAAGCGTAATGCATGGCATCACACAGTTTTGGATAGATTGGATTACTTGGAGATTTTTTCGTACCTATTTCATAACTTAATTTTGTCACATTATAGAAAATTGAGATAGCATAACGTGAGCGTCGGATTTATGTCATTCTGAGATCTAAATCAAAAGTTATGGACAATTTATTGGGGACATGTCCAGTTGATCGGAAGTAAAAATGATCATTCTAAACTGATTATTAGGGCTAATTGATTAAAACCTCATAAGTGAAGCATAGAGCATGATATCACGTAGTTTGGGATATATTTGATTACTTGGAGGATTGGCAGTATCTTTTTCATTCCAAAATTTTGTCACAATAAAGAAAACTGAGCTAGCTTAACCTATCCGTTGGATTCGTGTCATTCTGAGCTCTAAATATGAAGTGACAGATGATTTACTGTTGACATGTCAAGTTGATCGGCTAGCTAAAATGATCATTCTAAACGGATCAACGGTTCTCATTGAGTAAAGGCTAATAAATGAATTATAATGTATGGCATCACGCAGTTTGGATAGATTGGATTACTTGGAAGCTCTGCGTATCTATTTGATTTTGAAATTTTGTCACATTATGAAAATTGAGCTAGATTAGTGTGGACATGTCAAGTTACAGATGAATTAGTGTTGACATGTCAAGTTGATTGGCCAGTTCAAAAGATCATTCTAAGCTGATCTATGAATCTCATTGAGTAGAGGCTTATAAGTGAAGCATAATGCATGGCATCACACAGTTCGGGATATATTGGATTATTTGGAGGTTTGTCGTATTTATTTGAGTCTGAATTTTTTTCAGAGTATAGAAAATTGAGCTAGCATAACGTGGGTGTTGGATTCATGTCATTATGAGCTATAAATCAAAAGGTGATGGACGATTTAGTGCGGACATGTCAAGTTTATCGATCAGTTAAAATGATCATTCCAAACTGATCATTGGAGCTCATTGATTAAAACCTCATAAGTGAAGCATAATGCATGCCATCACGCAGTTTGGGATAGATTGGATTACTTGGAGGCTTTGGGGTATCTACTTTATTCCTAAATTTTTTCACAATATAGAAAATTGAGCTAGCACAACGTTGGAATTGGATTCATGTCATTCTGAGCTCTAAATCAAAAGTTATTGGCGATTTAGTGGGGACATGTCTAGTTGATCGGCCAGTTAAAAATGATCATTCTAAACTGATCATTGGTGCTCATTGATTAAAACCTCATAAGTGAAGCATAATGCATGGTATCATGCAGTTTGGGATATATTGGATTACTTGGAGGCTTTTTCATATCTATTTCATTCCTAAATTTTGTCACAATATAGAAAATTGAGCTCGTTTAACATGGGTGTTGGATTGTTGTCATTCTGAGCTCTAAATCTAAAGTGACGGATGGTTTACTTTTGATATGTCAAGTTCATCGGCTAGCTAAAATGATCATTCTATACGGATCAATGGTTCTCATTGAGTAGAAGGTAATAAATGAATTATAATGCATGGTATCACACAATTTGGGATAGATTGGATTACTTGGAAGCTTTGCATTTCTATTTCATTTCAAAAAAATTTCATATTATAGAAAATTGAGCTAGCATAACGTGGGCGTTGGATTCATGTCATTCAAAGCTCTATGTCAAAAGTTACGGACGAATTAGTGTGAAATGTCAAGTTTATTGGCCAGTTCAAATGATCATTCTAAGCTGATCAATAGTGCTCATTGAGTAAAGGCTTGTAAGTGAAGCATAATGCATGGCATCATGCTGTTTGGGATAGATTGGATTACTTGGAGGCTTTGTCATATTTATTTGAGTAGATCTGAAATTTTGTTACATTATAGAAAATTAAGCTAGCATAACCTGGCCGTTGGATTCATGTCATTCTGAGCTCTAAATCAAAAGTTATGGACGATTTAGTGCGGACATATCCAGTTGATCAGCCTGTTAAAATGATCATTCTAAACTGATCATTGGTGCTCATTGATTAGAACCTCATAAGTGAAGCATAATGCATGGCATCATGCAGTTTGGGATAGATTGGATTATTTGGGGGCTTTGTCTTATCTATTTCATTCCTAAATTTTGTCACAATATAAAAAATTGAGCTAGCATAACGTCGGCATTGGGCTCATGTCATTCTGAGGTATAAATCAATAGTTATGGACAATTTAGAGCAGACATGTATAGTTGATCGGCCATTTAATATGATCATTCTAAACTGATCATTGGTGCTCATTGATTAAAACCTCATAAGTGATGGCATCACGCTGTTTTAGATAGATTGTATTACTTGGACGTTTCGTCGTAGGTATTTTGGACTTAAATTTTGTCATAATATCGAAAATTCGGCTAGCCTAACGTGGGCATTGGATTTGTCTCATTTTGAACTCTAAATCAAAAGTTATAAACGATTTAATGTGGGTGTGTCAAGTTGATCGGCCAGTTAAAATGATCATTCTAAACTGATCATTGGTGCTACTTAAGTAAAAGCTTATAAATGAAGCATAATACATGGCATCAAACTGTTTGGGATACATTGGATTAGTTGGAGGTTTTGTTGTACCTCTTTCAGTCTCAAATGTTGTGACAATATAGAAAATTGAGCTAGCTTAGGGTGGGCGATTGATTTTTGTCATTCTTAACTCCAAATCAAAAGTTACAGACGACTTAGTGCGCAGATGTCAAGTCGATCCACCAGTTAAAGTGATCATTCTAAAGTGATCATTGGTGCTTCTTCGATAAAGGCTTACAAATGAAGCATAGTGTATGGCATCAGGCATTTTGGGATAGATTAGATTACTTGGACGCTTAGGCGTAGGTATTTCGGACTTAAATTTTGTCACAATATCGAAAATTGGGCTAGATTAATGTGGGCATTGGATTTGTGTTATTTTGAACTCTAAATCAAAATTTACAGACGATTTAGTGCGGACATGTCAATTTGATCGACCATAACAATGATCATTTTAAACTGATCATTTGTACTCTTTGAGTAAAGGCTTATAAATAAAGCATAATGCATGGCATCTTGCAGTTGGGATACATTAGATTACTTCGAGGCTTTTTCATATCTCTTTTAATTTCAAATATTGTCCCAATATGGAAAATTGATCTAGCTTAACGTGGGTGTTGAACTCGTGTCATTCTGAATTATGAATCAAAAGTTAAGGAAGACTTAGTGCGGACATGTCAAACTGATCAGCTAGTTAAAATGATCATTCTAAACTTATTAGTGGTGCTCCTTGGTTAAAGGCTTATAAATGAAGCATAATGCATGGCATCACGCAGTTTGGGATACATTGGATTACTTCGAGGCTTTTCGTAGTTCTTTCAGTCTCAAATGTTATCACAATATTGAAAATTGAGCTAGCTTAACGTGGACGTTGGATTCGTGTCATTCTGAACTCTAAATCAAAAGTTAAAGACGATTTAGTGTGGATATGTCAAGTTGATCAGCTAGTAAAAATGATCATTCTAAACTTATCATTGGTGCTCCTTGAGTAAAAACTAATAAATGAAGCATAATGCATTGCATCACGCAGTTTGGAATTGATTGGATTATTTGGAGGCGTTGTCATAGCTATTTCGGTTTTAAATTTTGTCATAATATAGAAAATTGAGCTAGATTAACGTCAGTGGTTAATGCGTGATATTTTGAGCTCTAAATCAAAAGTGTAGGACGATTTAGTGCGGACATGTCAAGTTCATCATCCAGTTCAAATGATAAACTGATCTTTGGTGCTCCTTAAGTAAAGACTTACAAATGAGGCGTAATGCTTGTTATCACGCTGTTTGTCATAAATTTGATTACTTGGGGGCTTTGTCGTAGCTCTTTCGGACTCAAATTTTTTCACAATATAGAAATTAGAGCTAGCTTAATGTGAGTGTTGGATTCATGTCTTTTTGCACTCTAAATCAAAAGTTATAAACGATTTATTGCGGACATGTCAAGTTGATCTGCAATTTAAAATTATCATTCTAAACTGATCATTGGTGCTCCTTGAGTAAAAGCTTATAAATGAAGCATAATGTATGGCATCACACAGTTTGGGATACATTGGATTACTTGGAGGTTTTTCCGTAGCTATTTCGGACTTAATTTTTGTCACAATATTGAAAATTAAGGTAGCTTTACGTGGGGATTGGATTCGTTTCATTATGGACTTTAAATTAAAAGTTACGGACGATTTTAAGCGGATATGTCAAGTTGATCGGCCAGTTAAACTGATCATTCTAAACTGATCAAGGTGCTCCTTGAGTAAAAGCTTATAAATGAAGCATAATACATGGCATCAGACTGTTTGGGATACATTGGATTACTTGGAGGTTTTTCGTAGTTCTTTCAGTCTCAAATGTTGTCATAATAAGGAAAATTGAGCTAGCTTAACGTAGGCGTTGGATTCTTGTCATTCTGAACTCTAAATCAAAAGTGAAAGACGATTTAGTGCGGACATGTTAAGTTGATCAGTTAGTAAAAATGATCATTATAAACTTATCATTGGTGCTCTTTGAGTAAAGGCTTATAAATGAAGCATAATGCATGGTATCATGCAGTTTGGAATTGATTGGACTACTTGGAGGCTTTGTCGTAGCAAGGAACCACAACCTAATGAGCAGCTTGAACCATAGGAGGAAGAAGCCACTAATGACGCTAAGGAGCAGCTAGAACCTGCGGATATTGGAGATGAAAACCTACAAATCTTCAATGGCCCCATTACCCGATGCAAGCAAGCGAAACTTAAGATAACACTACAGCACCTTCTCAACTCCATTCAGGCCAGTTTAGTGTGTGCTAATCCAACCACATTGGTTGTGATTCAAGCCACCTAAACCTCACCAAGAGAGGTGCTTTGGATTGTACTCTTTTTCCCTATTCTTAGTTATGTCCCAATGGATTTTCTAAGATAGGTTTTTAATGAGGCAAGCCCAAGGTACTTTACCACAACCTCTTGGTGAATCAAGACCCATTCTATCTCATCATCCACAAAATAAGAGAGGAAGAATCAAGTAAAAACATTATTTACTTCGTAGTCTTTGTATTAGTTGTCTTTGTAATTCCCTAAGTATTTTTTTAATGTTTTGGTAGAATTTTAGGAGTCATTTTCAATTTCCTAGACTACTATTATTACCCTCTTGTATCCTTTTTTTCTAAATCATCAAACATTTTAATAGAAAATCTCCTTCTTAAACTCGTTTGATCATCCTCTTGAATAAGGAAATTTAGAACCCTTTCTCATTCCTCTCAAGAGCCGAAAGTCTAAGGGATCTTAATCCCCCTTGGAAGTTTCAATTCGATTCACTCATTTCCCAACGTGCCTGGCCTTTTACATTCACACAGAACAAGCAGATAGTCCAAGGATGTTCCACCATCTTTGAGAATTATCATCCATTTCCCATTGTTCTCGGATCCATCCAATTAAGAGCTCATACATCCGCAAGTTAAACCATCGTTTCACCCATTCCGCAACTTCAATACATTTGGAATTGATCAGGGGCTTGATCCTCATTAGGATCACATCACAGACGATTTAGTGCGGACATGTCAAGTTGAACGGCCAGTTAAAACGATCATTCTAAACTGGTCATTGGTGGTCCTTAAGTAAAGGCTTATAAATGAAGCATAATGCATGGCATCACACAGTTTGGGATACATTGAATTACTTCGAGGCTTTTTGTAGCTCTTTCTGTCTCAAATGTTGTCACAATACGGAAAATGGAGTTAGCTTAACGTGGGTGTTTGACTCATGTCATTTTGAACTCTAAACCAAAAGTTAGGGACGATTTAGTGCGGACATGTCAAATTGATCGGCCAGTTAAAATGATAATTCTAAACTGATCACTGGTACGTCTTAAGTAAAGGCTTACAAATGAAGCAAAATGCATGGCATTACACAGTTTGGGATACATTGGATTACTTGGACCCTTTTTCTTAACTCTTTCAATCTCAAATGCTGTCACAAGATGGGAAATTGAGCTACCTTAATATGGGCGTTGGACTCATGTCATTTTGAGATCTAAATCAAAAGTTAAACATGATTTAGTGCCGACATGTCAAGCTGATCAGCTAGTTTACATGAGCATTCTAAACTTATCAATGGTGCTCCTTGATTAAAGGCTTACAAATAAAGCATAATGGATGGCATCACGCAGTTTGGGATACATTGGATTACTTCGAGGCTTTTCGTAGTTCTTTTAGTCTGAAATATTGTCACAATATTGAAAATTGAGCTAGCTTAACGTGGGCGTTGGATTTGTGTCATTCTCAACTCTAAATCAAAAGTGAAAGATGGTTCAGTGCGGACATGTCAAGTTGATCAGCTAGTAAAAATGATCATTCTAAACTTATCATTGGTGCTCCTTGAGTAAAGGCTTATAAATGAAGCATAATGCATGGCATCACGCAGATTGGAATTGATCGGATTACTTGGAAGCTTTGTCGTAACTATTTTGGTCTTAAATTTTATCACAATATAGAAAATTTAGTTAGCTTAACGTCGGTGGTTGATTCGTGTCATTTTGAGTTCTAAATCAAAAGTTAAGAACAATTTAGTGCGGACATGTGAAGTTGATCGACCATTTCAAATGATCATTGTAAACTGATCATTGATGCTTCTTGAGTAAACTCTTATAAATGAAGCATAATGCATGGTATCACGCAATTTGGGATACATTAGAAAACTTCGAGGCTTTTTCTTAGCTCTTTCAGCCTGAAATGTTGTCGCAATATGGAAAATTAAGCTAGCTTAACGTGGGCGTTGGACTCTTGTCATTTCGGATTCTAAATCAAAAGTTAAGGGTGATTTAGTGTGGACATGTCAAGTTGATTGGCTAGTTAAAATGATCATTCTAAACTGATCATTGGTGCGGCTTGAGTAAAGGCTTATAAATGAAGCATAATGCATGATATCACGCAGTTTAAAATAGATTGTATTACTTGGAGGCTTTGTCATACCTCTTTTAGTCTAAAATACTGTCCCAATATAGAAAATATAGCTAGCTTAACGTGGGCGTTGGATTCGTGTCATTCTGAATTCTAAATCAAAAGTTACGGAAGATTTAGTGCGGATATGTGAAATTGATCGGGTAGTTAAAATGATCATTCTAAACTGATCATTGGTTCTTCTTAATAAAAGTTTATAAATGAAGTATAATGCATGCCATCACGCAGTTTGGGATACAATGGATTACTTTGAGGCCTTTTCGTAGCTCATTCAGTCTCCAATGCTCTCACAATATGGAAAATTGAGCTAGCTTAACGAGGGTATTGGACTAATGTCATTTTGAGCTCTAAATCAAAAGTTAAAAATGATTTACTACAGACATGTCAAGTTGATCAGCTAGTTAAAATGTTTATTCTAAACTTATCATTGGTGCTCCTTAAGTAAAGGCTTATAAATGATGCATAATGCATGGCATCACACAGTTTGGGATACATTGGATTACTTGGAGGATTTTTCGTAGTTCTTTCAGTCTCAAATGTTGTCACAATGTGGAAAATAGAGTTGTAGATACTAGTGGTGCAGCATTTGCGGCTGGAAATGAGGAGAACACCCAACTTAAAGAAAAAATGGCGGCGGTGCAGATAGAAATGGCTAGTCTGAAATATTTTGTAATTTTTATGAAAGCTAAATTCCAAGAATATCTCGATGAGTTTTTCCTCCTTCAGCTTTTCCTCCAATGTAATTTGTAGATTTTAGATTATAAAAAATTAAACATTAAATATTATTACATTTTAATTTGAAATATTATTTTATTTAATTGTTTTAATATTTTTATTAAACATTTTAAAAATATTTATTAAATATAAAAAATAAAAAATTTATTTAAAAAAATTATTTAAAATTTAAAAGAATAATTATCAAAAAACATTTCTCACATGTTCGGTTATTTCCGATACAAAAAGTCGTCAGAAAACCGAGAAACATCCATCGCTAATCCGTCGGAATTACCGACACACTTTGTTCCGTTGGGAAGTGTATTTCATCAGGATGGCATCAGTAAATTCCCGACAGCTCTAAACCGTCCAGAAATACCGACAGCTATACCCCATGGGTTTGCATAGGTAGTTTCCAACGTCATGTATCATCGGTATTAAGTATGTCATTCCCGCAGCCATTTACATCGGAAGTCATCGGCCGGGTACCAAGGGACAGCTTCCATCGCAAATACGTCTGTAATGTCCGATAGATCCTGTCCATAGAATATCCGTCGGTTATTGCCAACGGTGATCTTCATCGCAAACCCATCGGTAATTCCCGACTCTTTTCCAATGGTGTATGATTTCCAACAAAATAGTCCCGACAGACATCTTTTCTTAGAAATCTATCAGAAAATGCATTTCCCGATGGATTTCCGATGCATACCATCATCGTGAAATAGATGTTTTCTTGTACTGATAATGCATGACATCACGCAATTTGGGATA
>CM032159.1:24367280-24418558 GCA_018901935.1 Pugionium cornutum
ATAATTTATCTCATGTTTTCTCAACTGCTTAGACGCATAGGAAATTATTTGTTTTTCCTGCATTAGCACACAATCCAATCTTAATCTTGATACGTTAGTGTATACTAAATATGGTAGATTTGTCCTTTGCAAGGTCAATATTGAAGTCTCTGTCAAATGCTCTTTCAACTTCTAAAAGCTCTCTTCACACTCTTTTGTCAATTTAAACTTCACATCCATTTTTGTGAATTGAGTCATAGGCATGACTATACTCGCAAATTGCTCAACAAGTTTTCAATAATAATCCGCTAGGTCAAGAAAACTACAAACCTCTGTTGCATTTCTGGTGCCGGTCATCCCATAATCGTTGCGATTTTTTTTCTGGATCCACTGATACTCCAACTGCAAACACAACGTGACCTAAAAAACCAATCTTCCTCTCACAAAAACTATATTTGCTCAGCTTAGCATATAACCTGTATTCGCAATCTTGCTAGTACTACCCTAAAGTGGTCCACTTGAACAATGCATCCGGGTGTGTCCATTCTGACTACCCTTAAAACAAGTGAACACTCTTCTAACCTGTACAAGCCCATATTCAAATTATTCGTGGTATGTCTCTACAACTCAACCAATTTCCCTACCCTTGCTTGGGCCACGTTTTCCGGGTTGGTTTCCGTCTTAATGCCTTTTTCCACTAAGAACGCTGTTTTCACTAAATTGACCATGCTATTATACTTTTGCACTATGCAACAATTTTTCACCTCTAGCCTCAAACATCTCTGAAACTTGAGAATCATGTCATAATCGTTTGTTCCTCTCCCTGTGAAGCTCATAAATAGAAAAAAATTATAGATCATACTCCCGAACTGACTTAGACCCGTGTCGAAGATCGGCAAACAACCTGACCATTTGGTTTATAGCCTCTTGTGGAAAATACTCCCGTGCAAATTCTTCCTTAAAGTCGTGCCAACTAAGCATGTGGTTTGCATGAGTACTAATGACCACTCTATCCCACCAACTTGTGCTTCGTCCCTTAAGTATCGAATCACCAATTGCTTGCAAAACTCAATCGGACACATGATGGTCTCGTAGTTCCTCTCTAACATATATTCACCCAATGTGTGCTGTAGTCAGATCCGTCTCTCCACTAAACATATTCAAATTCCTTAACAACTTCAAAGCATTCCAATATGTGCGCCCTGTTCCCGTGTTGGCATCCTTGGCACTAGAGGAGATGGTGGTGAGTATTGAGGTGCCCCAAACTCTTGAACAAGAGGCTCGAGTGCAGTGAACTCCTGAGCTGCATGCTCAGGCACTACAATTCATGGTATTTGGTTTTCTGCAGGAACTTGTTGCAATAAAGGCGTTAACGCCTCATGCATACCTTGCATCACAGCTGCACTTAGCACTGCGTAATCCACCCAAGAGCAACAACATCTGGTTCTTGAGTTAGAGCAACATCTTCCTGCTCAAGCGGCTGATCATTATGGTCTTGCTGATGATCTCCACTACGCAAACAAGTCCTACGATTAACTCCCCTAGGCGGCATATTGACCACATAAACACTCGATTCAGACACTACACTCCAATAGTATTACAAATCAACAAAATTTAAATGACCTCACGCAAGTTACTCTAAGTGGTGCTCTCCCATTGAAAATACATTTTTTAAACTACTAAAACTTTAAAACAAAGCTCTCCGGATCAGAACCGGAGTAGCAACCTTGCTCTGCTACCAAAATTATCACACCTGTCTCCAAAATACACAACACGGGTCACCGTCTCATATTTAACTTGTAATTTATTTGAAATTGCATTTAACATATAAGATCTAAGTAATAATTTTTATTAAAAGAATTCACGTCGAAATCAAGTTTAAAATTATAAAAAAATATAAAACATCAACTTCAAAAATTCAAAGATTTTTTAGGGTTTGAAAATAAAATAAATAAATAATCTCTAAAAATCCTCCAAAACAAAGCACTACTCCAAGTCATTGCACCCCTACTCGTCGAACTCACCTGCATCCAAAGGAAGGAATGAGTAACATAATTACCCAATGAGATGATCACGCCTACCCACAGATCAACGTTATACATGTATGCAACTAATCTCGATAAATACTTCTTCTAGGGAAGAAAACTAGTATGATTGACTTCACAAGAAATGGACCATAATACTAAAAAGCTATTTATACTTAAATTGTGCTCGCCTAAGCCGCAAACAAATCCTTCCTCATCCTCAGCCACGTTGGTTTAAGGATTTGGAACCACCCAAGCCACTTCGGCATTCCACCATGGTCACGTCGGCCTAATTGGCAAAGTCAACCTAATTTGCTCACGTCGAGCTCCCGCCACATAGAACGTCAGCAGTTGTTTCTGTCTTGCCACCCATTTATTAACTATGACTCAGCACCGCTGTTGTCATAGCCCAACATCCATCAACAAAAGACTAACGTTGTTTCTGTCCACCATACCCGCGTTACGTAAATAACACGTTCACCAACAATATATTTTTACATTAAATAAATCAAACATTATATTTATTTAGGCTAAATATTTAATATTTATCTAATAATCATATTAATTTATTTCAACTAATTAATTGATTATGGTTTATTTTAGTATACCATAATCAACCATAAATAATTTAGTTTCCTTAAACCATAAGCCATTACCTTTCTTAATTAATAAGTCAACATAATCATCTACTTCCTTCCATAACACACACACGTATACCACCCGAAAATTAAATCATGTTTTTAATATTTAATTATTTATTATTTAATTAAATGCATAATATGCTTAGCTCCTTCTTCCTTATAACAAAAGTAGAAAACAACATTATATTTGCAACAATTAACTAAAACCCTAACACAATACATGATTCAACCCTCTACTATGTCAAAATCTCTCTTTCTCTTCTTGTTTCTGTTTCTGACCAACGGTTGCCTCTAAACCCTTTTAACGATGTCTTATATAGCCATTGAGGTTACTTAGGGTTTCACACGAATTGTCGATTCTGCCCTCACTGATACAAGCCTTGAATCAAGGCCGTAATACACTTGGACCGGCTGGAGAAGTTTAGACGAGAAACTCGGTCTTAAGATTCTTGAATGGGATTTTCTAATGGGTATTGGGTGGTGGGGAGAACTGAACCACACGAGGGATGATGAAGCTCATGATAAATCAAAACTTAGAAGCTAGGAGGGCTGGTATCAACTAGAATTCTAAGTGATAGAGTTTTAGGAGAAAAACTCGTAGGGAAAAAGTGCTCTCTTTATTAATAATAAAAAAGTTGTCGAAATACAATGCTGAAGGAGCCTTATTAATATGCTCGACATATTTGACATTCTAGGATCGACCCAAATAAAAATAGAAAAGATACAAAAGTGCATAAGAAAAATTACAAAAAGGAAAGAACCGAAAAAGGATAAACTACCTAAATTGTTCTTGACTCAAAAATGTAAAACTACTAGTTTCTACACTGCAAAACAGAAAAGGCAAGTATATAATTGAAAACTTACTTTTCTTACATTTCGGCCAAGAAATGGAAGGTGGTTGACCTTGTCTCACATGCGCCTTAGTTTTCAACTTGGAGTCGGGTTACGAAATATTGGGCTTTGACCTCTTTTGCCACGAGAGCCCAAGTCTTTGGAGTCCTTTGAAATGATGAGAAGCCTTTAGATTCTTTCTTGTACTCTTGGCCCAATGCTCCTTGTCATTGGTCTTCTAGGAGCTTGTCTACCCACAAGCTGAACTTGTGGAAGAGTGCCCTTGTTCTGCCCCTTGTCATGGCTCCTGGTGGCACCACTAGTGTAGAGACTTCATCTACGTTCATGACTTGAAGCTGGTATCTGAGTTGCTCTGAGTCTCCTTGTGTAGAGGTAGAAATGGTAGTGCCATCGCTTGAGCCAGCTGGATTGTGCGTGGAGCTGGCCGAGTTGAGATCGGAGCTGGCCAGATTAATTTGTGAGCCGGCGGCATCACCAGTTGGGCTGGCAGTGTTGTTCACGTTGCTGCCAGTTGTGCCAGAGGTTTAGGCCTCTCCGCCGGAGAAGTTGGTTGGCCCGGCACGGCTGATCGTAAGGCCGGCAGTACCACTTGGCCCGGTAGATGCGCTTAATGGCCCGGGTGTCTCGGGCAAGACTTATTGTCGGCCATTTTGGTCTTCTAACCGGCCAGACAATCTGATGTCCTCATCATCCCCTCCCCCTTTCAGTAGGTTTTAACCTAAAAACTGGGTCATCTACAAGGAAAGGAGCTAAATCAGTCACATTGAATGTGTTAGACACATTAAAATCACCTGGAAGTTCAATCCGATAGGCGTTGTTGTTGATACTCTCCAGCACTCTGAATGGTCCATCTCCTCTTGGAGCCAGCTTGGAACTCATTAGGTTGGGGAACCTCTCTTGCCATAGGTGTAGCCACATCCAATCGCCTGGTTGAAAGATCATTTCTCTTCTCCCCTTGTTGGCGTGAGTCACGTACTGTCTGGTCCTCTTCTCTAGGTTCTTTGCTACCTTCTGGTGTAACTTCTTGATAAATTCTATCTTAAATGCTCCATTGAGGTTGGTCATTTCTGCTGGTGGCAATGGTATTTGCTCCAAAGGCGTTTGAGGGTTGAAGCCGTAGACCACTTCAAAAGGGGTCTTCTTTGTGGCTGAATGCACTGCTCGGTTGTAAGCAAACTCTATAAATGGCAGGCACTCCACCTATGTCTTGAGGTTCTTGCCTAGTGTGATCTTGAGAAGAGTCGAAAATTTCCGGTTGACTACTTCAGCTTGGCCATCGGTTTGAGCATGACATGTGGTAGAGAATAGCAGCTTTGTGGCTAGCTTTATCAAGAGGGTCCTCCAGAAGTGGATGAGAAATTTAGTGTCTCTGTCTGACACGATTGTCTTTGGCACTCCATGAAGTCGTACTACCTCCCTGAAGAACAGTTCGGCTGTTTGCGCGGTATCATTGCCATTGGCACATGGTATGAAATGTGCCATCTTGGAGAATCGGTCCACCACTACAAAGATAACATCTTTGTGGTTGATCTTGGGCAGACCTAGAACGAATTCCATGGAGATGTCTACCCATGTATGTGTAGGTATGGGCAGAGGGAGATACAACCCGTGAAGATGCACTCGGGACTTCGCGTTCTCGCTTGCAAAATGGGCTTCTACTTACTTTTTGATGTGTGGCCAATAGAAGTGCTCCTTAACCACAGTCAGTGTCTTGTCAACACCAAAGTGGCCCATAAGACCTTCTCCATGAGCTTCTCGGGTGATAAACTCTCGTAGAGATCCTTGTGGCATGCACAACCTTCTTTCCTGGAACAATAACCCATCATGGATGTAAAACTTGCCATGACTCCCTGTGCCACACTCCTTTTAGCTCTCAGCAAAGTCAGGATCATCTTTATACAAGTCTTTGATGTGCTCAAATCCTAAGACCTTTGCTTCCATTGTAGATATCAAAGCAAACCTCCTTGAAAATGCATTGGCTACCACATTATCCTTACCCTTCTTGTACTTGTTGACGTACCGGAAAGTTTCTATGAACTCCATCCACCTAGCATATCTTGTCTTGAGGTTGGTTTTCCCTCTAAGGTGTTTGAGAGTCTCGTGATCAGTGTGGATCACAAACTCCTTGGACAACAAGTAATGTTGCCACTCCTTGGACAACAAGTAATGTTGCCAAGTCTCCAAAGCTCGAACTAGGGCATAGAGCTCCTTGTCATAGGTGGGGTAATTCAGTGAGGCCCCACCAAACTTCTCACTGAAGTATGCCACTGGCCTCCCTTCTTGGGTTAGCATTGCTCCTATACCTATTTCAGAAGCATCACACTGCACTTCAACCGTTTTGTTGAAGTCAGGCAGGACTAGCACTGGTGCGTACGTGAGGCTGTACTTAAAGGCCTGGAATGCCTTCTCTTGAGCTTATCCCCAGCTAAACCCCACATTGTTCTTCAATACTGCCGGTGAGGCAATGCTGCTGAAGTTGGACACAAATCTCTTGTAGAAGCTAGCCAGACCGTGAAAACTTCTTACTTGGCTGATGTTGCTCGGTGTTGGCCATTCTTGTATGCCTCAAATCTTTTCCTCATCAACCAGTAAACCCTGTGAACTCACAACAAAGCCTAAGAAAACAAAATTGTCAGTACAAAAGGTGCACTTCTTGAGATTGGCATAAAGCTCTTCTTGTCGAAGGGTTTTAAGCACCATCTCAAGATGTGTAAGATGTTCCTGAAGGCATTTAGTAAAAACAAGTATGTCATCGAAGTATACTATTACAAACTTACTGATGTACGCCCTAAGAACTTGGTTCATAAAGCGCATGAAGGTGCTTGGGGCATTAGTCAAACCAAATGGCATGACTATCCACTCGTAGAGCTCTTGCTTTATCTTGAAAGCAGTCTTCAACTCATCACCCTCTTTCATTCTGACCTGGTGGTATCCACTCTTGAGGTCTATCTTGGAGAAGACCGTGGCTCCACTCAGCTCATCTAGCATGTCATCCAGACGTGGTATAGGATGCCAGTACGTGACTGTGATGTTATTGATTGCTCGGCAGTCTACGCACATTCGCCAAGTCCCATCCTTCTTGGGGACTAGCAACACCGGTACGTCACATGGACTGAGGCTCTCTCTAACATATCCTCTCTTGGAGCTTATTAATCTTCTTCTCATGCTCTTTGCACTCCTCTGGATTCATCCGGTAGGCTGGTCGATTGGGCAAGGCTGCTCCGGGCACGAGGTCGATCAGGTGCTCCATGCCGCGTAAGGGAGGCAAGCCTGCTGGTATCTCCTCGGAGAATACATCCTGGAACTTGTTGAGGAGGGCTGCTACTTCAGGAGGTAGCTCTACCTGTTCTTTTTCTACACTCAAAACTTCTTTGAAAATCATTAGTAACATTAATTCATTTAAGGCTAAAGCTGTCCGGACATGACTCGGTTGAATGAGAAAATTAGACTTAATGAGTTTCTTTTCCTTACTCATCTGTTGTTGTAGCTTGTGTACCTGGGCAGGTGTAAGAAGAGCTAGGCTAACCTTTCTCTTATCGTGCACAAAGGTGTATAGATTGGTCCGACCATCATGCCTTGTCTCTTTGTCGAACTGCCATGTTCTTCCTACAAGAAGATGGCCAGCTTGCATGGGCACCACGTCACAAACTACCTGGTCCTGGTATCTGTACACACTGAATGGCACAATTACTTGCTCATGGATCTTGAGCTCCACCTTGTCATCTAGTGATGAGGACATCAGGTCATACATCCAGCCAGGAGACCAGACTGGCCGACTAGGAAGCTTGCCCGAGACAGCAAGACATCTGGCATGTCTGCCGGACCAGGCAGTACCGCCGGACCCTCGACCTATAGGACCAGACCGGTCAGCATCGCCGGCGGAGAGGCCCAAGCTTCCGGCACACTTGGTGGGGACGTGGATGACACCGCCGGTCCCTCTGGTGATGCCGCCAACTCCGGGATCAACTTGGCTGGTCCTGAAGGCATTCCGGCCAGTACCTCGCACAATCCAGCCGGTACAGCCGATCCAGCCGAGTACACGCACATTTCCACTTCTACACAAGAGGACTCGGACCAAATGAGCTACCAGCTCCAGGACATACACTTAGAGGAAGTATCTACACCAGTGGTACCTCAAGGAGCAATGACAAGAAGCAGATCAAGGGCACTCTTCCACAAATTCAGCTTAGGGGTCGACAAGCTCCTAGAGGAAGATCAGCTAAGGACAATGGGCCAGAAGAGCAAAGTAGAGTCCAAAGGCTTCTCAACAACACAAGGAACATCAGAGACTTGGGCTTTAGTGGCAAGAGAGGTCAGGGCCCAAAGCTATTTAACCCTACTCCAAGTCGAAGACTAGGAGCAAGGCGCGTGCATGCCAGAAGGACGGCCACCTTCCATATCTTGGCCGTGAGGTAAGTTAAGGTAAGTTTCAATTCAAATATATGCCTCTTTCTGTTTTGCAGGGTAGGATCTAGATGCTTTACATTTTTGAGTCAAGAACATTTTAGGAATAGGTCCTTTTTCGGTTATACACTTTTGTATCTTTTCCTTTTATGCACTTTTGTAAACTTTCCTTTTCTTTATTTGAGTCGACCCTAGAAGGTCAAGCTGTCGAGCATATTAATAAGGCTCCTTCCAGCATTGTAGTTCGACAACCTTTTTGATATTAATAAAGATAGAACTTTTTCCCCAACATGTTATTCTCTCAAGAGACTTGTGCCCTTAGAACCTAGTTGAGACCAGCCCTCCTAGCTCTAAGTTTGTGATTTATCACGAGGTTCATCACCCCTCGTGTGGTTCACTTCACCTTTCCATCGAATACCAATCCAAAAACCCCTATCCAAGAAGTCTAAGGTCGAGTTTCTCACCTAAACTTCTCCAAACAGCCCACGCGCATACATCCTTGAATCAAGGCTTGTATCATTTTGGTATCAGAGCTTAAAGCTCCTAAACCAGGTTGTTTCTATCCTTTTGCTTGTTTTGTTTTTAGTTCTTGCATTAGTTTAAGTCGCATTCAAGAAAAATCAAAAAAAAAACATCAAACTCCAAACCGAGTGCATCTAGCCTCCTACGTGTATCACTAGGGTTTAGGTTCACTTTTGCATTGCCATTCACGTTTTCCTTTTGTTTAAATCATATTTCCTTTATTTTTAAGTTTAATTAACAAGAAAAGAAAAAGAAAATAGAAAAGATACTAAAAGAATTCGAATTGGACAGCTAGCACAAGTTGTCCAGAAAGTTTCCTTTTTCAGATTTTCATATCTTTGAATTTCCAATTCTCAGATTTTCTTCCTTTTTGCATTTTTTTCGAATCCTTATAAAAGAAAACCCTCCTAATAATTTAGGAGTATCATAACTTGTCTTCTTTCTTTGTAGCACACCATGGGAGAAGAAAATAGAGAAGCAACCGAAGCCATGATGGCCATGTTCACTACACTCCAAACACAACTCGCATCCATAGGCGAGAGGTTGGAGCGCGTGGAAAGACCGGTGAGATTCCAGGCCATAAGGCACGTGAGAGCTGAGCAAGACCATCCTGAGGGTCCTGAGCACCTTAGGACACGGCACGAACAGGAGGAACCCCAGCCAGATGGAGATGAGGACACACAACCTCATAACTATCACCATAGACCGAGAGGACCTCCACGACAACCAGAGGCAGAAGATGATGGCTTTGAGCCATATGGTCTTCACCAGAGACCAAGAATGACTCCTAGACATCATGAGGATGGAGCTGAACACACCTACAACCGGGTAATTCATCCTGATGTTAAACTAACTCCTCCAAGTTTTGCAGGAAAAGTAGACCCCGAGGCGTTATCTTTGATCACTACAACCAACCAGGACCTAGGAGAGTCTCAATGGCAGTAGCACAACTCACGGACAATGCCCTCATCTGGTGGGATCGTGAGGTATGTGGCAGAAGGAGGAAGAGAATGAGGCCCGTAGACTCATGGGTCGACATGAAAGACCTCATGTGACAAAGGTTTGTTCCACCTTACTTTCATAGAGATTTGCAACGTCGTTTTCGTACTCTTAAGCAGGGTACCAGATCAGTAGAAGAATACTATGAAGAGTTTGAGAAGCTAAGGAACAGATTGGAGCTCAATGATGATGAAGAAGCATTGATGGAACAATTCTTGGATGGACTCCAAGAAAGGATCAGCCGCAAGGTGGAAAGGCAAATCTACAATGACTTCAAAGACTTGTTCCACCTATCTGTGCAAGCTGAGCAGCACATCAAACGTAAGAGCCAAGAAATCCGCAGCAAGCCTAAGACACCTTGGGCACCAAGCAACATGCCCAAGCCTGTAGACAAAGGCAAAAGCATAGAGATCGAGTCAAGGTTCAAGAGCAAGCCTCCTGAACCCACCCGTGACCAGAGAGAGCCTGGTAAGTCTTCTAACCCTCAAAGATCACGTGACATAATTTTTTCAAGTGCAGGGGACGTGGACACATCTCAAGGGAGTGCCCAAACAACCGAGTCATGCTGATTACGGAGGCAGGAGAGTATGAGTCCCAAGATGAAGAGGACTATGAACCAGAAGGAGAGTATGGTGACATTGAGTACCCTGATGTGGGGGAAGTGCTGGTCACTAGACGCATCCTCAGTGCAATGGTGGATCCTTCAGAGACCATCCAAAGGGAGAACATCTTCCACAGCCGTTGCACCATCAAGGGCAAGGTATGTAACCTCATCATAGATGGTGGTTCTTGCACTAACGTTGCTAGTGCATATATGGTTGATAAGCTAGGTCTAGAGAAGACAAGGCATCCTCAACCATATAGACTGAGATGGCTCGATGACAAAGTGGAGCTAAAGATCCATGAACAAGTCATTGTAATATTCAGTATGGGCAAGTACCAAGATCAAGTCGTGTGCGACGTGGTGCCCATGCAAGCTGGCCATCTTCTACTAGGAAGACCATGGCAGTTTGACAAAGAGACCAGGCTTGATGGCTGAACCAATCTCTACACCTTCGTGCATGACAAGAGAAAGGTCAGCCTAGCTCCTCTTACACCTGCTCAGGTACACGAGCTACAACTCCAAATAGTAAGGAAAAGAAACTTATCAAGTCTAATTTTCTTATTCAACCAAGCCATGTCCGGAGAGCTTTAGCCTCGAAGGATTTAATGTTACTAATGGTCTTCAAAGAAGTTTTGAGTGTAGAACAAGGACAGGTAGAGCTACCTCCTGAAGTAGCAACTCTCCTCAACAAATTCCAGGATGTATTTCCAGAGGAGATACCAGCAGGCTTGCCTCCTTTACGTGGCATAGAACACCAGATTGATCTAGTGCCCGGAGCAGCCCTGCCCAACCGGCCAGCCTACCGGATGAGTCCAGAGGAGTCCAAGGAGCTTGAGAAACAAGCCAAGGAGCTCCTGGAGAAAGGATATGTTCGAGAGAGCTTCAGTCCATGTGACGTACCAGTGCTACTAGTGCCCAAGAAGGATGGGACTTGGCGCATGTGCGTGGACTGCCGAGAAATCAACAACATCACAGTCAAGTACAGGCATCCAATACCACGACTGGATGACATGCTAGATGAGCTGAGTGGAGCCACGGTCTTCTCCAAGATAGACCTCAAAAGTGGATACCACCAGGTAAGAATGAAGGAAGGTGATGAGTGGAAGATTGCTTTCAAGACAAAGCAAGGGCTCTACGAGTGGACAGTCATGCCATTCGGCTTGACTAATGCCCCAAACACCTTCATGCGCCTTATGAACCAAGTTCTTAGGGCGTACATCAGTAAGTTTGTGGTAGTTTACTTTGATGATATACTAGTTTATAGTAAGTGCCTACGGGAACACCTCACACATCTTGAGATGGTACTTAAAACCCTTCGACAAGAAGAGCTTTATGCCAATCTCAAGAAGTGCACCTTTTGTACTGATAAACTTGTCTTTTTAGGTTTTGTTGTAAGTTCACAAGGCCTACAGGTTGATGAAGAGAAGATTCGAGCCATACAAGAATGGCCAACACCAGGAAACATCAGCCAAGTAAGGAGCTTCCACGGACTGGCCAGCTTCTATAGGAGATTCATGCCCAACTTCAGCAGTATTGCCTCACCACTGACGGCAGTAGTGAAGAAGAACGTGGGATTCAGCTGGGGAGAAGCTCAGGAGAAGGCATTCCTTACACATGCACCAGTGCTAGTCCTTCCCGACTTCAACAAGACATTTGAAGTGGAGTGTGATGCCTCTGGAATAGGCATATGAGCAGTGCTAACCCAAGGAGGGAAACCAGTGGCATACTTAAGTGAGAAGCTAGGTGGTGCCTCACTGAACTACCCCACTTATGACAAGGAGCTTTATGCCCTTGTCCGAGCATTGGAGACTTGGCAGCATTACTTGCTGTCCAAGGAGTTTGTGATCCTTACTGATCATGAGACTCTCAAACACCTCAGAGGGCAAACCAATCTCAAGAGGAGACATGCCAGGTGGATGGAGTTCATAGAGACCTTCCTCTACGTCATCAAGTACAAGAAGGGCAAAGATAATGTGGTAGCCGATGCACTATCAAGGAGGTTTGCCTTGATATCCACCATGGAGGCAAAGGTCCTAGGGTTCGAGCACATCAAGGACCTATACAAGGATGATCCTGACTCTGCTGAGAGCTACAAGGAGTGTGGCACAGGGAGTCATGGCAAGTTCTACATCCATGAGGGGTTCTTGTTCCGAGAAAGAAGGCTGTGCATACCACAAGGATCATTAAGGGAGCTTATCATCCGAGAAGCTCATGGTGGAGGACTCATGGGCCACTTTGGTGTCGACAAGACTCTAGCAGTGGTCAAGGAGCACTTCTACTGGCCACACATCAAGAGGACAGTAGAAGCTCATTGTGCAAGATGCATCACTTGCAAGAAGGCAAAGTCCCGAGTGCAACCTCACGGGTTGTATCTCCCACTGCCCATACCTACACATCCATGGGTGGACATCTCGATGGACTTTGTTCTAGGTCTGCCCAAGATCAACCACAAAGATGCAATCTTTGTAGTTGTGGACAGATTCTCCAAGATGGCACACTTCATTCCATGTGCCAATGTCAATGATGCCACACAAACAGCTGAGCTATTCTTCAGGGAGATAGTACGGCTTCATGGAGTGCCAAGGACCATCGTATCAGATAGGGACACCAAGTTCCTCAGCCATTTCTGGAGGACCCTTTGGAGAAAGCTAGGCACGAAGCTACTCTTCTCTACCACCTGCCATCCTCAAACCGATGGCCAAACTGAAGTTGTCAACAGGACACTATCAACCCTTCTCAGGACTACACTAGGGAAGAACCTAAAGACTTGGGTGGAGTGCCTGCAATTCATAGAGTTCGCTTACAACCGAGCCGTGCACTCAGCAACCAAGAAGAAACCATTTGAAGTGGTATACGGCTTCAACCCTCTCACCCCATTGGAGCAAACACCACTACCACCAGCTGAGATGACCAACCTCAACGGAGCATCCAAGGCAGAGTTCATAAGGAGGTTACACCAGAAAGTAGCAGAAAACTTGGAGAAGAGGACCGGACAGTACGTGACTCATGCCAACAAGGGAAGAAAGGAGGTGATCTTTCAACCAGGCGATTGGGTGTGGCTACACCTACGGCAGGAGAGGTTCCCAAACCTAAGGAGTTCCAAGCTAGCACCAAGAGGAGATGGACCATTAAGAGGGCTCGAGAGGATCAACAACAACGCCTACCGGATCGAGCTGCCAGGTGAGTTTAATGTGTCCAATACGTTCAATGTTACTGACTTAGCCCCTTTCCATGCAGATGAACCAGTTTTGAGGACAAAACCTACTGAAGAGGGAGGGAATGATGAGGACATCAGGTCGTACATCCAGCCAGGAGACCAGACTGGCCGACTAGGAAGCTTGCCTGAGACAGCAGGACCATCTGGCATGTCTGCCGGACCAGGCAGTACCGCCGGACCCTCAACCTATAGGACCAGACCGGTCAGCATCGCCGGCGGAGAGGCCCAAGCTTCCGGCACACTTGGTGGGGGCGTGCATGACACCGCCGGTCCCTCTGGTGATGCCGCCAACTCCGGGATCAACTTGGTCGGTCCTGAAGGCATCCTGGCCAGCACTGCGCACAATCCAGCCGGTACAGCCGATCCAGCCGAGTACACGCGCATTTCCACTTCTACACAAGAGGACTCGGACCAAATGAGCTACCAGCCCCAGGACATGCACTTAGAGGAAGTCTCTACACCAGTGGTACCTCAAGGAGCAATGACAAGAAGCAGATCAAGGGCACTCTTCCACAAATTCAGCTTATGGGTCGACAAGCTCCTAGAGGAAGATCAGCTAAGGAAAATGGGCCAGAAGAGCAAAGTAGAGTCCAAAGGCTTCTCAACAACACAAGGAACATCAGAGACTTGGGCTTTAGTGGCAAGAGAGGTCAGGGCCCAAAGATTCTTAACCCTACTCCAAGTCGAAGACTAGGAGCAAGGCGCGTGCATGCCACAAGGACGGCCACCTTCCATTTCTTGGCCCTGAGGTAAGTTAAGGTAAGTTTCAATTCGAATATATGCCTCTTTCTGTTTTGCAGGGTAGCATCTAGATGCTTTATATTTTTGAGTCAAGAACATTTTAGGAATAGGTCCTTTTTCGGTTATACACTTTTGTATCTTTTCCTTTTATGCACTTTTGTAAACTTTTCTTTTCTTTATTTGAGTCGACCCTAGAAGGTCAAGCTATCGAGCATATTAATAAGGCTCCTTCCAGCATTGTAGTTCGACAACCTTTTTGATATTAATAAAGATAGAACTTTTTCCCCAACAAGTTATTCTCTCAAGAGACTTGTGCCCTTAGAACCTAGTTGAGACCAGCCCTCCTAGCTCTAAGTTTGTGATTTATCACGAGGTTCATCACCCCTCGTGTGGTTCACTTCACCTTTCCATCGAATACCAATCCAGAAACCCCTATCCAAGAAGTCTAAGGTCGAGTTTCTCACCTAAACTTCTCCAAACAGCCCACGCGCATACATCCTTGAATCAAGGCTTGTATCATCTAGCCATCTTAGTCGATATGGCCTGGGGTGCGTTTTCTTCTCTAGACCTAGCTTATCAACCATATATGCACTAGCCACGTTAGTGCAAGAACCACCATCTATGATGACGTTACATACCTTGCCCTTGATGGTGCACCGGCTGTAGAACATGTTCTCCCTTTGAATGGTCTCGGAGGGGTCTACCATTGCACTGAGAATGCTTCTTGTGACCAGTACCTCTCCCACATCAGGGTACTCTATGTCTTGTATTCTGCTTCTGGTTCGAAGTCCTCTTCATCTTGAACTCATACTCTCCAGCTTCCCTGATCAGCATGACCCGGTTGTTTGGGCATTCACTTGAGATGTGACCGTGACCCCTACACTTAAAGCAAGTGATATCACGTGATCTCTGAAGGTTAGAAGACTTACTAGGCTCTCTCTGGTCACGGGTTTGCTCAGGAGGCTCGCTTTTAAACCGTGATTCTATTTCCATGCTCTTGCCTTATTCTACGGGCTTGGTACCATTGCTTTGTGCCCAAGGCGTCATAGGCCTATTGCGTATGTCTTGGCTGTTACGCTTGATATGTTGTTCAGTCTGGACAGAAAGGTGAAATCACTATAAATTTACCTCTCCACTTTTCGGCTGATCCTCTCTTGCAATCCATCCAAGAATTGAGCCATCAATGCTTCCTCATTTTCATTGAGCTCCAGCCTATTCCTTAGTCTCTCAAACTCCTCGTAGTACTATTCTACTAATCTTGTCCCCTGCTTAAGAGTACGAAAACGGCGTTGCAAATCTCTTTGGAAATAAGGTGGAACAAACCTTTGTCTCATGAGATCCTTCATGTCGACCCAAGAGTCTACGGGTCTCAATCTCCTTCTCTTACAGTCAGAAGCATCACGATCCCACCAGATGAGGGCATGATCCGTGAGTTGTGCTACTGACATGGAGACTCTCCTAGGGCCTGGTTAGTTGTAGTGGTCGAAGATGTGATTCATCCTCCTTTCCCAATCTAGATAGGCCTCGGGGTCTGCTTTTCCTGAAAAACTAGGAGGTGTTAGCTTGACATCGTGACTGTTTACCCGATTGTACGCATAGTCATCTCCATCCTCATGATATCTAGGGGGTATCCTTGGTCTCTAGTGATGACCATAGGACTCATAGCCATTGCTCTCTGCTTCTGATTGCCGTGGAGTTCCTCTCGTCCTAGGGTGATAGCCGTGACGCTGTTGGCCCTCGTCTCCATCCGGCTGAGGTTCCTCCTATTTTGGCCGTGTCCTTGGGTGATGAGGACCTTCAGCAGGGTCTTGGTTAGTCCTCACGTGCCTTATGGCCTGGAATCTCACCGGCCTCTCCACACGCTCCAGCCTCTCGCCGATTGATACGAGTTGTGTTTGGAGGCTGGTGAACACGGCCATCATGGCCTCGGTTGCATCTTGATTTTCTCCTTCAACCATCGTGTGCTACAAGAAGAAAAAAATGTTAGTTGCTCCTAAGAATTCTTTAGCAGGGTTTTCTTTAATAATAGGAGAAGACTCAAATAAAAGGAAAGTAGAAAAAAATGAAAAGATCTAGTAATTAATGATGCAAATCTTAGCAATTAATGGTGCAAATCTCCTAAATATTTTTTTTGCTCGATTTTTCTTGATTTCCTTTTTTCTTTATTTTGTTTTTGATTTAATTTAAATAATAATGGAAAATATGCTTTAACAAAAAAGAAAAAAGAAATTGCAAGGAAAAAGATAAATCTAGACCCTATTGATGCAAATACGAGCTAAATGCACTCGATTTGATTTTTAGGAGTTATTTTTTTTATTTTTTGAATAAAACTTAAACTAATACACGAACTGGAAATAAGACCAAAGTAAAGGATAGAAAAAACCTGATTTTAGGAACTTAAGCTCTGATACCAAAAAGATACATGCCTTGAATCAAGGCCGTAACACACTTGGACCGGCTGGAGAAGTTTAGACGAGAAATTCGGCCTTAGGCTTCTTGAATGGGATTTTCTGATGGGTATTGGGTGGTGGGGCGAAGTGAACCATACGAGTGGTGATGAACCTAGTGATAAATCACAACTTAGAATCTAGGAGGGCTAGTCTAAACTAGGGTTCTAAGCGATAGAGTTTTAGGAGAAAAACTCGTAGGGAAAAAGTACTCTCTTTATTAATAATCAAAAATTTGTCGAAATACAATGCTAAAGGAGCCTTATCTATATGCTCGGCAGCTTTGACCTTCTAGGGTCGACCCAAATAAAAATGGAAAAGATACAAAAGTGCATAAGGAAAATTACAAAAAGACAATAACCAAAAAAGGACAACTATCTAAATTGTTCTTGACTCAATAAATGGAAACTACTAATTCCTACCCTGCAAAACAGAAAAGGCAAGGATATAATTGAAAACTTACCTTTCTTACCTTTCGGCTAAGAAATTGAAGGTGGCCGACCTTGTCTCACACGCGCCTTAGTCTGCAAATTGGAGTAGGGTTACGAAATGTTGGCCTTGACCTCTTTTGCCATGAGAGCCCAAGTCTCTGGAGTCCTTTGAAATGTTGAGAATCCCTTGGATTCTTCCTTGTACTTTTGGCCCAATGCTCCTTGTCGTTTGTCTTCTAGGATCTTGTCTACCCACAAGCTGAACTTGTGGAAGAATGCCCTTGTTATGCTCCTTTTCATGGCTCCTCGTGGCACCAGTCGTATAGAGATTTCATATAGTTTCATGTCTTGAATCTGGTAGCTAAGTTGCTCCGATTCTCCTTGTGTAGAGGTGGAAATGGTAGTGCCATTGCTTGAGCCGGCTGGATTGTGCGTGGAGCTCGTCGAGTTGAGATAAGAGCCGGCCAGATTAATTTGTGAGCTGGCGGTGTCACCAGTTGGGCCGGAGGTGTCGTTCACATCACCGCCAGTTGGGCCGGAGGTTTGGGCCTCTCCGCCGGAGAAGTTGGTTGGTCCGGCCCGGCTAATCGTATGGCCGGCGGTACCGCTTGGCCCGGCAGATGCGCCAAATGGCCCGGCTGTCTCGGACAATCCTTCTGGTCGACCATTTTGGTCTTCTGTCCGGCGAGAAGATCTGATGTCCTCATCACTCACTTTCAATTTCGTGGGCTTCGTGGTTTAAAATTGGGCCCAAGATGTTACACGGCGGCTCTCTCTTGATTGAACTCGTAAAGGGTTTCTTTCACTTTGAAATTTTTTTGATGTTTATTAATATAAAAAAGGTTAAAATATTACAAGGCTGCAGGGAAAATTTATATAATAGTTCTTCACCTTGACTTCATGGTTGAATTAAATGAAAAAATGCAGTAAGGAAATCACAAACAAAAGGAAATCACAATAACACACAAAAAGGAAAGGTTCATAAACTATCAAAGGAAAGTCTAAAGTTGCATGTGGCGTGAGACACCTCAGTTTGAATTGGCATCATATTGGGCCATTTGTTCTTGCAAGAATATAATAAGTAGACCAACCTTAGCTTTACTTGCAAATGACCGCATAGGAGCACTATTTGTTGATTTCGTGTGTCTTTGGGGCATGGCGTATCTTGGGTCGTGGCTTTGAGATTTAAGTCTTCTAAGTGTTCATTTGATTAATCAATCTCTTGTTTTTAAAGCTCTTCCAGTATTCTTTCTTCATCTTGAAGCTCTTGGTCCGTGGGTGTTGTTCCGGGACTTTCTTGTACTTTGTGGCTATCTCGAGTCCTTGTATGTTGTAATTTGCAAAGCAAGTTATGGTAGTTGATTTGCAACTAAAGGAAAAAGATATACCTGGATAGATGATCATGGCCGTTTCCAATGGTCATTTTGCCAAAGGTTTGGTGAAGATCATCAGTTGGCCGATGTAATTTCCTCATGGCCAAGGGATTTGAGGTAGTTCTCCATGGCGAGGTTGAACCTCCTTGATGAGGGCATCAGATCAAATGGCCAGCTAGAAGACCTGACCAAGAAGCTGGTCGACCGGAAGACCTGACCAAGAAGATGGCCGACCGGAAGACCTGCCCGACACAGCCGGCTCAATTGGCGACATGGCCGGCTCCAAGTGGTGACATGGGTGACATGGCCATAGAGAGAATCTCTTCCACACGCGGTGCACCATCAAGGATAAGGTATATAACCCAGTAATTTATGGAGGATCTTGTGCTAATGTTGCTAGCAAGTATATGGTAGATAGATTAGGTCTTGAAAGGATCAAGCACCCGAGGCTATACAAGCTATAATGGCTAAATAACTCCACATAACTAAAGGTAATCGAGCAAGTGAATATGTAGTTTAATGTGGGCAAGTACCAAGACCAGATACTATGTGATGTGGCTCTTATGCAAGCTGGGCACCTACTGTTGGGTCAACCATGGCAGTTTGATCGTGCCACAATCCACAATGGCCGAACCAATTTCTACTCCTTCACGAATAATGATCGCAAGTACAATTTAGCTCCATTAAGCCCTTCGGAGGTACATGACTTTCAAACTAGGATGAGCAAGGAGACCAAGGTAAGTAAATCTTAGCTTCTAATCACATCTAATGCCGTGAATAAAGCACTATGTGCTAAGGGCACTATTCTACTAATGTTTTACAAAGAATTCCTAAGTGTAGGATTAAAGGGTAAGAAACTACCGGCTGAGATCAATGCCATTTTGGAGAAGTACAAAGATGTGTTTCCAGATGAAGTACTAGCTGGTTTGCCCCCTTGTAGAGGCATAGAGCATCATATAGTCCTTGTTTCTAGAATAGCCCTTCCAAACAAACCTGCTTATCGCATCAATCCTCGAGAATCTAAGGAGTTGGAAAAACAAATGCAAGACCTCATGGACAAAGGGTATATCCGTGAGAGTCTTAGTCCTTGTGATGTGCCTGTGCTATTAGTGCCAAAGAATGACGGCACATGGAAGTTGTGTGTGGACTGTAGTGCCATCAACAACATCACAATCAAGTACCGGCAACCCATCTGATACAAGCTTGGGATTGTGGCCGTGTTGCTCTTGGACAGGGTGCAAGGAGATTGGATGAGAAACTCGGCATTAAGATTCTTATGCTAGTTTGGGCGTGTGTTTGGGGTTGTGGGGTGAAGTGAACCACAAGAGGTGTAAAAGACCTCGTGATAAATCACAAGTCTAACTCTAGGAGTACGAGTGTCAACTAGGTTTAGAGATATCAAGAGAGCTTTGTGTTCAAAGACTCTTTAAAAGAAAATTTGGATCTTTATTGATATGTGGGAGAAAAGTTTTAGAACTACAATGCTGAGGGAGCCTTATTAATATCTTTGGCAGCATTGACCTTCTACGGTCAACACACAAAAGAAAACGAAAAGATACAAAAGTGTAAAAAGGAAAAATACAACAAATGGAAATAACCGAAAAGTAAAACTACTTATTTTTCATGACTCAATAAAAGGAAAAAAATGCTAAGTCCTATCTTACAAAAAATAAAAGGCAATATATAATTGTGAAACTTACCTACTTACCTTCCGGCCAATAAATGGAAAGCGGCTAACGGTATGGAAGACACGCGCCTAGATCTTTCAATTGTGCACTTGAAGTAGGGTTACATACTTTTGGTCCTTGACCTCCTTTGCTACGAGAACTCATGCTTCTGAAGTAGGTTTGTGAAGTGGTAGGGCTTTGGCTTGCTTACTGCATTCCTGGCCCGTGGTCAAGTTGCCTTGGCCCTCAAGAACTCCTTACAGGAAAAAGCTGAATTTGTGATAGAGTGCACTAGTTTTACTTCTTGTCATTGTGATGAGGACATCAGGTCGTATGTCCAGCCAGGAGACAAGACTGGCCGACCAGGAAGCTTGCCCGAGACAGCCGGACCATCTGGCATGTCTGCCGGCCCCAGTAGTACCGTCGGACCCTCGACCAATACGACCAGACCGATCAGCATTGCCGGCGGAGAGGCCCAAGATTCCGGCACACTTGGTGGCGACGTGGATGACACCGCCGGTCCTCTTGGTGATGCCGCCGAGTCCGGGATCAACTTGGCCGGTCCTGAAAGCATTCCGGCCAGTACCTCGCACATTCCAGCCGGTACAGCCGATCCAGCCGAGTGCACGAGCATTTCAACTTCTACACAAGGAAACATGGACCAGATAAGCTACCAGCTTCAGGAAATGCATCTAGAGGAAGTATCCACACCAGTAGTGCCACCAGGAGCAATGACAAGGAGTAGATCTAGAGCACTCTTCCACAAGTTCAGCTTATAGGTGGACAAGCTCCTAGAGGAAGATCGACTAAGGAAAATGGGCCAGAGGTACAAAGGAGAGTCCAAAGGCTTCTCAACAATGCAAGGAACTTCAGAGACTTGGGCTTTAGTGGCAAGAGAGGTCAGGGCCCAAAGATTCTTAACCCTACTCCAAGTCAAAGACTAGGAGCAAGGCGCGTGCATGCCACAAGGACGGCCACCTTCCATTTCTTGGCTGTGAGGTAAGTAAGGTAAGTTTCAATTCGAATATATGCTTCTTTTTGTTTTGCAGGGTAGGATCTAGATTCTTTATATTTTTGAGTCAAGAACATTTTAGGAATAGGTCCTTTTTCGGGTATGCACTTTTGTATCCTTTCCATTTGTGCACTTTTGTAAAATTTCCTTTTCTTTAATTGAGTGAACCCTAGAAGGTCAAGCTGTCGAGCATATTAATAAGGCTCCTTCCAGCATTGTAGTTCGGCAACCTTTTTGCTAATTAATAAAGATCGAATTTTCTTACAAGTTTTCTCTCAAGAATCTTGTGCGCTTAGAACCTAGTTGAGACTAGCCCTCCTAGCTCTAAGTTTGTGATTTATCATGAGGTTCATCACCCCTTGTGTGGTTCACTTCACCCTTCCATCAAATACCAACCCAAAAACCCCTATCCAAGAAGTCTAAGGTCGAGTTTCTCACCTAACCTTCTCCAAACAGCCCACGCGCATATAAGCCTTGAATCGAGGCTTGTATCATCTTGGTATCAGAGCTTAAAACTCCTAAACCAGGTTGTTTCTATCCTTTAGCTTGTTTTGTTTCTTGTTATTGCATTAGTTTAAGTTCCATTCAAGAAAATAAAAAAAAATAACATCTAAACTCATACCGAGTGCATCTAGATCCTACATGCATCACTAGGTTCTAGAATCATTCTTGCATTGCTATATTCGACTTTTCTTTTTGTTAGAATCATATTTCCATTATTTTTAAGTTAAATTAAAAAGAAAAGAAAAAGAAAATAGGAAAAATACATAAAGGATTCGAATTGGACAACTAGCAATAGTTGTCAAGAAAGTTTCCTTTTTTTCAAATCTTCATATTTTCGAATTTCCAATTCTCAGATTTTTTCCTTTTTGCATTTTTTCGAATCCCCTTATAAAAGAAAACCCTCCTAATAATTTAGGAGTACCATAACTTGTCTTCTTTCTTTGTAGCACGCAATGGCAAGAGAAAATAGAGAAGCAACCGAAGCCATGATGGCCATGTTCAACATCCTCCAAATACAACTTGCATCAATAGGCGAGAGATTGGAGCGCGTGGAGGCGCCTGTGAGATTCCAGGCCATAAGGCACGTGAGAGCTGAGCAAGACCGTCCTGAGGGTCCTGAGCACCTTAGGACACGGCACGAACAGGAGGAGCCCCAGCCAGATAGAGATGAGGACACACAACCTCATAACTATCACCATAGGCCGAGAGGACCTCCACGGCAACCAGAGGCAGAGGATGATGGCTTCGAGCCATATGGTCTTCACCAGAGACCAAGGATGCCTCCTACACATCATGAGGATGGAGATGAACACGCTTACAACCGAGTAACTCATCCTGATGTTAAGCTAACTCCTCCAAATTTTGCAGGAAAAGTAGACCCCGAGGCTTACCTAGATTGGGAAAGAAGAATGGATCATAGCTTTGATCATTACAACCAACCAGGGCCTAGGAGAGTCTCAATGGCAGTAGCACAACTCACGGACAATGCCCTCATCTAGTGGGATTGTGAGGTATCTGACAAAAGGAGGAAAAGAATGAGGCTCATAGACTCATGGGTCGACATGAAGGATGTCATGCGACAAAGGTTTGTTCCACCTTACTTTCATAGGGACTTGCAACGCCGTTTTCATACTCTTAAGCAGGGTCCCAGATCAGTAGAGGAGTACTATGAAGAGTTCGAGAAGCTAAGGAACAGACTAGAGCTCAATGATGATGAAGAAGCATTGATGGCACAATTCTTGGATGGACTCCAAGAAAGAGTCAGGCGCAAGGTGGAAAGGCAAATCCACAATGACTTCAAAGACTTGTTCCACCTATCTGTCCAGGCTGAGCAGCACATCAAACGTAAGAGCCAAGACATCCGCAGCAAGCCTAAGACACCTTGGGCACCAAGCAACATCCCCAAGCCCGTAGACAAAAGCAAGAGCATAGAGATCGAGTCAAGGTTCAAGAGCAAGCCTCCTAAACCCACCCGTGACCAGAGAGAGCCTAGTAAGTCTTTTAACCCTCAGAGATCACGTGACATCACTTGTTTCAAGTGTAGGGGTCGTGGACACATCTCAAGGGAGTGCCCAAACAGCCGAGTCATGCTGATTACGGAGGCAGGAGAATATGAGTCCCAAGACGAAGAGGACTATGAACCAGAAGAGGAATATGGTGACATTGAGTACCCTGATGTGGGGGAAGTGCTGGTCACTAGACTCATCCTCAGTGCAATGGTGGGTCCTTCAGAGACCATCCAAAGGCAGAACATCTTCTACAACCATTGCACCATCAAGGGCAAGGTATGTAACCTCATCATAGATGGTGGTTCTTGCACTAACGTTGCTAGTGCATATTTGGTTGATAAGCTAGATCTAGAGAAGACAAGGCATCCTCGACCATGAGCAAGTCACTGTGTCATTCAGTGTGGGCAAGTGGAGCTCAAGATCCATGAGCAAGTCACTGTGTCATTCAGTGTGGGCAAGTACCAAGACCAAGTCGTGTGCGACGTGGTGCCCATGCAAGCTGGCCATCTTCTACTAGGAAGGCCATGAAAGTTTGACAAGGAGACCAGGCATGATGGCCGAACCAATCTCTACACTTTCGTGCATGACAAGAGAAAGGTCAGCCTAGCTCCTCTCACACCTGCCCAGGTACATGAGCTTCAACAGCAAATGAGTAAGGAAAAGAAGCTCATTAAATCTAATTTTCTCATTCAACCAAGTCATGTCCGGAGAGCTTTAGCCTCGAAGGATCTAATGCTACTAATGGTTTTCAAAGAAGTGTTGAATATAGAGATAGAACAGGTAGAGCTACCTCCTGAAATAGCAACTCTCCTCAACAAGCTCCAGGATGTGTTTCCAGAGGAGATACCAGCAGGCTTGCCTCCTTTACGGGGCATAGAACACCAGATCGACCTAGTGCCCGGAGCAGCCCTGCCCAACCGGCCAGCCTACCGGATGAGTCCAGAGGAGTCCAAGGAGCTTGAGAAGCAAGTCAAGGAGCTCCTGGAGAAAGGCTATGTTTGAGAGAGCCTCAGTCCATGTGCCGTTCCAGTGCTACTAGTGCCCAAGAAGGATGGGACTTCACTTCACCCTTCCATCAAATACCAACCCAAAAAACCCCTATCCAAGAAGTCTAAGGTCGAGTTTCTCACCTAACCTTCTCCAAACAGCCCACGCGCATATAAGCCTTGAATCGAGGCTTGTATCACATTGCTCCTTGTGGCACCATTGGGGATGAATTCTCTTCAGGATCCATGCCTTGTATCTAGCTGGTCAGTTGGTCTGAGTCTTCATGGTGTTGCTCGTGCTGGCCATCTCGCCGCTTGATCCGGCAATGTCGCCCATGTCATCACTCGGGCCGGCCATGTCGCCCATTGAGCCGGACGTGTCGTGCAGGTCTTCTGGTCGGCCATCTTCTTGGTCCTGTCCTTCTGACCAACTATTGGATCTGGTGCTCTCATCATCCCCTCCCTCTTCAGTAGGTTTTATCCGCAAACTAGATCATTTGAAAGGAAGGGAGCTAAGTCAGTCACGTTGAAAGTGTTAGACACATTAAACTCACCTGTTAGCTCAAGCCGGTAGGCATTGTTGTTGATGCTCTTGAGGATTCTGAATGGCCCATCTCCTCTAGGGGCTAGCTTGGAACTTCTTAAGTGGGGGAATAATACAAGCTTTGTCACATGGTCGTAATGCTCTCGGACAGGTTGAAAGAAGTTTAGGCGAGAAACTCGGCCTTAGGCTTCTGAGGTGGGTTTTCTGGTGTGTGTGATGGGTGGTGGGGTGAAGTGAACCACACGAGATATGAAGGGTCTCGTGATTAATCACAAACTTAGAGATAGAAGGGTTGGTCTCGACTCGATCTAAGCGATAAGAGTTTTGTGGAGAAAACTCTTATAGAAAATACGCTCTTTATTAATTATCAAAAAGATTGTCGAACAACAATGCTGAAAAGAGCCTTATTAATATGCTCGGCATCTTGACCTTCTACGGTCGATCCAAAAGAAAAAATGGAAAAGATACAAAAATGCATAAAGAAAAATTACAAAATGGAAACAACTGAAAAAGGACAACTATTTAATTGTTTTTGACTCAACAAAAAGAAAAAATACTAGTTCCTACCCTGCAAAACAAAAAAGATAAATTTATAATTTGAAAATTACCTTCTTACCTTTTGGCCAGGAAATGGAAGGTGGCTGACCTTGTTTGCACGCTCCTAGTCTTGTACATTGAGTAGGTTAATGAATTATTGGGCTCTAACCTCCTTTGCTACGAGAGCCCAAGCTTCTGGAGTACTTTGATAAGTTGAGAAGCCTTTGACTTGATCCTTGCACTCTTGGCCCATTACTCCTTGTCTTTGGTCTTGTAGGAGCTTTTCCACAAACAAGCTGAACTTGTGGAAGAGTGCCCTTGTTTTGCTTCTTGTCATGGCTGCTGGTGGTACCATTGGTGCAGAGCTTTCCTCTAGGTCCATGCCCTGAAGCTGGCTGATAATCTGGTCCAAGTCTTGTTGTGTGGAGCTTGAGCTGGCCGTGTTATCGTGTGAGCCAGTTATGCCGCGTGTTGAGCTGGCCGAAATGCAATCGGAGCCGGCCGGAATGCTAGGTGAGGCGGCTGTGTCACCAGCCGAGCTGGCGGTTGTGGCCAGGTCGCCGCCTGTTAGACCGGACATTTGGGCCTCTTCGCCAGCGGAGTTGGTCAGCCCCGTCCTACTGCCCATCAAATCGGGCGTTACCACTTTTCCTGGCCAAGTCGCCTATCGGCCTGGCTGTCTCGGGCCTGCCTTCTTCATAATTTGGTTGGCCATATTAATGATCTGGTCGGCCAATTGATTGAGTGCCCTCATCATCCCCTCCCCTTTCAGTAGGGTTTGTCATCAAAGCTAGATCATCAGCAAGGAAGGATAGAGAGCTAAATCAGTCATATTGAATGTGTTAGACACATTCAACTCACCTCGAAGTTCAAGTCGGTAGGCGTTTTTGTTGATTCTCTCCAGGATTCGGAATGGTCTATCTCCACTGGGGCTAGCTTGGAAATTCTTAGGTGGGAGAACCTCTCTTGCCGTAGGTGTAGCCACACCAAATCACCTGGTTGGAAGATCACCTCCTTTCTTCCGTTGTTGGCATGAGTCACGTACTGCCCGATCCTCTTCTATAGGTTCTCCGTGACCTTTTGGTGCAACTTCTTGATGAAATCTGTGTTAGACTCTCTGTTCAAGTTGGTCATCTCTGCTAGTGGCAATGGTGTTTTTTCCAAGGGTGTTTGGGGGTTGAAGCTGTAGACAACTTCAAAACGGGTTTTTAGAGGCTGAGTGTACTGCTCGATTGTAGGCAAAATCGATGAAGGGCAGATACTCCACCCATATCTTGAGGTTCTTCCCAAGGGTGGTCCTAAGAATGATATATAGAGTCCGGTTAACCACCTCAGTTTGGCCATCTGCCTGAGGGTGGCACGTGGTGGAGAATAGAAGCTTCGTGCCCAGCTTTCTCCAAAGGGTCCTCCAGAAGTGGCTCAAGAATTTAGTGTCTCTATCTGATATGATAGTCCTTGGCACTCCATAAAGGTGCACTATCTCCTTGAAGAATAGTTCTGCCGTTTGTGTGGCATTATTAACGTTTGCACATGGTATGAAGTGTGACATATTAGAGAATCGGTCTACCACTACAAAGATGGCATCTCTGTGGTTGATCTTGGATAGACCTAGAATTAAGTCCACCGAGATGCCTACCCATGGATGTGTGGGTATAGGTAGAGGAAGATATAACCCATGAGGGTGCGGGACTTCGCCTTTTTGCAAGTGATACATCTTGCACAGTGGGCTTCTACTGTCCTATTGATGAGTGGCCAGTAGAAGTGTTCTTTGATCACGGCTAGTGTTTTGTCAACACCAAAGTGGCCCATAAGACCTCCTCTATGAGCTTCTCGGGTGATAAGCTCTCATAGAGATCCCTGAGGTATGCACAACCTTCTTTCTCGGAACAAAAATACATCATGAATATAGAACTTGTCGTGACTTCCTGTGCCACATTTCTTGTAACTCTCAGTATAGTCAAGATCATCCTTGTATAAGGTCTTGATGTGCCCAAATCTTAGGATCTTTGCTTCCATGGTTGATATCAAGGCATATCTCCTTGATAGTGCATCAACTACCACATTAATGTCCTTGCCCTTCTTGTACTTGATGATGTAAGGGAAGGTCTCGATATACTCCATCAACCTAGCATGTCTCCTTTTGAGGTTGGTTTTCCCTCTGAGGTGTTTGAGACTCTCGTGATCAGTGTGGATTACAAACTCCTTGGACAACAAATAGTGTTGCCAAGTCTCCAATGCTCGGACCAAGGCGTACAACTCCTTGTCGTAGGTGGGGTAGTTAAGTGAGGCCCCACCTAACTTTTTACTAAATATGCCACTGGCCTTCCTCTTTGTGTAAGAACCGCACCTATGCCTATGTTTGAGGCATCATACTTCACTTCAAATGTTCTGTTGAAATCGGGCAATACTAACACCGGAGTGTGAGTGAGCCTGTCCTTCAAGGCCTGCAATGCTTTCTCTTGGGTTTCTCCCCAGCTGAATCCCACATTCTTCTTCATAACTATCGTCAAGGGTGAGGCAATGCTGCTGAAGTTGGACACAAATCTCCGGTAGAAGCTGGCCAGGCTGTGAAAGCTCCTTACTTGGCTGATGTTACTTGGTGTTGGCCACTCCAGTATGGCTCGAATCTTCTCCTTATCAACGTGTAAGTTATGTGAAATCACAATGAAGCCTAGGAAAACAAGCTTATCAGTACAAAAGATGCACTTCTTGAGATTGGCATAGAGTTCTTCTTGTCGAAGGGTCATTAGCACCATCTCAAGATGTATAATATGATCATTAAGGCACTAACTGGAAACTATAGTATCATCAAAGTATACAACGACATACTTACTGATGTACGCCCTAAGAACTTGGTTCATAAGGCGCATGAAGGTACTTGGAGCATTGGTCAAGCCAAATGGCATGATTGTCCACTCGTACAACCCTTGCTTTGTCTTGAAGGAGGTTTTCCATTCATCGCCTTCCTTCATTCTGACCTGGTGACATCCAGTCTTAAGGTATATTTTGGAGAAGACCGTGACTCCACTCAGTTCATCCAGCATATCATCCAACCGGGGTGTGGGGGTGTCGGTACTTGACCATGACGTTGTTGATGGCCCAAAAATCTATGCACATGCGCCAAGTCCCATCCTTCTTTGGGACCAATAACACTGGCACGACACATGGGCTCAGGCTCTCTCGTACCTAGCCTTTTTCTAGGAGCTCCTTGACTTGCCTCTCAAGTTCTTTTGACTCCTCTGGGCTCATCCGGTATGCTGGCTGGTTGGGCAAGGCTGCTCCGGGCACGATATCAGTCTGGTGCTTAATGCCACATAGGGGAGGCAGGCCTGCTGGTATCTCCTCAGGAAATACATCTTGATACAAGCCTTGAATCAAGGCCGTAACACGCATGAGCTGCTTGGAGAAGATTAGGAGAAAAACTCGACCTTAGACTTCTAGATAGGGGTATTCTGGTGGGTATTGGATGGAGAGGTGAAGTGAACCATACGAGGGGTGATGAACCTCGTGATAAATCACAACTTAGAAGCTAGGAGGGGTGGTCTCGACTAGGGTTCTAAGCGCACAAGTTTCTTTGAGAGAATACTCGTAGGAAGAAAGTTCTATCTTTATTAATGTCAAAAAGGTTGTCGAACTACAATGCTGAATGAACCTTACTAATGTGCTCGGCAGGTTGACCTTCTAGGATCGACTCAAAGAAAAAAATGGAAAACTTACAAAAGTGCAAAAGGAAAAATTACAGAAAGGCAATAACCAAAAAAGGATTTCTACCTAAATTGTTCTTGACTCAAAAATGTAAAACTTCTAATTCCTACCCTGCAAAACAAAAAAGGCAAGTGTATAATTGAAAACATACCATTCTTATCTATCGGCCAAGAAATAGAGGGTGGCCGACCTTGTGGCATCCACGCACCTAGCTCCTAGTCTTCGACTTGGAGTAGGGTTATGAATCATTGGGCCCTGACCTCTTTTGCCACTAAAGCCCAGGTCTCTAGACTCTTTTGTAATGTTGAGAAGCCTTTGGACTCTTCCTTGTACTCTTGGCCCAATGCTACTTGTCGATCATCTTCCAGGAGCTTTTCTACCCACAAACTGAACTTGTGGAAGAGTGCCCTTGTTATGCTTTTTGTCATTGCTCCTGGTGGTACCACTGGTGTAGAGACTTCATCCAGGTTCATGCCTTGAAGCTGGTAGCTTAGCTGATCCGAGTCCCCTTGTGTTGATGTGGAAATGGTGGTGCAATCAGCTGAATCAGCTGTACTGTTCGAGGAGCTGGCCAAATTGTCATCGGAACCGGCCATGTTGATTCCGGAGCCGGCGGCGTCACCAATTGGGCCAGTGGTGTCATCCACGTCGCCGCCAGTTGGGCCGGAGGTTTGGGCCTCTCGCCGGAAATGTTGATCGGTCCAGCCCGGCTGGTCGTAGGGCCGGCGGTACCGCTCGGACCTGCAGACGCGCCTAATGGCCCAGCTGTCTCGGGCAAGCATTCTGGTCGGCCATTCTGGTCTCCTGGACGGCCAGACGATCTGGTGCTCTCATCACATCTTGGAATTGGTTAAGGAGGGTTGCTACCTCAGGAGGTAATTAATACTATCTCTTCTTTTCCTGCACTAAAGACCTCCTTAAAGAAAATTAGAAGCATCAAGTCCTTAGAAGCCAAAGCTCTTCGGACATGACTTGGTTGAATGAGAAAGTTTGAGTTTAAAAGACTTTTTTCCTTACTCATTTGTAGCTGTAATTCATGTACCTGGGCATGAGTGAGAGGAGCTAGGCTGACCTTTCTTTTGTCGTGTACAAAGGTGTACAAATTGGTCCGGCCATCATGGCTTGTGTCCTTGTCAAATTGCCATGGCCTTCCTAGAACAAGGTGGCTGGCTAGCATTGGTACCACGTCACAAATGACCTGGTTTTGGTATCGGCCCACACTAAAGGGTACTGTTACTTGCTCATTAATCTTGAGCTCTACCTTGTCATCTAGCCATCTCAGTCGGTATGGCCGGGGGTGCTTAGTCTTCTCAAGGCCTAGCTTATCAACCATATACGTACTGGCCACGTTAGTGCAAGAACCACCATCTATGATGAGGTTACATACCTTTCCTTTGATGGTGAACCGGTTGTGGAAGATGTTCTCTCTTTAAATGGCCTCGGAGTGGTCGACCATTGCACTTAGGATATGTCGTTTCACCAATACCTCTCCCACGTCAGGGTATTCTATATCTCCATACTCTCCTTCTGTTTCCAGCTCTTCTTCATCTTGAGACTCGTATTCTTCAGCCTCCGTGATCAGCATGAATCGGTTGTTTCGGGACTCTCTTGAGATGTGGCCACAACCCCTACACTTGAAACAAGTGATGTCACATGATCTCTGAGGGTTTAAGGACTTACTTGGCTCTCTCTGGTCATGGGTTTATTCAGGAGCCTTGCTCTTGAACCGTGACTCAATCTCAATGCTCTTGCCTTTGTACACGGGCTTGATGCCATTGCTTGGTGCCCAAGGTGTCTTAGGCCTGTTGTGTATGTCTTGGCTCTTGCGTTTCATGTGCTGTTCAGCCTGGACAGAACGCTGGAATAGATCCTTGAAGTCACTGTAGATTGGCCTCTCTACTTTTCGGTTGATCCTCTCTTGCAAGCCATCCAAAAACTGAGCAATCAATGTTTTTTCATCATCATTGATCTCCAGCTTGTTCCTTAATTTTTCAAACTCCTCAAAGTATTCCTCCACTGATTTTGTGCCTTGTTTAAGAGTACAAAAATGGCATCTCTATGGAAATATGGAGGAAGAAACATTTGCCTCATGAGGTTCTTCATGTCGACCAATGAGTCTACGGGTCTTAACCTCCTTTTCCTACGGTCAGAAGCCTAACGGGAAAGTAAATTGGCAGAAAAGATTTGCTCCAGATCGATGATCAACGCCTCACTTCTCATTAGATGAGGGCATTGTCCCTGAGTTGTGTTACTGCCATGGAGAATCTCCTAGTGTCTGTGATACAAGCCTCGATTCAAGGCTTGGATGCACATGGGCTGTTTGGAGAAGTTTAGGTGAGAAACTCGACCTTAAGCTTCTGGATAGGGGTTTTCTGATTGGTATGGGATGGAGGGGTGAGGTGAACCACACGAAGGGTGATGAACCTCGTGATAAATCACAAACTTAGAGCTAGGAGGGCTGGTCTCAACTAGGTTCTAAACGCACAAGTCTCTTAGAGAGAAAAACTTATAGAAGAAAATTTGCACTTTATTAATTATCTAAAGGTTGTCGAACTACAATGGGGGAAGGAGCCTTATTAATATGCTCAACATCTTGACCTTCTAGGGTTGACTTAAAGAGAAATGGAAAATTTACAAAAGTGCACAAATGGAAAACTAAAAAAAGTGCATAACCGAAAAAGGACCTATTCCTAAAATATCTTTGACTAAAAAATGTAAATAATATAAATCCTACCCTGCTAAAAAAGAGAGGCAAATATCCAATTTGAAAACTTACCTTTCTTATCTCACGGCCAAGAAATGGAAGGTGGCCGTCCTTGTGGCATGCATGCGCTTTGCTCCTAGTCTTCGACTTGGAGTAGGATTAGGAATCTTTGGGCCCTGACCTCTCTTGCCACTAAAGCCCAAGTCTCTGATGTCCCTTGCATTGTTGAGAAGCCTTTGGACTCTTCTTTGAAATTCTGGCCCATTGTCCTTTGTCGATCATCCTCTAGGAGCTTGTCGACCCATATGCTGAATTTGTGGAAGAGTGCTCTTGATCTGCTCCTTTTCATTGCTCCTGTTGGCACCTCTAGATGCATGTCCTTAAGCTAGTAGCTTATCTGGTCCGAGTCTCCTTGTGTAGATGTTGAAATGCCCGTGTACCCGGCTGGATCGGCTGTACCAGTTGTACTGTGCGAGGTACTGGTCGGAATGTCTTCTGAGCCGGCCAAGTTGATTCCTGAGCCGGCGGCGTCACCAATTGGACGGGCAGTGTCATCCACATCATCTCCAGTTGGGCCGGAGGTTTGGTCTTCTCCGCCGGCAATGTTGATCGGTCCGGCCTGGTTGGTCGAAGGTCCGACAGTACCGCTTGGGCCGGCACACGTGCCAAATGGCCCGGCTGTCTCGAGGAAGCTCCCTGGTCGGCCAGTCTGGTCTCCTGGCCGGCCATACGATCTGATGTCCCCATCACCCCCTCCCTCTTCAGTAGGTTTTGACCTCAAAACTGGTTCATCTGCATGGAAAGGGGCTAAGTCAGTTACATTGAATGTGTTGGAGACATTAAACTCACCTGGGAGCTTGATCCAATAGGCATTATTGTTGATCCTCTCCAACACTCTGAATAGTCCATCTCCTCTTGGTGCTAGCTTGGAACTCCTTAGGTTGGGGAACCTCTCCTGCCCTAGGTGTAGCCACACGCAATCACCTAGTTGAAAGATCACCTCCTTTCTTACCTTGTTGGCATGAGTCACGTACTGCCCGGTCCTCATCTCCAAGTTCTCTGCTACCTTCTGGTGTCACATCCTTATGAACTCCGCCTTGGATGCTCTGTTGAGGTTGGTCATCTCTACTGGTGGCAGGGCATTTGCTCCAATGGTGTGAGAGGGTTGAAGCCGTAGACCACTTCAAAGGGGGTCTTCTTGGTTGCTGAGTGCATGGCTCGATTGTACACGAACTCTATGAATGGCAGGCACTCTACCCAAGTCTTGAGGTTCTTCTCTAGTGTAGTCCTGAGAAGGCTTGACAATGTCCGGTTGACTACTTCGGTTTGGCCATCAGTTTGAGGATGGCAGGTGGTAGAGAAGAGTAGCTTCGTGCCTAGATTCCTCCAAGGGTCCTCCAGAAATGGCTGAGGAACTTGGTGTCCCTGTGTGACACGATGGTCCTTGGCACTCCATGATGCCATACTATCTCCCTGAAGAACAGCTCGGCTATTTGCGTGGCATCATTAACATTGGCACGCGGAATGAAGTGTGCCATCTTGGAGAATTTGTCCACCACTACAAAGATTGCATCCTTGTGGTTCATCTTTGGCAGACGTAGAACGAAGTCCATTGAGATGTCCACCCATGGACGTGTAGGTATGGGCAGTGGGAGATACAACCCGTGAGGGTGCACTCGGGACTTCGCCTTTTTGCAAGTGATGCACCTTGCACAATGGGCCTCTACTGACCTTTTGATGTGTTGCCAGTAAAAGTGCTCCTTGACCATTGCTGGAGTCTTGTCAACACCAAAGTGGCCCATGAGTCCTCCTCCATGAGCTTCTCGGATGATAAGCTCTCGTAATGATCCTTGTGCTATGCACAGCCTTCTTTCTCGGAACAAGGATCCCTCATGGATCTAAAACTTGCCATGACTCCCTGTGCCACACTCCATGTAGCTCTCAGCAAAGTCAGGATCATCCTTGTATAGGTCCTTGATGTGCTCGAATCCTAGGACCTTTGCCTCCATGGTGGATGTCAAGGCAAATCTCCTTGATAGTGCATCGGCTACAACATTGTCTTTGCCCTTCTTGTACTTGATGACGTAAAAGAAGGTCTCTATAAACTCCATCTACCTGGCATGTCTGCTCTTGAGATTGGTTTGCCCTCTGAGGTGTTTGAGAGTCTCGTGATCAGTGTGGATCACAAACTCCTTGGACAGCAAGTAATGCTGCCAAGTCTCCAATGCTCGGACTAGGGCATAAAGCTCCTTGTTGTAAGTGGGGTAGTTCAGTGAGGCACCACCTAGCTTCTCACTGAAGTATGCCATTGGCCTCCCTCCTTGGGTTATCACTGCTCCTATGCTTATTCCAGAGGCATCACACTCCACTTCAAACGTCTTGTTGAAGTCGGGTAGGACTAGCACTGGTGCATGCGTAAGGCTGTCCTTCAAGGCCTGGAATGCCTTCTCCTGAGCTTCTCCCCAGCTGAATCCCACGTTCTTCTTCACTACTGCCATCAATGGTGAGGCAATACTGCTGAAGTTGGGCACGAATCTCCTGTTGAAGCTCGCCAGACCGTGGAAACTCCTTACTTGGCTGATGTTGCTTGGTGTTGGCCATTCTTATATGTCTCGAATCTTCTCTTATTGAACCTGTAAGCCATGTGAACTTACAGCAAAACCTAAGAAGACAAGTTTATCAGTACAAAAGATGCACTTCTTGAGGTTGGCATAAAGCTCTTCTTGGCGAAGGGTTTTAAGCACCAACTCAAGATGTGTGAGGTGATCCCTTAATAACTTACTATAAACTAAAATGTCATCAAAATAAACTACAATGAACTTACTGATGTACGCCCTAAGGACTTGGTTCATAAGGCGCATGAATGTGCTTCGGGCATTAGTCAAGCCGAATGGCATGACTGTCCACTCGTAGAGCCCTTGCTTTGTCTTGAAGGCAGTCTTCCATTGATCACCTTCCTTCATCCTGACCTGGTGGTATCCACTCTTGAGGTCTATCTTGGAGAAGACCGTGGCTCCACTCAGCTCATCTAGTGATACAAGCCTCGATTCAAGGCTTGGATGCGCGTGGGCTGTTTGGAGAAGGTTAGGTGAGAAACTCGACCTTAGACTTCTTGGATAGAGGTTTTTGGTTTGGTATTGGATGGAAGGGTGAGGTGAACCACACGAGGGGTGATGAACCTCGTGATAAATCACAAACTTAGAGCTAGGAGGGTTGGTCTCAACTAGGTTCTAAGCGCACAAGTCTCTTTTGAGAGAAAGCATGTAAGAAGAAAGTTCCACTTTATTAATATCAAAAAGGTTGTCGAACTACAATGCTGGAAGGAGCCTTATTAATATGCTCGATAGCTTGACCTTCTAGGGTCGACTCAAAGAAAGAAAAGGAAAGTTTACAAAAGTGCACAAATGGAAAATATACAAAAGTGCATAACCGAAACAGAACGTATTCCTAAAATGTCTTTGACTCAAAAATGTAAACAATCTAGATCCTACCCTACAAAACAGAAAGAGGCATATATTCAAATTGAAACTTACCTTACTTACCTCAAGGCCAAGAAAAGGAAGGTGGCCGTCCTTGTGGCATGCACGCGCCTTGCTCCTAGTCTTCGACTTTGAGTAGGGTTAGGAATCTTTGGGCCCTGACCTCTCTTGCCACTAAAGCCCAAGTCTTTGAAGTCCCTTGCATTTTTGAGAAGCCTTTGGACTCTTCTTTGCACTTCTGGCCCATTGTCCTTAGTCGATCTTCCTCTAGGAGCTTGTCGACCCATAAGCTGAACTTGTGGAAGAGTGCTCTTGATCTGCTCCTTGTGATTGCTCCTGGTGGCACTACTGGTGTAGAGACTTCCTCTAGATGCATGTCCTGAAGCTGGTAGCTTATTTGGTCCGAGTCTCCCTGTGTAGAAGTTCAAATGCTCGTGTACTCGGCTGGATTGGCTGTACCGGTTGGACTGTGCGAGGTACTGGCTGGAATGCCTTTTGGACCAGCCAAGTTGATCCCGGAGTCAGCGGCGTCACCAAGGGGACCTGCGGTGTCATCCACGTTGCCACCAATTGTGTCAGAGGCTTGGGCCTCTCCGCCGGCAATGCTGATCGGTCCGGTCCTGTTGGTCGAGGTTTCGGCGGTACCGCTTGGGCCGGCAGACGTGCCAGATGGCCCGTCTGTCTTGGGCAAGCTTCCTGGTCGGTCAGTCTGGTCTCCTGGCCGGACATACGAGCTGATGTCCTCATCATGTAGCATGTCATCCAGCCATGGTATCGGATGCCGGTACTTGACTGTGATGTTGTTGATTGCTCGGCAGTCCGTGCACATTCGCCAAGTCCCATCCTTCTTGGGCACTAGTAGCATTGGTACGTCACATGAACTGAGGCTCTCTCGAACATAGCCTTTCTCTAGGAGCTCCTTGACTTGCTTCTCAAGCTCCTTAGAATCCTCTTGACTCATCCGGTAGGCTTGGCCGGTTGGGCAGGGCTGCTCCGGGTACGAGGTCGATCTGGTGCTCTATGCCTCGTTGGGGAGGTAAGCCTGCTGGTATCTCTTCCGGGAACACATCCTGGAAGTTGTTGAGGAGAGCTGCTACTTTAGGAGGTAGCTCTACCTGTTCTTTCTCTACATTAAACACTTCTTTAAAAACCATTAGTAGCATTAAATCCCACCAGATGAGGGCATTGTCCATGAGTTGTGCTACTGCCATTGAGACTCTCCTAGGTCCTGGTTGGTTGTAATGATCAAAGATATGATCCATTCTTCTCTCCCAGTCTAGGTAAGCCTCGGGGTCTACTTTTCCTGCAAAACTTGGAGGAGTTAGCTTAACATCAGGATGAGTTACCCGGTTATAGGCGTGTTCCTCTCCATCCTCATGATGTCTAAGAGGCATTCTTGGTCTTTGGTGAAGACCATGTGGCTCAAAGCCATCATCTTCTGCCTCTGGTTGCCGTGGAGGTCCTCTCGGCCTATGGTGATAGTTATGAGGTGGTGTGTCCTCATCTCCATCTGGCTGGGGTTCCTCTTGTTCGTGCCGTGTCCGAAGGTGCTCAGGACCCTCAGGACGGTCTTGCTCAGCTCTCACATGTCTTATGGCCTGGAACCTCACCGGTCTTTCCACGCGCTCCAACCTCTCGCCTATTGATGCGAGTTGTGTTTGGAGAGTGGTGAACATGGCCATCATGGCTTTGGTTGCTTCTCTATTTTCTTCTGCTATTGCGTGCTACAAAGAAAGAAGACAAGTTAGGATGCTCCTAAATTTTTAGGAGGGTTTTCTTTTTATAAGGATTCGAAAATTTGCAAAAAGAAAAAAATCTGAGAATTGGAAATTCAAAAATGTGTAGATTTGAAAAAAAGAGAAATTTTCTTGACAACTTGTGCTAGCTGTCCAATTCGAATTCCTTTGGTATTTTTCCTATTTTTTTTTTTTTTTTTAATTTAACTTAAAAATAAAGGAAATATGATTTAAACAAAAAGGAAAACGTGAATGGTAATGCAAAAGTGAATCTAAACCCTAGTGATACACGTAGAAGGCTAGATGCACTCGGTTTGGAGTTTGATGTTATTTTTTGATTTTTCTTGAATGCGACTGAACCTAATGCAAGAACTAAAAACAAAACAAGCTAAAGGATAGAAACAACCTGGTTTAGGAGATTTAAGCTCTGGTACCAAAATGATACAAGCCTTGATTCAAGGATATATGCGCGTGGGCTGTTTGGAGAAGTTTTGGTGAGAAACTCAACCTTAGACTTCTTGGATTGGGGTTTCTGGTTGGTATTCGATGGAAAGGTGAAGTGAACCACACGAGGGGTGATGAACCTCGTGATAAATCACAAACTTAGAGCTAGGAGGGCTGGTATCAACTAGATTCTAAGCGCACGAGATTCTTGAGAGAAAACTTGTTGGGGAAAAAAGTTCTATCTTTATTAATATCAAAAAGGTTGTCGAACTACAATGCTGGACAGAGCCTTATTAATATGCTCGACAGCTTGACCTTCTAGGGTTGACTCAAATAAGAAAAAGGAAAACTTACAAAAGTGCACAAAAAGAAAAGATATAAAGGTGTATAATCGAAAAAGGACCTATTCCTAAAATGTCTTTGACTCAATAAAAGTAAATATTCTAGATCCTACCCTGCAAAACAGAAAGAGGCATATATTCGAATTGAAACTTACCTTAACTTACCTCATGGCCAAGAAATGGAAGATGGCCGTCCTTGTGGCATGCACGCGCCTTGCTCCTAGTCTTCGACTTGGAGTAGGGTTAAGAATCTTTGGGTCCTGACCTCTCTTGCCACTAAAGCCCAAGTCTCTGATGTCCCTTGTGTTGTTGAGAAGCCATTGGACTCTTCCTTGCACTTTTGGCCCATTGTCCTTAGTCGATCTTCCTCTAGGAGCTTGTCGACCCATAAGCTGAATTTGTGGAAGAGTGCCCTTGCTCTGCTTCTTTTCAATGCTCCTTGAGGTACCACTGATGTAGATACTTCCTCTAGGTGCATGTCTTGGAGCTGGTAGCTCATTTGGTCCAAGTCCTCTTCTGTAGAAGTGGAAATGCGCGTGTACTCGGCTGGATCGGCTATACCGGCTGGATTGTGCGAGGTACTGGCCGGAATGCCTTCAGGACCGGCCAAGTTGATCCCGGAGTTGGCGGCATCACCAGAGGGACCGGCGGTGTCATCCACGTCGCCACCAAGTGTGCTGGAAGCTTGGGCCTCTCTGCCGGCAATGCTGGTTGCTCTGGTCCTTGTGGTCAAAGGTCCGGCGGTACTGCTTGGGCCGGCAGGCGTGCCAGATGGTCCGTGATACAAACCTTGATTCAAGGATGTATGCGCGTGGGCTGTTTGGAGAAGTTTAGGTGAGAAACTCAACCTTAGACTTCTTGGATAGGGGTTTTTGGATTGGTATTCGATGGAAAGGTGAAGTGAACCACACGAGGGGTGATGAACCTCGTGATAAATCACAAACTTAGAGCTAGGAGGGCTGGTCTCAACTAGATTCTAAGCGCACAAGATTCTTGAGAGAAAACTTGTTGGGGAAAAAGTTCTATCTTTATTAATATCAAAAAGGTTGTCGAACTACAATGCTGGAAGGAGCCTTATTAATATGCTCGACAGCTTGACCTTCTAGGGTCGACTCAAACAAAGAAAAGGAAAGTTTACAAAAGTGCACAAAAGGAAAAGATACAAAGGTGCATAACCGAAAAAGGACCTATTCCTAAAATGTTCTTGACTCAAAAATGTAAAGCATCTAGATCCTACCCTGCAAAACAGAAAGAGGCATATATTCGAATTGAAACTTACCTTAACTTACCTCACGGCCAAGAAATGGAAGGTGGCCGTCCTTGTGGCATGCACGCGCCTTGCTCCTAGTCTTTGACTTGGAGTAGGGTTAAAAATCTTTGGGCCCTGACCTCTCTTGCCACCAAAGCCCAAGTCTCTGATGTCCCTTGTGTTGTTGAGAAGCCTTTGGACTCTACTTTGCTCTTCTGGCCCATTGTCCTTAGCTGATCTTCCTCTAGGAGCTTGTCCACCCATAAGCTGAATTTGTGGAAGAGTACCCTTGATCTGCTTCTTGTCATTGCTCCTGGTGGCACTACTGGTGTGGATACTTCCTCTAGATGCATGTCCTGAAGCTGGTGGCTTATCTGGTCCGAGTTTCCTTGTGTGGAAGTTGAATTGCTCGTGCACTCGGCTGGATCGGCTGTACGGGCTGGACTATGCGAGGTGGCAGGAATGCCTTCAGGACCGGCCAAGTTGATCCCGGAGTTGGTGGCATCACCAGAGGGACCGGCGGTGTCATCCATGTCGCCACCAAGTGTGCCGGAAGCTTGGGCCTCTCCGCCGGCAATGCTGGTTGCTCTGGTCCTTGTGGTCGAGGGTCCGGCGGTACTGCTTGGGCTGGCAGGCGTGCCAGATGGTCCGACTGTCTCGGGCACGCTTCCTGGTCGGCCAGTCTGGTCTCCTGGCTGGATGTACGACCTGATGTCCCCATCATTCCCTCCCTCTTCAGTAGGTTTTGTCCTCAAAACTGGTTCATCTGCATGGAAAGGGGCTAAGTCAGTAACATTGAACGTATTGGACGCATTAAACTCACCTGGCAGCTCGATCCGGTAGGCGTTGTTGTTGATCCTCTCGAGCACTCTGAATGGTCCATCTCCTCTTGGTGCTAGCTTGGAACTCCTTAGGTTTGGGAACCTCTCCTGCTGTAGGTGTAGCCACACCCAATCGCCTGGTTGAAAGATCACCTCCTTTCTTCCCTTGTTGGCATGAGTCACGTACTGTCCGGTCCTCCTCTCCAAGTTTTCTGCTACCTTCTGGTGTAACCTCCTTATGAACTCTGCCTTGGATGCTCCGTTGAGGTTGGTCATCTCAGCTGGTGGTAGTGGTGTTTGCTCCAATGGGGTGAGAGGGTTGAAGCCGTATACTACTTCAAATGGTGTCTTCTTGGTTGGTGAATGCACGGCTCGGTTGTAAGCGAACTCTATGAATGGCAGGCACTCCACCCAAGTCTTTATGTTCTTCCCTAGTAGTTCTGAGAAGAGTTGATAGTGTCCTGTTGACAACTTCAGTTGGGCCATCGGTTTGAGGATGGCAGGTGGTAGAGAAGAGTACCTTTGTGCCTAGCTTTCTCCAAAGGGTCCTCCAGAAATGGCTGAGGAACTTGGTGTCCCTGTCTGATACGATGGTTCTTGGCACTCCATGAAGCCGTACTATCTCCCTGAAGAACAGCTCACCTGTTTGTGTGGCATCATTAACATTGGCACATGGAATGAAGTGTGCCATCTTGGAGAATCTGTCCACCACTACAAAGATTGCATCTTTGTGGTTGATCTTGGGCAGACCTAGAACAAAGTCCATTGAGATGTCCACCCATGGATGTGTAGGTATGGGCTGTGGGAGATACAACCCGTGAGGTTGCACTTGGGACTTTGCCTTCTTGCAAGTGATGCATCTTGCACAATGAGCTTCTACTGTCCTCTTGATGTGTAGCCAGTAGAAGTGCTCCTTGACCACTGCTAGAGTCTTGTCGACACCAGAGTGGCCCATGAGTCCTCCTCCATGAGCTTCTCGGATGATAAGCTCCCTTAATGATCCTTGTGGTATGCACAGCCTTATTTCTCGGAACAAGAATCCCTCATGGATGTATAATTTGCCATGACTCCCTGTGCCACACTCCTTGTAGCTCTCAGCAAAGTCAGGGTCATCCTTGTATAGGTCCTTGATGTGCTCAAACCCTAGGACCTTTGCCTCCATGGTGGATATCAAGGCAAACCTCCTTGATAGTGCATCAGCTACCACATTATCTTTGCCCTTTTGTACTTGATGATGTATGGGAAGGTCTATATGAACTCCATCCACCTGGCATGTCTCCTCTTGAGATTGGTTTGCCCTCTGAGGTGTTTGAGAGTCTAATGATCAGTGTGGATCACAAACTCCTTGGACAGCAAGTAATGCTGCCAAGTCTCCAATGCTCGGACAAGGGCATAGAGCTCCTTGTCATAAGTGGGGTAGTTCAGTGAGGCACCACCTAGCTTCTCACTGAAGTATGCCACTGGTCTCCCTCCTTGGGTTAGCACTGCTCCTATGCCTATTCCAGAGGCATCACACTCCACTTCAAACGTCTTGTTGAAGTCGGGCAGGACTAGCACTGGTGCATGTGTAATGCTGTCCTTGAAGGCCTGGAATGCCTTCTCCTGAGCTTCTCCCCAGCAGAATCCCATGTTCTTCTTCACTACTGCTGTCAATGGTGAGGCAATACTGCTGAAGTTGGGCACGAATCTCCTATAGAAGCTGGCCAGTCCGTGGAAGCTCCTTACTTGGCTAATGTTGCCTGGTGTTGGCCATTCTTGTATGGCTCGAATCTTCTCTTCATCAATCTGTAGGCCCTGTGAACTTCCAACAAAACCTAAAAAGACAAGCTTATCAGTACAAAAGATGCACTTCTTGAGATTGACATAAAGCTCTTCTTGTCAAAGGGTTTTCAGTATCATCTCAAGATGTGTGAGGTGTTCCCGTAGGCACTTACTATAAACTAGTATGTCATCAAAGTAAACCACTAAAATTACTGATGTGCGCCCTAAGAACTTTGTTCATAAGGCGCATGAAGGTGCTTGGGGCATTAGTCAAGCCAAATGGCATGACTGTCCACTCGTAGAGCCCTTGCTTTGTCTTGAAGGCAGTCTTCCATTCATCACCTTCTTTCATCCTGACCTGGTGGTATCCACTCTTGAGGTCTATCTTGGAGAAGACTGTGGCTCCACTCAGCTTATCTAGCATGTCACCCAGCCGTGGTATTGGATGCTGGTACTTGACAGTGATGTTGTTGATTGCTCGGCAGTCCACGCACATTCGCCAAGTCCCATCTTTCTTGGGCACTAGTAGCACTGATACGGCACATGGACTGAGGCTCTCTCGAACATATCCTTTCTCCAGGAGCTCCTTGACTTGCTTCTCAAGCTCCTTGGACTCCTCTGGACTCATCCGGTAGGCTGGCCGGTTGGGCAGGGCTGCTCCAGGCACTAGATCAATATGGTGTTCTATGCCACGCAAAGGAGGCAAGCCTGCTGGTATCTCCTCTGGAAATACATCATGAAACGTGTTGAGGAGAGTTGCTACTTCAGGAGGTTGCTCTACCTGTTCTTTTTCTACATTCAACACTTCTTTGAAAACCATTAGTAACATTAAATCCTTCGAGGCTAAAGCTCTCCGGACATGGCTTGGTTGAATAAGAAAATTAGACTTGATAAGTTTCTTTTCCTTACTCATTTGGAGTTGTAGCTCGTGTACCTGGGCAGGTGTAAGAGGAGCCATGCTGGCCTTTCTTTTGTCATGCACAAAAGTGTAGAGATTGGTTCGGCCATCATGCCAGGTCTCTTTGTCAAACTTCCATGGTCTTCCTAGTAGAAAATGGCCAGCTTGCATGGGCACCACGTCGCACACGACTTGGTCTTGGTACTTGCCCACACTGAATGGCACAGTGACTTCCTCATGGATCTTGAGCTCCACTTTGTCATCCAGCCATCTCAGTCTATATGGTCGAGGATGCCTTGTCTTCTCTAGACCTAGCTTATCGACCATATATGCACTAGCAACGTTAGTGCAAGAACCACCATCTATGATGAGGTTACATACCTTGCCCTTGATGATGCAACGGCTATGGAAGATGTTCTCCCTTTGGATGGTCTCTGAAGGATCCACCATTGCACTGAGGATGTGTCTAGTGACCAGCACTTCCCCCACATCAGGGTACTCAATGTCACCATACTCCTCTTCTGGTTCATAGTCCTCTTCATCTTGGGACTCATATTCTCCAGCCTCCGTAATCAACATGATCCGGTTGTTTGGGCACTCCCTTGAGATGTGTCCATGACCCCTACACTTGAAACAAGTGATGTCACGTGATCTTTGAGGGTTAGAAGACTTACCAGGCTCTCTCTGGTCACGGGTGAGTTTAGGAGGCTTGCTCTTGAACCTTGACTCGATCTCTATGCTCTTGCCTTTGTCTACGGGCTTGGGCATGTTGCTTGGTGCCCAAGGTGTCTTAGGCTTGCTGCGGATGTCTTGGCTCTTACGTTTGATGTGCTGCTCAGCCTGGACAGATAGGTGGAACAAGTCTTTGAAGTCATTGTAGATTTGCCTTTCCACCTTGCGGCTGATTCTTTCATGGAGTCCATCCAAGAATTGTGCCATCAATGCTTCTTCATCATCATTGAGCTCCAATCTGTTCCTTAGCTTCTCGAACTCTTCATAGTACTCCTCTACCGATCAAGTACCCTGCTTAAGAGTATGAAAACGACGTTGCAAGTCTCTATGAAAGTAAGGTGGAACACACCTTTTGTCGCATGAGGTCTTTCATGTCGACCCATGAGTCTATGGGCCTCATTCTCTTCCTCCTTCTGTCAGATACATCACGATCCCACCAGATGAGGTCATTGTCCATGAGTTGTGCTACTGCCATTGAGACTCTCCTAGGTCCTGGTTAGCTATAATGATCAAAGTTATGATCCATTCTTCTCTCCCAATCTAGGTAGGCCTCGGGGTCTACTTTTCCTGCAAAACTTGGAGGAGTTAGCTTAACATCAGGATGAGTTACCCGGTTATAGGCATGTTCCTCTCCATCCTCATGATGTCTAGGAGGCATTCTTGGTCTCTGGTGAAGACCATATGGCTCAAAGCCATCATCTTCTCCCTGTGGTTGCCGTGGAGGTCCTCTCGGCCTACGGTGATAGTTATGAGGTGGTGTGTCCTCATCTCCATCTGGCTGGGGTTCCTCTTGTTCGTGACGGTCTTGATCAGCTCTCACGTGCCTTATGGCCTGGAACCTCCCCGGTCTTTCCACGCGCTCCAACCTCTCGCCTATTGATGCGAGTTGTGTTTGGAGAGTGGTGAACATGGCCATCATGGCTTCGGTTCTTCTGTATTTTCTTCTGCCATTGCGTGCTACAAAGAAAGAAGACAAGTTAGGATGCTCCTAAATTATTAGGAGGGTTTTCTTTTTATAAGGATTCGAAAATTTGCAAAATGGAAAAAATCTGAGAATTGGAAATTCAAAAATGTGAAGATTTGAAAAAAGGAAACTTTCTTGACAACTTGTGCTAGCTGTCCAATTCGAATTCCTTTGGTATCTTTCCTATTTTATTTTTCTTTTCTTTTTAATTTAACTTAAAAATAAAGGAAATATGATTTAAACAAAAAGGAAAACGTGAATGGTAATGCAAAAGTGAATCTAAACCCTAGTGATACACGTAGAAGGCTAGATGCACTCGGTTGGGAGTTTGATGTTATTTTTTGATTTTTCTTGAATGCGACTTAAACTAATGCAAGAACTAAAAACAAAACAAGCTAAAGGATAGAAACAACCTGGTTTAGGAGCTTTAAGCTCTGATACCAAAATGATACAAGCCTTGATTCAAGGATGTATGCGCGTGGGCTGTTTGGAGAACTTTAGGTGAGAAACTCTACCTTAGACTTCTTGGATAGGGGTTTTGGGTTGGTATTCGATGGAAAGGTGAAGTGAACCACACGAGGGGTGATGAACCTCGTGATAAATGACAAACTTAGAGCTAGGAGGGCTAGTCTCAACTAGATTCTAAGCGCACAAGATTCTTGAGAGAAAACTTGTTGGAAAAAAAAGTTCTATCTTTATTACTATCAAAAAGGTTGTCGAACTACAATGCTGAAAGGAGCCTTATTAATATGCTCGACAGCTTGACCATCTAGGGTCGACTCAAATAAGAAAAAGGAAAACTTACAAAAGTGCACAAAAGGAAAAGATGCAAAGGTGTATAATCGAAAAAGAACCTATTCCTAAAATGTCGTTGACTCAATAAAAGTAATTATTCTAGATCCTATCCTGCAAAACAGAAAGAGGCATATATTCGAATTGAAACTTACCTTATCTTACCTCATGGCCAAGAAATGGAAGGTGGCCGTCCTTGTGGCATGCACGTGCCTTGCTCCTAGTCTTCGACTTGGAGTAGAGTTATGATTCTTTGGGCCCTGACCTCTCTTGCCACTAAAGCCCAATTCTCTGATGTCCCTTGTGTTGTTGAGAAGCCATTGGACTCTTCCTTGCACTTTTGACCCATTTTCCTTAGTCGATCTTCCTCTAGGAGCTTGTCGACCCATAAGCTGAATTTGTGGAAGAGTGCCCTTGATCTGCTTCTTGTCATTGCTCCTTGAGGTACCACTGGTGTAGATACTTCCTCTAGGTGCATGTACTGGAGCTGGTAGCTCATTTGGTCCGAGTCCTCCTGTGTAGAAGTGGAAATGCACGTGTACTCGGCTGGATCGGCTGTACCGACTGGATTGTGCTAGGTACTGGCCGGAATGCCTTCAGGACTGGCCAAGCTGATCCCGGAGTTGGCGGCATCACCAGAGGGACCGGTGGTGTCATCCACGTCGCCACCAAGTGTGCCAGAAGCTTGGACCTCTCCGCCGGGAATGCTGGTTGCTCTGGTCCTTGTGGTCGAGGGTCCGGCGGTACTTCCTGGGCCGGCAGGCGTGCCAGATAGTCCGGCTGTCTCGGGCAAGCTTCCTGGTCGGCCAGTCTGGTCTCCTGGCTGGATGTACGACCTGATGTCCTAATCAGATTGGTTCGTCCATCATGCCTGGTCTCCTTGTCAAACTGCCATGGCCTTCCTAGCAGAAGATGGCCAGCTTGCATTGGCAACACGTCGCACACTACTTGGTCTTGGTACTTGCACACACTGAATGGCACAGTGACTTGCTCATGGATCTTGAGTTCCACTTTGTCATCAAGCCATCTCAGTCTATACGGTCGAGGGTGCCTTGTCTTCTCTAGACCTAGCTTATCAACCATGTACGCACTAGCAACGTTAGTGCAAGAACCACCATCTATGATGAGGTTACACACCTTGCCCTTGATGGTGCAACGGCTGTGGAAGATGTTCGCCCTCTGGATGGTCTCTGAGGGATCCACCATTGCACGGAGAATGCATATAGCGACCAGCACTTCCCCCACATCAGGGTACCCAATGTCACCGTATTCTCCTTCTGGTTCATAGTCCTCTTCATCTTGGGATTCATACTCTCCAGCCTCCGTAATCAGCATGCCCCAGTTGTTTGGGCACTCCCTTGAGATGTGTCCGCGACCCCTACACTTGAAACAAGTGATGTCACATGATCTTTGAGGGTTAGAGGACTTACTAGGCTCTCTCTGGTCACGGGTTGGCTCAGTACGCTTGCTCTTGAACCGTGACTCGATCTCTATGCCTTTGCCTTTAACTATGGGCTTGGGAATGTTGCTTGGTGCCCAAGGTGTCTTAGGCTTGCTGCGGATGTCTTGTCTCTTACGTTTGATGTGCTGCTCAGCCTAGAAAGATAGGTGGAACAAGTCCTTGGAGTCATTGTAGATTTGCCTTTCCACCTTGCGGCTGATTCTCTCTTGTAGTCCATCCAAGAACTGTGCCATCAAATCCTCCTCATCATCATTGAGCTCCAGCCTGTTCCTTAGTCTCTCAAACTCTTCATAGTACTCCTCTACTGATCTGGTGCCCTGCTTACGAGTACGAAAACCTCGTTGCAAATCTCTATGAAAATAAGGTGAAACAAACCTTTGTCTCATGAGGTCTTTCATGTCGACCCATGAGTCTACGGACCTCAATCTTTTCCTCCTTCGGTCAGACACCTCACGATCCCACCAGATGAGAGCATTGTCCGTGAGTTGTGCTACTGCCATGGAGACTCTCCTAGGGCCTGGTTGGTTGTAGTGATCGAAGATGTGGTCCATCCTCCTCTCCCAATCAAGATAGGCTTTGGGGTCTACTTTTCCTGCAAAACTAGGAGGTGTTAACTTGACATCAGAATGAGTTACCCGGTTGTAGGCATGTTCATCTCCATCCTCATGATGTCTAGGAGGCATCCTTTGTCTCTGGTCATGACCATATGGCTCGAAGCCATCACCTTCTACCTCTGGTTGCCTTGGAGGTCCTCTCAGCCTAGGGTGATAGTCATGAGGCTGTGCGTCCTCATCTCCACCTGGCTGGGGCTCCTCCTATTCGTGCCATGTCCTAAGGTGCTCAGGACCCTCAGCACGGTCTTGCTCAGCTCTAACGTGCCTAATGGCCTGGAATCTCACAGGCCTCTCCACGCGCTCCAACCTCTCGCCGATTGATGCGAGTTGACTTTGGAGGCTGGTGAACATGGCCATCATGGCCTCAGCTGCTTCTCTATTTTCTTCTGCCATTGCGTACTACAAAGAAAGTAGACAAGTAATTCTGCTACTAAATTTGATTAGGAGGATTTTCTTTTATAGGGGAATTCAAAAATTGCAAAAAGGAAAAATCTGGAAAAACAAATTTAAAAAAATGGAAAGTTTAGAAAAATGGAAACTTCCTACAACTTGTGCTAGCTGTTTTTTTTTGTCGAATTCTTTTTGGTATTTTTCTATTTTCTTTTTCTTTTCTTTTTTACTTAACTTAAAAATAATGGAAATATGAATTAAGCAAAAAGGAAAACGTAAATTGCAATGCAAGAGTGAATCTAAGCTGATACAAGCCTTGATTCAAGGATGTATGCGCGTGGGCTGTTTGGAGAAGTTTAGGTGAGAAACTCGACCTTAGACTTCTTGGATAGGGGATTTTGGGTTGGTATTCGATGGAAACGTGAAGTGAACCACACGAGGGGTGATGAACCTCGTGATAAATCACAAAGTTAGAGCTAGGAGGGCTGGTCTCAACTAGATTCTAAGCGCACAAGATTCTTGCGAGAAAACTTGTTGGGGAAAAAGTTCTATCTTTATTAATATCAAAAAGGTTGTCGAACTACAATGCTGGAAGGAGCCTTATTAATATGCTCGACAGCTTGACCTTCTAGGGTCGACCCAAATAAGAAAAGGAAAACTTACAAAAGTGCACAAAGGAAAAGATAATAAAGTGTATAATCGAAAGGACATATTCCTAAAATGTGTTTGACTCAATAAAAGTAAATATTCTAGATCCTACCCTGCAAAAAAGAAAGAGGCATATATTCGAATTGAAACTTACCTTAACTTACCCCATGGCCAAGAAATGGAAGGTGGACGTCCTTGTGGCATGCACGCGCCTTGCTCCTAGTCTTCGACTTGGAGTAGGGTTAAGAATCTTAATTTGTGGAAGAGTGCCCTTGATCTGCTTCTTTTCATTGCTCCTTGAGGTATCACTGGTGTAGATACTTCCTCTAGGTGCATGTCCTGGAGCTGGTAGCTCATTTGGTCCGAGTCCTCTTGTGTAGAAGTTGAAATGCGCGTGTACTCAGCTTGATCGGCTGTACCCGCTGGATTGTGCGAGGTACTGGCCGGAATGCCTTCAGGACCGGCCAAGTTGATCCCGGAGTTGGCGGCATCACCAGAGGGACCGGCGGTGTCATCCACGTCACCACCAAGTGTGCCGGAAGCTTGGGCCTCTCTGCCGGCAATCCTGGTTGCTCTGGTCCTTGTGGTTGAAGGTCCGGCGGTACTGCTTGGGCCGGCAGGCGTGCCAGATGGTCCGGCTGTCTCAGGCAAGCTTCCTGGTCGGCCAGTCTGGTCTCCTGGCTGGATGTACGACCTGATGTCCTTATCATAAGCCCTACTGATACACGGAGAAGCCAGATGCACTCGGTTTGGAGTTTGATGTTATTTTTTTATTTTTCTTCTATGCGACTTAAACTAATGCAAGATTTAAAAGCAAGACAAGTTAAAGGATAGAAACAACCTGGTTTAGGAGCTTTAAGCTCTGATAGCAAAATGATACAAGCCTCAATTCAAGGCTTGGATGCGCGTGGGCTGTTTGGAGAAGTTTAGGTGAGAAACTCGACCTTAAGCTTCTGGATAGGGGTTTTCTGATTGGTATGGGATGGAGGGGCGAGGTGAACCACAAGAGGGGTGATGAACCTCGTGATAAATCACAAACTTAGAGCTAGGAGGGCTGGTCTCAACTAGGTTCTAAGTGCACAAGTCTCTTAGAGAGAAAAACTTATAGAAGAAAATTTGCACTTTATTAATTATCAAAAGGTTGTCGAATTTGTGGAAGAGTGCTCTTGATCTGCTCCTTGTCAATGCTCCTGGTGGCACCACTGGTGTAGAGATTTCCTCTAGATGCATGTTCTGAATCTGGTAGCCTATCTGGTCTGAGTCTCCTTGTATAGATGTTGAAATGCCCGTGTACTCGGTTGGATCGGCTGTACCGGCTCGACTGTGCGAGGTAGTGGCTGGAATGTCTTCAGAGCCCGCCAAGTTGATTCCTGAGCCGGCGGCATCACCAAATGGACCGGTGGTAACATCCACGTTGCCTCCAGTTGGGCCAGAGGTTTGGGCCTCTCTGCCGACAATGTTGATTGGTCCGGCCCGGTTGGTCGAAGGTTTGCGGTACCGCTTGGGCCGGTAGACGTGCCAAATGGCCCGGTTGTCTCGGGCAAGCTCCCTGGTCGGCCAGTCTTGTATCCTGGCCGGCCATACGACCTGATGTACCCATCAGTGTGGTTGGTTGTAATGGTCAAAGATGTGATCCATTCTTCGTTCCCAATCTAAATAGGCCTCGGGGTCTACTTTTCCTGCAAAACTCGGAGTGAGTAGTTTAACATCATGGTGTTTTACCCGGTTATAGGTATAGTCCTCTCCATCGTCTTGATTTCTAGGAGGCATTCTTGGTCTTTGGTGATGACCATATGGCTGGTAGCCATCACCTTCTTCTTATAGCTGTCTCGGCCTAGGGTGAAAGCCGTGAGACTGGTGGCCTTCATCTTCATCCGGGTGGGGGTCCTCCTGTTCTGGTTGTGGGCTAGGGTGGTCAAGGCCTTCAGCAGGGTCTTAGCTAGTCCTCACGTGCCGTATGGCCTGAAATCTTATTGGCCGTTCTACACGCTCAAGTCTCTTACCAATGGATGCGAGTTGGGTTTGAAGTGTGGTGAACATGGCCATCATGGCCTTGGTGGCATTCTGTTTTCTTCCTTTTGCCATCGTGTGATACAAGAGAAAATAAGGGGTGAGTTGTTCCTAGGAATCTCTCTATGGGTTGTTTTTATACTAGGTTAAAAATCCTAGGAAAAGACAAATAAAAAAAAGAAAATTTTGCAAAAACGAAAAAGACAATTAATTGTTGCAATTTTTTTTAAATCCTAGCCGATTTCCTTTTAGTTCTTTTTTGGGTAATTTTCTAGTTTTTATTTTAACTTAATAATTAATGGAAATAATAACTTCACAAAAAGAAAACAATGGATGCAAGAAAAATGATCCAAAATCCTAGTGATACACGTTGGAGAAAAGGATGCATTCTGTTGATTTTTAGGTGATTTTTTTAATGAAACTAATAATGCACAAAATTGAAATAGAACTGAAATAAAAGATAGAGACAACCTGGTTTTAGGAGACTGAGCTCAAATACCAAAATGATACAAGCCTTGTTAGATGGTCGTAATGCTCTCGAAAAAGTTGCAAGAAGTTTAGACGAGAAACTCGGGCTTAGGCTTCTGAGGTGGGTATTCTAGTGCGTGTGATGGATGGTGGGGTGAAGTAAACCACACGAGATATGAAGGACCTCGTTAAAAAGCACAAACTTAGAGCTAGAAGGGTTGGTCTCGACTGGGTCTAAGTGTTAAGCGTCTTGTGGAGAAAACTCTTAGAGGAAATACACTCTTTATTAATTATCAAACAGGTTATCGAACTACAATGATGAAAAGAGTCTTATTAACATGCTTAGCAGCTTGACCTCATAGGATCGACCCACAATTAAAATAGAAAAGATACAAAAGTGCATAAAGGAAAATTACAAAATGGAAACAACCAAAAAATGACAACTACTTAACTGTTCTTGACTCAACAAAAAGGCAACTTTATAATTTGAAACATACCTTCGTACCTTTCGTCCAAGAAATGGAAGGTGGCTGACCTTGTTTGCACTGGCTTAGTCTTGTATTTTAAGTAGGTTAATGAATTGTGAGGCCTTGACCTCCTTTGGCACGAGATCCCAAGCTTATGGAGTACTTTGATAATTTGGGAAGCCCTTGACTTGATCCTTGAACTCTTGGCCCATTTGATAAGGACATCAGGTCGTACATCCAGCCAGGAGACTAGACTAGCCGACCAGGAAGCTTGCCCGAGACAGCCTGATAAGGACATCAGGTCGTACATCCAACCAGGAGACCAGACTGGCCGAGCAGGAAGCTTGCCCGAGACAGCAGGACCATCTGGCACGTCTGCCAGACCAGGCAGTACCGCTGGACCCTCGACCTATAGGACCAGACCGGTCAGCATCGCCGGCGGAGAGGCCCAAGCTTCCGGCACACTTGGTGGGGATGTGGATGACACCGCCGGTACCTCTGGTGATGCCGTCAACTCCGGGATCAACTTGGCCGGTCCTGAAGGCATCCCGGCCAGTACCGCGCACAATCCAGCCGATCCAGCCGAGTACACGTGCATTTC
>CM032159.1:24418836-24468977 GCA_018901935.1 Pugionium cornutum
CTTAATGTTGTTGATTGCTCTACAATCAACACACATGCGCCAGCTTCCATCTTTCTTTGGCACAAGTAGAACTGGCACAGCACAAGGACTCATGCTCTCCCTGATGTAGCCCTTCTCCATTACCTCATTAACTTGCCTTTGCAGCTCCTTAGTCTCAACGGGGTTGGTTCGATAAGCTGGTCTATTTGGTAGTGAGGCTCCAGGTACAAAATCAATCTGATGTTCAATGCCTCTGATGGGTGGTAGCCGCTTTGAATTGTCTTCTGGAAAGACATCTTCATAATCCTGCAAAATAGAAGTCACTTCACTCGGTAATACCGATGCAACGTTAGTTAAGCTCATGAGAGCTTCCTTATAGATAAACAAAAGAACAGGTTGTTGTGAGAAGAGAGCCTTCTTAACTCCACCAGTTCTCACAAAGAAACTTGAGTGCTTTTTGTTCTTGTTCTCACAGCCTCTGTCACTTTTGGTGCTTATGGTTTCTTTTGAAGTTCCAGCTGTTTTCCTTTGCTCCAACACGAGCTGATCTTGGTACACCTCCTGTGGTTGAAAGAATATTGAGATTAGAGAGGAGAAATGTGAAGAATTGAACCCAGAAACCCAAAAAAAAGCATGAGAAGATGAGAAATGTCTTAGACTTCTGGAGAATAATCTCCTAAGAGTTAATTCATATATTGAGTCTTTACAGCCTTTTTATAGAGGATTTACAATGTGAACACAAAACAAAAACAAATTTAAACTTGTGGATGAGCTTGAATAGAGGAGGAGCTTGTTGACAACCAATGGGAAGAGAGGGGGGGAGTTGCAAACAGAGTTATGGCCGTTTGGTGTGGTTACCAAGGCTGTGTGCAGCAGTCATGACTGTTTGGTGTGGTTACCAAGGCTGTGTGCAGCATGCACATGTCCTTGTCACTCTGATTCTTCTCCCAAGGCAGCTATATCACCATATTAACCATTTAAAATAATAACTTCCCTCCTTTTCTCCTTTTCCCTTGTTATTCAAACCCATATTTCGTTTCCCTCCATGAATTAAATTGCTCACACTTGCCTTGTAGGACAAGATAGGTCTTATTATTTTCCAATGTCAATAGTGGTGTCATAGGAACAAGTGTGATCTTCTTACCTTTGTGTTCAAACGAGTGTTGGTTGGTGTAACCATCATGAATGACCTTTCGATCAAATTGCCATGGTCTTCCAAGCAGAATGTGGCCAGCCTCCATTGGTAAAACATCACAAATGATCTCATCTTGGTACTTTCCAATGGTTATAGGTACCTTGACTTGGCTGCTTACCTTCATTTCGCCACACTCATTAAGCCATTGCAGCTTATACGGCTTTGGGTGCTTGAACACTTCTAGACCTAACTTGTTTACCATAGTTTCACTAGCCACATTGGTGCAGCTGCCTCCATCAATAATGATGCTGCAAACTTTTCCTTGGACGTGGCATCTTGAGTGAAACAGGTTCTCTCTTTGCTCATGTTCTTTGGTTTTATTTTGTACGCTTAGGGTTCTTCTTGTTACCAATAATTCTCCTGCCACAGGTGGTTCCAGATGCTCTTCTGAAGAATCAGAAAAGACTTCTTCTTCCTCGGATTCTATTTCACCATTATCCAACAGAATCATGATCTTCTTGTTGGTGCATTCATTCGCATAATGCCCTCTTCCTTGGCATTTGAAACACTTCACGTCTCTTGTTCTAGTAGATGTAGTAGCTTCAGATTTGCCCTTGACGTCTTGAGTGGTTGTTGAAGGTTTGGAATCAACTTTAGCAATCTGTTTTCCTTCCCTTTGGTAGCTAGGCTTATTGTTAGCTGCTCCATAGCTTGGCCTAGTATAACTTTTTCTTTTTAGCTGTTGTTCCACCAGTATAGCTTTGTGCAACATTTCCTCTAGCTCCACAGAATGTTCCAGCTCCATTCTATCTTGAATGTCACGGTTAAGTCCTCCTAAAAATCTTGCCATAGTAGCTTCTCTATCTTCTGAAATGTCTGCCCTGATCATGAGGGTTTCCAACTCCTGATAATAATCCTCAACACTTCGGCTTCCTTGATTGAGTCTCCTTAGCTTTTGGTGAAGCTCACGGTGGTAATGGCTGGGCACAAACCTTTTCCTCATTATGGCTTTCATCTCAACCCATGTTTCTACTGGATACTCACCATTACGTCTTCTGGAAGTCACCAATTGATCCCACCAGCTGAGTGCATACTCATAAAACTCAGTAGCAGCTACGCGGACCTTGTTGAGCTCGGAATAGTGTTGACAATCAAACACCAGCTCGATTTTCTTCTCCCATTCCAGGTAAGTGTCTGGATCATTTTTGCCATAGAATGATGGTATCTTAAGTTTAAGACCTCCTAAGGTGTCATTAGGCTGACCCCTTTCTTCTCTTCCACGCCTAGGCCTCCTTTGGGTTCTCCTACTTCCTTCACTGCCACGGCTATAGTAGGATTCTGTTTATTCATTTTGGCCACGTCTTAAGGGATTCCTAGTTCTCCTTGGGCCTCCTTCTGTGTTACTATTGTTCTGAACATCATCAAGCCGCAAATGAATGGCTTCCAGCTCTATTTGTAATGCTTTCTTCATTTCCGCTACTAGAGCCTCCATTAACAGGTTTGGTGCTTCTGAAGTTTGATTTCCTCCTGACATAGCTACAAATACACTTAACAAATGCGTTAAAAATACCTGTTCTGAAAAAATATTTTTGATGGAAGATGAAGAGTTGCGAGTGTGTTATTTTCTAATCTGAAAATGCAATGGGTTGGGGTCGATTTTGATGTTATAAATTGATGTAATATTGGATAAAAAACAACAATGCAATTATATGAATAGGTTTTTTTCGATTAATCAACTGATGCAAATCGATACACACAAGCTGATGCAATCTAAGCAGATGGAAATGGAGAGATATAGAGATGAGGGATAGGGATAACCGATCAGAAGTGTGCTCTGATACCAAATGATGCGAACCTCCCAAGGAATGCACTTCTGGATGCGGTTGAGATAGGCTTTGCAATAGAATGAATCGAAATTCAATCTGTTCAAAGGTTGTGGATTGAAGGGTCACACAGTAGCTGCGGAAAGACTACTGATTTACCTAAGATAGTAGCTTATATATTACACACTAAGGCTACTAAATGTTGACTGAAGGATATTACACACTAAGGCTACTAAATGTTGACTGAAGGATATTACACACCAACAATCAGATTAAGAAGAGAATCACTCTCAAACTTAAGAAAAGAAGCTGTTTTTATTTGAGCAGTTGAATGATCAAGTTTACAACTGAAAGCCCCTATTTATACTATAAGGGGACGTAAATATGAGGAGCCTACAACATTAAATTGGTTACAATTACAAGGGAAGACTTGACCAAAGACCTTGACCAAAGACCTTGACTTCATTAACTCTTATTTTGACTGTGAATGTAGACACTTTTCCCCCTCTTTGATGACGCCAATTTTGAGCATTTTTAATTGAACTCCTTTTGATTTTAAACAACAAATTGGGCTGGTTGTAATGTGATTCATTTGCCTCATTAAAAACCTTACCAAGAAAACCCAATGGGAGAAAACTTGGATAAGGGAAAAAGAGTACAAATGGATCACATACCCATTTGTATGCTGTCTTGAGCTTGTACTAAAATCAGAGTGCTTTTAGGCATTTCTCCATTCAAGCTCAAGTGAATTTGTTGTGCATTCTCCTTGTTGAGCATGCGGCTGATTGCCTCTTTGAGTTTCTTGGCTTTGGCTCGGGTTAATGGTCCAGCTGGTAGTGCAAGAGATTCTTCATGTGTCCACTGGTTTATTCCTAGCTATGAGCTTCTCCTTTTGTGTGCTTTCCATGCTCGTATCACTGTCTCATGACTGTTTGGTGTGGTTACCAAGACTGTGTGCAGCATGGACATGTCCTTTTCACCTTGATTCTTCTCCCAAGGCAGCTATTTAACCATTTTAACCTTGCGGTTAATAATAACTCCCTCCTTTTTCTTTTCCCTTGTTATTCAAACTGAATTTCGTGCTCACACTTGCCTTGTAGGTCAAGATAGGTCTTATTTGATTTTCCTATGTCAATACTCCCCCTCAAGCTAAAGACTTTGGAAACACCCTAAAGTCTTAAGCTTGGGAACCCAAGGCAACACCTCATTAAAAACCTTATTAAGGAAAACCACTTGGGACAAAACCTTAATAAGGGGAAAAGAGTGTGTTGCTCTTGGATTAGGAGACCTTTGATCATGGATGTGATAAATCAACAAGCCCAAGTTTGCTAAAGATTTTCTTGCAAACTTTGAGACTTGCTGGCTTTGTGAAGATGTCAGCTAGTTGGTCTTCACTCTTTGTATAACATGGCAGAATGGTTCCATCTTGAACTTTCTCTCTAACCTTATGGCAATCGATCTCTATGTGCTTGGTCCTCTCGTGAAACACTGAGTTTGAAGCAATGTGAATGGCTGCCTGATTATCACAATGGAAGGTAATTGGCCCTGGTTGTTCAATACCAAAATCTTTCAAGAGCGCTTTGAGCCAAGTTACTTCATTTGTCAGCTTCCTCATTGCCCTATATTCTGCTTCAGCACTAGAACATGATACCACCTTCTACTTCTTAGTCTTCCAAGTGACTAAGTTCCCACCAATGAAGGTGCAATACCCGGTGGTTGATTTCCTATCGACCCTATCACCAGCCCAATCCACATCACAATATCCGACAATATCAGTGTTCCCATTCTTGCCCATCCATATGCCTTGACCAGGAGATCCTTTGATGTATCTAAGGATCCTTTCTACCATGCTCCAATGATATACAGTAGGTTTTTGCATATGTTGACTCACTTGATTCACAGCAAAACACAAGTCTGGTCGTGTTAGGGTGAGGTAGATCAACTTCCCAACTAGTCTCCTATACTGAGAAACATCCTTAAATAACTCATCAGCTTTCTCCCCCTTTCCGTTGACCTTGTAGCCATCTTCAAGAGGAGTTTTGGCCGGTTTAGCCCCAAGCTTTCCTGTGTCTGTCAACAGATCAAGAGCATACTTTCTTTGGGATAGAAAGAGCCCTTCCTGAGACCGACACACTTCAATACCCAAGAAGTACTTCAACTCTCCAAGATCCTTGATGTCAAATGATCTGTTTAAGAAGGCCTTTGTGGACTGAATTCCTTCGTTGTCATCTCCTGTGATGATAAGGTCATCCACATATACCAAGACCACCACAATTCCTTTTGCGTTTTGACGAGTGAACAAAGTATGATCTGAATGGGATTTCCTAAACCCATTATCAGTAAGTGTGGAGCTTAATTTGTGATACCACGGCCTTGGTGACTGCTTCAACCCATATATTGCATTCCTAAGTCTTAAAACTTGTCCCTCTTTGCAAAGATCTTCAAGGCCTGGTGATCTTTGCAAAGATCTTCAAGAGAAACCTCAAACTCGTAGCCAAATCAGAAGGTGACCTTGAGAGATCCTTCAATCCTTCCCAATCCTTCTGATCATAATAGCTTCGTTCTTCTATGAACTTGACATCTCTAGACACATATGTCCTGTTGTTGCTCGGATCATAGCACTTATAACCCTTTGTGTTGTCGAATATCCAAGGAACATACACTTGATGCTCTTTGCCTCCAACTTGTTTCTTAGATCACCTGGAACATACACAAAGCAGACACACCCAAATACACGTAAATGATCAATGGAGGGTTTAGTTTTATTGAGTACCTCAAATGGGGATATGTCTTGCAAGACTTTGGTTGGAATCCGATTGATGAGGTAGCAAGCAACCAAGACTGCATCTCCCCAAAATTTTTTAGGAACATTGGTATAAAACATCATGGATCTTGCTACTTCCATTAACTGTCGGTTCTTCCATTCACCAACTCCATTTTATTGTGCTGTGTGTGGGCAGCTAGTTGGATGTAGTATTCCATGTTTGTTTAAGTGCGCTTTGAATCTTTGACTTGTGTATTTTCCTCCATTATCTGATCTTAACATAATTATGAAAGTTTATAAATGCCTCATAAACCCTATCTTTAGATGGAAGTAATGTAACTCATGTATATTTCGATTTCTCATATATAAAGGTCACAAAGTATTTATTCCTATCTCTCGACATGCAAGGTGAGGTCCAAACATGAATGTACTAAATCAAAGCAATGCTCATAAATTGTAGCGATTTAGGAAAACAACACGACAATGTTTGCCAAGGATACAAGCCTCACAAACTGAGTGATCATAAGCAACATTAGGCATTATTAAGCTTAAAGCACGAGCATGAGGATGTCCTAATCTAGCATGCCATAAAACATCTTTATTAGCAAAAACACAGGATTTGAAAGCTAAGGAATCCGAATTGCTTGGAGGAGTGTCCTCAAGAACATAGAGCTCATTTTGAGTCCCACCACTTCCAAGTATCTTACCACTCTTAATATCGTGAAAGTAAACATTGTTAGGTCCAAAAGTAACATTGCAATTCAGGTCTTTAGTAGCCCTTTTGACCGAAACTAGGTTAGACTTAAACTTAGGTACAAAGAAAGCAGTACTTTCTTTGTGAAATAGTCTTAATTTTCCAGTTCCTTCAATTGGAATACTTTTACCATCAGCTATAGTTACTTGTCCTAGACATGGTTCAATGTTCTTTAACAACCTAGCATTGCTAATCATATGGTGAGAAGCACCCGAATCCACTACCAACTTATGATCCGGTTTATCATGCAATTTATGGGAGTAGAGTGTGATACCGGAGAGTTTTGAGGCATAGGCCTTGATGAGATCCTCCAAGTCACTCTTCTTAGCATACTCCATGGATACATTCATAGCTACCTCCCTTCCTTGGTTGGTTGAACTTGCCGGTTCAGTCACAACCTTTTGAGAGATGTTAGCCTTTGAATCCTTGAACCGGTTTGGATTGAGATGAGGATGAAGTATCCAGCACTTGTCCTTGATGTGGCCATTCCTCTTACAATGTTCACACATCACACTCTTCCTATCCTCTTGCTTAAACACGCTCTTGTTGGCCATGACTAGTTCTCCTTTTCCACCAAACAAACGAATGTTGCCTTGCTCCTTCTGAATCCGTGAGCACACCTCTTCGAAATCAGGGAGTTTTGGCCCTCTTAGGATGGACTTAATCACATCCTTAAAGGCTGGATTTAGGTTGAGAAGGAGCCCAAATATCTTGTCTTGTTCCTTCCTTTCATTAAGCACCTTTTGATCCATAGAACTTGGTCTCAACATGTCAAGCTCGGACCATGTTGATTGGAACTTGCCTAAGAACTTTGTGAACTCCATATCCTCTTGGTGTAGATCATTGAGAGCCTTCTTAACCTCATACACACGGCTGAGGTTTGAAACATCCCCATACACCCTCTTGAGTGTGTCCCAAAGAGACTTGGCAGTTTCACAATGTGAATAAGCTTCAAGAATGGATGGGTCCAATGAATTTTGGAGGAATCCAAGGACTTATTGATCTTCTTGGAACCACCTAGCTTCTTCTTTTCTTGTTGCCTCATCCTTCTTCTCCTTTGGATCATCTATAGACGGAGTATTATCCTCCAAGATGTAATTCCAAAGTCCTTTGCCACAAATGACTGTTTTGATGGTTCTTGACCATAATGTGTAGTTCAAGCCTTTGAGAACTACTGGTATCACCGTAGGTTTCAGGCTGGAACTGATTTGAACTGTATCCTCCATTGTTAGGCTTTGAAGAGCTCAAAGGAGGCAGCTTTTATGGTTGAATAAAACTGTGAGTTTTTAGTTTAAAAGCTGAGAGATTTTTGACAGAATTTTAGATTAGAAACTGAGAGATTTGAGTAGAAAATATTAGAAAATGATCTTATGCTCTGATACCATGAAAGAATATTGAGATTAGAGAGGAGAAATGTGAAGAATTGAATCCAGAAACTCAAAGAAAAGCATGAGAAGATGAGAAAATGTCTTAGACTTCTGGAGAAGAATCTCCTAAGAGTTCTATCATACATTGAGTCTTTACAGCCCTTTTATAGAGGATTTACAATGTGAACACAAAAGAAAACGAATTCAAACTTGTGGATGAGTTTGAATAGAGGAGGAGCCTGTAAACAACCAATGAGAAGAGAAGGGAAGAGCTGCATACTGTCTCATGACTGTTTGGTGTGGTTACCAAGACTGTGTGCAGCATGGACATGTCCTTTTCACCTTGATTCTTCTCCCAAGGCAGCTATTTAACCATTTTAACCATGTGGTTAATAATAACTCCCTCCTTTTCTTTTCCCTTGTTATTCAAACTGAATTTCGTGCTCACACTTGCCTTGTAGGTCAAGATAGGTCTTATTTGATTTTCCTATGTCAATACTCCCCCTCAAGCTAAAGACTTTGGAATCACCCTAAAGTCTTAAGCTTAGGAACCCAAGGCAACACCTCATTAAAAACCTTATTAAGGAAAACCACTTGGGACAAAACCTTAATAAGGGAAAAACAGTGTGTTGCTCTTGGATTAGGAGACCTTTGATCATTGATGTGATAAATCAACAAGCCCAAGTTTGCTAAAGATTTTCTTGCAAACTTTGAGACTTGCTGCCTTTGTGAAGATGTCAGCTAGTTGGTCTTCACTCTTTGTATAACATGGCAGAATGGTTCCATCTTGAAATTTCTGCCTAACCTTATGGCAGTCGATCTCTATGTGCTTGGTCCTCTCATGAAACACTGAGTTTGGAGCTATGTGAATGGCTGCCTGATTATCACAATGGAAGGTAATTGGCCTGGTTGTTCAATGCAAAATCTTTCAAGACTTTGAGCCAAGTTACTTCATTTGTCAGCTTCCTCATTGCCTATATTCTGCTTCAGCACTAGAACATGATACCACCTTGCTTCTTAGTCTTCCAAGTGACTAAGTTCCCACCAATGAAGGTGCAATACCCGGTGGTTGATTTCCTATCGACCCTATCACCAGCCCAATCCACATCACAATATCCGACAATATCAGTGTTCCCATTCTTGCCCATCCATATGCCTTGACCAGGAGATCCTTTGATGTATCTAAGGATCCTTTCTACCATGCTCCAATGATATACAGTAGGTTTTTGCATATGTTGACTCACTTGATTCACAGCAAAACACAAGTCTGGTCGTGTGAGGGTGAGGTAGATCAGCTTCCCAACTAGTCTCCTATACTGAGAAACATCCTTAAATAACTCATCAGCTTTCTCCCCCTTTCCGTTGACCTTGTAGCCATCTTCAAGAGGAGTTTTGGCCGGTTTAGCCCCAAGCTTTCCTGTGTCTGTCAACAGATCAAGAGCATACTTTCTTTGGGATAGAAAGAGCCCTTCCTGAGACCGACACACTTCAATACCCAAGAAGTACTTCAACTCTCCAAGATCCTTGATGTCAAATGATCTGTTTAAGAAGGCCTTTGTGGACTGAATTCCTTCGTTGTCATCTCCTGTGATGATAAGGTCATCCACATATACCAAGACCACCACAATTCCTTTTGCGTTTTGACGAGTGAACAAAGTATGATCTGAATGGGATTTCCTAAACCCATTATCAGTAAGTGTGGAGCTTAATTTGTGATACCACGGCCTTGGTGACTGCTTCAACCCATATATTGCATTCCTAAGTCTTAAAACTTGTCCCTCTTTGCAAAGATCTTCAAGGCCTGGTGGTGGAGTCATATACACTTCCTCTTCAAGTTCTCCTTGTAGGAATGCGTTCTTGACATCAGTTTGCCATAAGTCCCAACTCCGATTCGTAGCTAGTGAAAGAACAACCCTTACAGTGTGTAGCTTAGCCACCGGTGCAAAGGTATCAGTATAGTCCTCTCCATATGTCTGAGTGAAACCTCTTGCAACTAGACGTGCCTTGTACCTTTCTATGTCCATATTGCTCTTATACTTGATGGTGAACACCCACTTGGAACTCACAGCCTTCTTGCCTTTGGGAAGTTCTTGTATATCCCATGTATGATTCCTTTCCATAGCTCCCTTCTCATCTCTTACTGCATCTAACCATTCTTTCCTCCTCTTAGCTTCTTCGTAAGTCCTTGGAATCTGACTTTGTTCAATCCTTCCAAGGAATGCTTGATGACTAGATGGCAAGAGGTCAAAGGAACAAACAGCTTGTATGGGATGAGCCACGGCCTGGTTGTTGTAGAAGACCCTAGTGTTTACCCAATTGGATGGATCTTTCCTAAGTCTAGTACTCCTCCTTAGTTGCTGAACAGATGGTGCAGCCTCCTCTACAACCGTTTCCTCTTCCATTTGGTGAATAGGTTCCTCTATATCCACTTCCAAGTTGACTTGTTCTTGGCTTTGGGCCATAGCTTCTTCTTGGATTGGAGTTGGTTCTTGAGTTACCACCCCTTGTTCATTCTCTTGGGTATCTTGTGAACTACTTGGGGTTCTTTCTTCTTTGTGTCTTGAATCCTTTGGCACATCATTTCCCAAATGATTCAAGAGAAACCTCAAACTCGTAGCCAAATCAGAAGGTGATCTTGAGAGATCCTTCAATCCTTCCCAATATTTCTGATCATAATAGCTTCGTTCTTCAATGAACTTGACATCTCTATACACATATGTCCTATTGTTGCTCGGATCATAACACTTATAATCCTTTTGTGTAGTCGAATATCCAAGGAACATACATTTGATGCTTTTTGCCTCCAACTTGTTTCTTAGATCACCTGGAACATACACAAAGCACACACACCCAAATATACGTAAATGATCGATGGAAGGTTTAGTTTTATTAAGTACCTCAAATGGGGATATGTCTTCCAAGACTTTGGTTGGAATCCGATTGATGAGGTAGCAAGCAACCAAGACTGCATCTCCCCAAAAACTTTTAGGAAATTTGGTATGAAACATCATGGATCTTGCTACTTCCATTAAGTGTCGATTCTTCCTTTCAGCAACTCCATTTTGTTGTGGTGCACAGCTAGTTTGATGTAGTATTCCATGTTTGTTTAAGTGAGCTTTGAATCTTTGACTTGTGTATTCCCCTCCATTATCTGATCTTAACACTTTGATCTTGGCATTGAATTGATTAGTAACATAATTATGAAAGTTTATAAATGCCTCATAAACCCTATCTTTAGATGGAAGTAATGTAACCCATGTATATTTCGATTTCTCATCTATAAAGGTCACAAAGTATTTATTCCTATCTCTAGACATGCAAGGTGAGGTCCAAACATGGGAATGTACTAAATCAAAGCAATGCTCATAAATGGTAGACGATTTAGGGAAAACAACACGACAATGTTTGCCAAGGATACAAGCCTCACAAACTGAGTGATCATAAGCAACATTAGGCATTATTAAGCTTAAAACACGAGCATGAGGATGTCCTAATCTAGCATGCCATAAAACATCTTTATTAGCAAAAACACAGGATTTGAAAGCTAAGGAATCCGAATTGCTTGGAGGAGTGTCCTCAAGAACATAGAGCTCATTTTGAGTCCCACCACTTCCAAGTATCTTACCACTCTTAATATCGTGAAAGTAAACATTGTTAGGTCCAAATGTAACATTGCAATTCAGGTCTTTAGTAGCCCTTTTGACCAAAACTAGGTTAGACTTAAACTTAGGTACAAAGAAAGCAGTACTTTCTTTGTGAAATAGTCTTAATTTTCCGGTTCCTTCAATTGGAATACTCTTACCATCAGCTATAGTTACTTGTCCTAGACATGGTTCAATGTTCTTTAACAACCTAGCATTGCTAATCATATGGTGTGAAGCACCCGAATCCACTACCAACTTATGATCCGGTTTATCAAGCAATTTATGGGAGTAGAGTGTGATACCGGAGAGTTTTGAGGCATAGGCCTTGATGAGATCCTCCAAGTCACTCTTCTTAACATACTCCATGGATACATTCATAGCTACCTCCCCTCCTTGGTTGGTTGAACTTGCCGGTTCAGTCACAACCTTTTGAGAGATGTTAGCCTTTGAATCCTTGAACCGGTTTGGATTGAGATGAGGATGAAGTATCCAGCACTTGTCCTTGATGTGGCCATTCCTCTTACAATGTTCACACATCACACTCTTCCTATCCTCTTGCTTAAACACGCTCTTGTTGGCCATGACTAGTTCTCCTTTTCCACCAAACAAACGAATGTTGCCTTGCTCCTTCTGAATCCGTGAGCACACCTCTTCGAAATCAGGGAGTTTTGGCTCTCTTTGGATGGACTTAATCACATCCTTAAAGGCTGGATTTAGGTTGAGAAGGAGCCCAAATATCTTGTCTTGTTCCTTCCTTTCATTAAGCACCTTTGGATCCATAGAACTTGGTCTCAACATGTCAAGCTCGGACCATGTTGATTGGAACTTGCCTAGGAACTTTGTGAACTCCATATCCTCTTGGTGTAGATCATTGAGAGCCTTCTTAACCTCATACACACGGCTGAGGTTTGAAACATCCCCATACACCCTCTTGAGTGTGTCCCAAAGAGACTTGGCGGTTTCACAATGTGAATAAGCTTCAAGAATGGATGGGTCCAATGAATTTTGGAGGAATCCAAGGACTGATTGATCTTTTTTGAACCACCTAGCTTCTTCTTTTCTTGTTGCCTCATCCTTCTTCTCCTTTGGATCATCTATAGATGGAGTATTATCCTCCAAGATGTAATTCCAAAGTCCTTTGCCACAAATGGCTGTCTTGATGGTTCTTGACCATAATGTGTAGTTCAAGCCTTTGAGAACTACTGGTATCACCATAGGTTTCAGGCTGGAACTGATTTGAACTGTATCCTCCATTGTTAGGCTTTGAAGAGCTCAAAGGAGGCAGCTTTTATGGTTGAATAAAACTGTGAGTTTTTAGTTTAAAAGCTGAGAGATTTTTGACAGAATTTTAGATTAGAAACTGAGAGATTTGAGTAGAAAATATAAGAAAATGATCTTATGCTCTGATACCATGAAAGAATATTGAGATTAGAGAGGAGAAATGTGAAGAATTGAATCCAGAAACTCAAAGAAAAGCATGAGAAAATGAGAAAATGTCTTAGACTTCTGGAGAAGAATCTCCTAAGAGTATATACATACATTGAGTCTTTACAGCCCTTTTATAGAGGATTTACAATTTGAACACAAAAGAAAACGAATTCAAACTTGTGGATTATTGACATAGGAAAATCAAATAAGACCTATCTTGACATAGGAAAAGCAAGTGTGAGCACGAAATTCAGTTTGAATAACAAGGGAAAAGAAAAAGGAGGGAGTTATTATTAACCACATGGTTAAAATGGTTAAATAGCTGCCTTGGGAGAAGAATCAAGGTGAAAAGGACATGTCCATGCTGCACACAGTCTTGGTAACCACACCAAACAGTCATGACAGCTGCACACAGCCTTCATGAGACAGTTTGCAGGTCTTCCCCTCTCTTCTCATTGGTTGTTGACAAGCTCATCCACAAGTTTGAATTCATTTTCCCTTTGTGTTCACATTGTAAATCCTCTATAAAAGGGCTGTAAAGACTCATTGTATGATAGAACTCTTAGGAGATTCTTCTCCATAAGTCTAAGACATTTCTGATTTTCTCATACTTCTCTTTGAGTTTCCAGATTCAATTCTTCACATTTCTCCTCTCTAATCTCAATATTCTTTCATGGTATCAGAGCATAAGATCATTCTCTCATCTTTTCTACTCAAACCTCTCAGTTTCTAATCTAAAATTCTTTCAAAAATCTCTCAGTCTTTAAACTAAAAACTCACAGTTTTATTCAACCATAAAAGCTGCTTCCTTTGAGCTCTTCAAAGCCTAAAAATGGAGGATACAGTTCAAATCAGTTCCATCCTGAAACCTATGGTGATGTGTGAACACTGTAAGAGGAATGGCCACATCAATGACAAGTGCTGGATACTTCATCCTCACCTCAAGCCAAACCGGTTCAAGAATTCCAAAGCTGACATCTCTCAAAAGGTTGTGACTAAACCAGCAAGTTCATCCAACCAAGGAGGGAAGCTAGCTATGAATGTATCCATGGAGTATGTTAATAAGAGTGACTTGGAGGATCTCTGAAAGAATATTGAGATTAGAGGAGAAATGTGAAGAATTGAATCTGGAAACTCAAAGAGAAGTATGAGAAAATGAGAAATGTCTTAGATTTATGGAGAAGAATCTCCTAAGAGTTCTATCATACATTGAGTCTTTACAGCCCTTTTATAGAGGATTTACAATGTGAACACAAAAGAAAACGAATTCAAACTTGTGGATGAGATTGAATAGAGGAGGAGCTTGTCAATAACCAATGAGAAGAAAGGGGAAGAGCTGCAGACTGTCATGAACGTTTGGTGTGGTTACCAAGGCTGTGTGCAGCAGGCATGACTGTTTGGTGTGGTTACCAAGACTGTGTGCAGCAGGCATGACTTTTTCACCTTGATTCTTCTCCCAAGGTAGCTATTTAACCATTTTAACCATGTGGTTAATAATAACTCCCTCCTTTTCATTTCCCTTGTTATTCAAACTGAATTTTCGTGCTCACACTTGCCTTGTAGGTCAAGATAGGTCTTATTTGATTTTCCTATGTCAATACTCCCCTCAAGCTAAAGACTTTGGAATCACCCTAAAGTCTTAAGCTTGGGAACCCAAGGCAACACCTCATTAAAAACCTTATTAAGGAAAACCACTTGGGACAAAACCTTAATAAGGGAAAAGAGTGTTGCTCTTGGATTAGAGACCTTGATCATGGATGTGATAAATCAACAAGCTTTGCTAAAGATGTTCTTGCAAACTTTGAGACTTGCTGCCTTTGTGAAGATGTCAGCTAGTTGGTCTTCACCTTGTATAACATGGCAGAATGGTTCCATCTTGAACTTTCTCTCTAACCTTATGGCAATCGATCTCTAACCTTATGGCAATCGATCTCTATGTGCTGCCTGATTATCACAATGGAAGGTAATTGGCCCTGGTTGTTCAATACCAAAATCTTTCAAGAGCGCTTTGAGCCAAGTTACTTCATTTGTCAGCTTTCTCATTGCCCTATATTCTGCTTCAGCACTAGAACATGATACCACCTTCTGCTTCTTAGTCTTCCAAGTGACTAAGTTCCCACCAATGAAGGTGCAATACCCGGTGGTTGATTTCCTATCGACCCTATCACCAGCCCAATCCACATCACAATATCCGACAATATCAGTGTTCCCATTCTTGCCCATCCATATGCCTTGACCAGGAGATCCTTTGATGTATCTAAGGATCCTTTCTACCATGCTCCAATGATATACAGTAGGTTTTTGCATATGTTGACTCACTTGATTCACAGCAAAACACAAGTCTGGTCGTGTTAGGGTGAGGTAGATCAACTTCCCAACTAGTCTCCTATACTGAGAAACATCCTTAAATAACTCATCAGCTTTCTCCCCCTTTCCGTTGACCTTGTAGCCATCTTCAAGAGGAGTTTTGGCCGGTTTAGCCCCAAGCTTTCCTGTGTCTGTCAACAGATCAAGAGCATACTTTCTTTGGGATAGAAAGAGCCCTTCCTGAGACCGACACACTTCAATACCCAAGAAGTACTTCAACTCTCCAAGATCCTTGATGTCAAATGATCTGTTTAAGAAGGCCTTTGTGGACTGAATTCCTTCCTTATCATCTCCTGTGATGATAAGGTCATCCACATAAACCAAGACCGCCACAATTCCTTTGGAGTTTTGACGAGTGAACAAAGTATGATCTGAATGGGATTTCCTAAACCCATTATCAGTAAGTGTGGAGCTTAATTTGTGATACCAGGCCCTTGGTGACTGGTTCAACCCATATATTGCCTTCCTAAGTCTTAGAACCTGTCCCTCTTTGCAAAGATCTTCAAGGCCTGGTGGTGGAGTCATATACACTTCCTCTTCAAGTTCTCCTTGTAGGAATGCGTTCTTGACATCAGTTTGCCATAAGTCCCAACTCCGATTCGTAGCTAGTGAAAGAACAACCCTTACAGTGTGTAGCTTAGCCACCGGTGCAAAGGTATCAGTATAGTCCTCTCCATATGTCTGAGTGAAACCTCTTGCAACTAGACGTGCCTTGTACCTTTCTATGTCCCCATTGCTCTTATACTTGATGGTGAACACCCACTTGGAACTCACAGCCTTCTTGCCTTTGGGAAGTTCTTGTATATCCCATGTATGATTCCTTTCCATAGCTCCCTTCTCATCTCTTACTGCATCTAACCATTCTTTCTTGTTCTTAGCTTCTTCATAAGTCCTTGGAATCTGACTTTGTTCAATCTTTCCAAGGAATGCTTGATGACTAGATGGCAAGAGGTCGAGGGAACAAACAGCTTGTATGGGATGAGCCACGGCCTGGTTGTTGTAGAAGACCCTAGTGTTTACCCAATTGGATGGATCTTTCCTAAGTCTAGTACTTCTCCTTAAATGCTGAACAGGTGGTGCAGCCTCCTCTACAACCGTTTCCTCTTCCATTTGGTGAATAGGTTCCTCTATACCCACTTCCAAGTCGTCTTGTTCTTGGTTTTGGGCCATAGCTTCTTCTTGGATTGGAGTTGGTTCTTGAGTTACCACCCCTTGTTCATTCTCTTGGGTATCTTGTGAACTACTTAAGGTTCTTGTTTCTTCGTGTCTTGAATCCTTTGGCAGATCATTTCCCAAATGATTCAAGAGAAACCTCAAAATCGTAGCCAAATCAGAAGGTGACCTTGAGAGATCTTTCAATCCTTCCCAATCTTTCTGATCATAATAGCTTTGTTCTTCTATGAACTTGACATCTCTAGACACATATGTCCTGTTGTTGCTCGGATCATAGCACTTATAACCCTTTGTGTTGTCGAATATCCAAGGAACATACACTTGATGCTCTTTGCCTCCAACTTGTTTCTTAGATCACCTGGAACATACACAAAGCACACACACCCAAATACACGTAAATGATCAATGGAGGGTTTAGTTTTATTGAGTACCTCAAATGGGGATATGTCTTGCAAGACTTTGGTTGGAATCCGATTGATGAGGTAGCAAGCAACCAAGACTGCATCTCCCCAAAAACTTTTAGGAACATTGGTATGAAACATCATAGATCTTGCTACTTCCATTAAGTGTCGGTTCTTCCTTTCAGCAACTCCATTTTGTGGTGGTGTGTGTGGGCAGCTAGTTTGATGTAGTATTCCATGTTTGTTTAAGTGAGCTTTGAATCTTTGACTTGTGTATTCCCCTCCATTATCTGATCTTAACACTTTGATCTTGGCATTGAATTGATTAGTAACATAATTATGAAAGGGGGAGAACAACACGACAATGTTTGCCAAGGATACAAGCCTCAAACTGAGTGATCATAAGCGACATTAGGAATTATTAAGCTTAAGGCACGAGCATGAGGATGTCCTAATCTAGCATGCCATATGACATCTTTATTAGCAAAAACACAGGATTTGAAAGCTAAGGAATCCAAATTGCTTGGAGGAGTGTCTTCAAGAACATAGAGCTCATCTTGAGTTCCACCACCTCCAAGTATCTTACCACTCTTAATATCCTGAAAGTAAACATTGTTAGGCCCAAATGTAACATTGCAATTGAGGTCTTTAGTAGCCCTTTTGACAGAGACTAGATTAGACTTAAATTTAGGTACAAAGAAAGCATTAGTTTCTTTGTCAAATAGTCTTAATTTTCCGGTTCCTTCAATTGGAATACCCTTACCATCAGCTATAGTTATTCAAACTCCCTCCTTTTTCTTTTCCCTTGTTATTCAAACTGAATTTTCGTGCTCACACTTGCCTTGTAGGTCAAGATAGGTCTTATTTGATTTTCCTATGTCAATAAAAAGGGCTACTAAAGACCTGAATTGCAATGTTACTTTTGGACCTAACAATGTTTACTTTCACGATATTAAGAGTGGTAAGATATTTGGAAGTGGTGAGACTCAAAATGAGCTCTATGTTCTTGAGGACACTCCTCCAAGCAATTCGGATTCCTTAGCTTTCAAATCCTGTGTTTTTGCTAATAAAGATGTTTTATGGCATGCTAGATTAGGACATCCTCATGCTCGTGCTTTAAGCTTAATAATGCCTAATGTTGCTTATGATCACTCAGTTTGTGAGGCTTGTATCCTTGGCAAACATTATCGTGTTGTTTTCCCTAAATCGTCTACCATTTATGAGCATTGCTTTGATTTAGTACATTCCGATGTTTGGACCTCACCTTGCATGTCTAGATATAGGAATAAATACTTTGTGACCTTTATAGATGAGAAATCGAAATATACATGGGTTACATTACTTCCATCTAAAGATAGGGTTTATGAGGCATTTATAAACTTTCATAATTATGTTACTAATCAATTCAATGCCAAGATCAAAGTGTTCAGATCAGATAATGGAGGGGAATACACAAGTCAAAGATTTAAAGCTCACTTAAACAAACATGGAATACTACATCAAACTAGCTGCCCACACACACCACAACAAAATGGAGTTGCTGAAAGGAAGAACCGACACTTAATGGAAGTAGCAAGATCCATGATGTTTCATACCAATGTTCCTAAAAGTTTTTGGGGAGATGCAGTCTTGGTTGCTTGCTACCTCATCAATCGGATTCCAACCAAAGTCTTCAAGACATATTCCATTTGAGGTAATTAAAACTAAATCCATTGATCATTTAAGGTATTTTTTTTTGGATTCCATGATCTACAAACTTGAGGCAAAGCATCAAGTGTATGTCTTGATATTCACAACACAAAGTTATAACATGATGAGCAACAACAGGACATATGTGTCTAGAGATGTCAAGTTCATAGAAGAACGAAGCTATTATGATCAGAAAGATTGGGAAGGACTGAAGGATCTCTCAAGGTCACCTTCTGATTTGGCTACGAGTTTGAGGTTTCTCTTGAAGATCTTTGCAAAGATCACCAGGCCTTGAAGATCTTTGCAAAGAGGGACAAGTTTTAAGACTTAGGAATGCAATATATGGGTTGAAGCAGTCACCAAGGCCGTGGTATCACAAATTAAGCTCCACACTTACTGATAATGGGTTTAGGAAATCCCATTCAGATCATACTTTGTTCACTCGTCAAAACGCAAAAGGAATTGTGGTGGTCTTGGTATATGTGGATGACCTTATCATCACAGGAGATGACAAGGAATGAATTCAGTCCACAAAGGCCTTCTTAAACAGATCATTTGACATCAAGGATCTTGGAGAGTTGAAGTACTTCTTGGGTATTGAAGTGTGTCGGTCTCAGGAAGGGCTCTTTCTATCCCAAAGAAAGTATGCTCTTGATCTGTTGACAGACACAGGAAAGCTTGGGGCTAAACCGGCCAAAACTCCTCTTGAAGATGGCTACAAGGTCAACGGAAAGGGGGAGAAAGCTGATGAGTTATTTAAGGATGTTTCTCAGTATAGGAGACTAGTTGGGAAGTTGATCTACCTCACCCTAACACGACCAGACTTGTGTTTTGCTGTGAATCAAGTGAGTCAACATATGCAAAAACCTACTGTATATCATTGGAGCATGGTAGAAAGGATCCTTAGATACATCAAAGGATCTCCTGGTCAAGGCATATGGATGGGCAAGAATGGGAACACTGATATTGTCGGATATTGTGATGTGGATTGGGCTGGTGATATGGTCGATAGGAAATCAACCACCGGGTATTGCACCTTCATTGGTGGGAACTTAGTCACTTGGAAGACTAAGAAGCAGAAGGTGGTATCATGTTCTAGTGCTGAAGCAGAATATAGGGCAATGAGGAAGCTGACAAATGAAGTAACTTGGCTCAAAGCGCTCTTGAAAGATTTCGGTATTGAACAACCAGGGCCAGTTACCTTCCATTGTGATAATCAGGCAGCCATTCACATTGCTTTAAACTCAGTGTTTCACGAGAGGACCAAGCACATAGAGATCGATTGCCATAAGGTTAGAGAGAAAGTTCAAGATGGAACCATTCTGCCATGTTATACAAAGAGTGAAGACCAACTAGCTGACATCTTCACAAAGGCAGCAAGTCTCAAATTTTGCAAGAAAATCTTTAGCAAACTTGGGCTTGTTGATTTATCACATCAATGATCAAAGGTCTCCTAATCCAAGAGCAACACACTGTTTTTCCCTTATTAAGGTTTTGTCCCAAGTGATTTTCCTTAATAAGGTTTTAATGAGGTGTTGCCTTGGGTTCCCAAGCTTAAGACTTTAGGGTGATTCCAAAGTCTTTAGCTTGAGGGGGAGTATTGACATAGGAAAATCAAATAAGACCTATCTTGACCTACAAGGCAAGTGTGAGCACGAGATTCAGTTTGAATAACAAGGGAAAAGAAAAAGGAGGGAGTTATTATTAACCACATGGTTAAAATGGTTAAATAGCTGCCTTGGGAGAAGAACCAAGGTGAAAAGGACATGTCCATGCTGCACACAGTCTTGGTAACCACACCAAACAGTCATGAGACAGTCTGCAGCTCTTCCCCTCTCTTCTCATTGGTTGTTGACAGGCTCCTCCTCTATTCAAACTCATCCACAAGTTTGAATTCGTTTTCATTTGTGTTCACATTTGTAAATCCTCTATAAAAGGGTTGTAAAGACTCAATGTATGAATATACTCTTAGGAGATTCTTCTCCAGAAGTCTAAGACATTTTCTCATCTTCTCATGCTTTTCTTTGAGTTTCTGGATTCAATTCTTCACATTTCTCCTCTCTAATCTCAATATTCTTTCATTTACCCAATTGGATGGGTATTTCCTAAGTCTAGTACTCCTCCTTAGTTGCTGAACACGTGGTGCAGCTTCCTCTACAACCGTTTCCTCTTCCATTTGGTGAATAGGTTCCTCTATACCCACTTCCAAGTCAACTTGTTCTTGGTTTTGGGCCATAGCTTCTTCTTGGATTGGAGTTGGTTCTTGAGTTACCACCCCTTGTTCATTCTCTTGGGTATCTTGTGAACTACTTGAGGTTCTTGCTTCTTCGTGTCTTGAATCCTTTGGCACATCATTTCCCAAATGATTCAAGAGAAACCTCAAACTAGTAGCCTTGAGGTACTCATCAATCGGATTCCAACCAAAGTCTTGCAAGACATATCCCCATTTGAGGTACTCAATAAAACTAAACCTTCCATTGATCATTTATGTGTATTTGGGTGTGTGTGCTTTGTGTATGTTCCAGGTGATCTAAGAAACAAGTTGGAGGCAAAGAGCATCAAGTGTATGTTCCTTGGATATTCGACAACACAAAAGGGTTATAAGTGCTATGATCCGAGCAACAACAGGACATATGTGTCTAGAGATGTCAAGTTCATAGAAGAACGAAGCTATTATGATCAGAAGGATTGGGAAGGATTGAAGGATCTCTCAAGGTCACCTTCTGATTTGGCTACGAGTTTGAGGTTTCTCTTGAATCATTTGGGAAATGATGTGCCAAAGGATTCAAGACACGAAGAAGCAAGAACCCCAAGTAGTTCACAAGATACCCAAGAGAATGAACAAGGGGTAGGAACTCAAGAACTAACTCCAATCCGAGAAGAAGCTACGGCCCAAAACCAAGAACAAGTCGACTTGGAAGTGGGTATAGAGGAACCTATTCACCAAATGGAAGAGGAAACGGTTGTAGAGGAGGCTGCACCACCTGTTCAGACTCTAAGGAGGAGTACTAGACTTAGGAAAGACCCATCCAATTGGGTAAACACTAGGGTCTTCTACAACAACCAGGCCGTGGCTCATCCCATACAAGCTGTTTGTTCCCTCGACCTCTTGCCATCTAGTCATCAAGCATTCCTTGGAAAGATTGAACAAAGTCAGATTCCAAGGACTTATGAAGAAGCTAAGAGAAAGAAAGAATGGTTAGATGCAGTAAGAGATGAGAAGGGAGCTATGGAAAAGAATCATACATGGGATATACAAGAACTTCCCAAAGGCAAGAAGGCTGTGAGTTCCAAGTAGGTGTTCACCATCAAGTATAAGAGCAATGGGGACATAGAAAGGTACAAGGCACGTCTAGTTGCAAGAGGTTTCACTCAGACATATGGAGAGGACTATACTGATACATTTGCACCGGTGGCTAAGCTACACACTGTAAGGGTTGTTCTTTCACTAGCTACGAATCTGACTTGGGACTTATGGCAAATGGATGTCAAGAACGCATTCCTACAAGGAGAACTTGAAGAGGAAGTGTATATGACTCCACCACCATGAAAGAATATTGAGATTAGAAAGGAGAAATGTGAAGAATTGAATCTGGAAACTCAAAGAGAAGTATGAGAAAATGAGAAATGTCTTAGACTTATGGAGAAGAATCTCCTAAGAGTTCTATCATGCATTGAGTCTTTACAGCCCTTCTATAGAGGATTTACAATGTGAACACAAACACAAACGAATTTAAACTTGTGGATGAGCTTGAATTGAGGAGGAGGTTGTTGACAACCAATGGGAAGAGAGGAGAGGAGCTGCAAACAGACTTATGGCCGTTTGGTGTGGTTACCAAGGCTGTGTGCAGCAGTCATGACTGTTTGGTGTGGTTACCAAGGCTGTGTGCAGCATGCACATGTCCTTGTCACTCTGATTCTTCTCCCAAGGCAGCTATATCACCATATTAACCATTTAAAATAATAACTTCCCTCCTTTTCTCCTTTTCCCTTGTTATTCAAACTGAAATTTCGTTTCCCTCCATGAATTAAATTGCTCACACTTGCCTTGTAGGACAAGATAGGTCTTATTTGATTTTCCTATGTCAATACTCCCCCTCAAGCTAAAGACTTTGGAATCACCCTAAAGTCTTAAGCTTGGGAACCCAAGGCAACACCTCATTAAAACCTTATTAAGGAAAACCACTTGGGACAAAACCTTAATAAGGGAAAAAGAGTGTGTTGCTCTTGGATTAGTGGACCTTTGATCATGGATGTGATAAATCAACAAGCCCAAGTTTGCTAAAGATGTTCTTGCAAACTTTGAGACTTGCTGCCTTTGTGAAGATGTCAGCTAGTTGGTTTTCACTCCTTGTATAACATGGCAGAATGGTTCCATCTTGAACTTTCTCCCTAACCTTATGACAATCGATCTCTATGTGCTTGGTCCTCTCATGAAATGCTGAGTTGGAAGCTATGTGAATGGCTGCCTGATTATCACAATGGAAGGTAATTGGTCCTGGTTGTTCAATACCAAAGTCTTTCAAGAGCGCTTTGAGCCAAGTTACTTCATTTGTCAGCTTCCTCATAGCCCTATATTCTGCTTCAGCACTAGAACATGATACCACTGAAAGAATATTGAGATTATAGAGGAGAAATGTGAAGAATTGAATCTGAAAACTCAAAGAGAAGTATGAGAAAATGAGAAATGACTTAGACTTATGGAGAAGAATCTCCAAAGAGTATTTTATTACATTGAGTCTTTACAGCCCTTTTATAGAGGATTTACAATGTGAACACAAAAGAAAACGAATTCAAACTTGTGGATGAGATTGAATAGAGGAGGAGCTTGTCAATAACCAATGAGAAGAAAGGGGAAGAGCTGCAGACTGTCATGAACGTTTGGTGTGGTTACCAAGGCTGTGTGCAGCAGGCATGACTGTTTGGTGTGGTTACCAAGACTGTGTGCAGCATGGACATGTCCTTTTCACCTTGATTCTTCTCCCAAGGCAGCTGTTTAACCATTTTAACCATGTGGTTAATAATAACTCCCTCCTTTTTCTTTTCCCTTGTTATTCAAACTGAATTTCGTGCTCACACTTGCCTTGTAGGTCAAGATAGGTCTTATTTGATTTTCCTATGTCAATACTTTCTTCCTCTTAGCTTCTTCGTAAGTCCTTGGAATCTGACTTTGTTCAATCTTTCCAAGGAATGCTTGATGACTAGATGGCAAGAGGTCAAGGGAACAAACAGCTTGTATGGGATGAGCCACGGCCTGGTTGTTGTAGAAGACCCTAGTGTTTACCCAATTGGATGGATCTTTCCTAAGTCTAGTACTTCTCCTTAAATGCTGAACAGGTGGTGCAGCCTCCTCTACAACCGTTTCCTCTTCCATTTGGTGAATAGGTTCCTCTATACCCACTTCCAAGTCATCTTGTTCTTGGTTTTGTGCCGTAGCTTCTTCTTGGATTGGAGTTGGTTCTTGAGTTACCACCCCTTGTTCATTCTCTTGGGTATCTTGTGAGCTACTTGGAGTTTTTGCTTCTTCTTGTCTTGAAACCCTTGGCACATCATTTCCCAAATGACTCAAGAGAAACCTCAAACTCGTAGCCAAATCAGAAGGTGACCTTGAGAGATCCTTCAATCCTTCCGAATCTTTCTGATCATAATAGCTTCGTTCTTCTATGAACTTGACATCTCTAGACACATATGTCCTGTTTTGCTCGGATCATAACACTTATAACCCTCTTGTGTTGTCGAATATGGAACATACACTTGATGCTCTTTGCCTCCAACTTGTTTCTTAGATCACCTGGAACATACACAAAGCACACACACCCAAATACACGTAAATGATCAATGGAAGGTTTAGTTTTATTGAGTACCTCGAATGGAGATATGTCTTGCAAGACTTTGGTTGGAATCCGATTGATGAGGTAGCAAGCAACCAAGACTGCATCTCCCCAAAACCTTTTAGGCACATTGGTATGAAACATCATGGATCTTGCTACTTCCATTAAGTGTCGGTTCTTCCTTTCAGCAGCTCCATTTTGTTGTGGTGTGTGTGGACAGCTAGTTTGATGTAATATTCCATATTTGTTTAAGTGAGCTTTGAATCTTTGACTTGTGTATTCCCCTCCATTATCTGTTCTTAACACTTTGATCTTGGCATTGAATTGATTAGTAACATACTTATGAAAGTTTATAAATGCCTCATAAACCCTATCTTTAGATGGAAGTAATGTAACCCATGTATATTTAGATTTCTCATCTATAAAGGTCACAAAATATTTATTCCTATCTCTAGACATGCAAGGTGAGGTCCAAACATCGGAATGTACTAAATCAAAGCAATGCTCATAAATGGTAGACGATTTAGGGAAAACAACACGACAATGTTTGCCAAGGATACAAGCCTCACAAACTGAGTGATCATAAGCAGCATTAGGCATTATTAAGCTTAAAGCACGAGCATGAGGATGTCCTAATCTAGCATGCCATAAGACATCTTTATTAGCAAAAACAGAGGATTTGAAAGCTAAGGAATCCGAATTGCTTGGAGGAGTGTCCTCAAGAACATAGAGCTCATCTTGAGTCCCACCACTTCCAAGTATTTTACCACTCTTAATATCGTGAAAGTAAACATTGTTTGGTCCAAAAGTAACATTGCAATTCAGGTCTTTAGTAGCCCTTTTGACCGAAACTAGATTAGACTTAAACTTAGGTACAAAGAAAGCATTAGTTTCTTTGTCAAATAGTCTTAATTTTCCAGTTCCTTCAATTGGAATACCCTTACCATCAGCTATAGTTACTTGTCCTAGACATGGTTCAATGTTCTTTAACAACCTAGCATTGCTAATCATATGGTGAGAAGCATCTGAATCCACTACCAACTTATGATCTGGTTTATCAAGCAATTTATGGGAGTAGAGTGTGATACCGGAGAGTTTTGAGGCATAGGCCTTGATGAGATCCTCCAAGTCACTCTTCTTAACATACTCCATGGATACATTCTTAGCTTGCTCCCTTCCTTGGTTGGATGAACTTGCCGGTTCAGTCACAACCTTTTGAGAGATGTTAGCCTTTGAATCCTTGAACCGGTTTGGCTTGAGGTGAGGATGAAGTATCCAGCACTTGTCCTTGATGTGGCCATTCCTCTTACAATGCTCACACATCACACTCTTCCTATCCTCTTGCTTAAACACGCTTCTATTGGCCATGACTAGTTCTCCTTTACCACCAAACAAACCAATGTTGCCTTGCTCCTTTTGAATCCTTGTTGAGCACACCTCTTCGAAATCAGGGAGTTTTGGCTCTCTTTGGATGGACTTAATCACATCCTTAAAGGCATAATTTAGGCTGAGAAGGAGCCCAAATATCTTGTCTTGTTCCTTCCTTTCATTAAGCACCTTTGGATCCATAGAACTTGGTCTCAACATGTCAAGCTCGGACCATGTTGACTGGAACTTGCCTAGGAATTTTGTGAACTCCATATCCTCTTGGTGTAGATCATTGAGAGTCTTCTTACACACGGCTGAGGTTTGAAACATCCCCATACACCCTCTTGAGAGTCTCCCAAAGAGACTTGGAGGTTTCACAATGTGAATAAGCTTCAAGAATGGATGGGTCCAATGAATTTTGGAGGAATCCAAGGACTGATTGATCTTCTTGGAACCACCTAGCTTCTTCTTTTCTTGTTGCCTCATCCTTCTTCTCCTTTGGATCATCTATAGATGGAGTATTATCCTCCAACATGTGATTCCAAAGTCCTTTGCCACAAATGGCTGTCTTGATGGTTCTTGACCACAATGTGTAGTTCAAGCCTTTGAGAACTACTGGTATCACCGTAGGTTTCAGGCTGGAACTGATTTGAACTGTATCATCCATTGTTAGACTTTGAAGAGCTCAAAGGAACCAGCTTTTATGGTTGAATAAAACTGTGAGTTTTTAGTTTAAAGACTGAGAGATTTTTGACAGAATTTTAGATTAGAAACTGAGAGATTTGAGTAGAAAAGATGAGAGAATGATCTTATGCTCTGATACCATGAAAGAATATTGAGATTAGAGAGGAGAAATGTGAAGAATTGAATCTGGAAATTCAAAGAGAAGTATGAGAAAATGAGAAATGTCTTAGACTTATGGAGAAGAATCTCCTAAGAGTTCTATCATACATTGAGTCTTTACAGCCCTTTTATAGAGGATTTACAATGTGAACACAAACACAAACGAATTTAAACTTGTGGATGAGCTTGAATTGAGGAGGAGGTTGTTGACAACCAATGGGAAGAGAGGAGAGGAGCTGCAAACAGACTTATGGCCGTTTGGTGTGCTTACCAAGGCTGTGTGCAGCAGTCATGACTGTTTGGTGTGCTTACCAAAGCTGTGTGCAGCATGCACATGTCCTTGTCACTCTGATTCTTCTCCCAAGGCAGCTATATCACAATATTAACCATTTTAAATAATAACTTCCCTCCTTTTCTCCTTTTCCCTTGCTATTCCAAGTGGGTGTTCACCATCAAGCATAAGAGCAATGGGGACATAGAAAGGTACAAGGCACGTCTAGTTGCAAGAGGTTTTCCCAGACATGGAGAGGACTATACTGATATCTAAGGGCTGTTACACACTGGGTTGTTCTTTCACTAGCTACGAATCTGACTTGGGACTTATGGCAAATGGATGTCAAGAACGCATTCCTACAAGGAGAACTTGAAGAGGAAGTGTATATGACTCCACCACCAGTCCTTGAAGATCTTTGCAAAGAGGGACAAGTTCTAAGACTTAGGAAGGCAATCTATGGGTTGAAGCAGTCACCAAGGGCGTGGTATCAGAAATTAAGCTCCACACTTACTGATAATGGGTTTAGGAAATCCCATTCAGATCATACTTTGTTCACTCGTCAAAACGCAAAAGGAATTGTGGTGGTCTTGGTTTATGTGGATGACCTTATCATCACAGGAGATGATGAGGAAGGAATTCAGTCCACAAAGGCCTTCTTAAATAGATCATTTGACATCAAGGATCTTGGAGAGTTGAAGTACTTCTTGGGTATTGAAGTGTGTCGGTCTCAGGAAGGGCTCTTTCTATCCCAAAGAAAGTATGCTCTTGATCTGTTGACAGACACAGGAAAGCTTGGGGCTAAACCGGCCAAAACTCCTCTTGAAGATGGCTACAAGGTCAACGGAAAGGGGGAGAAAGCTGATGAGTTATTTAAGGATGTTTCTCAGTATAGGAGACTAGTTGGGAAGCTGATCTACCTCACCCTCACACGACCAGACTTGTGTTTTGCTGTGAATCAAGTGAATCAACATATGCAAAAGCCTACTGTATATGATTGGAGCATGGTAGAAAGGATCCTTAGATACATCAAAGGATCTCCTGGTCAAGGCATATGGATGGGCAAGAATGGGAACACTGATATTGTCGGATATTGTGATGCGGATTTGGCTGGTGATAGGGTGGATAGGAAATCAACCACTGGGTATTGCACCTTCGTTGGTGGGAACTTAGTCACTTGGAAGACTAAGAAGCAGAAGGTGGTATCATGTTCTAGTGCTGAAGCAGAATATAGGGCAATGAGGAAGCTGACAAATGAAGTAACTTGGCTCAAAGCGCTCTTGAAAGACTTTGGTATTGAACAACCAGGACCAATTACCTTCCATTGTGATAATCAGGCAGCCATTCACATAGCTTCCAACTCAGCATTTCATGAGAGGACCAAGCACATAGAGATCGATTGTCATAAGGTTAGGGAGAAAGTTCAAGATGGAACCATTCTGCCATGTTATACAAGGAGTGAAAACCAACTAGCTGACATCTTCACAAAGGCAGCAAGTCTCAAAGTTTGCAAGAACATCTTTAGCAAACTTGGGCTTGTTGATTTATCACATCCATGATCAAAGGTCCACTAATCCAAGAGCAACACACTCTTTTTCCCTTATTAAGGTTTTGTCCCAAGTGGTTTTCCTTAATAAGGTTTTTAATGAGGTGTTTCCTTGGGTTCCCAAGCTTAAGACTTTAGGGTGATTCCAAAGTCTTTAGCTTGAGGAGGAGTATTGACATAGGAAAATCAAATAAGACCTATCTTGACCTACAAGGCAAGTGTGAGCACGAAATTCAGTTTGAATAACAAGGGAAAAGAAAAAGGAGGGAGTTATTATTAACCACATGGTTAAAATGGTTAAATAGCTGCCTTGGGAGAAGAACCAAGGTGAAAAGGACATGTCCATGCTGCACACAGTCTTGGTAACCACACCAAACAGTCATGCCTGCTGCACACAGCCTTGGTAACCACACCAAACGTTCATGAGTCAGTCTGCAGCACTTCCCCTCTCTTCTCATTGGTTGTTGACAAGCTCCTCCTCTATTCAAGCTCATCCAGAAGTTTGAGTTCGTTTTCTTTTGTGTTCACATTGTAAATCCTCTATAAAACGGCTGTAAAGACTCAATGTATGATGAAACTCTTAGGAGATTCTTCTCCATAAGTCTAAGACATTTCTCATTTTCTCATACTTCTCTTTGAGTTTCCAGATTCAATTCTTCACATTTCTCCTCTCTAATCTCAATATTCTTTCACAAGGTGAGGTCCAAACATCGGAATGTACTAAATCAAAGCAATGCTCATAAATTATAGACGATTTTGGGAAAACAACACGACAATGTTTGCCAAGGATACAAGCCTCACAAACTGAGTGATCATAAGCAACACTAGGCATTATTAAGCTTAAAGCACGAGCATGAGGATGTCCTAATGTAGCATGCCATAAGACATCTTTATTAGCAAAAACACAGGATTTGAAAGCTAAGGAATCCGAATTGCTTGGAGGAGTGTCCTCAAGAACATAGAGCTCATCTTGAGTCCCAACTTTGAACATTGCAATTCAGGTCTTTAGTAGCCCTTTTGACCGAAACTAGATTAGACTTAAACCTAGGTACAAAGAAAACATTACTTTCTTTGTGAAATAGTCTTAATTTTCCGGTTCCTTCAATTGGAATACCCTTACCATCAGCTATAGTTACTTGTCCTAGACATGGTTCAATGTTCTTTAACAGCCTAGCATTGCTAATCATATGGTGAGAAGCACCCGAATCCACTACCAACTTATGATCCGGTTTATCAAGCAATTTACGGGAGTAGAGTGTGATACCGGAGAGTTTTGAGGCATAGGCGTTGATGAGATCCTCCAAGTCACTCTTCTTAACATACTCCATGGATATTTGTTCTCCTGGTTGGATGAACTGGTTCAGTCAACCTTTTGAGAGATGTTAGCCTTTGAATCCTTGAACCGGTTTGGCTTGAGGTGAGGATGAAGTATCCAGCACTTGTCCTTGATGTGGCCATTCCTTACAATGTCACATCACACTCTTCCTATCCTCTGCTTAAACACGCTCTGTTCCATGACTAGTTCTCCTTTACCACCAAACAAACCAATGTTGCTCTTCTTTGAATCGGAGCACACCTCTTCAAAATCAGGAGTTTTGCTCTCTCAGGATGGACTTAATCACATCCTTAAAGGCTGGATTTAGGTTGAGAAGGAGCCCAAATATCTTGTCTTGTTCCTTCCTTTCATTAAGCAACATTTGATCCATAGAACTTGGTCTCAACATGTCAAGCTCGGACCATGTTGACTAGAACTTGCCTTGGAACTTTGTGAACTCCATATCCTCTTGGTGTAGATCATTGAGAGTCTCCTAAACCTCATACTCACGGCTGAGGTTTGAAACATCCCCATAGACCCTCTTGAGAGTCTCCCAAAGAGACTTGGAGGTTTCACAATGTGAATAAGCTTCAAGAATGGATGGGTCCAATGAATTTTGGAGGAATCCAAGGACTGATTGATCTTCTTGGAACCACCTAGCTTCTTCTTTTCTTGTTGCCCCATCCTTCTTCTCCTTTGGATCATCTATAGATGGAGTATTATCCTCCAAGATGTGATTCCAAAGTCCTTTGCCCCAAATGGCTGTCTTGATGGTTCTTGACCACAATGTGTAGTTCAAGCCTTTGAGAACTACTGGTATCACCGTAGGTTTCAGTCTGGAACTGATTTGAATTGTATCCTCCATTGTTAGACTTTGAAGAGCTCAAAGGAAGCAGCTTTTATGGTTGAATAAAACTGTGAGTTTTTAGTTTAAAGACTGAGAAATTTTTTTGACAGAATTTTAGATTAGAAACTGAGAGATTTGAGTAGAAAAGATGAGAGAATGATCTTATGCTCTGATACCATGAAAGAATATTGAGATTAGAAAGGAGAAATGTGAAGAATTGAATCTGGAAACTCAAAGAGAAGTATGAGAAAATGAGAAATGTCTTAGACTTATGGAGAAGAATCTCCTAAGAGTTCTTTCATACATTGAGTCTTTCCAGCCCTTTTATAGAGGATTTACAATGTGAACACAAAACAAAAACGAATTTAAACTTGTGGATGAGCTTGAATAGAGGAGAAGCTTGTTGACAACCAATGGGAAGAGAGGAGAGGAGCTGCAAACAGACTTATGGCCGTTTGGTGTGGTTACCAAGGCTGTGTGCAGCAGTCATGACTGTTTGGTGTGGTTACCAAGGCTGTGTGCAGCATGCACATGTCCTTGTCACTCTGATTCTTCTCCCAAGGCAGCTATATTAACCATTTTAAATAATAACTTCCCTCCTTTTCTCCTTTTCCCTTGTTATTCAAATTGAATTTTCGTTTCCTTCCATGAATTAAATTGCTCACACTTGCCTTGTAGGTCAAGATAGGTCTTATTTGATTTTCCTATGTCAATACTGCACTTATAACAAAGCCTAGGAACACAATGTTATCTGTACAAAAAGTGCATTTCTTAAGATTGGCATATAGTTTTTCTTTTCTAAGAACACTTAGAACCGATGTCAAATGACTAGCATGCTCTTCTAGATTCTTGCTGTAGATTAAGATGTCATCAAAGTATACTACAACAAAGACTCCTGTGAATGCTCTAAGAATTCATCAACCTCATGAAAGTACTAGGTGCATTTGTTAACCCAAATGGCATGACTAACCATTCATATAATCCATGCTTAGTTTTAAATGCAGTTTTCCATTCATCCCCTTCCTTCATGCGTATTTGATGGTACCCACTCTTAAGATCTATCTTAGAAAAGATTCTGGAACCATGCAATTCATCAAGCATGTCATCTAACCTAGGGATTGGATGGCGATACTTTACCGTAATGTTGTTGATTGCTCTACAATCAACACACATGCGCCAGCTGCCATCTTTCTTTGGCACAAGTAGAACTGGCACAGCACAAGGACTCATGCTCTCCATGATGTAGCCCTTCTCCATTAGCTCATTAACTTGCCTTTGCAGCTCCTTAGTCTCAACGGGGTTGGTTCTATAAGCTGGTCTATTTGGTAGTGAGGCTCCAGGTACAAAATCAATCTGATGTTCAATGCCTCTGATGGGTGGTAGCCCCTTTGGATTGTCTTCTGGAAAGACATCTTCATAATCCTGCAAAATAGAAGTCACTTCACTCGGTAATACCGGTGCAACGTTAGTTAAGCTCATGAGAGCTTCCTTATAGATAAACAAAAGAACAGGTTGTTGTGAGAAGAGAGCCTTCTTAACTCCACCAGTTCTCACAAAGAAACTTGAGTGCTTTTTGTTCTTGTTCTCACAGCCTCTGTCACTTTTGGTGCTTATGGTTTCTTTTGAAGTTCCATTCCTTTGCTCCAACATGAGCTGATCTTGGTACACCTCATGTGGTGTCATAGGAACAAGTGTGATCTTCTTGAAAGAATATTGAGATTAGAGAGGAGAAATGAGAAGAATTGAACCCAGAAACCCAAAGAAAAGCATGAGAAGATGAGAAATGTCTTAGACTTCTGGAGAATAATCTCCTAAGAGTTTATTCATATATTGAGTCTTTACAGCCTTTTTATACAGGATTTACAATGTGAACACAAAACAAAAACGAATTTAAACTTGTGGATGAGCTTGAATAGAGGAGGAGCTTGTTGACAACCGATGGGAAGAAAGGGGAGGAGCTGCAAACAGAGTTATGGCCGTTTGGTGTGGTTACCAAGGCTGTGTGCAGCATGCACATGTCCTTGTCACTCTGATTCTTCTCCCAATGCAGCTATATCACCATACTAACCATTTAAAATAATAACTTCCCTCCTTTTCTCCTTTTCCCTTGTTATTCAAACTGAAATTTCGTTTCCCTCCATGAATTAAATTGCTCACACTTGCCTTGTAGGACAAGATAGGTCTTATTTGATTTTCCTATGTCAATACTCCCCCTCAAGCTAAAGACTTTGGAATCACCCTAAAGTCTTAAGCTTGGGAACCCAAGGAAACACCTCATTAAAAACCTTATTAAGGAAAACCACTTGGGACAAAACCTTAATAAGGGAAAAAGAGTGTGTTGCTCTTGGATTAGTGGACCTTTGATCATGGATGTGATAAATCAACAAGCCCAAGTTTGCTAAAGATGTTCTTGCAAACTTTGAGACTTGCTGCCTTTGTGAAGATGTCAGCTAGTTGGTTTTCACTCCTTGTATAACATGGCAGAATGGTTCCATCTTGAACTTTCTCCCTAACCTTATGACAATCGATCTCTATGTGCTTGGTCCTCTCATGAAATGCTGAGTTGGAAGCTATGTGAATGGCTGCCTGATTATCACAATGGAAGGTAATTGGTCCTGGTTGTTCAATACCAAAGTCTTTCAAGAGCGCTTTGAGCCAAGTTACTTCATTTGTCAGCTTCCTCATAGCCCTATATTCTGCTTCAGCACTAGAACATGATACCACTGAAAGAATATTGAGATTATAGAGGAGAAATGTGAAGAATTGAATCTGAAAACTCAAAGAGAAGTATGAGAAAATGAGAAATGACTTAGACTTATGGAGAAGAATCTCCTAAGAGTATTTTATTACATTGAGTCTTTACAGCCCTTTTATAGAGGATTTACAATGTGAACACAAAAGAAAACGAATTCAAACTTGTGGATGAGTTTGAATAGAGGAGGAGCCTGTCAACAACCAATGAGAAGAGAGGAGACAGCAGGCATGACTGTTTGGTGTGGTTACCAAGACTGTGTGCAGCAGGCATGACTGTTTTGTGTGGTTACCAAGACTGTGCAGCAGGCATGACTGTTTGGTGTGGTTGCCAAGACTGTGTGCAGCATGGACATGTCCTTTTCACCTTGATTCTTCTCCCAAGGTAGCTATTTAACCATTTTAACCATGTGGTTAATAATAACTCCCTCCTTTTTCATTTCCCTTGTTATTCAAACTGAATTTTCGTGCTCACTTACCTTGTAGGTCAAGATAGGTCTTATTTGATTTTCCTATGTCAATACTCCTCCTCAAGCTAAAGACTTTGGAATCACCCTAAAGTCTTAAGCTTGGGAACCCAAGGCAACACCTCATTAAAAACCTTATTAAGGAAAACCACTTGGGACAAAACCTTAATAAGGGAAAAAGAGTGTGTTGCTCTTGGATTAGGAGACCTTTGATCATGGATGTGATAAATCAACAAGCCCAAGTTTGCTAAAGATGTTCTTGCAAACTTTGAGACTTGCTGCCTTTGTGAAGATGTCAGCTAGTTGGTCTTCACTCTTTGTATAACATGGCAGAATGGTTCCATCTTGAACTTTCTCTCTAACCTTATGGCAATCGATCTCTATGTGCTTGGTCCTCTCGTGAAACACTGAGTTTGAAGCAATGTGAATGGCTGCCTGATTATCACAATGGAAGGTAATTGGCCCTGGTTGTTCAATACCGAAATCTTTCAAGAGCGCTTTGAGCCAAGTTACTTCATTTGCCAACTTCCTCATTGCCCTATATTCTGCTTCAGCACTAGAACATGATACCACCTTCTGCTTCTTAGTCTTCCAAGTGACTAAGTTCCCACCAACGAAGGTGCAATACCCAGTGGTTGATTTCCTATCCACCCTATCACCAGCCAAATCCGCATCACAATATCCGACAATATCAGTGTTCCCATTCTTGCCCATCCATATGCCTTGACCAGGAGATCCTTTGATGTATCTAAGGATCCTTTCTACCATGCTCCAATGATATACAGTAGGTTTTTGCATATGTTGACTCACTTGATTCACAGCAAAACACAAGTCTGGTCGTGTGAGGGTGAGGTAGATCAGCTTCCCAACTAGTCTCCTATACTGAGAAACATCCTTAAATAACTCATCAGCTTTCTCCCCCTTTCCGTTGACCTTGTAGCCATCTTCAAGAGGAGTTTTGGCCGGTTTAGCCCCAAGCTTTCCTGTGTCTGTCAACAGATCAAGAGCATACTTTCTTTGGGATAGAAAGAGCCCTTCCTGAGACCGACACACTTCAATACCCAAGAAGTACTTCAACTCTCCAAGATCCTTGATGTCAAATGATCTATTTAAGAAGGCCTTTGTGGACTGAATTCCTTCCTCATCATCTCCTGTGATGATAAGGTCATCCACATAAACCAAGACCACCACAATTCCTTTTGCGTTTTGACGAGTGAACAAAGTATGATCTGAATGGGATTTCCTAAACCCATTATCAGTAAGTGTGGAGCTTAATTTGTGATACCACGCCCTTGGTGACTGCTTCAACCCATATATTGCCTTCCTAAGTCTTAAAACTTGTCCCTCTTTGCAAAGATCTTCAAGGCCTGGTGGTGGAGTCATATACACTTCCTCTTCAAGTTCTCCTTGTAGGAATGCGTTCTTGACATCCATTTGCCATAAGTCCCAAGTCAGATTCGTAGCTAGTGAAAGAACAACCCTTACAGTGTGTATCTTAGCCACCGGTGCAAAGGTATCAGTATAGTCCTCTCCATATGTCTGAGTGAAACCTCTTGCAACTAGACGTGCCTTGTACCTTTCTATGTCCCCATTGCTCTTATACTTGATGGTGAACACCCACTTGGAACTCACAGCCTTCTTGCCTTTGGGAAGTTCTTGTATATCCCATGTATGATTCTTTTCCATAGCTCCCTTCTCATCTCTTACTGCATCTAACCATTCTTTCTTTCTCTTAGCTTCTTCATAAGTCCTTGGAATCTGACTTTGTTCAATCTTTCCAAGGAATGCTTGATGACTAGATGGCAAGAGGTCGAGGGAACAAACAGCTTGTATGGGATGAGCCACGGCCTGGTTGTTGTAGAAGACCCTAGTGTTTACCCAATTGGATGGATCTTTCCTAAGTCTAGTACTTCTCCTTAAATGCTGAACAGGTGGTGCAGCCTCCTCTACAACCGTTTCCTCTTCCATTTGGTGAATAGGTTCCTCTATACCCACTTCCAAGTCGTCTTGTTCTTGGTTTTGGGCCATAGCTTCTTCTTGGATTGGAGTTGGTTCTTGAGTTACCACCCCTTGTTCATTCTCTTGGGTATCTTGTGAACTACTTGGAGTTCTTGCTTCTTCTTGTCTTGAATCCTTTGGCACATCATTTCCCAAATGATTCAAGAGAAACCTCAAACTCGTAGCCAAATCAGAAGGTGACCTTGAGAGATCCTTCAATCCTTCCCAATCTTTCTGATCATAATAGCTTCGTTCTTCTATGAACTTGACATCTCTAGACACATATGTCCTGTTGTTGCTCGGATCATAGCACTTATAACCCTTTTGTGTTGTCGAATATCCAAGGAACATACACTTGATGCTCTTTACCTCCAACTTGTGTCTTAGATCACCTGGAACATACACAAAGCACACACACCCAAATACACGTAAATGATCAATGGAGGGTTAGTTTTATTGAGTACCTCAAATGGGGATATGTCTTGCAAGACTTTGGTTGGAATCCGATTGATGAGGTAGCAAGCAACCAAGACTGCATCTCCCCAAAAACTTTTAGGAACATTGGTATGAAACATCATGGATCTTGCTACTTCCATTAAGTGTCGGTTCTTCCTTTCAGCAACTCCATTTTGTTGGTGTGTGTGGGCAGCTAGTTTGATGTAGTATTCCATATTTGTTTAAGTGAGCTTTGAATCTTTGACTTGTGTATTCCCCTCCATTATCTGATCTTAACACTTTGATCTTGGCATTGAATTGATTAGTAACATAATTATGAAAGTTTATAAATGCCTCATAAACCCTATCTTTAGATGGAAGTAATGTAACCCATGTATATTTTGATTTCTCATCTATAAAGGTCACAAAGTATTTATTCTTATCTCTAGACATGCAAGGTGAGGTCCAAACATCGGAATGTACTAAATCAAAGCAATGCTCATAAATGGTAGACGATTTAGGGAAAACAACACGACAATGTTTGCCAAGGATACAAGGCTCACAAACTGAGTGATCATAAGCAACATTAGGCATTATTAAGCTTAAAGCACGAGCATGAGGATGTCCTAATCTAGCATGCCATAACATTTTTATTAGCAAAACACAGGATTTGAAAGCTATGAATCAATTGCTTGGAGGAGTGTCTCAAGAACATAGAGCTCATTTTGAGTCCCACCACTTCCAAGTATCTTATCTTAATATCGTGAAAGTAAACATTGTTAGGTCCAAAAGTAACATTGCAAGGTCTTAGTAGCGCTGACCGAAACTAGGTTAGACTTAAACTTAGGTACAAAGAAAGCAGAACTTTCTTTGTGAAATAGTCTTAATTTTCCGGTTCCTTCAATTGGAATACTCTTACCATCAGCTATAGTTACTTGTCCTAGACATGGTTCAATGTTCTTTAACAACCTAGCATTGCTAATCATATGGTGAGAAGCACCTCAATCCACTACCAACTTATGATCTGGTTTATCAAGCGATTTATGGGAGTAGAGTGTGATACCGGAGAGTTTTGAGGCATAGGCCTTGATGAGATCCTCCAAGTCACTCTTCTTAGCATACTCCATGGATACATTCATAGCTACCTCCCCTCCTTGGTTGGTTGAACTTGCCGGTTCAGTCAGAACCTTTTGAGAGATGTTAGCCTTTGAATCCTTGAACTGGTTTGGATTGAGATGAAGATGAAGTATCCAACACTTGTCCTTGATGTGGCCATTCCTCTTACAATGTTCACACATCACACTCTTCCTATCCTCTTGCTTAAACACGCTCTTGTTGGCCATGACTAGTTCTCCTTTTCCACCAAACAAACGAATGTTGCTCTTCTTCTGAATCCGGAGCACACTCTGAAATCAGGAGTTTGGCTCTCTCAGGATGGACTTAATCACATCCTTAAAGGCTGGATTTAGGTTGAGAAGGAGCCCAAATATCTTGTCTTGTTTCTTCCTTTCATTAAGCACCTTTGGATCCATAGAACTTGGTCTCAACATGTCAAGCTCGGACCATGTTGACTGGAACTTGCCCAGGAATTTTGTGAACTCCATATCCTCTTGGTGTAGATCATTGAGAGCCTTCTTAACCTCATACACACCGCTGAGGTTTGAAACATCCCCATACACCCTCTTGAGAGTGTCCCAAAGAGACTTGGCAGTTTCACAATGTGAATAAGCTTCAAGAATGGATGGGTCTAATGAATTTTGGAGGAATCCAAGGACTGATTGATCTTCTTGGAACCACCTAGCTTCTTCTTTTCTTGTTGCCTCATCTTTCTTCTCCTTTGGATCATCTATAGACGGAGTATTATCCTCCAAGATGTAATTCCAAAGTCCTTTGCCACAAATGGCTGTTTTGATGGTTCTTGACCATAATGTGTAGTTCAAGCCTTTGAGAACTACTGGTATCACCGTAGGTTTCAGGCTGGAACTGATTTGAACTGTATCCTCCATTGTTAGGCTTTGAAGAGCTCAAAGGAGGCAGCTTTTATGGTTGAATAAAACTGTGAGTTTTTAGTTTAAAAGCTGAGAGATTTTTGACAGAATTTTAGATTAGAAACTGAGAGATTTGAGTAGAAAATATAAGAAAATGATCTTATGCTCTGATACCATGAAAGAATATTGAGATTAGAGAGGAGAAATGTGAAGAATTGAATCCAGAAACTCAAAGAAAAGCATGAGAAGATGAGAAAATGTCTTAGACTTCTGGAGAAGAATCTCCTAAGAGTATTTTCATACATTGAGTCTTTACAGCACTTTTATAGAGGATTTACAATGTGAACACAAAAGAAAACTAATTCAAACTTGTGGATGAGTTTGAATAGAGGAGGAGCCTGTCAACAACCAATGAGAAGAGAGGGGAAGAGCTGCAGACTGTCTCATGACTGTTTGGTGTGGTTACCAAGACTGTGTGCAGCCTGGACATGTTCTTTTCACCTTGATATTTCTCCCAAGGCAGCTATTTAACCATTTTAACCATGTGGTTAATAATAACTCCCTCCTTTTTCTTTTCCCTTGTTATTCAAACTGAATTTCGTGCTCACACTTGCCTTGTAGGTCAAGATAGGTCTTATTTGATTTTCCTATGTCAATACTTTCTTCCTCTTAGCTTCTTCGTAAGTCCTTGGAATCTGACTTTGTTCAATCTTTCCAAGGAATGCTTGATGACTAGATGGCAAGAGGTCAAGGGAACAAACAGCTTGTATGGGATGAGCCACGGCCTGGTTGTTGTAGAAGACCCTAGTGTTTACCCAATTGGATGGGTCTTTCCTAAGTCTAGTACTCCTCCTTAGTTGTTGAACAGGTGTTGCAGCCTCCTTTACAACCGTTTCCTCTTCCATTTGGTGAATAGGTTCCTCTATATCCACTTCCAAGTTGACTTGTTCTTGGCTTTGGGCCATAGCTTCTTCTTGGATTGGAGTTGGTTCTTGAGTTACCACCCCTTGTTCATTCTCTTGGGTATCTTGTAAACTACTTTGGGTTCTTTCTTCTTTGTGTCTTGAATCCTTTGGCACATCATTTCCCAAATGATTCAAGAGAAACCTCAAACTCGTAGCCAAATCAGAAGGTGACCTTGAGAGATCCTTCAATCCTGCCCAATCTTTCTGATCATAATAGCTTTGTTCTTCTATGAACTTGACATCTCTAGACACATATGTCCTGTTGTTGCTTGGATCATAGCACTTATAACCCTTTTGTGTTGTCGAATATCCAAGGAACATACACTTGATGCTCTTTGCCTCCAACTTGTTTCTTAGATCACCTGGAACATACACAAAGCACACACACCCAAATACAGGTAAATGATCAATGGAGGGTTTAGTTTTATTGAGTACCTCAAATGGGGATATGTCTTGCAAGACTTTGGTTGGAATCCGATTGATGAGGTAGCAAGCAACCAAGACTGCATCTCCCCAAAAACTTTTAGGAACATTGGTATGAAACATCATGGATCTTGCTACTTCCATTAAGTGTCGGTTCTTCCTTTCAGAAACTCCATTTTGTTGTGGTGTGTGTGGGCAGCTAGTTTGATGTAGTATTCCATGTTTGTTTAAGTGAGCTTTGAATCTTTGACTTGTGTATTCCCCTCCATTATCTGATCTTAACACTTTGATCTTGGCATTGAATTGATTAGTAACATAATTATGAAAGTTTATAAATGCCTCATAAACCCTATCTTTAGATGGAAGTAATGTAACCCATGTGTATTTCGATTTCTCATCTATAAAGGTCACAAAGTATTTATTCCTATCTCTAGACATGCAAGGTGAGGTCCAAACATCGGAATGTACTAAATCAAAGCAATGCTCATAAATTGTAGACGATTTAGGGAAAACAACACGGCAGTGTTTACCAAGGATACAAGCCTCACAAACTGAGTGATCATAAGCAACATTAGGCATTTTTAAGCTTAAAGCACGAGCATGAGGATGTCCTAATCTACCATGCCATAAGACATCTTTTTTTAGCAAAAACACAGGATTTGAAAGCTAAGGAATCCGAATTGCTTGGAGGAGTGTCCTCAAGAACATAGAGCTCATCTTGAGTCCCACCACTTCCAAGTATCTTACCACTCTTAATATCATGAAAGTAAACATTGTTAGGTCCAAAAGTAACATTGCAATTCATGTCTTTAGTAGCCCTTTTGACCGAAACTAGGTTTGACTTAAACTTAGGTACAAAGAAAGCAGTACTTTCTTTGTGAAATAGTCTTAATTTTCCAGTTCCTTTAATTGGAATACTCTTACCATCAGCTATAGTTACTTGTCCTAGACATGGTTCAATGTTCTTTAACAACCTAGCATTGCTAATCATATGGTGAGAAGCACCTGAATCCACTACCAACTTATGATCTGGTTTATCAAGCGATTTATGGGAGTAGAGTTTGATACCGGAGAGTTTTGAGGCATAGGCCTTGATGAGATCCTCCAAGTCACTCTTCTTAACATACTCCATGGATACATTCATAGCTAGCTCCCCTCCTTGCTTGGATGAACTTTCCGGTTCAGTCACAACCTTTTGAGAGATGTTAGCCTTTGAATCCTTCAACCGGTTTGGATTGAGATGAGGATGAAGTATCCAGCACTTGTCCTTGATGTGGCCATTCTCTTACAATGTTCACACATCACACTCTTCCTATCCTCTTAAACATGCTCTTGTTGGCTGACTAGTTCTCCTTTTCCACCAAACAAAAGAATGTTGCCTTGCTCTTGAATCAACACCTCTTCAAATCAGGAGTTTTGGTTCTCTTAGGATGGACTTAATCACATCCTTAAAGGCTGATTTAGGTGAGAAGGCCCAAATATCTTGTTCCTTCCTTTCATTAAGCACCTTTGGATCCATAGAACTTGGTCTCAACATGTCAAGCTGGACCATGTTGATTGAACTGCCTAGAACTTTGTGAGCACCATATCCTCTTGGTGTAGATCATTGAGAACCTTCTTAACCTCATTCACACGGCTGAGGTTTGAAACATCCCCATACACCCTCTTGAGAGTGTCCCAAAGAGACTTGGCGGTTTCACAATGTGAATAAGATTCAAGAATGGATGGGTCCAATGAATTTTGGAGGAATCCAAGGACTGATTGATCTTCTTGGAACCACCTAGCTTCTTCTTTTCTTATTGCCTCATCCTTCTTCTCCTTTGGATCATCTATAGATGGAGTATTATTATCCTCCAAGATGTAATTCCAAAGTCCTTTGCCACAAATGGCTGTCTTGATGGTTCTTGACCATAATGTGTAGTTCAAGCCTTTGAGAACTACTGGTATCACCGTAGGTTTCAGGCTGGAACTAATTTGAACTGTATCCTCCATTGTTAGGCTTTGAAAAGCTCAAAGGAAGCAGCTTTTATGGTTGAATGAAACCGTGAGTTTTTAGTCTAAAGACTGAGAGATTTTTGACAGAATTTTAGATTAGAAACTGAGAGATTTGAGTAGAGAAGATAAGAGAATGATCTTATTCTCTGATACCATGAAAGAATATTGAGATTATAGAGGAGAAATGTGAAGAATTGAATCTGAAAACTCAAAGGGAAGTATGAGAAAATGAGAAATGACTTAGACTTATAGAGAAGAATCTCCTAAGAGTTTTTTTTATACATTGAGTCTTTACAGCCCTTTTATAGAGGATTTACAATGTGAACACAAAAGAAAACGAATTCAAACTTGTGGATGAGTTTGAATAGAGGAGGAGCCTGTCAACAACCAATGAGAAGAGAAGGGAAGAGCTGCTGACTGTCTCATGACTGTTTGGTGTGGTTACCAAGACTGTGTGCAGCATGGACATGTCCTTTTCACCTTGATTCTTCTCCCAAGGCAGCTATTTAACCATTTAACCATGTGGTTAATAATAACTCACTTCTTTTTCTTTTATCTTGGTATTCAAACTGAATTTTCGTGCTCACACTTGCCTTGTAGGTCAAGATAGGTCTTATTTGATTTTCCTGTGTCAATACACACATCACACTCTTCCTATCCTCTTGCTTAAACACGCTTTTGTTGGCCATGACTAGTTCTCCTTTACCACCAAACAAACCAATGTTGCCTTGCTCCCTTTGAATCCGTGAGCACACCTCTTCGAAATCAGGGAGTTTTGGCTCTCTCAGGATGGACTTAATCACATCCTTAAAGGCTGGATTTAGGTTGAGAAGGAGCCCAAATATCTTGTCTTGTTCCTTCCTTTCATTAAGCACCTTTGGATTCATAGAACTTGGTCTCAACATGTCAAGCTCGGACCATGTTGACTGGAACTTGCCCAAGAATTTTGTGAACTCCATATCCTCTTGGTGTAGATCATTGAGAGCCTTCTTAACCTCATACACACGGCTGAGGTTTGAAACATCCCCATACACCCTCTTGAGAGAGTCCCAAAGAGACTTGGCGGTTTCACAATGTGAATAAGCTTCAAGAATGGATGGGTCCAATGAATTTTGGAGGAATCCAAGGACTGATTGATCTTCTTGGAACCACCTAGCTTCTTCTTTTCTTGTTGCCTCATCCTTCTTCTCCTTTGGATCATCTATAGATGAGTATTATCCTCCAAGATGTGATTCCAAAGTCCTTTGCCACAAATGGCTGTCTTGATGGTTCTTGACCATAATGTGTAGTTCATGCCTTTGAGAACTACTGCTATCACCGTAGGTTTCAGGCTGGAACTAATTTGAACTGTATCCTCCATTGTTAGGCTTTGAAGAGCTCAAAGGAAGCAGCTTTTATGGTTGAATGAAACCTGAGTTTTTAGTCAAAGACTAAGAGATTTTGACAGAATTTTAGATTAGAAACTGAGAGATTTGAGTAGAAAAGATAAGAGAATGATCTTATGCTCTGATACCATGTGAGAATATTGAGATTATAGAGGAGAAATGTGAAGAATTGAATCTGAAAACTCAAAGAGAAGTATGAGAAAATGAGAAATGACTTAGACTTATGGAGAAGAATCTCCTAAGAGTATGTAATACATTGAGTCTTTACAGCCCTTTTATAGAGGATTTACAATGTGAACACAAAGGAAAACGAATTCAAACTTGTGGATGAGTTTGAATAGAGGAGGAGCCTGTCAACAACCAATGAGAAGAGAGGAGACAGCATGGGCATGACTGTTTGGTGTGGTTGCCAAGACTGTGTGCAGCATGGGCATGACTGTTTGGTGTGGTTGCCAAGACTGTGTGCAGCATGGGCATGACTTTTCCACCTTGATTCTTCTCCCAAGGTAGCTATTTAACCATTTCAACCATGTGGTTAACAATAACCCATCCTTTTTCATTTCCCTTGTTATTCAAATTGAATTTTCGTGCTCACACTTGCCTTGTAGGTCAAGATAGGTCTTATTTGATTTTCCTATGTCAATACTACGATGTGCCTAAATCGAAATAATAATAAGTCTGTCATAACAGTATTGTATCTACGCAGAAATGAAGTAAAACTCTGCCATAAATCTATGGAAAATCAGTGATGAGAGAACAATAAATCTGCCATATACAACCAAAAGTCTGCTTCAAAAAATTTTAATACCTTTATACCAAATCTCTTGCTAAGAGCTACTGCTACGTGAGTGGGTTTAACCGTGGGACCAGCACCGCCAAGATAATCCTTGTATAACAAACCAAGTACTTCTGGTTAGCTTGGCGAGAACGTCCTGATCGTTTTGTTACCGAACAAGTATGGTCTGCAACATATTTATGGATGTAAAACTTTCCTCCACTGTCTATTGTAGAAGCTCTTACTCTCTACGAGCATCCCTTTATCCAACATCTAACAGTCAATATCGTCGGTTCAGAACGGTCGACAACAAAATCAAAGCGATTCAAGACAGAAAGAATTTTCAATCGTGTTTCTAACACCTCTTTTGTTGGATATCGTTGTCCAACTCGTATGTTAAGGGACTCCAACTCCATCTTAACAAAATCATGATTGACAAGCATTTCTTTCTCTGCCGAAACTGTCAATGTACTTCTTGTTTTGATCAGTAAAGTTGGTGAAGTCTCATCTTCACTTGGAGGCTTTCCGTAAGCACTAAAATCTTCATCATCCGAGCTCGCACCATCAGAATCATCACAATAATCAAACCTACACTCATTCTCACCATCTTCGTTCTCGAAGTTCATGAAATCGGGTTGCGAATCCACCTCATGCTCTATCGAGTGTTTCTCTCCCTTTATGTCTTCACGGTACTGAACGTCATCTCCAAAACCTTGCCATTCCCATTCCCATTCCATTCGCAAATTTTTTTTCTCGTTAAGGATAATACAAAGCCGTAGCGGATCAGATTTTGATTGTGAGGTAGTCTTTGGAGCTTTTTTCGAAAACATGTAGCTCAATTCTAGCTCAGAAAATCTCTTATCGAACTCAAAATCTTCGTAAACCATATCAATGAATTCACTGTACCTCGTAGCTTCACTCGCATGTAAAACTCGACATCCTTTCTCGTTATCGGTGGCAAAGACCCACTTATTTTTTTCCATCTTCCATCGGCTACAAACAAGGATAATCTCTTCCATGACTTCTTTGTTAACTTCTTTGTTAACTCCCAAAAAATTTGTGTACAAATGCCGCAAAATTTGGGTCTGAAAAAAGCTTTCTCGCGACAATGGAGGAGATGCTGGGGTTTTCACGGAATATTCGATTCTAAAATTACGAAGCAATGTTATGAAAATCTGCCATAAAACTAGTTACATAAATCTCCCACTTAAACTTTGCCGGGTTCGTTAGGGTATTCTAATAAACTTTTGCCGGAATCATTTCTTATAAAACTCTATGGTTTAAGTCAATAAATTTGCAATTTTCCATAAGTCCGCCGAGTCATTTACGAAAGTCTGTCATATCGTCATGGTATCTTAGTCATTTAATCCAAATTTTATCAGATAATAAGTCAGTGGCAAAAAGGAAATTATTACATAAATCTGTCGCCATTATGGAGCCATAAGTCTGCCAATCTTTCCTAAATCAGCCGACATTTTCAGTAATATGCTGTAATTGTTTGATAAATCTGCCAGATTTTACAGAAGTCCGCCGTTATATATCTGCCAAATCGGCATGGATAATAGTCTGATGAACCATAAGTCAGTAGGAAAACTCTGCCGACGCCAATGTCAGCCACAGTAAATCAATCATGGGTATAATAACTGCCATAAAAACATAGGCAGATTTATTTGACAGATTTTCATAATATTGTAGCTGAAATAATAAAATATTGGTATTTTTGCTGATGTGGAAATTCGAAAATAATGGCATAACTGTAATTACGTTTTTCCTATCAAAGGCGAATAAGGGTAGTTTTGGTACGGAAAATATTCTAGTAATTAAAAAACTTTGTAGGGTAAGATAGTAAATACACATATTTCTTAGGATAGATTAGTAAGTTTCCCTTATAGTAATGGATAATTAAGGGAGAGTGTTACGAATGCATAATTATCCATCTTTCACCGATTTTACTAAATCGGTTAAACATACCTATATATATGTAATTGCTGTTGTAAATTTGTGAACACACATCTCTTCAAAAAAAATTATCTCTCTCCCTTTTCTCCTTCTTATAATACATATAATAAAACAATTAATAAAATCTTTAATTTTTTTATATATTATTCAACAAAATACACATTATATACTAGTTAGTGTATAAAAAGACAACACATTTTGTTAGATTGAATTTTATTCTTTTCTCCGTAACTCTCTATACAATGGGACTCTAAAAGATGGAAATATAAATAGGTGGATCTAGTGTATAAGGGCCACTGGGTTAATGGGATGGATCATGGTTCTAAGTTGGGCGACTAATTTTTTTTTAGTACAATATATTAAATTAATGTATATTCTTAAATGTTGTTCAAATATAAAGTTTTTTTTGTCATTGGAAAACAACGAGCCGATTCAATAATCCAACATATTAATACGAAAATTTAACAACTTTATACGGGTGAAGATGGAATCAAACTCCAAACCTCTACAATGTTCGTAGAGTTGGTATAACCACTACCTCGACTTAATACTCCTCTCTTCTCCCCATATAAAACTTATGTAAAAATTGTTTGATATCTAAACAAATTTGGTCTCTTGATATCATAAAAATGTATTAGTAATGATTAACTATGTCAAAAGTGCATTTGGAACTGAGTTATAGCACCACAACTATGACACTATTTGGGCATAAGTTAAATTAACTACATATTGTGAATAAAAGTAGATATTGCTTTATGATCTCATTTATTTAAGAAAACCATTTCATAGCTCTATTTGAAAAATAGACAAAAATTTGTTCATGATAATAATTACATATACAACGGTTTTTACCTCCTACAACATGTGTTGATCATATTACACGTTATAAAGTTAAAAATAAAAAATTGGGAAAATTTAGACTAGTACATATGAATGTAATGGGATACATTTCATAGTCTTTTGACCAGATGAAAGAAAAAACATTGTTCACTTCGTCTCGACAAACTTTTCATAAAACATAACGACAAGTTTTTGGACTTTCATCCACACTGCTTCGGGCTAAATACATTTGAAATCATCTTTACCGAGTTGGCATACGCTTGGATGAGAAGTACATATGTGATGCCGGAATTAGCGTTGATACCATTTTGAGGAATGTTGCACACCCTTTCAACGGAATAAAGTTTATTTCGTTCCACAAGATCATATATTGGGCCTTGATGGTATAAGGTAACATTTAGGCAGTTGGACTGAGGTCGCTTTTGATCATTATATCACTCTAAAAAGCACATTACAATCGAAAACATATAACTTCGAAGAAGCAAATTCAACACATACACCAATATAGTGTTGCTTGTCAAAGTAGATCCACTTTGGTACGACTTCCGAGGATGTCTCAAGAATGAGAAATTCCAATAAAATTTCTTGGAATTTGAATATGCACTTATCCTTTGATGCAACCCTCGAGAATATGGTGTAATGCTTGCTTCATTAGCATGGACATAAAATTGGAGTCGAGAAACAGCGCTTTGGAGTCTTCGGCAAGGGGACATTCTCTAATGGACACCTCACGGGTATAATGCATGAGAGCGTTAATCAGCTACGAGGTTTGGTGCATTCATATGTAAACTTGATTATATCATCACATGATATCTCTTGTCTTTGAATTTATTGGTTTGTTCCTTTCGGCTAATTCTGAAATATCCTTATTGTTGACAAACATGTCTTTACTCATACTTATCTTACTGTTACACAAAAAATACACTTTATTGTCTAGTTTAACCTTAGATATAATGATTATGTTATGTGCTACATAATCTCCAATTCATTGTAATAATAAATGTAATGGATATTGTTATGTTATTTGTGCTATAATCTCTATCCATCCCCTTTTCGTAATTGCAACGAACAGCATTGTAGTGTGCTAATGAGCTTTGAACTTTGAGTAGAGATATATGATTTTTTTTTGAGTAAAGTCTTGTTCGTTTAGTGGTTGCATGCGATTGCGGATGCGGATTCGGTTGCGATCAACATTGTGCTTGTGGCTGCGGTATATGTTGTTTATTTGTGTGCCGCCGACGGTTGCAGCATATGTTATTCATTTTTCTGCCGCTGGCGGTTACGGTATATGTTGTTCATTTGCCTACCGTCGGCGGTTGCGGCTGCGGTTGATTGCACATTTTTAGTTGCATCGCTGTTTTAATGAGTGGTTGAAAAAATTGTGACGCAGAACGCATCGGTTATACGCTGCGTATGCTGTACATAACTGAGATAGTTAAAAGAATAACAATCTTTCGCAGCCGCAAGTTTTTGTGTCTCACAAACGAACATGATCTAACTAGATTTTCGGATCAGATCCATACACGTAAGCTAAATATTTCTTCCAGATTTTGACCTTTTTATCACAAAGAAAATTTTTAAGACATTGTGTAATGGTCGTTGTCTTTTCTTTTGCTTTTCCAAATCTCTTTGTCTTTAAAACATCCATCGATAAATTCCTCTTTTTTTATTCCCCCTTGATGTTCCTCTCCTCCTGATTTTGTGGTAATGGACATCCATTTGCGTAGCTTCTTGCGACAGCCCAAGCGAAAATGATGAATTAAAAAATGTCGAGTTGAATATTGTTTACAGGAAAACCAAATCACACATCTGTATATTGTAATTAATTACAAAATGTCGAGTTGAATATGACAAGATCCATAACTCATCTCGGGTTTTTTGTATACCCATGAGCTCGGGTTTGGGCTCGGTTTTAGTGGATTCCGGAAGTATTCTTCTGGCGAGACGTAGGTGGCGTATTTTCCCCGAACTCGTAAAAGATCTTGTGTCGTTCTTTTCTTGTTTCATTTCATTGGAAACTAATTGATCAATATCTTGAGGTTGCAAACCTCACAAATTGGTATCAAAGCCATGGCGATTGGTAAGTCTGTATAAATATTCGATGGTTCCTATCAAATAGATTAGAGTTCCATAATCTCTCTTAGAAACATGTTGGGATCAAGAATATAGGTCGATCGTTTCGACGGGCCAGAGGATTTTTCCCTCTAGAAAAGAAGGATGTATGCGCACTTAAGTGTCTTGGGTTTAAAGGATGTTCTAATGCCAAGATCAACATGCCAAGAATCTACGGAAGGTGAAAAACAATATTCTGAAAAGGAAAAGAAAGCGATAGAAAAGGATTTAGCAAGATTGGAGCGTTGTGAGAAAGCCATGAATATAAATCTGCTGAATATTGGGAATTACGTTCTAAGAAAAATCGAAAGATGTACGACTGCTACAGAAACGTGGGAAACTCTTGAGAGACTTTATATGTCTAAGTCTCTCCCGAATCGAGTACATACCCAACTCAATTTATATAGCTACAAGATGCAAGATAGCAAGTCTATAGATGAGAATATAGATGATTTTTTGAAATTAATTGGAGACTTAAGCCATCTTAGTATCGAAGTTGTAGAGGAAGTGCAGGCTATACTCTTGTTCAATTCACTTCCCCCAAAATACGATTAGTTAAAGGAGACCTTGAAGTATAGCAGAGAAACAATTAATGTTGGTTAATCAATTGTATATAAAAACGCTTTTGTACAATTTCTGTTAATTAATGAGAAATATACACAGCTTAAATTCTTCTCTCTAACTTTACTTTCTCTCTCTAGTTCTTGGAGAATCTCGAGCTTCAGATCGTGATATGGTATCAAAGTTTGAATTTTTTCAATCTTTGATTCTTCCGCTTCACCTTAGCTTAACAAAATGAGTTCTTCATTTTTGCTATTTGAGAGGTTAGCTGTTTTCTTTCTCTTCGCGATTACGGATGTGTTCATCGAAATCTTTTCTTGTTTTTGTTTTTTTTGTTTATGTTGATTTCTTTCAATTGACCTTCGTTTGTGTCAATTTTTCATTCTTTTAACAATCAATGGCACAACTTTCTGATTTTTCCCCAATTTCTCCAAATTTGAGATGGGGACAATTTCTCCTTCGATTTCGGCGAACACGTATGGTTCTGAAAATACAATACGATATTCAGCTGATCAATATGACAATCCATTTTACCTTCATAATAATGATCATGCTGGTTTAGTATTAGTTTCAGACCGATTGACTACAACTTCCGATTTTCACTCTTGGAGGAGATCCGTACGTATGGCGTTAAACGTTCGGAACAAACATGGATTTATAGATGGTACGATCCCTAAACCTCCTATTACTCATCGTGATTATGGAGCGTGGTCAAGATGCAATGATATTGTAGCTACGTGGTTGATGAATTTTGTTTCAAAGAAAATCAGACAGAGTTTTTTGTTTATCTCCACTACTGAAGGAATTTGGAACAATTTGTTGTCTAGATTTAAGCAAGATGATGCTCCTAGAATCTATGACATAGAACAGAGGTTGAGTAAGATTGAACAAGGATCTTTAGATGTTTCAGCCTACTATACTGAACTTGTTACTCTTTGGGAA
>CM032159.1:24469477-24513394 GCA_018901935.1 Pugionium cornutum
AACATATCCTTTCTCCAGGAGCTCCTTGACTTGCTTCTCAAGCTCCTTGGACTCCTCTGGACTCATCTGGTAGGCTGGCCGGTTGGGCAGGGCTGCCCCGGGCACTAGATCAATCTGGTGTTCTATGCCACGTAAAGGAGGCAAGCCCGCTGGTATCTCCTCTGGAAATACATCCTGGAATTTGTTGAGGAGTGTTGCTACTTCATGAGGTAGCTCTACCTATCCCTGTTCTATACTCAACACTTCCTTGAAAACCATTAGTAACATTAAGTCCTTCGAGGCTAAAGCTCTCCGGACATGACTAGGTTGAATAAGAAAGTTAGACTTGACAAGTTTCTTTTCCTTACTCATTTGGAGTTGTAGCTCATGTACTTGGGCAGGTGTAAGAAGAGCTAGGCTGACCTTTCTCTTGTCATGCACGAAGGTGTAGAGATTGGTTTTGCCATCATGCCGGGTCTCTTTGTCAAACTGCCATGGTCTTCCTAGTAGAAGATGGCCAGCTTGCATGGGCACCACGCCGCACACGACCTGGTCTTGGTACTTGCCCACACTGAATGGCACAATGACTTGCTCATGAATCTTGAGCTCCACTTTGTCATCAAGCCATCTCAGTCTATATGGTCGAGGATGCCGTGTCCTCTCTAGACCTACCTTATCAACCATATACGCACTAGCAACGTTAGTGCAAGAACCACCATCTATGATGAGGTTACATACCTTTCCTTGATGGTGCAACGGCTGTGGAAGATGTTCTCCCTTTGGATGGTCTCTGAAGGATCCACCATTGCACTGAGGATACGTCTAGTGACCAGCACTTCCCCCCCATCAGGGTACTCAATGTCACCGTACTCTCCTTCTGGTTCATTGTCCTCTTCATCTTGGGACTCATATTCTCCTGCCTCCGTAATCAGCATGACTCGTTGTTTGGGCACCCTTGAGATGTGTCCACGTCCCCTGCACTTGAAACAAGTTATGTCACGTGATCTTTGAGGGTTAGAAGACTTACCAGGCTCTCTCTGGTCACGGGTGGGTTCAGGAGGCTTGCTCTTGAACCTTGACTCGATCTCTCACGCTTTTGCCTTTGTCCACTGTCTTAGGCATGTTGCTTGGTGCCCAAGGTGTCTTAGGCTTGCTGCGGATGTCTTGGCTCTTACGCTTGATGTGCTGTTCAGCTTGCACAGATAGGTGGAACAAGTCCTTGAAGTCGTTGTAGATTTGCCTTCCACCTTGCAGCTGATCCTTTCTTGAGTCCATCCAAGAATTGTGCCATCAATGCTTCTTCATCATCATTGAGCTCCAATCTGTTCCTTAACCTCTCGAACTCTTCATAGTACTCCTCTACTGATCTGGTACCCTGCTTAAGAGTACGAAAACGTCGTTGTAAATCCCTATGAAAGTAAGGTGGAACATACCTTTGTCGCATGAGGTCTTTCATGTCGATCCATGAGTCTACGGGTCTCATTCTCTTCCTCCTTCTGTCAGATACCTCACGATCCCACCAGATGAGGGCATTGTCCGTGAGTTGTGCTACTGCCATTGAGACTCTCCTAGGTCCTGGTTGGTTGTAGTGATCAAAGATATGATCCATTCGCTTCTCCCAATCTAGGTAAGCCTCGGGGTCTACTTTTCCTGCAAAAGTTGGAGGAGTTAGTTTAACATCAGGATGAATTACCCGGTTATAGGTGTGTTCATCTCCATCCTCATGACGTCTAGGAGGCATTCTTGGTCTCTGGTGAAGACCATATGGCTCAAAGCCATCATCTTCTGCCTCTGGTTGCCGTGGAGGTCCTCTCGGCCTATGGTGATAGTTATGAGGTTGCGTGTCCTCATCTCCATCTGGCTGGGGTTCCTCCTGTTCGTGCCGTGTCCTAAGGTACTCAGGACCCTCAGGACGGTCTTGCTCAGCTCTCACGTGCCTTATGGCCTGGAATCTTACTGGTCTCTCCACGCGCTCCAACCTCTCGCCTATGGATGCGAGTTGTGTTTGGAGTGTGGTGAACATGGCCATCATGGCTTCAGCTGCGTCTCTATTCTCTTCTCCCATGGTGTGCTACAAAGAAAGAAGATAATTAGGGTGCTCCTAAATTATTAGGAGAGTTTCTTTTTATATGGGATTCGAAAATAATGCAAAAAGGAAAATCCTAAGGAAAGGAAATTTGAAAAAAGGAAACTTCCTAGACAACTTGTGCTAGCTGTCCAATTCGAATTCCTTTAGTATTCTTTCTATTTTCTTTTTATTTTCTTTTTAATTTAACTTAAAATTAAAGGAAATATGATTTAAACAAAAAGGAAAACGTGCAAGACAATGCAAAAGTGAATCTAAACCCTAGTGATACACGTAGGAGGCTAGATGCACTCGGTTTGGAGTTTGGTGTTGTTTTTTGATTTTTCTTGAATACGACTTAAACTAATGCAAGAACTAGAAATAAGACAAGCAAAAGGATAGAAACAACCTGGTTTAGGAGCTTTAAGCTCTGATACCAAAATGATACAAGCCTTGATTCAAGGATGTATGCGCGTGGGCTGTTTGTAGAAGATTAGGTGAGAAACTCAACCTTAGGCTTCTGGATAGGGGTTTTCTGGTTGGTAAACGGTGGAAGGGTGAAGTGAACCACACGAGGGGTGATGAACCTCGTGATAAATCACAAACTTAGAGCTAGGAGGGCTGGTCTCAACTAGGTTCTAAGCGCACAAGTCTCTCTTGAGAGAAAGCTCGTAGGGAAAAAGTTCTACTTTATTAATAATCAAAAGGTTGTCGAACTACAATGCTGGAAGGAGCCTTATTAATATGCTCGACAGCTTGACCTTCTAGGGTCGACTCAAACAAATAAAAGGAAAGTTTACAAAAGTGCACAAAAGGAAAAGATACAAAAGTGCATAACCGAAAAAGGACCTATTCCTAAAATGTTTTTGACTCAAAAATGTAAAGCAACTAGATCCTACCCTGCAAAACAGAAAGAGGCATATAATCGAATGTAAACTTACCTTAACTCACCTCACGGCCAAGAAATGGAAGGTGGCCGTCCTTGTGGCATGCACGCGCTTTGCTCCTAGTCTTCGACTTGGAGTAGGGTTAAATATCTTTGGGCCCTGACCTCTCTTGCCACTAAAGCCCAAGTCTCTGATGTTCCTTGTGTTTTTGAGAAGCCTTTGGACTCTAATTTGCTCTTCTGGCCCATTGTCCTTAGCTGCTCTTCCTCTAGAAGCTTGTCGACCCATAAGCTGAATTTGTGGAAGAGTGCTCTTGATCTGCTTCTTGTCATTGCTCCTGGAGGTACCACTGGTGTAGATACTTCCTCTAAGTGCATGTCCTGGAGCTGGTAGCTCATTTGGTCCGAGTCCTCTTGTGTAGAAGTGGAAGTGTGCGTGTACTCGGCTGGATGGCCTGTACCGGCTGGATTGTGCGCGGTACTGGCCGGAATGACTTCAGGACCGGCCAAGTTGATCCCAGAGTCGGCGGTGTCATCAGGGGGACCGGCGGTGTCATTCACGTCCCCATCAAGTGTGCCGGAAGCTTGGGCCTCTCCGCCGGCGATGTTGACTGGTCTGGTCCTATAGGTCGAAGGTCCGGCGGTACTGTCTGGTCCGGCAGGCGCGCCAGATGGTCCTGCTGTCTCGGGCAAGCTTCCTGGTCGGCCAGTCTGGTCTCCTGGCTGGATGTACGACCTGATGTCCTCATCAAGTGTCCTCTAGAACATAGAGCTCATCTTGAGTCCCACCACTTCCAAGTGTCTTACCACTCTAAATATCGTGAAATTTCACATTGTTAGGTCCAAAAGTAACATTGCAATTCAGGTCTTTAGTAGCCCTTTTGACCGAAACTAGGTTAGACTTAAACTTAGGTACAAAGAAAGCAGTATTTTCTTTGTGAAGTAGTCTTAATTTTCCGGTTCCTTCAATTGGAATACTCTTACCATCAGCTATAGTTACTTGTCCTAGACATGTTTCAATGTTCTTTAACAACCTAGCATTGCTAATCATATGGTGAGAAGCACCCGAATCCACTACCAACTTATGATCCGGTTTATCAAGCAATTTATGGGAGTAGATTGTGATACCGGAGAGTTTTGAGGCATAGGCCTTGATGAGATCCTCCAAGTCACTCTTCTTAGCATACTCCATGGATACATTCATAGCTAGCTCCCCTCCTTGGTTGGATGAACTTGCCGGTTCAGTCATAACTTTTTGAGAGATGTTAGCCTTTGAATCCTTGAACCGGTTTGGCTTGAGATGAGGATGAAGTATCCAGCACTTGTCCTTGATGTGGCCATTCCTCTTACAATGTTCACACATCACACTCTTCCTATCCTCTTGCTTAAACACGCTCTTGTTGGCCATGACTAGTTCTCCTTTTCCACCAAACAAACAAATGTTGTCTTGCTCCTTCTGAATCCGTGAGCACACATCTTCGAAATCAGGGAGTTTTGGCTCTCTTAGGATGGACTTAATCACATCCTTAAAGGCTGGATTTAGGTTGAGAAGGAGCCCAAATATCTTGTCTTGTTCCTTCCTTTCATTAAGCACCTTGGTCTCAACATGTCAAGCTCGGACCATGTTGATTGGAACTTGCCTAGGAACTTTGTGAACTCCATATCCTCTTGGTGTAGATCATTGAGAGCCTTCTTAACCTCATACACACGGCTGAGGTTTGAAACATCCCCATACACCCTCTTGAGAGTGTCCCAAAGAGACTTGGCGGTTTCACAATGTGAATAAGCTTCAAGAATGGATGGGTCCAATGAATTTTGGAGGAATCCAAGGACTGATTGATCTTCTTGGAACCACCTAGCTTCTTCTTTTTTTGTTGCCTCATCCTTCTTCTCCAAGATGGATCATCTATAGATGGAGTATTATCCTCCAAGATGTAATTCCAAAGTCCTTTGCCACAAATGGCTGTCTTGATGGTTCTTGACCATAATGTGTAGTTCAAGCCTTTGAGAACTACTGGTATCACCGTAGGTTTCAGGCTGGAACTGATTTGAACTGTATCCTCCGTTAATGGTTGAATAAAACTGTGAGTTTTTAGTTTAAAGGCTGAGAGATTTTTGACAGAATTTTAGATTAGAAACTGAGAGATTTGAGTAGAAAATATAAGAAAATGATCTTATGCTCTGATACCATGAAAGAATATTGAGATTAGAGAGGAGAAATGTGAAGAATTGAATCCAGAAACTCAAAGAAAAGCATGAGAAGATGAGAAAATGTCTTAGACTTCTAGAGAAGAATCTCCTAAGAGTTCAAACATACATTGAGTCTTTACAACCCTTTTCTAGAGGATTTACAATGTGAACACAAAAGAAAACGAATTCAAACTTGTGGATGAGATTGAATAGAGGAGGAGCTTGTCAACAACCAATGAGAAGAGAGGGGAAGAGTTGTAGACTGTCTCATGAATGTTTGGTGTGGTTACCAAGGCTGTGTGCAGCAGGCATGACTGTTTGGTGTGGTTACCAAGACTGTGTGCAGCATGGACATGTCTTTTTCACCTTGATTCTTCTTCCAAGGCAGCTATTTAACCATTTTAACCATGTGGTTAATAATAACTCCCTCCTTTTTCTTTTCTCTTGTTATTCAAACTAAATTTTCGTTGTCACACTTGCCTTGCAGGTCAAGATAGGTCTTATTTGATTTTCATATGTCAATAACTGCGTGATGCGATGCCTTATGCTTCATTTGAAAACCATTGCTCAATGAGCACCTATGATCAGTTTAGAATGATCATTTTAACTAGCTGATCAACTTGAAATGTCCATACTAAATAGTAATTAACATTTTATTTAGAGCTCAAAATAACATGAATCCAGCGCCCATGTTAATCTAACTCAATTTTCAATATCGTAACAATATTTGCGATTTAAAGAGATACAACAAAGCCTCCAAGTAATCCAATGTATCCCAAAATGAGTGATGCCATGCATTATGCTTCATTCACAGGCCTTTCCACAAGGAGAACCAATGATAAGCTTAGAAAGATCATTTTAATAGGCCGATCAACTTGACATGTTTGCTCTAAATCATTCGTAACTTTTGGTATAGAGTACAGAAAGACACGAGTCCAACACCCACGTTAATCTAGCAAAATTTTCTATCTTGTGACAAAATTTCAAACAGAAATAGCTACCAAAAATCCTCCAAGTAATCCAATCTATCCCAAACTGCTTGATGCAGTGCATTATTCTTTATTTGTAAACCATTGCTCAATGAGCATCAATGATCAATTTGAAATGATCATGTTAACTAGCTGATCAACTTGACATGTCCTCACTAAATCCTCTTCAACATTTCATTTAGAGCTCAAAATGACTTGAATCCAACGCCCACGTTAATCTATCTCAATTTTCAATATTCTAACAACATTTGAAATTAAAAGAGCTACGACAAATCCTCCAAGTAATTCAATGTATCCCAAACTGCGTGATGTCATGCATTATGCTTCATTTATAAGCCTTTACGCAAGGAACACAATTGATTAGTTTAGAGTGATCATTTTAACTGGCCAATCAACTTGACATGTCTGCACTAAATCGTTTGAAATTTGTGATTTAGAATTCAGAATGTCACGCTAGCTCAATTTTCTGTGTTTTAAAAAAGTTTAAAACCGAATAGCTACGACAAAGCTTTCAAGTAATCCAATCTATCCCACATTGTGTGATGCCATGGATTACACTTCATTTGTAAACCATTGCTCAATGAGCACGAATGATTAGTTTAGAATGTTTATTTTAACTAGCTGATCAACTTGACATGTCCGCACTAAATCGTCTTTAACTTTTGATTTAGAGTTCAAAATGACACGAATCCAACGCCCACGTTAATCTAGCTCAATTTTCTATATTGTGACAAAATTTAAGAGAAAAATAGCTATGAAAAAGCCTCTAAATAATCCAATCTACCCCAAACTGCATGATGCCTTGCACAATGTTTCATTTGTAAACCTTTGTTCATTGAGCACCAATGATCAGTTTAGAATGTTCAATTTAACTAGCTGATCAACTTGACATGTCCGTACTAAATCGTCTTTAACTTTTGATTCAAAGTTCAGAATGATACTAATCCAACACCCATATTAAGCTAGCTCAATTTTCTATATTGTGACATTTTAAGTTAGGACCGAGATAGCTACGACAAAATTTAAGACCGAAATACCTACGACAAAGCCTCCAAATATGCCATGGATTATGCTTTATTTATAAGCTTTTACTCAATGAGCACCAATGATCAGTTTATAATTATCATTTCAACTGGCTGATCAATTTCACATGTGCACACTAAATTTGACATGTGCACACTAAATTTGACATGTGCACACTGATCCGTAACTTCTGATTTAGAGTTCCGAATGAGACGAATCGAACGCCCACGTTAAGCTAACTCAATTTTCTATATTGTGACAAAATTTAAGAACGAAGTAGCTATGAAAAGGCCTCCAAGTAATCCAATATATCCCAAACAGCGTGATACTATGCATTACGCTTCATTTGTACGCCTTTAGTCAATGCGCACTAATGATCAGTTTAGAATGATCATTTTAACTAGCTGAGGAACTTGACATGTCCTCACTAAATCCTCTTTAACTTTTAATTTTGAGCTCAAAATGACATTGAGTCCAACGCTCACGTTAACCTAGCTGAATTTTCCATATTGATAAAACATTTGAGATCAAAGGAGTTACGACAAATCCTACAACTTATCCAATGTATCCCAAACAGCCTGATGTCATGCATTATGCTTCATTTATAAGCCTTTACTCAAGGAACAACAATGATGAGTTTAAAAACATCATTTTAACTGGCCGATCAACTTGACATATTATGCAAAATAATTCGTCCGTAATTATTGATTTAGAATTCAGAATGATACGAATCCTACCCCCCCCCCCCCCCACCCCCCCAAGTTAAGTTTGCTCAATTTTCTATATTGTGAAAAAAATTAAGACCAAAATAGCTATAGCAAATCCTCCAAGTAATCCAATCTATCCCAAACTGTGTGATACCATGCATTATGTATCATTTGTAAACTATTGCTCAATGAGCACCAATGATCAGTTTATAATGATCATTTTAACTAGCTGATCAACTTGACATGTCCGCACTTAAATTGTCTTTAACTTTTGACTCAGAGTTCATAATGCCACGAATCCAACACCCACGTTAAGATAGCTCAATTTTCTATATTGTAACAAAATTTAAGACTGAAATAGCTACGACAAAGCCTCTAACTAACCCAATGTATCTCAAACTGTGTGATGCCATGCATTATTCTACATTTGTAAACCTTTGCTGAATGAGCACCAGTTTTCATTTTAAAATGATCAAGTTAACTAGCTGATAACCTTGGCATGTCCGCACTAAATCTTCTGTAAACTTTTTATTTAGAGTACAGAATGAAATGAATCCAACACCTACGTTAAGCTAGCTCAATTTTCTATATTGTGACAAATTTTAAGACCAAAATAGATACGATAAAATCTCCAAGTAATCCAATGTATCCCAAACTATAGTATGCCATGCATTATGCTTCATTTATAAGCCTTTACTCAAGGAACTCCAATGGTTAGTTCAGAATGATCATTTTAATTGGCTGATCAACTTGACATGTACGCACTAAATCATCTATAACTTTTGATTTAGATTTTCAAATGACACGTATCCAATGGCCACGTGAAGCTAGATCAATTTTCTTTATTCTGACAAACTCTAAGACTGAAATAGATACAATAAAGCTTCCAAGTAATCTAATCCATCACAAACTGGGTGATGCCCTGCATTATGCTTCATTTGAAAACCTTTGCTGAATGAGCACCAGTGATCACTTTAGAATGACCATTTTAACTACTTGATCAACTTAACATGTCTGCACTAGAGCATGTTTAACATATGATTTAGAGCTCAAAATGACATGACTCCATCACTCACGTTAATCAAGCTCAATTTTTAATATTGTGACAACATTTAAAAATGAAAGAGCTACGATAAAGCCTCCAAGTTATCTAATATATCCCGAACTGCATGATGCCAGGCATTATGCTTCATTTATAAGCCTTTACTAAAAGAGCACCAATGACCAGTTTAGAATGATGATTTTAACTTGTCGATCAACTTGACATCTACGCCCTAAATCGTCCGTAACTTTTGATTTATAGTTAAGAATGACACGAATCCAATGCCCACATTAAGCAAGCTCAATGTTCTATATTGTAACAACATTTAAGACTTATAGAACTACCACAAAGCCTTCAAGTAATCCAATATATCCTAAACCGCGTGATGCCATGCATAAAGCCTCATTTATAAGCCTTTACTGAAGGAGCACTAATGATAATTTTAAAATGATCAGTTTAGAATGGTCAATTTAACTCGCCAATCAATTTGACATGTCCATACTAGATCGTGCGAACCTTTTGATTTATAGTTCATAGTGACATGAATCCAACGCCCACATTAAACTTGCTCAATTTTCTACATTGTGATGAAATTTAAGAGCCAAATTGCTACGAAAAATCCTCCAAGTAATCCAATCTATGCTCAGCTGCGTGATGCTATGCATTATGCTTCATTTGTAAACCATTGCTCAATGAGCACCAATGATGAATTTAAAGTTATCATTTTAACTAGCTGATAACCTTGACATGTCCGCACTAAATTATCTTTAACTTCCGATTCAGAGTTCAGAATGACACGAATCCAACCCCCATAGTAAACTAGATCAATTTTCTATATTGTGCTAAAATTTAGGACTGAAATATCTACGACAAAGCCTCTATGTAATCCAATATATCCCAAACTTCGTGATTCCATGCATTATGCTTCATTTGTAAACCTTTGCTCAATGAGCACCAATGATCAGTTTAGAATGATCATTTTAACTGGCTGATTATCTTGATATGTCTACACTAAACTGTGTTTAACTTTTGATTTCGAGTTCATAATGAAACAAATTCCAGCGCCAACGTTAAACTAGCTCAGTTCTCTATATTGCGACAAAATTTAAGACCAAAGTAGCTGCGACAAATCCTCTAAGTAATTCAATCTATCCCAAACTACGTGATGTCATCCATTATGCTTCATTTGTAGCCCTTTGCTCAATGAGAACCGGAGATCAGTTTAGAATGATCAATTTAACTAGCCAATAAACTTGACATGTCCGCACTAAATCGTCTGTAACTTTTGATTTAGTGTTTAGAATGACATGAATCCAACGCCTCCGTTAAGCTAGATCGATTTTCTATATTGTGAAAAAATTTAACACTGAAATAGCTACGACAAAACTTCCAAGTAATCCAATCAATCCCAAACTGCGTGATGCCTTGCATTATGCTTCATTTGTTAGCCGTTGCTCAATGAGCACCAATGATAAGTTTAGAATGATCATTTTAACTAGCTGATCATCTTTACATGTCTGCACTAGAACGTCTTTAACATGTGATTTAGAGCTCAAAATGACATGAATCGGTCACCCACGTTAATCAAGCTCAATTCTCTATATTGTGAACAAATTTAAGACCAAATTAGCTACCACAAAGCCTTAAAGTAATCCAATCTATCCTAAACTTCGTGATTGCCATGCATTATGCTTCATTAGAATGATCACTTTAGTGAAGGACCACTAATGATCAGTTTAGAATTGTCACTCTAACTGGCCAATCAACTTGACATGTACGCACTAAATCATCTGTAACTTTTGATTTAGATTTTCAAATGACACGTATCCAATGGCCACATTAAGCTAGGTCAATCTTCTATATTGTGACACCTTTTGAGACTTATAGAACTACCACAAGGCCTTCAAGTAATCCAATCTATCCTAAGTTGCGTGATGTTATGCATTATTCTTCATTTTTAAGCCTTTACTTAAGGAGCACTAATGATCATTTTAGAATGATCATTTTAGAATGGCAACTTCAACTGGCCAATCAAATTATCATGTCGGCACTAAATCATCCGAATATTTTGAGTTAGATTTCAGAATGACATGAATACAACACCCACGTTAAACTAGCTCAATTTTCTATTTTCTTACGAAATTTATGACCGAAATAGATACGACAAAGCATCCAAGTAATCCAATCTATCAAAACTGCGTGATGTTATGCATTATGCTTCATCTGTAGACCATTGCTCGATGAGCATCAGTGATGAGTTTAGAATGATCATTTTAACTAGTTGATAACCTTGACATGTCCGCATTAAATTGTATTTAACTTTTGATTATGCGTTCTGAATGATACGAATCCAACGTCCACGTTTAGCTAACTCAATTCTGACAAAATTTAAGACTGAAATAGATACGATAAAGCTTCCAAGTAATCTAATCAGTCCCAAACTGCGTGATGCCATGCATTATGCTTCATTTGAAAACCTTTGCTCATTGAGCACCAGTGATCACTTTAGAATGATCATTTTAACTAGCTGATCAACTTAACCTGTCCGCACTAGAGCACGTATGATTTAGAGCTCAAAATGACATGACTCAATCAATCACGTTAATCAAGTTCAATGTTTAATATTGTGACAACATTTAAAACTGAAAGAGCTACGATAAAGCCTCCAAGTAATCCAATATATCCCGAACTGCGTGATGCCACTAATTATTCTTCATTTATAAGCCTTTACTCAAAGAGCACCAATGATCAATTTAGAATGATCATTTTAACTTGTCAATCAACTTGACATTTACACCCTAAATCGTCCGTAACTTTTGATATATAGTTCAGAACGACACGAACCCAATGTCCACATTAAGCTAGCTCAATGTTCTATATTGTGACAACACTTGAGACTTATAGAACTACCACAAAGCTTTCAAGTAATCCAATCTATCCTAAACTGTGTGATGCCATACATAAAGCTTCATTTATAAGCCTTTACTAAAAGAGCACTAATGATAATTTTAGAATGATCAGTTTAGAATGGTCAATTTAACTCGCCAATCAATTTGACATGTCCACACTAGATCGTACAAACCTTTTGATTTAGAGTTCAGAATGACATGAATCCAACGCCCACATTAAGCTTGCTCAATTTTCTACATTGTGACGAAATTTAAGAGCGAAATAGCTACGAAAAAGCCTCCAAGTAATCCAATCTATCCTAAACTGGGTGATGCTATGCATTATACTTAATTTGTAAACCATTGCTCAATGAGCACCAATGATGAGTTTAAAGATCATTGTAACTAGCTGATAACCTTGACATGTCCGCACTAAATTATCTTTAACTTCTGATTCACAGTTCAGAAAGACACGAATCCAACGCCCATGTTAAGCTAGATAAATTTTCTATATTGTCCCAAAATTTAGGACTGAAATATCTACGACAAAGCTTCTATGTAAGCCATTCTATCCCAAACTACGTTATTCCATGCATTATGCTTCATATGTAAACCTTTGCTCAATGAGCACCAATGATCAGTTTAGAATGATCATTTTAACTGGCTGATCATCTTGATATGTCTGCACTAAGCTGTCTTTAACTTTTGATTTAGAGTTCAGAATAAAACAAATTCCAACGCCAACGTTAAGCTAGCTCAGTTCTCTATATTGAGACAAAATTTAAGACCAAAGTAGCTACGAAAAAGCCTCCAAGTAATTCAATCTATCCCAAATTACGTGATGCCATGCATTATGCTTCATTTGTAACCATTTGCTCAATGAGAACCGGAGATCAGTTTAGAATGATCAAGTTAACTAGTCAATAAACTTGACATGTCCTCACTAAATCGTCTATAACTTTTTATTTAGTGTTTAGAATGACATGAATCCAACACCCCCGTTAAGCTAGCTCAATTTTCTATATTGTGACAAAAATTAAGACTGAAATAGGTACGACAAAACTTCCATGTAATCCAATCAATCCCAAACTGTGTGATGACTTGCATTATGCTTCATTTGTAAACCTTTGCTCAATGAGCACCAATGATAAGTTTATAATGATCATTTTAACTAGCTGATCATCTTTACATGTCCGCATTAGAGCGTCTTTAACATGTGATTTAGAGCTCAAAATGACATGAATCCCTCACCCATGTTAATCTAGCTCAATTCTCTATATTGTGAACAAATTTAAGACCAAATTAGCTACCACAAAGCTTTCAAGTAATCCAATCTGTCCTAATATGCGTGATGCCATGCATTATGCTTCATTTGAATACCTTTGCTCAATGAGCACCAGTGATCATTTTAGAATGATCATTTTTACTAGCTGATCAACTTAACATGTCCACACTAGAGCACATTTAACATATGATCATTTTAACTAGCTGATCATCTTTACATGTCCGCATTAGAGCGTCTTTAACATGTGATTTAGAGCTCAAAATGACATGAATCCGTCACCCACGTTAATCTAGCTCAATTCTCTATATTGTGAACAAATTTAAGACCAAATTAGCTACCACAAAGCCTTAAAGTAATCCAATCTATCCTAAACTTCGTGATTGCCATGCATTATGCTTCATTAGAATGAACACTTTAGTGAAGGACCACTAATGATCAGTTTAGAATTGTCACTTTAACTGGCCAATCAACTTGGCATGTACGCACTAAATCATCTGTAACTTTTGATTTAGATTTTCAAATGACACGTATCCAATGGCCACATTAAGCTAGGTCAATCTTCTATATTGTGACACCTTTTGAGACTTATAGAACTACCACAAGGCCTTCAAGTAATCCAATCTATCCTAAATTGCGTGATGTTATGCATTATTCTTCATTTTTAAGCCTTTACTTAAGGAGCACTAATGATCATTTTAGAATGATCATTTTAGAATGGCAACTTCAACTGGCCAATCAACTTATCATGTCGGCACTAAATCATCCGAATATTTTGAGTTAGATTTCAGAATGACATGAATACAACACCCACGTTAAACTAGCTCAATTTTCTATTTTCTTACGAAATTTATGACCGAAATAGATACGACAAAGCATCCAAGTATTCCAATCTATCTAAACTGCGTGATGTTATGCATTATGCTTCATCTGTAAACCATTGCTCGATGAGCACCAGTGATGAGTTTAGAATGATCATTTTAACTAGTTGATAACCTTGACATGTCCGCATTAAATTGTATTTAACTTTTGTTTATGCGTTCTGAATACGAATCCAACGTCCACGTTTAGCTAACTCAATTCTGACAAAATTTAAGACTGAAATAGATACGATAAAGCTTCCAAGTAATCTAATCAGTCCCAAACTGCGTGATGCCATGCATTATGCTTCATTTGAAAACCTTTGCTCATTGAGCACCAGTGATCACTTTAGAATGATCATTTTAACTAGCTGATCAACTTAACCTGTCCGCACTAGAGCACGTATGATTTTGAGCTCAAAATGACATGACTCAATCACTCACGTTAATCAAGTTCAATGTTTAATATTGTGACAACATTTAAAATTGAAATAGCTACGATAAAGCCTCCAAGTAATCCAATATATCCCGAACTACGTGATGCCACGAATTATTCTTCATTTATAAGCCTTTACTCAAAGAGCACCAATGATCAGTTTAGAATGATCATTTTAACTTGTCAATCAACTTGACATTTACACCCTAAATCGTCCGTAACTTTTGATATATAGTTCAGAACGACACGAACCCAATGTCCACATTAAGCTAGCTCAATGTTCTATATTGTGACAACACTTGAGACTTATAGAACTACCACAAAGCTTTCAAGTAATCCAATCTATCCTAAACTGCGTGATGCCATACATAAAGCTTCATTTATAAGCCTTTACTAAAAGAGCACTAATGATAATTTTAGAATGATCAGTTTAGAATGGTCAATTTAACTCGCCAATCAATTTGACATGTCCACACTAGATCGTACAAACCTTTTGATTTAGAGTTCAGAATGACATGAATCCAACGCCCACATTAAGCTTGCTCAATTTTCTACATTGTGACGAAATTTAAGAGCGAAATAGCTACGAAAAAGCCTCCAAGTAATCCAATCTATCCTAAACTGGGTGATGCTATGCATTATACTTAATTTGTAAACCATTGCTCAATGAGCACCAATGATGAGTTTAAAGATCATTGTAACTAGCTGATAACCTTGACATGTCCGCACGAAATTATCTTTAACTTCTGATTCACAGTTCAGAAAGACACGAATCCAACGCCCATGTTAAGCTAGATAAATTTTCTATATTGTGCCAAAATTTAGGACTGAAATATCTACGACAAAGCTTCTATGTAATCCATTCTATCCCAAACTACGTTATTCCATGCATTATGCTTCATTTGTAAACCTTTGCTCAATGAGCACCAATGATCAGTTTAGAATGATCATTTTAACTGGTTGATCATCTTGATATGTCTGCACTAAGCTGTCTTTAACTTTTGATTTAGAGTTCAGAATAAAACAAATTCCAGCGCCAACGTCAAGCTAGCTCAGTTCTCTATATTGAGACAAAATTTAAGACCAAAGTAGCTACGAAAAAGCCTCCAAGTAATTCAATCTATCCCAAATTACGTGATGCCCTGCATTATGCTTCATTTGTAACCATTTGCTCAATGAGAACCGGAGATCAGTTTAGAATGATCAAGTTAACTAGTCAATAAACTTGACATGTCCTAACTAAATCGTCTGTAACTTTTTATTTAGTGTTTAGAATGACATGAATCCAACACCCCCGTTAAGCTAGCTCAATTTTCTATATTCTGACAAAAATTAAGACTGAAATAGCTACGACAAAACTTCCATGTAATCCAATCAATCCCAAACTGTGTGATGACTTGCATTATGCTTCATTTGTAAACCTTTGCTCAATGAGCACCAATGATTAGTTTATAATGATCATTTTAACTAGCTGATCATCTTTACATGTCCGCATTAGAGCGTCTTTAACATGTGATTTAGAGCTCAAAATGACATGAATCCCTCACCCATGTTAATCTAGCTCAATTCTCTATATTGTGAACAAATTTAAGACCAAATTAGCTACCACAAAGCTTTCAAGTAATCCAATCTGTCCTAAACTGCGTGATACCATGCATTTTGCTTCATTTGAATACCTTTGCTCAATGAGCACCAGTGATCATTTTAGAATGATCATTTTTACTAGCTGATCAACTTAACATGTCCACACTAGAGCACGTTTAACATATGATCATTTTAACTAGCTGATCATCTTTACATGTCCGCATTAGAGCGTCTTTAACATGTGATTTAGAGCTCAAAATGACATGAATCCGTCACCCATGTTAATCTAGCTCAATTCTCTATATTGTGAACAAATTTAAGACCAAATTAGTTACCACAAAGCTTTCAAGTAATCCAATCAACTTGACATGTACGCACTTATAAATCATCTGTAACTTTTGATTTAGATTTTCAAATGACACGTATCCAATGGCCACATTAAGCTAGGTCAATCTTCTATATTGTGACACCTTTTGAGACTTATAGAACTACCACAAGGCATTCAAGTAATCCAATCTATTCTAAATTGTGTGACGTTATGCACTATTCTTCATTTTTAAGCCTTTACTTAAGGAGCACTAGTGATCTTTTTAGAATGATTGTTTAAAATGGCAACTTCAACTGGCCAATCAGCTTATCATGTCGGCTCTAAATCGTCCGAATCTTTTGAGTTAGAGTTTAGAATGACATTAATACAACACCCACATTAAACTAGCTCAATTTTCTATATTCTTATGAAATTTAAGACCAAAATAGCTACGACAAAGCCTCCAAGTAATCCAATCTATCCCAAACTGCGTGATACTATGCATTATGCTTCATTTGTAAACAATTTCTCAATGAGCACCAATGATGAGTTTAGAATGATCGTTTTAACTAGTTGATAACCTTGACATATCCGCATTAAATTGTATTTAACTTTTGATTCTGAGTTCAGAATGACACGAATCCAACATCCACGTTTAGCTAGCTCAATTTTCTTTATTCTTACAAAATTTAAGACTGAAATAGATACGATAAAGCTTCCAAGTAATCTAATCTATCCCAAAATTAGTGATGCCATGCATTACGCTTCATTTGAAAACCTTTGCTCAATGAGCACCATTGATCACTTTAGAATGATCATTTTAACTAGTTGATCAACTTAACATGTCCACACTAGAGCACGTTTAACATATGATTTAGAGCTCAAAATGACATGACTCCATCACTCACGTTAATCAAGCTCAATTTTTATTATTGTGACAACACTTAAGACTGAAAGAGCTATGATAAAGCCTCCAAGTAATCCAATATATCCCCAACTGCGTGATGCCATGCATTATGCTTCATTTATAAGCCTTTACTCAAAGAGCACCATTGATCTGTTTAGAATGATCATTTTAACTTGTTGATCAACTTGACATCTAGGCCCTAAATCGCACGTAACTTTTGATTTATAGTTCAGAACGACACGAATCAAATGTCCACATTAAGCTAGCTCAATGTTCTATATTGTAACAACATTTGAGACTTATAGAACTACCACAAAGCTTTCAAGTAATCCAATCTGTCCTAAACTACGTGATGTCATGCATAAAGCTTCATTTATAAGTCTTTACTGAAAGAGCACTAATGATAATTTAGAATGATCAGTTTAGAATGGTCAATTTTACTCGCCAATCAATTTGACATGTCCACACTAGATCGTGCGAATGTCATGAATCCAACACTCGCATTAAACTAGCTCAATTTTGTATATTGTGAAAAAATTTAGGACTGACATGATCATTTTAACTAGCCGATAAACTTGACATGTCCTCCCTAGAGAGTTTTCAACATAATATTTAGAGCGCACAATGACATGAATTCATCGCCCACGTTAATGTAGCTCAATTTTTAATATTGTGACAACATTTGAGACTGAAAGAGTTATGGCAAACCCTCCATGTAATCCAATGTATCCCGAACTGCATGATGCCATGCATTATGCTTCATTTATAAGCTTTTTCTCAAAGAGCACCAATTATCAGTTTAGAATGATCATTTTAACTGGCCGATCAACTTGACATGTACGCACTAAATCTTTTGTAACTTTTAATTTAGAATTCAGAATGTATTAACTTGATATGTACGCACTACGTGATGCCAGGTTGCATGCTTCATTTGTAAACTACTGCTCAAGTAGCACCAATGATCAATTTAAAAAAATAATCATTTTAAATAGCTGATCAGCATGACATGTACGCACTAGATCGTCTTTAAGATATGATTTAGAGCTCAAAATTACATGAATCCAACGCCCACGTTAATATATCCTAATTTTCAATATTGCGACAACATTTGAGACTGAAAGAGCTATGACAATGTCTCCAAGTAAGATAATGTATCCCAAACTGCGTGATGCCATGCATCATGCTTAATTTATAAACATTTACTCAAGGAGAAGCAATGATCAGTTTAGAATGATCATTTTAAGTGGCCGACCAACTTGACATGTACGCACTAAATCGTCCATAACTTTCGATTTAGAGTTCATAATGATATGAATCTAACGCCCACATTAAGCTAGCTCAATTTTCTATATTGTGCCAACATTTGAGACTGAAAGAACAACCACAAAGCCTTCAAGTAATCCAATTTATACTAAATTTCGTGATTCCATGCATTATGCTTTATTTTTTAGCCCTTATTGAAGGAGCACTAATGATCAGTTTAGAATGATTAGTTTAACTGGCCAATCAACTTGACATGACCACACTAAATCGTCGATAACTTTTGATTTAGATTTTAGACTGACATTAATCCAACGCCCACATTAAGCTAGCTCAATTTCCTATATTGTGAGAAAATGTAAGACCAAAATAGCTACGAAAAAGCCTCCAAGTAATCCAATGTTTCCCAAACTGTGTGATGCCATGCATTATAAGCTTTTACTCAAGGAACACAAGTGATCGGTTTAGAATGATCATTTTAACTAGCTGATCAACTTGACTTGTCCGTACTAAATCGTCTTTAACTTTTGATTCAGAGTTCAGGATGACACGAATCCAACGCCCACGTTAATCTAGCTCAACATTTGAGACTGAAAGAACTACCACAAAGCCTTAAAGTAATCAAATCTATCATAAACTGCGTGCTGCCATGCATTATGCTTCATTTATAAGCCGTTACTCAAGGATCACTAACAATTATCTATATTGTGAAAAACTTTATGACTGAAATAGCTACACTAAAGCCTCCAAGTAACCCAATCTATCGCAATATGCTTGATGCCATGCATTATGCTTCATTTATAAGCTTTTACTCAATGAGCACCAATGATCAGTTTAAAATGATTATTTTAACTCGCCGATCAACTTAACATGTCCACACAATATCATACATAACTTATGATTTGGAGCTGAGGATGACACGAATCCTATGCCCTTGTTAAGGGAGCTCAACTTTCTATATTGTGATAAAATTTAGAACTGAAATGGCTATGGTGAAGCCTCCAAGTCATCAAATCTATCGCAAACAACGTGATGCCATGCATTATGCTTCATTAATAAGCCTTTGCTCAATGAGCACCAATGATTAGTTAAGAATGATCATTTTAACTCACCAATCAACTTGATATGTCTGCACCAAATCGTTCGTAACTTTTGATTATGAGATTAGTATGACACAACCCAACGCCCACGTTAAGCTAACTCAATTTTCTACCACAACAAAACCCAACCCAAAATTTAAGACTAAAATAGCTACGACAAAGCCTCCAAGTCATCGAATCTATCGCAAAATGCATGATGCCACACATTATTCTTCGTTAATAAGCGTTTACTCAATGAGCACCAATGATCAGTTTAGAATGATCATTTTGAACTAGCCGATCAAGTTGACATGTCCGCACTAAATCATGTATAACTTTGGTTGAGAGCTTAGAATGACACAAATCCAACGCTCACGTTAAGCTAGCTCAATTTTTTATATTGTGAAAAAAATTTATGACAGAATTAGCTACAACAAAGCGTCCAAGTAGTCCAATCTATCACAAACTTCTTGATGCCATACATTATGCTTCTTTTATAAGCATTTACTCAAGGAGCACCAATGATCAGTTTATAATGACCATTTTAATTGGCCGACAACCTTGACATGTCCGAACAAAATCGTCCGTACCTTTTGATTCAGAGATTAGAATGACACGAATCCAATGACTACGTTAAGCAAGCTCAAGTTTCTATATTTTGATAAAATTTAAAACTGGAATAGCTACGACAAATCCTCCAAGTAATTGAATCTATCGCAAACTGCGTGATGCCACACATTATGCTTCATTAATCGAATCTATTGTAAACTGTGTGATGCCACACATTATGATTCATTAATAAGCCTTTACTCAATGAGAACCAATGATCAATTTAGAATGATCATTTGAACTGGCCGATCAACTTGACATGTGCACACAAAATCGTCCGTAACTTCTGATTTAGAGTTTAGAATGGCACGAATCCAACACCCGCGTTAAGTGATTGATGCCTTGTTATATGGCCGTGACACTCTTAGACAGGTTGCAAGAAACTTAGGCGTGAAACTCGGCCTTAGGCTTATGAGGTGGGTTTTCTGGTGTGTGTGATGGGTGGTGGGGTGAGTTGAACCACACGAGGTATGAAGGTCCTCGTGAAAGATCACAAACTTAGAGATAGGAGGGCTTGTCTCGACTAGGTCTAAGCGGCAAGAGTTTTGTGGAAAAAACTCTCAGAAGAAAATACGATCTTTATTAATATCAAAACGTTTGTGGAACTACAATGATGAAAGAAGCCTTATTAAATGCCCTACAACTTGACCTTCTATGGTCGACCCAAAAGAAAAATGGGAAATTATAAAAGTGCATAAAGGAAAATTACAATATGGAAACAACCGAAAAAGGACAACTACTTCATTGTTCTTAGACAAAAAAATGGAAACTACTAGTTCCTACCCTGCAAAACAGAAAAAGCAATTTATAATTTGAAAACTTACCTTCTTACCTTTGGTTGAGAGCTTAGAATGTAAGTTGACATGTCCGCACTAAAGGTCTTGATGTACTCTATACACCTAGCATGTCTCCTCTTGTGGTTGGTTTGCCCTCTGAGGTGTTTGAGAGTCTCTTCACTCTGCAAACTCCTTAGACAACAAATAGTGTTGCCAAGTCTCCAAGGCTGGGACTACAGCATAGAGTTCCTTGTCATAAGTGAGGTACTTTAGTGAGGCCCCACCTAACTTCTCACGGAAGTATGCAACTGGTCGTCCTCCCTGGGTAAGAATTACGCCTATGTCATGCCTGAGACATCACACTCCACTTCAAATGTCCTGTTGAAATAGGGCAAGACTAACACCAGGGCGTGAGTGAGGCTATCCTTCAAGGCCTGGAACACCTTCTCTTGGGCTTCTCCCCAGCTGTACCCCACGTTCTTCTTCACAACTACCGTCAAGGGTGAGGCAATGCTGCTGAAGTTGGGCACGAATCTCCGGTAGAACCTGGCCAGGCTGTGAAAGCTCTTTACTTTGCTGATGTTACTTGGTGTTTGCCACTCCTGTATGGCTTGAATCTTCACCTCATCAACCTGTAAGTCCTGTGAACTAAAAACAAAGCGTAGGAAAAAAAGCTTATCAGTACAAAATGTGCACTTCTTGTGATTGCATAGAGATCTTCTTGTCGAATGGTCTTTAGCACCATCTGAAGATGTGTAATATGATCCTTAAGGCACTTACTGTAAAGTAGAATATCATCAAAGTATACAACAACAAACTTACTGATGTACGCCCAAAGAACTTGGTTCGTAATGCGCATGAAGGTGCTTGGAGCAATGGTCAAGCCAAATGGCATGAATGTCCACTCGTACAACCCACCCTTTGTCTTGAAGGCGGCCTTCCATTCATCGCCTTCCTTCATTCTGAACTGGTGGTACCCTAATGAGGACACCAGATCAAATGGTCGGCCATATCATGAAGATGGCCAACCAGATCGTGAATAAGGCCTGCCCGAGAAAGCCGGGCCGATAGTCCACTTGGCCGGGCCAAGCGGTACCGCCGGCCCGATGAGCAATAGGGCCGGGCCGACCAACTCCGCCAGCGAAGAGGCCCAAATGTCCGCCCCAACAAGCGGCGATGCGCCGGCACGCCTGATGTCACCGCCGGCTCACCTAGCATTCAGACCGGCTCTGACAACATTTCTGCTAGCTCAACCCGCGGCACAGCCGGCTCACGCGATAACACGGCAAGCTTAAGCTCCACACAAGGAGACTCTGACCAAATAACCAGCTAACTTCAGGGCAAGGATCTAGGGGAAAATTCTGCACCAATGGTACCACCAAGAGCTATGACAAGAAGCAGACAAGGGCACTCTTACACAAGTTCAGCTTGTGGGTGGAAAACCTCCTAGAAGACCAAAGAAAAGGAACAATGGGGAAAGAGTGCAATGATCAAGTCAAGGGCTTCTCAATTCATCAAAGTGCTCCAAAACCTTGGGCTCTCGTGGAAAAGGAGGTCAAGGCCTAACCATACATTACCTTACTTCAATTCCAAGATTAGGCGCGTGCAAGCAAGGTCGGCCACCTTCCATTTCTTGGCCAAAAGGTAGGAAGGTAAATTTTCAAATTATAAATTGCATTTTCTATTTTGCAGTGTAGGAACTAGTAGTTTTCATTTTTGTTGAGTCAAGAACAATTTAGTAGTTGTCATTTTTTGGTTGTTTCCATTTTGTAATTTTCCTTTATGCACTTTTGTAATTTTTTATTTTTTCTTTTGGGTCGATCTTAAGAAGGTCAAGCTGACGAGCATATTAATAAAACTCCTTTCAGCATTGTAGTTCGACAATCTTTTTCATAATTACTAAAGATTGTATTTTCTCTAAGAGTTTTCTTCACAAAACTCTTGTCGCTTAGACCTAGTCGAGACCATCCCTCCTAGCTCTAACTTTGTGATTTATCACGAGACCCTTCATACCTGTTGTAGTTCACCTCACCCCACCACCCATTACACACACCAAAAAACCCACCTCAGAAGCCTAAGGCTGAGTTTCTCGCCTAAGTTTCTTGCAACCTGTCCGACAGTGTCACGGCCATATATCAAGGCTTGTATCATTCTGGTATCGGAGCTTAAGCTTCTAAAACCAGGTTATCTCTATCCTTTGTTTCAGTTTATTTTAGTTTCGTGCATTAGTTAGTTTCATTAAAAATTCACATAAAAATCAACTGATTGTATCCTCTTCTCCTACACGCATCGCTAGGGTTAGGATCGATTTTGCTTGCATCAACTGTTTTTCTTTTTTTACTAAGTTATTGTTTCTACTAATTCTTAATGTAGAACAAAAAATTAAAATGATAAAATTACCCAAAAAATTTAGAAAGAAAATGGCTAAGAATCCTAAAAGATTGTACCATTAATTGTTTTTTTCCTTTTGCAAATTTTACTTTTTTCTATTTTGCCTTTTCTTCTAAGTTTTAACCTAGTATAAAAACTCACTCCTAAAGAAATTATTAGGAGCAACTCACCCTTGTTTTCTCTTGCAGCATACGATGGCAGAAAGAGGAAACTAGGATGCAACCGAGGCCATGATCACCATGTACGCCACACTTCAAACCCAACTCGCATCCATTGGAGAATGGCTTGAGCGTGTGAAACGGCCAGTAACATTCCAGACTATAAGAAACGTGAGGGCTGGCCATGACCCTTCTGAAGTTCCTGACCATCCTAGATCACGACCAGAACAGGAGGACCCCCACTTGGATGAAGATGAAGGCCCCCAGCCTCACCGCTATCACCCTAGGCCGAGAGGACCCCCACGACAGCCAGAAGAAGAAGGCAATGGCTACCAGCCATATGGTCATTACCAAAGGCGAAGAGTTCCTCCTAGACATCAAGAAGATGGAGACGACTACGCCTATAACCGGGTAAATCATCATGATGTTAAACTAACCCCTTCGAGTTTTGCAGGAAAAATAGACCTCGACGCCTATCTAGATTGGGAACAAAGAATGGATCCCATATTTGACTATTACAACCAACCAGGCCCTAGGAGAATGTCCATGGCAGTAGTACAACTCATGGAAAATGCCCTCATCTCGTGGGATCGTGAGGCTTCGGACCGTAGGAAAAGGACGCTAAGACCCATAGACTCATGGGTCGACATGAAGGACCTCATGAGGAAAAGTTTTATTCTTCCCTATTTCTATAGAGATTTGCAATGCTGTTTTTGTACTCTTAAGCAGGGAAAAGGCCAGTTTAGGAGTACTTTGAGGAGTTCGAGAGACTAAGGAATATGCTAGATCTCAATGATGATGAAGAATCATTGATGGCTCAGTTCTTGGATGGTTTGCAAGATAGGATCAGTCGGAAAGTAGAGAGGCAAATCTACAGTGACTTCAAGGATATATTCCACCTTTCTGTCCAGGCTGAACACACATCAAACGAAAGAGCCAAGACATATGCAACAGGCCAAAGATACATTGGGCACCAAGCAATGGCATCAAGCCAATGGACAAAGGCAAGGGCATTGAGATCGAGTCACAATTCAATAGCAAGGCTCCTGAACAAACCCGTAACCAGAGAGAGCCAAGTAAGTCTTTAAACCCTCAGAGATCACGTGACATCACTTGTTTCAAGTGTAAGGATCGCGGCCATATCTCAAGAGAGTGCTCCAACAACCGAGTCATGCTGACCACGCAGGCTGGAGAGTACGAGTCTCAAGATGAAGAAGAGCTAGAACCAGAAGCAGATTATGGAGACATAGAATACCTAGACGTGGGAGACGTACTGGTGAGATGGTGTATCCTAAGTGCAATGGTCGACCCCTCCAAGACCATTCAAAGGGAGAACATCTTCCACAGCCGGTGCACCATCAAAGGAAAGGTATGTAACCACATCATAGATGGTGGTTCTTGTACTAATATGGCCAGTGCATACATGGTTGATAAGCTAGGTCTTGAGAAGACTGAGCATCCCCTGCCATACCGGCTGAGATGGCTAGATGACAAGATAGAGCTCAAGATTCATGAGCAAGTAACAATACCATTCAGTGTTGGTCGATACCAAGACCAGGTCATTTGTAACGTGGTACCAATGCAAGCCGGCCACCTTCTTCTAGGAATGCCATGTCAATTTGACATGGATACAAGGAATGATGGGCGGACCAACTTGTACACCTTTGTACACGACAAAAGAAAGGTCAGCCTATCCCCTCTCACTCCTGCCTAGGTACATGAACTACTGTTTGAAATGAGTAAGGAGAAAAGTTTAATTAAATCAAACTTTCTCATTCAACCTAGTCATGTCCGGAGAGCTTTGGCCTCTACGGACTTGATGCTTCTAATTGTATTTAAGGAGTTTTTGAGTGCAAGAAAGGAAGAGATAGAATTACCTCCTCAAGTAGCAGCCCTCCTCAATCGAGTCCAGGATGTGGTTCCTGAGGAGATACCAGCAGGCCTCCCTCGCCTACACGGCATTGGGCACCAGATTGATCTCATGCCCGGAGAAGCCTTGCCCAACCGGCCAGCATACCGGATGAGCCCAGAGGAGTCAAAGGAACTTGAGAGGCAAGTCAACAAGCTCCTGGAGAAAGGCTATGTACAAGACAGCCTCAGCCCATGTGTCGTGCCAGTGTTATTGGTCCCAAAGAAGGATGAGACTTGGCGCATGTGCGTAGATTGTCGGGCCATCAACAACATCAGGGTCAAGTACCGACACCCCATACCCCGGTTGGGTGGAGCCACAGTCTTCTTAAAGATAGACCTCAAGAGTGGGTACCAACAGGTCAGGATGAAAAAAGCGATGAATGGAAAACCGCCTGCAAGACAAAACAAGGGTTGTACGAGTAGACAGTCATGCCATTTGGCTTGACCAATGCTCAAAACACCTTCATGCGCCTGATGAACCGAGTTCTTAGGGTGTACATCACTAAGTTTGTTGTTGTCTACTTTGAGGATATTCTAGTTTACAGTAAGTTTCTTCAGGGCCATATCACACATCTTGAGATGGTACTAAACACCATTCGAAAAGAAGAACTTTATGCCAGTCTCAAGAAGTGCACCTTTTGTACTGATAAGCTTGTTTTCCTAGGCTTTGTTTTGATTTCACAGGGCTTACAGGCTGATGAGGAGAAGATTCAAGCCATACAAGGGTGCCCAACACCAAGTAACATCAGCCAAGTAAGGAGCTTTCATGGCTTGGCCAGCTTCCAGCGGAGATTCTTGCCTAACTTCAGCAGCATTGCCTCACCCTTGACAGCAGTAGTTAAGAAGAACGTGAGATTTAGCTGGGGAGAAGCCCAAGAGAAGGCATTCTAGGCCTTGAAGGACAGCCTCACTAACGCCCCGGTCTTAGCCCTGCCCGATTTCAACAGAACATTTGAAGTGGAGTGTGATGCCTCATGCATAGGCATAGGTGCGGTTCTAACACAAAGAGGAAGGCCAGTTTTATACTTTAGTGAGAAGTTAGATGGGGTCTCACTAAACTACCCCACCTAAGACAAGGAACTCTATGCCCTAGTCCGAGCATTGGAGACTTGCAAAGACTATTTGTTGTCCAAAGAGTTTGTGATTCACACTGATCACGAAACTTTCTAACACCTCAGAGCGCAAACCAAACTCAAGAGAAGACATGCATGTGGATGGAGTACATCGAGACTTTCCTTACATCATCAAGTACAAGAAAGGTGAGGACAATGTGTTAGCCAATGCACTATCAAGGAGGTATATCTTGATATCAACCATGGAAGCAAAGATCCCTGGATTCGAGCACATTAAGGCCTTATACAAGGATGATCCTGATTTTTCTTAGTGTTACAAGGAATGTGGTACACGGAGTCATGGCAAATTCTATCTTCATGATGGATTCTTGTTCCGAGAAAGAAGGTTGTGCATACCTTAGTGATCTATACGAGAGCTTATCACCCGAGAATCTCAAGGAGGAGGTCTTATGGGCCACTTTGGTGTTGTCAAGACAATGGTCGTGGTCAAAGAACACTTCGACTGGCCACACATCAAGAGGACAGTAGAAGCCCACTGTGCAAGGTGTATCACTTGCAGGCGAAGTTCCGAGTCCACCCTCATGGGTTGTAACTCCCTCTACCTATACCCAGACATTCATGGGTAGACATCTCAATGGACTTCGTTCTATGCCTTCCCAAGATCAACCACAAACCATATTTGTAGTGGTAGACCATTTCTCTAAGATGACCCACTTCATACCGTGTGCAAACGTTAATGATGCCACACAAATGGCCACTACAAGAAAACATCAAATTCCCGACGAACAATTTCGTCGGCAATCCATTGAGAAGAGCAATTCTCGTATACTTTCCAACAATAATTCTCTGTCAACAATATTTCGTCGGAAATCAGTTTACGTTGGGAACAGATCGGGAATTACAGACGGTTTGGCGATAAAGGCTACCGTCGGAAACTTCCGACGGATAGACGATGGGTTCATGCCGTTGGCAAATACCAACGGATATGCGATGGATTTGTTCCATCGGAAATTCCCGACGTATTTGCGATGGATTTAGTCAGTCGGGCCGTCGACGTTTTCTGATGACCATTACCGGCGGGAATGTGAACCGATGGTGTATCCCGACGTTTTTCACCCGTCGGGAGTTAACCGACATATATCTGACGGAACTGTCCATCGGTAATTTCCAACAATGACATCCGTCGAAAATAACCAAATAATTGAAAAAAAAATTAGAATATTTTTTTTTAAATTATTAATTAAATATTTTTAAAATATATTTATTAAAAATATTAAAACAATTAATATTTATATTAAATTTAATTAATATTCTTAAATATTTTAAAAAATATTAATACATTAATAAAAATAATATTTCTAATTATAAGTATAATAATGATTTAATTGTTTTAAATCTACAAATTATATCGGAGGAGCAGGAAGAGAACGAGGAGTAAAAAAGTCATCGGAAAACTTGGTTCTCATCATTTGTACAATATTTTTAAGATTATTCATCTTTATCTTCATAGCCGTCATTTTTTCTTTTAGCTGTTTATTCTTCTTGTTTCTAGCCGCAGATGTTGCACCACCGGTATCTGAAACTCTCCCGAGTCCTCGATGACGACCCTTAAAAAATGATATTTCGTGTAAAAACAAAAAAATATTATTAAAAGGGTATTATAATATTAAATATAAAAATAAATAAAAACAAAAATCAAACTTACATCAAGAACGAGACGGTTAATCTCAGAACGAGGCAATTCGGAGACCGAAGATGAAGAACCAACTTGAGACTTTCGAGTTAAAATATCACTTTTTTTCATTTTTTCTATGATCTCACTAATGAGACCATTTTATATGTGACCAGTATTTTTGTTTGTGTTGACGGCCTCAATAAGTTGCAAGTGATCTGTAGGCGCTCCAAATTCTTGCGTCTTAAAGTAAAAAAATTCTAAATTAATAATTTTCAATTTTCAAAAACTCATAAATATAATTAATATAATAATTAATATATCAATCTATCCAAAACAGCATCATGCCTTGCATTGTGCTTAATTTATAAACCATTACTCAATGAGCATCAATGATTAGTTTAGAATGATCATTTTAACTGGCTGATCAACTTGACATGTATGTACTAAATCGTCCATTACTTTGGATTTAGAACTCTGAATGACAAAAATCCAAAGCCACGTTAAGCTAGCTCAATTTTCTATATTGTGACAAAATTTGAGATAGAAATAGATTCGAAAAAGTGTCCTAGTAATCTAATCTATCCAAAACTACGTCATGTCATGCATTGTGATTTATTTATAAGCATTTACTCAATGAGCACCAATGATCAGTTTGCAATGATCATTTTAAATGACCGATCAACTTGACATATCTTCACTATATCAACCGTAACTTTTGATTTATAGCTCAGAATGACCCGAATCCAATGTCCATATTAAGCTAACCCACATTAAGCTAGCTTAATGACGTTAAGCTAGCTTAATGACGTTAAGCTGTCTCAATTGGTAAATTATAAATTAAGCACAATGCAAGGCATGATACTGTTTTGTTTCCACTCTCTCATATGGCGGGAAAATTGTACTGCAGCCTCTTTTCTTCTTCTACCAATTTTGTGTTCATGTGATCCCAGTAAATTCTTGTTCCAAAATTTAATTATATATTACTAAAAATATTATTAAAAACTATTTAAAACAATTATATATTTAAAAATAAATTAACGTACCGCAAACGTGATGAACCAAATCTGACGTTCTTCGTCTGGAATATCTGTAAATTTGGTATATGGTTTGTTCAAAAGAGAATGAAGCATCTTTAATATAGATTTGCTTATTCCATTGTTTGAAATATCAAACCTACAAATTTTTATTAGAATAGCGTTAAAATAATTATTTTAAATATAATTATAGAAAATTTAATTTACCATGTCGAATTTCCTTGACGCCTCGAATCGAGAAAAGTAAAAAGTTCACGACCAGGCTGCTGAATCAATTATTCAATTGTCATTATTCGGAAAGAATCATTTGCAGATTCTGAAATTTGAGTTGGTATACAACTCGTAGTAGACGACTCACCACATCTTTGGTACTCTTGATACGATCTTAAAACATTATGATTGTGACATTTTATCAATCTATCTATATTTACTATTTGTCATTTTCTCTTTGAAACATTTTAAATTATTTAAATAATAATCAATCATTTTTATTTTAATGAAAATTGATTATAATCATTAAATCGAGTAAAAAATAACCGTGATTATGAAATCACGAAAATTTTAGAAAATTAAAAAACAATTTGATATTTTAAAATTATTAATCTTTAAAAAAATTTCAGAATTAAGTGGACGTTATTGTTTTACACAAATAATATATAAATCAATAATAATATTTGAAATATTGCTCTTATATTACATCCGATTAAGTTTAAAAATTCCAACTAAATGGTTTATAAACATGTGATTTGCTGCATTAGTTATTTCGTAGTCATTTAGCCTACCAAAACTTTATAAATCCGTAGCAACAAAAATAGATTTGCTACAAGCATTTCAAGTGCACATAATCAACTTTGTTCCAACAGTTTCTCCTTCAAGACATTGATCAATTAAAAGCTAAGCTCGTTCGACACAACAACGAACAAACCATTTGCATCAATAAATAAAACCGTAATCCAAATTATTTACATCAAATTGTACCAATCATACGAAGAAGACAATTTTGAGGTATTATATGTCGACAGATAATTAGTGATGGCCGTACCAGATGCTGCTACTCCTCTATAATATGAGAGATTTGGGGTTGCAATCTCTTCTACCTTATCTAGTCAGGGAGCAACACTACTAGAATATATGTTTTCACGTTTGTTTGTTTCACATGTTATATTATAACATTCAAAGAGTTCTTTAGATGTTTCTCTTAGTGATAGTCACCAATGGCCTCATTATAAGTATCTTTGATAAAGACCCGTTTTAAGAATAAAGATCAATATCAGTTTATTGGGAATCATTTAGTTAGCAAGTTTCTTATCTATGATGAAATATGATACAGTAAACTGTAAATTCGTGATATTTCACTACCCTTCATTGAATTATACAGATTGTAGTTGAAAACGAAATTACAGATTGTAGTTGAAAACGAAATTACAGATTGGTTACTTAGTGATTTTACTTAGAGAAGCAAAAAGATAAACGAAAACAAGTATAAATTTTCCATTAGTGATTTTTAACGGCGTTCCACGACTTTCAGAAGCAAAAAAACTTACATGATTTGCGACGACAGCAACGGAGGTGAAGAGGAAAGGCGATTTCCAGCGACGACAGCGGCGGGGAGGCGAAGAGGCAGAGAAGGAGAGAAACGCGGGAGAGAGAGGAAAAAAAACGGTCGTACGTTATATTAGATATTTCCGACAACAATTTTTGTCGGGAATCCATCGGGAATTTAATAAATATTTTCGTGAAAGCCCGCGTTTGGAATTACGTTTCCTGCGTATAATTTTAGGCCGTCGAAAAACCATCAGAAATATGTCGAATTGGTTAAAACCCGTGCATGTTCGACAAATAGTCTGCCCACGTTGCAATTGACGATTGTCCGATGGTTTTCCGACAGCGTTCCGACGTAGTTACCAAAACCGTCGGAAATCCGTCGGGTGAGGAAATCAATATTTCGAAAAAATATATATTTCGGCAGATAAATTTAAAAATGAATTCATAAATTAGATGATTGTCGACATTAATAAATTTACAGTTCTACAGTAAAAAGTCTATGATATGTTACCATTATTCTCTTAAACTTAAAAAGCAAAAAACAATTGTCTTAATTGTCTATAATTAATTTAAAATTTGTATCTCTTTCAATAGCTTCAAAGTAATAAAAATGTCACGTCACCAATTTAGAAAGGTGTAGCAAAGAAAAAAGTTCTACGTATATTTCCAATATTTTTCGGTTTAGTATAATTTATTCTAATTAAAATAATTTGAAATGAAGTATTATTAGAAAAAGATAATTTATATATAATTAAAGTATGGAAAAAATAAAATATTATTATCACAAATTTAATCTGAATCTGATAAACATTTCGAATTAGCTGAATTTTGGTCGTCAAATTTGCCAGTCTCTTTTTCTGAATCTTGAAACACGTTGTAATATCCGTTCATGGTGTCATCAACAACAAGGTTAACTTCAATAGAAGTTTCTATGGAACCTAAGTTACCAATTGTGCTTTGTTGCATAAGGTCTTGTTCAGTAATACCACATACCATTCTTCTCTATGATGTATTGAGATCACTATAATCCAAGGATCTTGCTTGGTCCTCACACGAGGATATAGAATGTAACAAACCTGGTGCACTTGTAATGCAAGTATTAAAGGATCATATTTTCGATGTCGGTACGAAAGTTGACAAATGTAACACTGAATTTGTATTCACGTTGACCCATGACAGGATCATACCAGTCATAATATAACATAATACACCTCAAATCAATAATTTCTGGATAGTAAACTTCTAATATTTTATGAAAAACATCGTTGTATACAATTTTTCCCGATTGAGGTGATACACCATAATTACAAGTTGTTTGTGAGTTTCCTTCGCGATGACTCTTAAAAGCATATCCACAAGTGCAGTACATTGGATAAGATTTTGCAGTAAATGTAGGACCATTCACCAACTCAACTAACCATGTGGGAAACGTTATCCCCCTATAAGGACCTGTAGTAACCTACAAAATAATTAAATGTAGACAATTATAAATACATAAAAATAGGAAGCTATTATTAGGTTTGACCAACTCATTCTCTCTGTAATCAACACGTATTTGTTCCATGTATATCTTGTTAATGATGAACAAAATAATTAACAATAAATTATAATAACAGTTAAAAACAAAATTTAATTGACCATGTCGAATTTCCATGACACCTCGAATCGAGAAAAGTAAAAAGTTCATGACCAGACTGCTGAATCAATTATTCAATTGTCATTATTCGGAAAGAATCATTTGCAGATTCTGAAATTTGAGTTGGTATACAACTCGTAGTAGACTACTCACCACATCTTTGGTACTCTTGATACGATCTTAAAATATTATGATTGTGACATTTTATCAATCTATCTACATTTACTATTTGCCATTTTCTCTTTGAAACATTTTAAATTATTTAAATAATAATCAATTATTTTTATTTTAATGAAAATTGATTATAATCATTAAATCGAGTAAAAAAATAACTGTGATTATGAAATCACGAAAATTTAAGAAAATTAAAAAACAATTTGATATTTTAAAATTATTAATCTTTAAAAAAAATTCAGAATTATGTGGACGTTATTGTTTATACACAAATAATATATGAATCAGTAATAATATTTGAAATATTGCTCTTATATTACATCCGAATAAGTTTAAAAATTCCAACTAAATGGTTTATAAACATGTGATTTGCTGCATTAGTCATTTCGTAGTCATTTAGCCTACCAAAACTTTATAAATCCGTAGCAACAAAAATAGATTTGCTACAAGCATTTCAAGTGCACATAATCCACTTTGTTCCAACAGTTTCTCCTTCAAGACATTGATCAATTAGAAGCTAAGCTCGTTCGACACAACAACGAACAAACCATTTGCATCAATAAATAAAACCGTAATCCAAATTAACTACATCAAATTGTACCAATCATACGAAGAAGACAATTTTGAGGTATTATATGTCGACAGATAATTAGTGATGGCCGTACCAGATGCTGCTACTCCTCTATAATATGAGAGATTTGGGGTTGCAATCTCTTCTACCTTATCTAGTCAGGGAGCAACACTACTAGAATATATGTTTTCACGTTTGTTTGTTTCACATGTTATATTATAACGTTCAAAGAGTTCTTTAGATGTTTCTCTTAGTGATAGTCACCAATGGCCTCATTATAAGTATCTTTGATAAAGACCCTTTTTAAGAATAAAGATCAATATCAGTTTATTGGGAATCATTTAGTTAGCAAGTTTCTTATCTATGATGAAATATGATACAGTAAACTGTAAATTCGTGATATTTCACTACCCTTCATTGAATTATACAGATTGTAGTTGAAAACGAAATTACAGATTGGTTACTTAGTGATTTTACTTAGAGAAGCAAAAAGATAAACGAAAAGAAGTAGAAATTTTCCATTAGTGATTTTTAACGGCGTTCCACGACTTTCAGAAGCAAAAAAACTTACATGATTTGCGAAGACAGCAACGGAGGTGAAGAGGAAAGGCGATTTCCAGCGACGACAGCGGCGGGGAGGCGAAGAGGCAGAGAAGGAGAAAAACGCGGGAGAGAGAGGAAAAAAACGGTCGTACGTTATATTAGATATTTCCGACAACAATTTTTGTCGGGAATCCATCGGGAATTTAATAAATATTTTCGTGAAAGCCCGCGTTTGGAATTACGTTTCCCGCATATAATTTTAGGCCGTCGAAAAACCATTAGAAATATGTCGAATTGGTTAAAACCCGTGCATGTTCGACAAATAGTCTGCCCACGTTGCAATTGACGGTTGTCCGATGGTTTTCCGACAGCGTTCCGACGTAGTTACCAAAACCGTCGGAAATCCAAATCAATATTTCGAAAAAATATATATTTCGGCAGATAAATTTAAAAATGAATTCATAAATTAGATGATTGTCGACATTAATAAATTTACAGTTCTACAGTAAAAAGTCTATGATATGTTACCATTATTCTCTTAAACTTAAAAAACAAAAAACAATTGTCTTAATTGTCTATAATTAATTTAAAATTTGTATCTCTTTCAATAGCTTCAAAGTAATAAAAATGTCACGTCACCAATTTAGAAAGGTGTAGCAAAGAAAAAAGTTCTACGTTTATTTCCAATATTTTTCGGTTTAGTATAATTTATTCTAATTAAAATAATTTGAAATGAAGTATTATTAGAAAAAGATAATTTATATATAATTAAAGTATGGAAAAAATAAAATATTATTATCACAAATTTAATCTGAATCTGATAAACATTTCGAATTAGCTGAATTTTGGTCGTCAAACTTGCCAGTCTCTTTTTCTGAATCTTGAAACACGTTGTAATATCCGTTCGTGGTGTCATCAACAACAAGGTTAACTTCAATAGAAGTTTCTATGGAACCTAAGTTACCAATTGTGCTTTGTTGCATAAGGTCTTGTTCAGTAATACCACATACCATTCTTCTCTATGATGTATTAAGGTCACTATAATCCAAGGATCTTGCTTGTTCCTCACACGAGGATATCGAATGTAACAAACCTGGTGCACTTGTAATGCAAGTATTAAAGGATCATATTTTCGATGTCGGTACGAAAGTTGACAGATGTAACACTGAATTTGTATTCACGTTGACCCATGACAGGATCATACCAGTCATAATATAACATAATACACCTCAAATCAATAATTTCTGGATAGTAAACTTCTAATATTTTATGAAAAAATCGTTGTATACAATTTCTCCCGATTGAGGTAATACACCATAATTACAAGTTGTTTGTGAGTTTCCTTCGCGATGACTCTTAAAAGCATATCCACAAGTGCAGTACATTGGATAAGATTTTGCAGTAAATGTAGGACCATTCACCAACTCAACTAACCACGTGGGAAACGTTATCCCCCTATAAGGACGTGTAGTAACCTACAAAATAATTAAATGTAGACAATTATAAATATATAAAAATAGGAAGCTATTATTGGGTTTGACCAACTCATTCTCTCTGTAATCAACACGTATTTGTTCCATGTATATCTTGTTAATGATGAACAAAATAATTAACAATAAATTATAATAACAGTTAAAAACAAAATTTAATTGAATGTACCTTTCATATTCCAAAACGTCATCGCAATTTGTCAAAATATACAAATACAAGTGATTTTGTTCCTCCTGTTATAGGCGTCGCATCTTCTCTTTTCCACTTAAACGTCCAATTTGTGCAAATATTTCTTGCACATACACTCGATATCATGGTTTTTGTCCTCCATCATCATGTCGTGCAACTCGTCTATTTTTTGTTTGGACTTGCGATGGAAAATAGTAGCTGGCGAAGTTAGATGTTTCTTCGTTAATACTTTGTGCGACGATTGAACCTTCAACACTGACAAGATTTTTAACTTTTTTCTTTAGGTGGAACATATATCTCTCAAAAGGATACATCCATCGGTACTGAATAGGACCTCCAAGCACTGCTTCTCTAGGGAGGTGAATAGGAAGATGCTCCATAACATCCAAAAACACTGGTGGAAATATTTTCTTTAGGTTACAAATGAGAACTGGTATTTTTTCCTACAAATTTCGGATATCGTCTGTAGTAAGTGATCTTGTACATAAATCTCGGAAAAAGCACCAATTCCTACATAAAAAGGGTAATATCATATAATATATGAAATTATGATTATTTATATATATAATAATGTAAACGTGACTACAATTGCTCCGTGGACGTTTTAGGCAGAAGATCACTAAAGGCAAATGGGAATAGTAGTGTTTGCATGACAACATGACAATCATGACTTTTCATCCCTGAAAATTTTCCTTCAATAGTATCGACACAATTACGAAGATTAGATGCGTATCCATTTGGAAATTTGATACTATGCTTAATCAAGTCAAAGAATTCGTCTATTGCATGAGCATCCAACCTGAAAGCGGAGACAATGATTTTCTATTTGACATTACATGTAGTTCTTTCTGGGAATAAATATATGGCAAATCCAATCTAGCATTCAAATGATCTTTTGTTTTTTCTTGGACATTTAGAACGGTATTCATTATGTTGTCAAAAAAAATTCTTCTCAATGTGTATAACATCTAGATTGTGGCACAACAAATGGTCCTTCCAATATGGTAAATCCCAAAATATGCTCTTCTTGTGCCAATGGTATTCGTCACAACCATCAATAGGGTAATGTCCATTACCTCCACATAAAGTCGTTCTCTCAGCACCAAAATCTCTAAGTTGAGTCATATAATTCCCGTCAAGAATAAGAGGTGGAGCATCAAAAAATGTTTTTTGTTTTTCCTAAACAATGTCGTGCTCCGACGATAGGGATGATCTTGTGGTAGAATCGACGATGACAATCAAACCAACTAGTCTTTCGTACGTGTTTCATTTGGAACGCATCAGTATTATCTTGATAATATGGTCATGCTAATCTTCCATGCATCGACCATCCTGATAACATACCATATGCTGGAAAATCACTTATGGCCCACATAAGTACTACTCGCATCAAGAAGTTATGTTGGTTGGAAACATTGAATGCTTCAACACCATTTTCCCATAATATTTTTAACTCATGAATTAGTGGCTGCAAGAAAATATCAAGCGATCACTTAGGATGCTCTGGACCGGGGACGAGAATTGTTAGAATCAAAAACTCTCGTTTCATGCACAAAGAAGGAGACAAATTATAAGGTGTCATGATAACTAGCCACAACGAGTATTGCCTCCCATGCTTCCTAAAAGGGTTGAATCCATATGTAGATAACCCGAGGTATACGTTCCTAGGCTCATATGCAAAACTAGGATAAACATGTTGAAAATGTTTTCATGCTTCTACATCCGAGGGATGCATAATTTCTCCATTCGAATTATGTTTTGCATGCCATCTCATAGGTTTTGCGGTGTGTTCAGATTGATATAATCTCTTTAACCTCTCCGTTAATGGCAAATACCATATCCGTTTATACAGAATAGGTACTCTGAAGCTTGTCTCTTGAAATAGAGGTTTGTGACAAAATCGACACTTCATGTGGTTTTCATCATTTCACCAATAGATCATGCAGTTGTCAATACATAAATCGGTCAACTGATATGGCAATCCAAGACCAGCTACAAGTTTTTGAACCTCGTAATATGAAGCAGGTGCAATATTATCTTCAGGTAATATATCTCTAACAAAATCAGCTATCGCATTCACACAATATTCAGTCAAGTTGAAATCCGTCTTTATCGTCATCAACCTGCTTGCAGCAAATAAATGTGAGAATCCATCTCCACATCCTTCATACAAAGGCTGCTTGGATGCATCTAACATATCAAAAAAATTTTGGGCTTCCAAATTAGGTTCCTATATTCTGCTACTATCTTCAATGTACGATTCTCTTTGTTCACGAAATGCATCATTCAGCATCTGAACAGTACCTCTGTTTATATCAACTTGTGATGCTGGTTCCTCTACCCTAACATTAGTACTATCTAACCTTTTTTGAAGTACTACCATAATATTGCATCGTTGCATCAATTTCTCCATGTGAATACCAAATTTTGTAACCCGACATAAATCCAGTTCTATACAAATGATTACGTACTTCTCTAACATAGGTTAATCTATGATTTCGACATTTAATACATGGACAATACATTTACCGTATTCTGATGTCATGCTATCGTTTGATACAAATGTCATGAACTCTTAACAGCTTGCGCAAAATTCATCAGTCAATTCCCCCGTTGTTGAATCATACCGAGGTTTATCCATCCACGATCAAAAATAATCATAAGAACCCGAAGAAGACATTTTCTTAAGATTTTTTGTTCTCGTGAAATTGTGAAGCAGCATAGCGTATCTATATTGAAAATTAGATGATTATCACGAATTTTAACAGATTATTACAAATTTTTAACAGATTATTACAAATTTTTAACAGATTATTATGAATTTTAAACACATAATCACAAATTTTTAATAGATTATTCTTAAGAATATTCCCGTTTCCGATGGATTTCCGATGGTTTCCGACCACTGCCGGATTTTTCCGACGAATAACCAATGATATTCGACCTTAGCCCATCGATATGTTCCCGACGGATTCGAGACGGATTCCAGAGGGATAGTAAAAATAACATTCCGTCGGGAAATAGTTGGAAAAAACCCGATGGTTTGTATTTTGTTGGTAATGTGCGATGGTTTTAACAGGATATCCCGATGCCTATGTTTTTGTCGGAAAACGGACGGAAAGCCGTTAGGTCTTACCATCAATTTCCCAACGGTAGTGCGAGCGTCGGGAATTACCGACTAGTCCTCCAAGTACTCCAATGAATCCTAAACTGCATGATGCCGTCCATTATGCTTCATTTCTAAGCCTTTAATCAAGGAGCACCAATAATTAGTTTAGAATTATCATTTTAAATGGCCGATCAACTTGAAATGTCCGCACTAAATCATCTGTTACTTTTGATTTAGAGTTTGGAATGACACGAATCCAACGCCCGTGTTAACCCAGCTCAAGTTTCTATATCTTGACAACATTTGAGACTAAAAGAGTTATGACCAAGCCTCAAAGTAGTCCAATGTATCCCAAACTGCGAGATGCCATGCATTATGCTTCATTTATAAGCTTTTAATGATTATTACCAAAATAAACTCCCTTAGTAGTCCGTCTGAAAACCATCGCACTAGCGTTGGAAAATTCCGACGGTTCTATTTCCGTCGAAAATGCCATCGGAAATATAAGTGGCAGAGCTATTTTTCAAGGAGATAGTGGACCTTCATGGAGTGCCAAGAACCATTGTATCAGACACAGACACCAAGTTCCCGAGCCACTTATGGAGGACCCATTGGAGAAAGCTAAGCACGAAGCTTCAAATCTCCACCACGTGCCACCCTTAGACAGATGGCCAAACTGAGGTGGTCAACCATACTCTATCTACTCTTCTCAGGACCACCCTTGGGAAGAACATCAAGGCATGGGTGGAGTGCCTGGCATTCATAGAGTTTGCCTATAACCCAGCAGTACACTCATCCACCAAGAAGACCCCATTTGAAGTTGTCTACAACTTCAACCCTCAAACACCCTTGGAGCAAACACCATTGCCACCAGCCGAGATGACCAACCTCAACAGATATTGTTCAAGGAGTAGCAATTATCAGTTTAGAATAATCATTATAACTGGCCGATCAACTTTACATCTCCGCGCACTAAATCGTCTCCAACTTTTGATTTAGAGTTCAAAACGACACAAATCTAACACCCATGGTAAGCTAGCTTAATTTTCCATAATGTGACAACATTTGAGACTGAAATAGCTAAGACAAAGCCTCCAAGTAATGTAATGTATCCCAAACTACGTGATGCCATTCATTATGCTTTATTTACAAGCCTTTACTAAAGGAGCCCCAGCTATCAGCTTAGAATGACCATTTTAACTCGCCGATCAAATTGACATTTCTGAACTAGATCGTTTGTAACTTTTGATTTAGAGTTCATAATGACACGAATCTAACCTTCACGTTAATCTAGCTCAATTTTTTATATTGTGACAACATTTGAGACTAAAAGAGCTACGACAAAGCGTGAAAGTAATCCAATTTATCCCAAACTGCGTAATGCCACGTATTATGCTTCATTTATAAACTTTTACTTAAGGAGCACCAATGATCAGTTTAGAATGATCATTTTAATTAGCCGATCAACTTGACATGTCCACACTAAATCGTCAGTAACTTTTTATTTATTGTTCAAAATAAAACGAATCCATCGCCCACATTAGGCTAGCTCTATTTCCTATATTGTGACGAATTTAAGACCAAAATAGCTATAATAAAGCCTTCAAGTAATCCAATCTGGCCCAAACTACGTGATGTTTTGCATTATACTTCATTTATAAGCCTTCACTCAAAGAGCACCAATGATCAGTTTACAATCATCATTTTAACTAGCCGATCAACTTGACATGTTCGCACTAAATCGTGCGTAACTTTTTTTAGAGTTCAAAATGACATGAATCCAATGCCCATGTTAAGCTAGTTCAATTTTCTATATTGTAACAGAATTTAAGACGAAAATAGCTATGATAAAGCATCCAAGTAATCCAATCTATGCAGAACTACGTGATGCCATGCATTATGCTTCATTTATAAGCCATTATTCAAGGAGAACCAATAATCAGTTTAGAATGACCATTCGAACAGCCCGACAACCTTGACATGTCCACAATAAATCATTTGTAACTTTTGATTTAGAGTTCATAATGACACAAATCTAACCTTGACGTTAAGCTAGCTAAATGTTTTTATATTGTGACAACATTTGACACTGAAAGAGCTACGACAAAGCCTCCAAGTGATCCAATTTATCCTAACCTGCGTGATGCCACACATTATGCTTCATTTATAAACTTTTACTTAAGCACCACCAATGATCAGTTTAGAATGTTCAGTTTAATTGGCCGATCAACTTGACATATCCACACTAAATCATCAGTAACTTTTTATTTATTGTTCAAAATAAAACGAATCCATCGCCCACATTAGGCTAGCTTTATTTCCTATATTGTGACGAAATTTAAGACCAAAATCGCTATGATAAAGCCTCCAAGTAATCCAATATATCCCAAAGTACCTAATGTTATACATTATACTTCATTTATAAGCCTTCACACAAGTAGCACCAATGATCAGTTTAAAATGAACATTTTAACAAGCAGATCAACTTGACATGTTTGCACTAAATCGTCCGTAACTATTTTTTAGAGCTCAAAATGACATGAATCCAACGCCCACGTTAAGCTAGCTCAATTTTCTATATTGTGACAGAATTTAAGACGAAAATAGCTATGATAAAGCATCCAAGTAATCCAATTTATCCAGAACTACGTGATGCCATGCATTATGCTTTATTTATAAGCCTTTACTCAAGGAGAACCAATAATCAGTTTAGAATGACCATTTGAACTGCCCGACAACCTTGACATGTCCACAATAAATCATTTGTAACTTTTGATTTAGAGTTCATAATGACACAAATCTAACCTTGACGTTCAGCTAGCTAAATTTTTATATTGTGACAACATTTGAGACTGAAAGACCTACGACAAAGCCTCCAAGTAATCCAGTGTATCCCAAACTACGTGATGCCATGCATTATGCTTGATTTGTAAACTTTTACTTAAGGACCACCAATGATCTGTTTAGAATGATCAGTTTAATTTGCCGACCAACTTGACATGTCCACACTAAATCGTTTGTAATTTTTGTTTAGAGTTCAAAATAACACGAATCCATCTCCCACATTAAGCTAGTTCTATTTTCTATATTGTAACCAAATTTATGACCAAAATAGCTATGATAAAGCCTTAAAATAATCCAATCTTTCCCAAACTACGTGATATTATGCATTATGATTCATTTATAAGACTTTACTAAACAAGCACAAATGATCAGTTTAAAATGATCATTTTAACTATCCGATCAACTTGACATATTCGCACTAAATCGTGCGTACCTTTTTATTTAGAATTCAAAATGACCCGAATCCAATGTCCACGTTGAGCGAGCTCAATGTTTTATATTGTAACAAAATTGAAGACCAAAATAGCTACGATCAAGCATCCAAGTAATCCAATCTATCCCAAACTACGTGGTGCCATGCATTATGTTTCATTTATAAGCCTTTACTAAAGGAGTACCCACGATCAGTTTAGAATGACCATTTTAACTGGCCGACAACCTTGACATCTCCGCAACAAATCGTTTGTAACTTTTGATTTATAGTTCATAATGACACGAATCTAATACCCACGTAAAGCCAGCTCAATTTTCTATATTGTGGAAACATTTGAGACAGAAAGAGCTACGAGAAAAACTCAAAGTAATCCAATGTATCCCAAACTGTGTGATGCCATGCATTATGCTTCATTTGTAAACTTTTACTTAAGGAGCACCAATGATCTGTTTAGAATGATCATTTTAATTGGCCGATCAACTTGACATGTCCGCACTAAATCGTCTGTAACTTGTTGTTTAGAGTTCAAAATAAGATGAATCCATCTCCCACATTAAGCTAGTTCTATTTTCAATATTGTAACAAAATTTATTACCAAAATAGCTACGATAACGCCTTAAAGTAATCCAATCTATCCCAATCTACGTGATGTTATGCATTATGCTTCATTTATAAGAGTTTACTAAAGGAGCACCAATGATCAGTTTAAAATGATCTTGTTAACTAGCCGATCAACTTGCCATATTGCACTAAATTGTGCGTAACTTTTTATTTAGAGTTCAAAATGACACGAATCCAACGCCCACGTTGAGCTACCTCAATTTTCTATATTGTGAAAAAATTTAAGACCAAAATAGCTACGATCAAGCATCCAAGTAATCTAATTTATCCCAAACTACGTGGTGCCATGCATTATGCTTTATTTATAAGCCTTTACTCAATTAGCACCAACGATCAGTTTAGAATGACCATGTTAACTAGCCAACAACCTTGACATGTCTGCAACAAATCGTTTGTAACTTTTGATTTAGAGTTCATAATGACACAAATCTAACCCCCATATTAAGCTAGCTCAATTTTCTATATTTTGGAAACATTTGAGACTGAAAGAGCTACGGAAAAGCCTCAAAGTAATCCAATGTATCCCAAAATGCGTGATGCATGCATTATGCTTCATTTATAAACTTTTACTTAAGGAGCACCAATGATTAGTTTAGAATGATCATTTTAATTGGCCGATCAACTTGACATGTCTGCACTAAATCATCTATAACTTTGTATTTAGAGTTCAAAGGACATGAGTCACACGCCCACATTAAGCTATCTCAATTTCCCATATTGTGAAAACATTTGAGACTCAAAGAACAATATTGTCTGTAACTTTTTATTTAGAGTTCAAATTGCACGAATCTATCAGCCACGTTAAGCTAGCTCTATATTCTATATTGTGACAAATTTAAAGGCCAAAATAGCTATGATAAAGCCTCTAAGTAATCCAATCTATCAAAACTACGTGATGCTATGCATTATACTTCATTTATAAGCCTTTACTCAAGGAGCACCAATGATCAGTTTAGAATGACCATTTTAACTAGCCCATCAACTTTGATATGTTCATACTAAATCGTCCGTAACATTTTATTTAGAGTTCAAACTGATACGAATCCAACGCTCACGTAAAACTAGCTCAATTTTCTATATTGTGATAAAATTTAATACCGAAATAGCTACGATAAAGCATCCAAGTAATCTAATATATCCCAAACTACGTGATGTCGTGCATTATGCTTCATTTATAAACTTTTACTTAAGGACCACCAACGATCTTTTTAGAATGATCAGTTTAATTGGCCGATCAATTTGACATGTCCACACTAAATCGTTTGTAACTTTTTGTTTAGAGTTCAAAACAACACGAATCCATCTCCTACATTAAGCTAGTTCTATTTTCTATATTGTAACAAAATGTATGACCAAATTAGCTATGATAACGCCTTAAAGTAATCCAATCTATCCCAAATTACGTGATATTATGCATTATGCTTCATTTATAAGCCTTCAAAAATGGAGCACCAATGATCAATTTAAAATGATCATTTTAACTATCCGATCAACTTGATATGTTCACACTAAATCGTGCATAACTTTTTATTTAGTGTTCAAAATGACCCGAATCCAACGTCCACGTTGAGCTAGCTCAATTTTCTATATTGTGACAAAATTTAAGACCAAAATAGCTACGATTAAGCATCCAAGTAATCCAATCTATCC
>CM032159.1:24513654-24550893 GCA_018901935.1 Pugionium cornutum
GGCGGTACTGCTTGGACCGGCAGGCATGCCAGATTGTACGGCTGTCTCGGGCAAGCTTCCTGGTCGGCCTGTCTGGTCTCCTGGCTGGATGTACGGCCTGATGTCCTCATCATTCCCTCCCTCTTCCGTAGGTTTTGTCCTCAAAACTGGTTCATCTGCATGGAAAGGGGCTAAGTCAGTAACATTGAACGTATTGGACACATTAAACTCACCTGGGAGCTCGATCCGGTAGACCTTGTTGTTGATCCTCTCGAGCACTTTGAATGGTCCATCTCCTTTTGGTGCTAGCTTGGAACTCCTTAGGTTTGGGAACCTCTCCTGCCGTAGGTGTAGCCACACCCAATCGCCTGGTTGAAAGATCACCTCCTTTCTTCCCTTGTTGGCATGAGTCACATACTGTCCGGTCCTCTTCTCCAAGTTTCCTGCTACCTTCTGGTGTAACCTCCTTATGAACTCTGCCTTGGATGCTCCGTTGAGGTTGGTCATCTCAGCTGGCGGTAGTGCCGTTTGCTCCAATGGGGTGAGAGGGTTGAAGTCGTATACTACTTCAAATGGTGTCTTCTTGGTTGCTGAGTGCACGGCTGGGTTGTAAGCGAACTCTATGAATGGCAGGCACTCCACCCAAGTCTTTAGGTTCTTCACTAGTGTAGTCCTGAGAAGAGTTGATAGTGTCCTGTTGACAACTTCAGTTTGGTCATCGGTTTGAGGATGGCAGGTGGTAGAGAAGAGTAGCTTCGTGCCTAGCTTTCTCCAAAGGGTCCTCCAGAAATGGCTGAGGAACTTGGTGTCCCTGTTTGATACGATGGTCCTTGGTACTCCATGAAGCCATACTATCTCCCTGAAGAACAGCTCAGCTGTTTGTGTGGCATCATTGACGTTGGCACATGGAATGAAATGTGCCATCTTGGAGAATCTGTCCACCACTACAAAGATTGCATCTTTGTGGTTGATCTTGGGCAGACCTAGAACAAAGTCCATTGAGATGTCCACCCATGGATGTGTAGGTATGGGCAGTGGGAGATACAACCCGTGAGGTTGCACTCGGGACTTTGCCTTCTTGCAAGTGATGCATCTTGCACAATGAGCTTCTACTGTCCTCTTGATGTGTGGCCAGTAGAAGTGCTCCTTGACCACTGCTAGAGTCTTGTCGACACCAAAGTGGCCCATGAGCCCTCCTCCATGAGCTTCTCAGATGATAAGCTCCCTTAATTATCCTTGTGGTATGCATAGCCTTCTCTCTCGGAACAAGAATCCCTCATGGATGTAAAACTTGCCATGACTCCCTGTGCCACACTCCTTGTAGCTCTCAGCAAAGTCAGGATCATCCTTGTATAGGTCCTTGATGTGCCCGAACCCTAGGACCTTTGCCTCCATGGTGGATATCAAGGCAAACCTCCTTGATAGTGCATCGGCTACCACATTATATTTGCCCTTCTTGTACTTGATGACGTACGGGAAGGTCTCTATGAACTCCATCCACCTGGCATGTCTCCTCTTGAGATTGGTTTGCCCTCTGAGGTGTTTGAGAGTCTCGTGATCAGTGTGGATCACAAACTCCTTGGACAGCAAGTAATGCTGCCAAGTCTCCAATCCTCGGACAAGGGTATAAAGCTCCTTGTCATAAGTGGAGTAGTTCAGTGAGGCACGACCTAGCTTCTCACTGAAGTATGCCACTGGCCTCCCTCCGTGGGTTAGCACTGCTCCTATGCCTATTCCAGAGGCATCACACTCCACTTCAAACGTCTTGTTGAAGTCGGGCAGGACTAGCATTGATGCATGTGTAAGGCTGTCCTTCAAGGCCTGGAATGCCTTCTCCTGAGCTTCTCCCCAGCTGAATCCCACGTTCTTCTTCACTACTGCCGTCAATGGTGAGGCAATACTGCTAAAGTTGGGCACAAATCTCCTATAGAAGCTGGCCAGTCCGTGGAAGCTCCTTACTTTGCTGATGTTGCCTAGTGTTGGCCATTCTTGTATGGCTCGAATCTTCTCTTCATCAACCTGTAGGCCCTGTGAACTTACAACAAAACCTAAAAAGAAAAGTTTATCAGTACAAAAGATGCACTTCTTGAGATTGGCATAAAGCTCTTCTAGTCGAAGGGTTTTAAGTACCATCTCAAGATGTGTGAGGTGTTTCCATAGGCACTTACTATAAACCAATATCTCATCAAAGTAAACCACTACAAACTTACTGATGTACGCCCTAAGAACTTGGTTCATAAGGCGCATGAAGGTGCTGGGGCATTAGTGAAGCCAAATGGCATGACTGTCCACTCGTATAGCCCTTGCTTTGTCTTGAAAGCAGTCTTCCATTCATCACCTTCCTTCATCCTGACCTGGTGGTATCCACTCTTGAGGTCTATCTTGGAGAAGACCGTGGCTCCACTCAGCTCATCTAGCATGTCATCCAGCCGTGGTATTGGATGCCGGTACTTGACTGTGATGTTGTTGATTGCTCGGCAGTCCACGCACATGCGCCAAGTCCCATCCTTCTTGGCAGTAGTAGCACTGGTACGGCACATGGACTGAGGCTCTCTCGAACATAGCCTTTAGCCAGGAGCTCCTTGACTTGCTTCTCAAGCTCCTTGGACTCCTCTGGACTCATCCGGTAGGCTGGCCGGTTGGGCAGGGCTGCTCCGGGCATTAGATCAATCTGGTGTTCTATGCCACGTAAAGGAGGCAAGCATGCTGGTATCTCCTCTGGAAACACATCCTGGAACTTGTTGAGGAGAGTTGCTACTTCAGGAGGAAGCTCTACCTGTTCTTTTTCTACATTCAACACTTCTTTGAAAACCATTAGTAACATTAAATCCTTCGAGGCTAAAGCTCTCCGGACATGGCTTGGTTGAATAAGAAAATTAGACTTGATAAGTTTCTTTTCCTTACTCATTTGGAGTTGTAGCTCATGTACCTGGGCAGGTGTAAGAGGAGCCAAGCTGACCTTTCTTTTGTCATGCACAAAAGTGTAGAGATTGGTTCGGCCATCATGCCTGGTCTCTTTGTCAAACTGCCATGGTCTTCGTAGCAGAAGATGGCCAGCTTGCATGGGCACCACGTCGCACACGACTTGGTCTTGGTACTTGCCCACACTGAATGGCACAGTGACTTGCTCATGGATCTTGAGCTCCACTTTGTCATCCAGCCATCTCAGTCTATATGGTCGAGGATGCCTTGTCTTCTCTAGACCTAGCTTATCAACCATATATGCACTAGCAACGTTAGTGCAAGAACCACCATCTATGATGAGGTTACATACCTTGCCCTTGATGGTGCAACGGCTATGGAGGATGTTCTCCCTTTGGATGGTCTCTGAAGGATCCACCATTGCACAGAGGATGCATCTAGTGACCAGCACTTCCCCCACATCAGGGTACTCAATGTCACCATACTCCTCTTCTGGTTCATAGTCCTCTTCATCTTGGGACTCATATTCTCCAGCCACCGTAATCAACATGACCCGGTTGTTTGGGCACTCCCTTGAGATGTGTCCACGGCCCCTACACTTGAAACAAGTGATATCACGTGATCTTTGAGGGTTAGAAGACTTACCAGGCTCTCTCTGGTCACGGGTTGGTTCAGGAGGCTTGCTCTTGAACCTTGACTCGATCTCTATGCTCTTGCCTTTGTCTACGGGCTTGGGCATGTTGCTTGGTGCCCAAGGTGTCTTAGGCTTGCTGCGGATGTCTTGGCTCTTACGTTTGATGTGCTGCTCAGCCTGACAGATAGGTGGAACAAGTCTTTGAAGTCATTGTAGATTTGCCTTTCCACCTTGCGGCTGATTCTTTCTTGGAGTCCATCCAAGAATTGTGCCATCAATGCTTCTTCATCATCATTGAGCTCCAATCTGTTCCTTAGCTTCTCGAACTCTTCATAGTACTCCTCTACTGATCTAGTACCCTGCTTAAGAGTACGAAAATGATGTTGCAAGTCTCTATGAAAGTAAGGTGGAACAAACCTTTGTCGCATGAGGTCTTTCATGTCGACCCATGAGTCTATGGGCCTCATTCTCTTCCTCCTTCTGTCAGATACCTCACGATCCCACCAGATGAGGGCATTGTCCGTGAGTTGTGCTACTGCCATTGAGACTCTCCTAGGCCCTGGTTGGTTGTAATGATCAAAGATATGATCCATTCTTCTTTCCCAATCTAGGTAAGCCTCGGGGTCTACTTTTCCTGCAAAACTAGGAGGAGTTAGCTTAACATCAGGATGAGTTACCCGGTTGTAGGCGTGTTCATCTCCATCCTCATGATGTCTAGGAGGCATCCTTGGTCTCTGGTGAAGACCATATGGCTCGAAGCCATCATCTTCTGCCTCTGGTTGCCGTGGAGGTCCTCTCGGCCTATGGTGATAGTTATGAGGTTGTGTGTCCTCATCTCCATCTGGCTGGGGTTCCTCCTGTTCGTGCCGTGTCCTAAGGTGCTCAGGACCCTCAGGACGGTCTTGCTCAGCTCTCACGTGCCTTATGGCCTGGAATCTCACAGGCCTCTCCACGCGCTCCAATCTCTCGCCTATGGATGCGAGTTGTGTTTGGAGTGTGGTGAACATGGCCATCATGGCCTCGGCTGCATCTCTATTTTCTTCTCCCATTGCGTACTACAAGGAAGAAAACAAGTTATGCTACTCCTAAATTTTTAGGAGGGTTCTCTTTTTATAAGTTATTCGAAAAAAATGCAAAAAGAAAAATTCTAAGGAATGGAAAATTCGAATAAAAGGAAAAAGGAAACTTTCTTGACAACTATTGCTAGCTGTCCAATTCGAAATCTTTTTATATTTTTCCTATTTTCTTTTGTTTTTCTTTTCTTTTTAATTTAACTTAAAATTAATGGAAATATGAATTAAACAAAAAGGAAACGTGAATGGCAATGCAAAAGTGAATCTAAACCCTAGTGATACACGTAGAAGGCTAGATGCTCTCGGTTTGGAGTTTGATGTTATTTTATTTGATTTTTCTTGAATGCGACTTAAACTAATGCAAGAACTAAAAACAAAACAAGCTAAAGGATAGAAACAACCTGGTTTAGGAGCTTTAAGCTCTGATACCAAAATGATACAAGCCTTGATTCAAGGATGTATGCGCGTGGGCTGTTTGGAGAAGTTTAGGTAAGAAACACGACCTTAGACTTCTTGGATAGGGGTTTTTGGGTTGGTATTCGATGGAACGGTGAAGTGAACCACACGAGGGGTGATGAACCTCGTGATAAATCACAAACGTAGAGCTAGGAGGGCTGGTCTCAACAAGATTCTAAGTGCACAAGATTCTTGAGAGAAAACTTGTTGGGGAAAAAGTTCTATCTTTATTAATATCAAAAAGGTTGTCGAACTACAATGCTTGAAGGAGCCTTATTAATATGCTTGACAGCTTGACCTTCTAGGGTCGACTCAAATAAGAAAAGGAAAACTTACAAAAGTGCACAAAAGGAAAAAATACAAAAGTGTATAATCGAAAAAGGACCTATTCCTAAAATGTCTTTGACTCAATAAAAGTAAATAGTCTAGATCCTACCCTTCAAAACAGAAAGAGGCATATATTCGAATTGAAACTTACCTTAACTTGCCTCATGGCCAAGAAATGGAAGGTGGCCATCCTTGTGGCATGCACGCGCCTTGCTCCTAGTCTTCGACTTGGAGTAGGGTTAAGAATCTTTGGGCCCTGACCTCTCTAGCCACTAAAGCCCAAGTCTCTGATGTCCCTTGTGTTGTTGAGAAGCCATTGGACTCTTCCTTGCACTTTTGGCCCAATGTCCTTAGTCGATCTTCCTCTAGGAGCTTGTCGACCCATAAGCTGAATTTGTGGAAGAGTGCCCTTGATCTGCTTCTTGTCATTGCTCCTTGAGGTACCGCTGGTGTAGAGACTTCCTCTAGGTGCATGTCTTGGAGCTGGTAGCTCATTTGTTCTGAGTCTTCTTGTGTAGAAGTGGAAATGCGCATGTACTCGGCTGGATCGGCTGTACCGGCTCGATTGTGCGAGGTATTGGCCGGAATGCCTTCAGGACCGGCCAAGTTGATCTCGGAGTTGGTGGCATCACCAGAGGGGCTGGCGGTGTCATCCACGTCGCCACCAAGTGTGCCGGAAGCTTGGGCTTCTCCGCCGGCAATGCTGGTTGCTCTGGTCCTTGTGGTCGAGGGTCCGGCGGTACTGCTTGGGCCGGCAGGCATGCCAGATGGTCCGGCTGTCTCGGGCAAGCTTCCTGCTCGGCCAGTCTGATCTCCTGGCTGGATGTACGACCTGATGTCCTCATCAGTTGTCCAGGTGGTAAATGTAAAGAAATATGGCTCTCCGAAAAAGAATACAAATATGCACATGCATATGTTTTGCGGAATTGTGAATATTTTCGGCCACTAGAGAGGTAAATACTATGAAAAAATTGCATTTATTAAAGTTCAATTTCATTGTATCAAGAAATATATATTACTTTTTCATATTTACTTTTGTTGCATGATTCATGATAACATTCGATGTACGTATCCATATCTTTCGGAAGATAACATTTCATCAAAAAGAGAGGAAGAGTTCCACATATGGGTTCGAGATTATGTATGTTTAATTAATTGACATGTATATTATATTAAATTTATTAATTTTGAAATACTAACTTTATATATATATGATCGTAGGTAAGTGCATGCACTTTCACAAATCCATGCATCTTTCCGATATGGGCTCAAGAATTATTTCAAGGGCCGATGAATAAAGCGTAAACTTGGTCGATCTATTTTACAAGAGGTTATATGTTCCACGCGAAAAACATGGATATAGGAGAAAGACATGTAACAACGGCATTTGTGTCAAGGGAGACTGATTTCTACGGGATTTTAACAGATCTCATTCAACTTGAGTATGTCGGCCTCCTAAATTTGGAGATCACGCTTTTTAAAAGTGAGTGGTACGATCCTACGCTTTTGAAAGGTACTCAGAAGTCGGAAAATGGCATCGTTGATGTCTGATCATCGGGGAAATACTACAAATACGAACCATTTATTCTAGGTACGTACGTAAATATTTAACTATAATTAATTTTGTTAAAAATATATAACTAATTTATATTTCATTAATTATGATGTACCAGCCTATCAAGCAGATGAAGTTTGTTATATTTCCTATCCGCATGCCAAATCATAATCAAAACAAATATGGCTCAGTGTTGTGAAAGTTAATCCTAGATCTAACATTTTGGGGAAATACAAAAACAAAGACAATATTGGCATGTTGCAACAAGAAAATGATGAAGAGGTAATGGTTGTTCAAGAGGTAGAAGTAGATCGTTTGGTCGATAGAGTTAATCATACCGAAGAAATTGATTTTGATGTCGGAGCTGCCAAACTATAAGATGAATTTCAATGTAATATATCATCTTCAAATGATGCCGAGGATGAAGAAATGTAATAAATATATTTAATGTTAAGTATTTTTGACATTGATGTTTATATAATTCAATTTATTCACAAAAACAATATAATTAAGGTTTTATGACACTAATTGTGACTGCTTTGCCACCACTTTGCCACTGCATTGGGAATGTTGTGGCAAATCAGTCACAATTATTACTTGTGGTCGCAAATCAGTCACAAAAAAGCGATTGATTTGCGATGGGTTTTGCAACCACATATGTTGTCGCAAAATAGTGGCAAAATTTGTTATTGAAAATCAGTCGCAAATGTAGTCACCAATTATTTATCGCAAATCAGTCGCAAATTGTACTACTATTACCATGGTCGCAAATCAGTCATAAAATTGCGACTGATTTGTGACTACATAGATTTGCGACTACATTGTGTGGTCGCAAAATGGCTGTTTTCTTGTAATGCACGCATTATGCTTCATTTGTAAACCTTTGCTCAATGAACACTATTTCACTTGCCCATCAACTTGACATGTTCGCACTAAATCGTCCGTAAATTTTTTATTTAGATTTCAGAATGACACGAATCCAACGCCCGCATTACGCTAGCTAAATTTTCTTTATTGTGACAACATTTGAAACTAAAATAGTTACGACAAATCCTTCAAATAATCATATATATCCCAAACTGCATGATGCCATGCATTATGCTTCATTTATATGCCTTTACTCAAAGAGCACTAATGATAAGTTTAGAATGATCGTTTTAACTAGCCAATGAACTTTACATGTACGCACTAAATCTTTCTTAAATTTTGATTTAAAGTTCAGAATGACACGAATTCAACACCCACATTAAGCTAGCCCGATTTTCTACATTGTGAAAACATTTGAGACTAAAAGAGGTACGACAAAGCCTCCAAGTAATCCAATCTATACCAAACTACGTGATGCAATTCATTATGCTTCATTAATAATTCTTTACTCAAGGAGCACATATTATCAGGTTAGAATGATCATGTTAACTGGCCGATCAACTTGACATGTCCAAACTATATCGTCTGTAATTTTTGATTGAGAGTTCAGAATGATTCGAATCCAATGCCCATGTTAAGCTAGCTCAATTTTATATATTGTGAAAACATTTTTGATTGAAAGAGCTATGACAAAGTCTCCAGGTAATCCAATCTATCCCAAACTTCGTGATGCCATGCATTATGATTCATTTATACGTCTTTACTTAATGAGCACAATTGATGAATTTAGTATGATCATTTTAACTAGCAGATCAAGTTGACATGTCCACACTAAATCGTCTTTAACCTTTAATTCAAAGTTCAAAATGACATGAATCCAACGCCCACGTTAAGTTAGCTCAATATTCCATATTGTGAAAATATTTGAGACTGAAAGACCTACGACAAAGCCTTCAAGTAATCCAATCTATCCCAAACTGCGTGATGTCATGCATTATGCTTTCGTTATAACCGTTTACTCAAGGAGCACCAATTATCAGTTTTGAATGATCATTTTAATTGGCCGATCAACTTGACAAGTCCGCACTAAATCGTCCGTAATTTTTGATTTAGAGTTCATAATGACATGAATCCAATGCCAACGTTAAGTTTGCTCAATATTATATGTTATGAAAAAATTTAAGACAAAAATATCTATGACAAAACCTCCAAGTAATCCAATCTATCCCGAACCCCATGATGTCATGCATATGCTTCATTTATACGCCTTTACCTAATGAGCACGAATGATCAGTTTAGAATGATCATTTTAACTAGCTGATCAACTTGGTATGTCCGCACGAAATCGTATTTAACTTTTAATTTAGAGCTCAAAATGAGATGAATCCAACACCCATGTTAGGCTAGCTCAGCTTTCCATAAGTAAAAACATTTGCGACTTAAAGAGATTCAACAACGTCTCAAAGTAATCCAATATATCCCAAATTGCGTGATGTCATGCATTATGCTTCATCTGTAAACCTTTGCTCAGTGAGTACTAGTGATCAGTTTAGAGTGTTCATTTTAGCTGGCCAGGCAACTTGACATGTACACAGTAAATTGTTCGTAACTTTTGACTTATATTTCAGAATGACACAAATGCAATGCCCAAATAAAGCTAGTTCTATTTTCTATATTGTGAAAACATTTAAGACCAAAATAAATAGGAAAAAGCCCCTTAGTAATCCAATGCATTACGCTTCTTTTATACACTTTTACTCAATGAGCCCCAATGATCAATTTAGAATGATCATTTTAACTAGTAGATAAAGTTGACATGTCCGCACTAAACTGTCTTTAACTTTTAATTAAGAGTTCAAAATAAAAAAAATCCAACACCCACGTTAAGTTAGCTCAATATTCCATATTGTGTCAATATTTGAGACTGAAAGAGGTACGACAAAGCCTCCAAGTACTCCAATCTATCCCAAACTGCGTGATGCCATGCATTATGCTTTAATTATAACCATTTACTCAAGGATCACCAATGATCAATTTAGAATGATTATTTTAACAGGCCGATAAACTTTACTTATTCGTACTACATCGTCCGTAACTTTTGATTTAGAGCTTAGAATGCCAAGAATTCAACGCCAATGTTAAGGTAATTCAGTTTTCTATATTGTGACAAAATTTAAGGCTGAAAGAAATATGAGAAAGCCTCAAAGTAATCCAATATATCTGAAACTACATGATGCTAGGCATTATGTTTCATTTGTAAACCTTTACTCTATGAGCACCAATGATTAGTTTAGAATGTTCATTTTAACTAGCCAATCAACTTGACTTGTCCACATAAATCGTCCGTAACTTTTGATTTACATTTCAGAATGACACGAACCCAATGCCCAAGTAAATCTAGCTCAATTTTCTATATTGTGAAAAAGCTTAAGACAGAAATTGCTACGACAAAGCCTCCGAGTAATCCAATCTTTCCCAAACTTCATGATGTCATGCATTATGCTTCATTTATAAGCCTTTACTTAAGGAGCACCAATGATCAATTTAGAGTGATCATTTTAACTAGTTGGAAAACTTGACATGTCCGCAATAAATCGTCTTTAACTTTAAATTTAGAGCTCAAATATAGTTGAATCCATCGCCCACGTTAGGCTAGCTCAGTTTTCCATATTGTGACAACATTTGAGACTGAAAGAGCTTCCCCAAAGCCTCAAAGTAATCCAATATATCCCAAACTGCATGATGCCATGCATTATGCTTCATCTGTAACCTTTGATCAATGAGTACCAGTGATCAGTTTAGAATGTTCATTCTAACTGGCCGAACAACTAGACATGTCCACAATAAATTGTCCATAACTTTTGATTTATATTTCAGAATGACACAAATAAGCCAAATAAAGCTAGCTCTATTTTGTGTATTGTGAAAACATTTAAGACCGAAATAGCTATGCCAAAGCCTCCAAGTATCCAATCTCTCACAAAATGCGTGAAACCATGCATTATGCTTCTTTTATACGCCTTTACTCAATGAGTACCAATGATAATTTTAGAATGATTATTTTAACTAGTAGATCACGTTGTCATGTTCGCACTAAACTACCTTTAACTTTTAATTCAGAGTTCAAAATGACATCAACCCAACACCCACATTAACTTAGATCAATATTCTATATTCTGACAATATTTGAGACTGAAATAAGTACGAAAAAGCCTCCAAGTAATCGAATCTTTCCCAAACTGCGTGATGCAATGCGTTATGCTTTCGTTTTAAGCCTTTACTCAAAGAGCACCAATGGTCAGTTTAGAATGATCATTTTAATTACCAGATCAGCTTGACATGTCCGCACTAAATTGTCTTTAATTTTTTATTTGGAGTCAAAATGACATTAATCCAATGCCCAATTAAAGATAGATCAATTTTCTATATTGTGACAATATTTTAGACTGAAAAAGCTATGACAGAGCCTCCAAGTAATCCAATCTGTCCTAAACTGCGTGATGCAATGCATTGTGCTTTCATTATAAGCGTTTACTTAATGAGCACCAATGATCAGTTTATAATGATCATTTTAACCAGCAGATCAAGTTGACATGTACGCACCAAATTGTCTTTCACTTTTAAATTAGATTTCAAAATGACATGAATCCAATGCCCACGTTAAGTTATCTCGATATTCAATATTGTGACAATATTTGAAACTGAAAGAGGTATGACAAAGCCTCCAAGTAATCCAATATATCCCAAACTGCTTGATGCAACGCATTATGCTTCATTTGTAAACCTTTTCTCAAGGAGCACCAATGATCAGTTTAGAATGATCGTTTTAACGGGTGGATGAACTTGACATATCCGCACTAAATCGTCCATAACTTTTGATTTAGGGTTCAGAATGACACAAATCCAATGCCAACGTTAAACTAGTTCAAATTTCTTTATTGTGACGAAATTTAATACCGAAATAGCTACGACAAGGCCTCCAAGTAATCCAATCTATCCCGAATTGCATGATGCCATGCATTATGCCTCATTTAGATGTCTTTACTCTAGGAGCACCAATAAACAGTTTAGAATAATCATTTTAACTAGCTGATCAGCTTAACATGTAGGCACTAAATCGTCTTTAAACTTTTAATTTATAGCTCAAAATGAGATGAATCCAATGCCCACGTTAAGCTAGCTCAATTTTCCATATTGTGACAACATTTGAGACTGAAAGAGCTACAACGAAGCCTTCAAGTAATCCAATATATCCCAAACTGTGTGATGCCATGCATTATGCTTCATTTGTAAACCTTTGCTCAATGAGCACCAATGATAAGTTTAGAATGTTCATTTTAACTAGCTGATCAACTTGACTGTCCACATTAAATCGTACGTAACTTTTGATTGACATTTCAGAATAACACGAATCGAACGCCTAAGCAAATCTAGCTCTATTTTCAATATTTGACAACGTTTAAGACCAAAATACCTATGAAAAAGCCTGCAAGTAATCCAATCTATCCCAAAGTGCGTGATGCCATGCATTATGCTTAATTTATATGCTACTCAATGAGCACCAATGATCAGTTTAGCATGATCATATTAACTAGCAGATCAAGTTGACATGTACGCACTAAATCGTTTCTAACTTTTAATTTCGAGTTCGAAATGACATGAATCCAACGCCCACGTTAAGTTATCTCTATATTCCATATTGTGACAATATTTGAGACTGAAAGAGAGGTACCACAAAGCCACCAAGTAATCCAATCTATCCCAAACTGCTTGATGCAATGCATTATGCTTCATTTTTAAACATTTTCTCAAGGAGCACCAATGATCAGTTTCGAATGATCATTTTAACTGGTCAACCAACTTGACATATCTGCACTAAAGCATCGTTAACTTTTGATTTAGAGTTCAGAATGACACGAATCCAACGCCAACGTTAAGGTAGCTCAATTTTCTATATTGTGACAAATTTAAAACCGAAATAGCTATAAAAAGGCCTATAAGTAATCCAATCTATCCTGAATTGCGTGATGTCAGGCATTATGCCTCATTTATACGCCATGATTTAATGAGCACCAATGATCAATTACGCCATTACACTTAACATGTTCGCACTAAATTGTCTTTAACTTTTAATTTAGAGCTCCAATTGAGATGAATCCAACGCCCACGTTACACTAGCTTAATTTTCCATATTGTGACAACATTTGAGACTGGAAGAGCTTTGACAAAGCCTTAAAGTAATCCAATATATCCCAAATTGTGTGATGCCATGCGTTATGCATCATTTGTAAACCTTTGCTCAATGAGAACCAATGATCAGTTTAGAATGTTCATTTTAAGTAGCCAATCAACTTTACATGTCAGCACTATATCTTCGTAACTTTTGATTATTATTTTACATACTTAAAATATAAAATATGTTTAATCGTATATACATGATAATGTTAGATGAACTTTTCGTGATAAAAGTTTTGCAAGTATAAAAGGGAGGAGCCTTTCCATAAAAATATGGCATTAATTGCTTTTCATGCCCGAGAACTTCAGTTCACCCATATATCCAGACTAGAGTGCGGATGATTTGGCCTCGAATTCAGAAATGTTAGAAACAAGTACTCTTTCTTCATACACATATCCGGTGTCAAGTTATATGAAGTGATAATCACCGGCCATAATGAATGATTTCAAGACATCCCAAATGAATTGAACCCATGAGTACATAAGCCAACATAAAAATTTTGAGATTCAGTAGCAAATCTTGGATGTAGATATTGAAAATTTTTCCACTCCGCAGCATCAAATGGACTCCGCAGCATCTAGTGTGCCACGTCATTGCCTCTGCGATTTTTTTGCTTTGATACATTCTCTTAAGTTTGTCGCCTATAGGTAAATACCACATACAACTGAACGGTATTCTCATCCTGCCCTCGCTAGGCTTATATCGAGGGGACTCGCAAAATTTTCATTTTTCCCATTTCTCATCTTATTTCCAAAAGATCTACAATTGTAAATACACACGTCATTTGTATAAAACGGGAGCCCTAAATTTTGCATCAGTTTTTGGTTTCATAATATGAACCCGTTGCCTGATTCTCCACGCGCAAATATTATGTAAACAGCTCCGCCCTAGAATCCATGCATTTTTTTAGTAGATTAAAAGCAGACTTAATGTTCATGAACTGAGCAACTAAAGATAACTGTGAGTGCCATTCATGACAACCATCATACAATGGATTTTTCGCAGTTTCTAACATATTGTAAAAATTTTGTGCTTCTAAATTTGGTTCTTCTACATTATTATATTCTTCCTCGTTATGAGTATAGTACTCATCAGTCGTACTCTCATGAAATGCATCCGTCACGATTTCAACATATCTATTACCGGATGTACCAACTGTTTTTTCACTAGTGCCACATGTACCTCCCTGATTTCTTTGGACATCACTCCGACGACTCGTCCCTAACTGAACATTCAGCTCTTCTCCATGTTTATACCAAATATAATAATTTGGCATAAATCCTCGACTACATAGATGATTCCATATTTTCCGTCCCGGAATATATATATATATATATTAGATTTTGCCCCTACTTTGCCACTACTTTGCGGCCACAACAGTGTAGTCGCTTAAAAGCCGGTATACCTACCATGCACACATTTTTTTATTTTGTGACTGAAGAGCCACTCCAAATGTGGTCGCATATTTTACGACCAATATGCGACCACCAAGTGCTTCTACCACACTCAGTCGCTAATTTGCAACGGATTAGCGACAGCCAACACCAGTCGCAAATTAGTCTATTATTAGTCGCGAAATGATTGCGTATTGCGACCAATATGCAACTACTGTTTTCAGTCCCAATTTTGCGACCAATTTGTGACTACAACTCTATAGTCGCAAATTGGTCGCAAAACCGTGGCAAACGTAGTCGCAAAATTTGCGACCACATATGTAGTCGCAAAATACAGTGGCATTTTGGCAGTTTTCTTGTAGTGGAAAGTGTTACTACAAAGCCTCCAAGTAATCCAATGTATCCCAAATTGCATGATGCCATGCATTATGCTTCATTTATAAGCCTTTAATCACGGAGCACCAATGATTAGTTTAGAATGATCATTTTAACTCGCCGACTAATTTGACATGTCCGCACTAAATTGTATGTAACTTTTGATTAAGAGTTCAAAATGACATGAATACAACACCCATGTTAAACTAGTTCATGATTCTATATTGTGGTAAAATTTAAGATCACAATAGCTACCACAAAGCCTCCAAATATTCCAATCTATCCCAAACTGCGTAATGTTATGCATTGTGCTTCATTTTTACGGCCTTACTCAAGAAGACAAAATGATCAGTTTAGAATGATCATGTTAACTAGCTGATCAACTTGACATGTCCACATTTAATCGTCTTTAACTCTTTACTTAGAGCTCAAAGGGATATGAATCCAACGCCCACGTTGAGATATCTCAATTTTCCATATTATGACAACATTTGAGAGTTAAAGAGCTATTACAATGCCTCCAAGTAATCCAATGTATCCCAAAATAAGTGATGTCATGCAGTATGCTTCATTTATAAGCCTTTAAACACGGAGCACCAATGATCAGTTTAGAAAGATCATTTTAACTGGCCGAACAATTTTACATGTCGGCACTAAATCGTATGTAACTTTTGATTTAGAGTTCAAAATGAAACAAATCCAACACTCATGTTAAGCTAGCTCAATTTTCTACATTTTGAAAGAATTTAAGATGGAAATAGCTACGACATAGCGTCCAAGTACTCCAATCTATCCCAAACTGCATTATACTTCATTTATATGCCCTTAACCAAGGAGCAAAAATGTTCAGTTGAGAATGATCATTTTAACTCGCTGATCAACTTGACATGTAGGCACTAAATCATTTTTAACTTTTTATTTAGAGCTCAAAATGATATGAATCCAACGTGCACATTAAGCTAGCTCAATTTTTTATGTTGTGACAACATTTCATACTGAAAGAGCTACTACAAATACTCCAATTAATCCAATGTATCCCAAAATGCGTGATGTCATGCACTATGTTTCATTTATAAGCCTTTACTCAAGGAGCACCAATGATCAGTTTAGAATGATCATTTTAACTGGCTGATCATCTTGACATCTCCCCACTAAACCGTCCTTAACTTTTGATTTAGAGTTCAGAATGACACGAAATAGCTACGACATCTCTATTGTGACAATGTTTAAGATCGAAATAGCTACGACAAAGCCTCCAAGTAATCTAATGTATTATAAACTGCGTGATGCCATGCAGCTTCATTTATAAGCCTTTAATCATGGATCACCACTGATCAGTTTAGAATGATCATTTTAACTGGCCGAACAACTTGACATATCCGCACTAAATCGTATGTAACTTTTAATTTCGAGTTCAAAATGACACGAATCCAACACCCAAGTTAATCTAGCTGAATTTTCTGTATTGTCAGAATATTTAAGATCAAAATAGCTACGAAAAAGCCTACAAGTAATCTAATCTACCCCAAACTGCGTGATGTTATGCATTATGCTTCATTTATACTCCCTTACTCAAGGAGGAAAAATGATAAGTTTAGAATGATCATTTTAAATAACTTATCAACTTGAAATTTCCGCACTAAATCGTCTTTACCTTTTGATTTAGAGCTCCGAATGATATGAATCCAACGCCCACATTAATCTATCTCAATTTTCCATAATTTGACAACATTTGATACTAAAAGAGCTACGTCAAAGCCTCCAAGTAATGCAATGTATCACAAAATGCGTAATGCCATGGATTATGCTTCATCTATAAGCCTTTACTCCTGGAGTAAACAATGATCAATTTAGAACGATAATTTTAATTGGGCGATCAACTTGAAATCTCCGCACTACATCGTCTGTAACTTTTGATTTAGAGTTCAGAATTACACGAACACAACACCACGTTAAGCTAGCTCAATTTTCTATATTGTGACAACATTTGAGACTAAAGGAGCTACTACAAAGCCTTCAAGTAATCCAATGTATCCCGAATTGCGTGATGTCATGCATTATGCTTCATTTATAAGCCTTTACTCAAGGAGAACCAATTTTCAGTTTAGAATGGCCGATCAGCTTGACATGTCTGCACTAACTCATCCATAACATTTGATCTAGAGTTCAAAATGACAGGAATTGAATGCCCACAGTAAGCTAACTCAATTTTCTATACTGAGAGAAATTTTAAACCGAAATAGCTACGACAAATCCTCCAAGTAATCCAATCTATACCAAACTGCGTGATACCATGTATTATGCTTCATTTATTAGCCTTTACTCCCGGCGCACCAATGATCACTTTAGAATGATCACTTCAACTGCCGATTAATTTGACATGTCCGCACTAAATTGTATGTAACTTTTGATTTAGAGTTCAAAATGACACGAATTCAACACCGACGTTAAGCTAGCTCAATTTTCTATATCGTGACAAAATTTAAGATCAAAATAGGTACGAGAAGGCCTCCAAGTAATCCAATCTATCCCAAACTGTGTGATGTTATGGATTATGCTTCATTTATACGTCCTTACTCAAGAAGAAAAAATGATCAGTTTAGAATGATCATTTTAACTAGCTGATCAACTTGATATGTCCACACTAAAATTGTCTTTAATTTTGCATTTAGAGCTCAAAATGATATGTATCCAACATCCACGTTGAGGTATCTCAAATTTCCATATTGTAACAACATTTGAGAGTGAATCAGCTACTACAAAGCCTCCAAGTAATCCAATGTATCCCAAACTAGGTGATGCCATCCAGTATGCTTCATTTATAAGCCTTTAATCAAGGTGCACCAATGATCATTTTAATTGGCCAAACAACTTGACATGTCCGCACTAAATCGTATGTAACGTTTGATTTAGAGTTCAAAATGACATGAATCCAACACTCATGTTAAGCTAGCTCAATTTTCTATATTGTGAAAATTTTTAATATCATGGCATACCATCAAAGTAATCCAGTATATCATAAACTGCATGATGTTATGCATTATGCTTCATTTATATGCCCTTACTCAAGGAGAAAAAATGTTCAGTTTAGAATGATCATTTTAACTAGCTTATCAACTTGACATGTATGCACTAAATCGTCATTAACTTTTTATTTAGAGATCAAAATGATATGAATCCAATGTGCACATTAAGCTAGCTCAATTTTTATAATGTGAGAACATTTGAGACTGAAAGAGCTACTACAAATCCTCCAAGTTATCCAATGTATCCCAAACTGCGTGATGCCATGCACTATGTTTCATTTATAAGCCTTTACTCAAGGATCACCAATGATCAGTTTAGAATGATCATTTTAACAGACTGATCAACTTGACATTTCCCCACTAATTCGTCCTTAACTTCTGATTTAGAGTTCAGAATGACCCGAATCCAATGTCCATCTTAATCTAGATCACTTTTTTGTATTGTGACAAAGTTTAAGACCAAAATAGCTACAACAAAGCCTACAAGTAATCCAATATATTCTGAACTCCATGTTGACATGCAGTATGCTTCATTTATAAGGCTTTAATCACGGAGCACCAATAACCAGTTTAGAATGATCATTTTAACTGGCAGAACAACTTGACATGTCCACACTAATTCGTATGTTACTTTTAATTTAGAGTTCAAAATGACACGAATCCAACACCTAAGTTAAGCTAGCTCAATTTTCTTTATTGTAACAAAATTTAAGATCAGAATAGCTAAGACAAAGCCTCCAAGTAATCTAATCCACCTCAAGCTGCGTGATGTTATGCATTATACTTCATTTATGCACCCTTACTCAAGGAACAAAATTGATCAGTTTCGAATGATCATTTTAACTAGATGATCAACTTGACATGTTCGCACTAAATCGTCTTTAGCTTTTGATTTAGAGCTCAAAATGATTTGAATCTAATGCCCACATTGACCTAGCTCAATTTTCCATATTTTCACAACATTTGAGAATGAAAGAGCTACTACAAAGCCTCTAAGTAATCCAATGTGACCCAAAATGCGTAATGCCCTGCATTATGCTTTATCTATAAGTCTTTACTCATGGAGCAACAATGATCAGTTTAGAATAATCATTTTAACTGGCCGATCAACTTGACATCTCCCCACTAAATCGTCTGTAACTTTTGATTTTGAGTTCAGAATGACATGAATACAACGCCACGTTAATCTAGCTCAATTTTCTATATTATGACAACATTTAAGACTGAAGGAGATACGACAAAGCGTACAAGTAATCAAATCTATCCTGAACTGCGTGATGCCATGCATTACACTTCATTTATAAGCCTTTACTGAAGGAGATCCAATGATAAGTTTAGAATGATCATTTAGCTGGCCGATCAACTTGACATGTCCGCACTAACTCATCCGTAACTTTTGATCTAGCGTTCAAAATGACAGGAATTCATCGCCCTCATTAAGCTAGCTCAATTTGAGAGAAAATTTAAACCGAAATAGCTACGACAAAGCCTCTAAGTAATCCAATCTATCCCAAACTGCATGATATCATGTATTATGTTTCATTTATTAGCCTTTACTGAAGGAGCACCAATGATCAGTTCAGAATGATTATTTTAACTAGCTGATCAACTTACATGTCCACACTAAATCGTCTTTTACATTTGATTTTGAGGTCAAAATGACAAGAGTCCAACGCTCACGTTAAGCTTGCTCTATTTTTCATATTTTGACAACATTTGAGACTGAAAGAGCTATGACAAAGCCTCCAAGTAATCCAATGTATCCCAAACTGCGTGATGCCATCCAATATGCTTCATTTATAAGCCTTTAATCATGGAGCACCCATGATCAGTTTAGAATGATCATTTTAACTGGCCGATAGACTTGACATGGCCGCCCTAAATTGTCCGTAACTTTTAATTTAGTGGAAAAGGGAAGACGCGACATGATGATGGACGAGAAAAACCAAGCTATCCAGTGTATGTGCTAGAAGTCTTTGTACAAATTGGACGTTTTAGTGGAAAAGGGAATATGCGACGCCTATCACAGAAGGAACACAATCACTTCATGTGTATATTTTGACAAATTGCGATGATGTTTTGGAATATGAAAGGTACATTCAATTAAATTTTGTGTAGTTCTTATTATAATTTATTGTTAATAATTTTTTTTCATAATTAACAGCATATACATGGAACAAATACGTGTTCATTATTCAGATTACACAGAGAATGAGTTGGTCGAACTTAAAAAAGCGAATTTGCAAGATGGTTGCACTTTTATCTTGGTGTTACCACAATTACGTAATTTCTAATAATAGTTTCCTATATATATATAAATATATATAATTGATTGCATTCAATTATTTTGTAGGTTACTACATGTACTTCTAGGGGGATAACGTTTCCCACATGGTTAGTTGAGTTGGTGAGTGGTCCTACATTTACTACAAAATCTTATCCAATGTACTGCACTCGTGGATATGCTTTTAAAAGTCATCGCGAAGGAAACTCACAAACAACTTGTAATTATGGTATATCATCTCAATCTGGAGAAATTGTATACAACAGTGCTCTTCGTGAAATATTAGAAGTTCACTTTTCAGTAATGATTGATTTGAGGTGTATTGTGTTCTAATGTGACTGGTATGACCCTATCATGGGTCAACGTCAAGAATAGTTTGGTGTTACATCTGTCCACTCTCGTAACTGACATCAAAAATATGATCCTTTTATACTTGGATCACAAGTGGACCAGGTTTGTTACATTCGATATCCTCATGTGAGGAACAAGCAAGATATTTGGATTAAAGTGACCTCAATACATCCTAGAGAAATGGTATGTGGTGTTACCGAGCAAGACCCTATGCAACAAAGCACAATTGGTAACTTAGGATCCATAGAGACTGCTCTTGAAGTTAACCTTGTTGTTGATGATACCACGAACGAGATTACAACATGTTTAAAGATTCAGAATAAGAGATTGGCGAGTTTGACGATGAAAATTCAGCTACTTTGGAATGTTCATCAGCTTCAGATTAAATCTGTGATAATAATGTTTTAATTTTTGTGATACTTTATTTTAGAGATCAATAATATTTTCTAAAATTTAAATGTCCTTCCGACGGATTTCCGACGGTATCCAGACCATTCTGATGGATTTTCGATGGAACAAAAAAATCCGTCACTATTCTATCGGTAAATACAGTCATATTTCTGACGACTTAGGGTATTGATGCTATACCCTATCTTGTCGGAAATTTTTTCAAAATATCAGATTCTAAATCGAATGGATTTCCGACGGCATTGTTATATCCGTCAGAATACCGTCTGTAATTGCCGACGGTTTTGCGATGAACAATAACTATTAATATAGCATTTAAAAGATTTGAAATTCAAAATAATATTTGGGTTAAAATTGGACGTTTAATTAAGTTATAATGCATTCATATCGGTTAAAATTAAAATAGGTAAATAATAAATATATGTTATAAATACGGATATGGCAAATGTGTAATTAAAATTTTTGGTTGACTTTTTATTATCTTAAATGATTTGTGAAACGATATATTACTAATCTAATTGGTTTTCTCTATTTTTATAAATCAGAATAGCAATTAAAATTAAGGTGTATTATATATTATGCAGGATATAAACCATGATACTGTTACATGTGTAATGTTACTAACAAAATATTAGTAAGTAAATTATATAAAATCAAATTCATAGTTATTGAATCAAATTTTCTACTACCGGCGGATTCCCGACGACTTCTGTCGGAAAACCGTCGAAAACATATTTGCAACATGGACGGACTATTTGGCGAACATGCACGGGTTTTCAACATTCCGTCGGAAATCCGTCGGTAATTACCGATGGATTTCCAACGCTCTTAAATTATATGTGGGAAACGTAATTAACAACACGGACTTTCATAAAATATTTAGTTGACCAATGGATTCCCGATGGATTCTACCGTCGGAAATATCGAATACAACCTACGAGCCCACTTTTCCTCTTTCTCTCTCGCATTTCCTCTCCCTCTCTGCCTCTTCGCCTTCCGCCGCTGTCGTTGCCGGAAACCATCGATCTCTTCGCCTCCTGCCACTGTTGTCGCCAGAAATGTAAGTTTTCTCCGTCTACCATTCCTATTACGGTTAGATTTCTAGATTCCGTATGCCTTTGTCTTAACTTAGAATGATAGATTTGTCTAGACTTAAATTTGGTCTCTGTCGGACGAAACATATGCTAGGGTTTTTAACTGTCTCTATCGGCTTATGTTCTCGTTGTGGTTTTACTTGCCTTCTGAATTTGTTGATTTGATAGAAATATTAAGGAACGTGATATGCTTGTATATAGTGTAGTGTAGCGTCTAATACCAATCGGTCCTTTGAGTTGAAACATTTTGATTGAAACCACTACCATAATTTCTGGGGTGTCTGGTTGTAGTTTCTCGGAAAGAATAACACAATGATCCTGACAGAGATTCTGGTAGTAGTCTTTCGGATAAGTTAATGACTGATATTCATAGATATGAAGTTCTAAGTCTTTTATGGTTGTACCTAATGAAAGCATAAAACAGATCCTTCTCTACTACACCATTAAAAGGAAATTGAAAGCGGTCTTATGGTTAATGTTTATGGATTTTCACATTCCCGCAGAATTGTTAACTTTAAGATTTAGATCATGTTATCGTTTTTAGTTGAAGGCTCAGATATTGACTTCTTCAGTAAAGGAGATGACCTTTGTGTAATATTTGATTAATAGATTAATAGATTAACAGATTAATTTGAGATAGTTTTTTCAATATTTTAAAATTGTGTTTCGAATAGAAAATAGCAATTAATAAATGTGGATAAACTAATAAAATATCACAATCATAATGTTTTAATATCATATCAAGACTACCAAAATTCTTATCTTTTTAAATTTTAACCACTTATATTTTTTGCTTATTTTTTTGAGAAATTTTATAATTTTTTAAATATAGACAGTATTTTATTGACCCAACATAAAAAAAGAAGATATTATATTAAAAATTTAGATTAGATTGATAGATTAATATGATAAAGTTCTGGAGAAATTTTTTTGAGAAAGTGTAATTTGAGTTTAGATTAATATTTGATTAATAGATTAATAGATTAATTGATTAATTTGATTAATAGATTAATATGAGAAAGTTTTTTTGATATTTTAAAACTGGTTTCGAAAAGAAAATGACAAATACTAAATGTAGATAGACTAATAAAATGTTACAATCATAATGTTTTAAAGTCTTATCAAGAGTACCAAATATGTGGAGAGTCGTATACTCCGAGTTTTATACCAACTCAAGTTCTAAAATTTGAAAATGATTCTTTTTGACCAATGACAACTAAAGAATTGGTTCAGCAGCCTGGTCGTGAACTTTTTACTTTCCTCGATCCGAGGCGACAAGGAAATTCGACATGGTATAATAAATTTTTTATAATTAGATTTAAAATTATGATTTCAATATTATTCTAATAAAAATTTGTATGTTTGGTATTTCCAACAACGGAATAAGTAAATCTATATTAAAGATGCTTCATTCTCTTTTAAACAAACCGTATACAAAATTTAGAGATATTTCGTACGAAAAATGCCAGATTTGGTTCAGGATGTTTTGCGGTACGTTAATTTATTTTTAAATATGTAATATTTTAAAATATGTTTTAGTAATATATAAGTAAATTTCACAGCAAAAATTTACGTGGGATCCCATGAACAGAAAATTGGTGGAAGAAGCTTTTCAAAAAGTGGTTGTAGTACAGTTTTCCCGCCACATGAACGAGTGGAAAGAAAAGTGGAAAAAGGGAAAAGACAAACCAAGAGAGTTGAATGAGTCGGTTTGGAACGACTTTATTCATTATTAGGAATCTTCCAGCATTGAGGTCATCTCGAGGACTAAATCGGGAAACCGGAAGAGCGACCGAGGAGACGAGCCGATCAATTGGTAAATTAATTATTATATTAATTTTATTTATTATTATTTTAAAATTTTAAAATTTTTAATTTAGTATTTTTTTTACTTTTAGGCACAAGAATTTGGAGCACATCCAGATCACTTACAACTTTTCGAGACTATCCACACGAACAAAAATAATGGTCGCATCCAAAATGGTCTCGTTAGTGAGATCATCCAAAAAAGTTAAAAAGAAAAAGTGATATTTTAACTCAGCAGTCTCAAGTTGGTTCTTCATTTTCGATCGCCGAATTACCTCGTTCTGAGATTAACTGTCTCGTTCGTGCTATAAGTTTGATTTTTCTTGTTATTTATTTTTATATTTGATATTATAATACTTTTTAATAATTTTTTTGTTTTTACAGAAAATGCCATTTTTTAAGGGTTGTCATCGAAGACACGGGAGAGTTGCCGATACCAGTGGTGCAACATCCAAGTAATTTTCTATATTGTGACAAAATTTAACACTGAAATAGTTACGAAAAAGCATCCAAGTAATACAATCTATCCCAAACTGCGTGATGCCATATATTATGCTTCATTTATAAACCTTTACTCAAGGGGCACCAATGATTAGTTTAGAATTATCATTTTAACTAGCTGATCAACTTGACATTTCCGCACTACATCGTTTTTAACTTTTGATTAAGAGCTCAAAATGACATGAGTCCAACGCCCACGTTAAGCTAGCTCAAGTTTACATATTGTGACAACATTTGAGACTGAAAGAACTACTACAAAGCATCCAAGTAATCCCATTAATCACAAACTGCGTTATGCCATGCATTATGCCATGCGTTATGCTTTATTTACATGCCTTTAATCAAGGAGAACCAACGATCAGTTTAGAATGATCATTTCAACTGGTCGATCAACTTGACATGTCCGCACTAAATTGTCCGTCACTTTTGATCTAGAGTTCAGAATGACACGAATCGAACACCACGTTTAGCTAGCTCAATTTTTTATATTGTGACAAAATTTAACACCGAAATAGCTACGAAAAAGCCTACAAGTAATACAATCTATCCCAAACCGCGTGATGCCATGCATTATGCTTCATTTATTAGCCTTTACTCAAGGAGCACCAGTGATATGCTTAGAATTATCATTTTAACTGGCTGATCAACTTGACATGTCCGCACTACATCGTTTTTATCTTTTGATTTTGAGCTCAAAATGACATGATTTCAATGCCCACGTTAAGCTAACTCAAATTTCTTTATTGTGACAACATTTGAGACTGAAAAAAGTACTACAAAGCCTCCAAGTAAATCAATTAATCCCAAACTGTGTGATGTCATGCGTTATGCTTCATTTACAACCCTTTACTCAATGAGCACCAATGATCAGTTTAGAATTATCATTTTAAGTTGCCGATCAACTTGACATGTGCACACTAAATCGTCTGTCACTTTTTATTTAGAGTTTAGAATGACACGAATCCAACGCCCGACTTTAGCTAGCTCAATTTTCTATACTGTGATAAAATATAACACCAAAATAGATACGAAAAAACCTCCAATTAATCTAATCCCTCCCAAACAGCGTGATGCCATTGATTATGCTTCATTTATAAGTCTTTACTCAAGAAGCCTAAATGATCAGTTTATAATGATAATTTTTACTGCCCAATCAACTTGACATGTCTGCACTTAATCGTCTGTTACTTTTGATTAAGAGTTCAGAATGACACAAATCCAACACCCACGTTTAGCTAGCTTAATTTTCTATATTGTGACAAAATGTAACACCAATGTAGCTACGAAAAAGCCTCCAAGTAATCTAATCTAACCCAAATTGCGTGATGCCATGCATTATGCTTCATTTATAAGCCTTTACTCAAGGAGCAGCAATGATCAGTTTAAAATGATCATTTTAACTTGTTGATCAACTTGACATGTCCGCATTAAATTGTCCTTAACTTTGTATTTAGAGCTCAAAATGACAATGAGTACAATGCCTCTGTTAAGCGAGCTCACTTTTCCATATTGGTACAACATTTGAGAATGAAAGAGCTACAACAAAGCTTCCAAGTATTCCAATGTATCCAAAACAGTGTGATGATATGCATTATGATTCATTTACAAGCTTTTACTCAAGGAGCAGCAATGATCAATTTGGAATAATCATTTTAATTGCCCAATCAACTTGACATGTCCACACTAAATTTTCAACAACTTTTGATTTAAAGTTTAAAATTATTCTAATGCAACGCCCACGTTAAGCTAGCTCCATTTTCAATATTGTGAAAAATTTTAAGTTTGAAATAGGTTACACAAAGCCTCCAACTAATCCAATATATCCGAAACTGCGTGATGCCATACATTATGCTTCATTTATAAGCCTTTACTCAAGGAGCACCAACAATCAGATTAGAAAGATCATTTTAACTACCTGATCATTTTGACATGTCCGAACTAAATTATATTTAACTTTTGATTTAGAGCTCAAAATGACATGAGTCCAATGCCCGCATTAAGCTAGCTCAATTTTCCATATTGTGACAGAATTCGACACTGAAAGAACTACTACAAGGCCTCCAAGCCAATTAATCCCAAATTGCGTGATGCCATGTATTTTGCGTCATTTATAAGCCTTTAGTCAAGGAGCACCAATGATTAGTTTAGAATGATCGTTTTAACAGGCCGATCAACTTGACATGTCCGCATTAAGTCGTCTATAAATTTTGATTAACAAATAAGAATGACACGAATCTAATACCCATGTGAGCTAGCTCAATTTTCTATATAGTGACAATATTTGAGATTGAAGAGCTACGACAAAGCCTCCAAGTAATCCAATGTATCCCAAACTGCGTGATGTCATACATTATACTTCATTTATAACCCTTTACTCAAGGAGCACCAATGATCAGTGGCCGATCAACTTGACATGTCCGCACAAAATTGACCGTAATTTTTGTTTTAGAGTTCAAAATCAAACAAATCCAACAACCATGTTAAGCTAGCTCAATTTTTAATATTGTGAAAAAATTTAAATCCGAAATAGCTACAACAAACCCTCAAAGTTATCCAATATATCCCAACTATGTGATGCCATGTAATATGCTTGATTTATAAGCCTTTACTTAAGGAGCACCAATGATTAGTTTAGAATGATTATTTTAACTAGCCAATCAACTTGATATGTTCGCACTAAATCGTCCGTAACTCTTGATTTAGAGTTCGGAATGACACGAATCCATTGCCCATGTTAAGCTAGCTCAATTTTCTATATTGTTACAACATTTGAGACTGAAAGATTATGACAAAGTCTCTAAGTAATCCAATATATCCCAAACTGCGTGATGCCATGCATTATGCTTCATTTATAGGCCTTTAGTCAAGGAGCACCAATAATGAGTTTAGAATGATCATTTTAACTAGCTGATCAACTTGACCTGTCCGCACTAATTCGTCATAATTTTTTTAGTTAGAGCTCAAAATGACATGAGTCCAACACCCACGTTAATCTAGCTCAATTTTCTATATTGTGAAACATTTGAGACTGAAAGAGTTACGAAAAAGCCTCCAAGTAATCCAATATATCCCAAAATACGTGACACCATGCATTATAATTCATTGATATGCCTTTACTTATGGAGTGCCAATTATCAGTTTAGAATGATAATTTTAACTTTTGATTTAGAGTTCAGAATGAAACGAATACAACTCCCACGTTAAGCTAGCTTAATTTTCAATAGTGTGACAATATTTGAGACAGAAAGAGCTACAACAAAGCCTCCAAGTAATCTAACGTATCCAACCGTATGATGCCATGCATTTTGCTTCATTTATAAGCCTTTAGTCAAGGAGCACCAATGGTCAATTTGGAATGATCATTTTAACAGGCCAATAAAGTTGACATGTCCGCACAAAATTGTCTGTAAATTTTTGATTTACAGTTCAGAATGACACGAATCTAATACCCATGCAAGCTAGCTCAATTTTTATATATTGACAATATTTGAGACTGAAAGAGCTATAACAAAGCCTCCTAATAATCCAATGTATACCAAACTGCCTGATGCCATGCATTATGCTTCATTGATAAGGTTCTACTCAAGGAGCACCAATCATCAGTTTACAATGATCATTTTAACTGGCTGATCAACTTGGCATGTACACACTAAATTATCTGTAACTTTTGATTTAGAGTTTAGAATGACACAAATCCAACGCCCATGTTAAGCTAGCTCAATTTTCTATATTGTTACATTATTTGAGACTGAAAGATTTACGAGAAAGCCTCCAAGTAATTCAATGTATACCAAACTGTATGATGTCATGCATTATGCTTAATTTATAAGCCTTTAGTCAAGGAGCACCAATGTTCAGTTTAGAATGATAATTTTAACTAGCTGATCAACTGACCTGGTCGCACTAATTGGTCTTTATCTTTTGATTTAGAGCTCAAAATGACATGAGTCCATCACCAACGTTAAGGTAGCTCAATTTCCCATATTGTTACAACATTTGAGACTGAAAGAGTTACAAAAAAGCCTCCAAGTAATCCAATGTATCCCAAAATACGTGATGCCAAGCATTATGATTCATTTTTATGCGTTTACTTAAGGAGTGCCAATTATCAATTTAGAATGATAATTTTAACTAGCCGATTAATTTGACATGTTCGCACTAAATCATTAGTAAATTTTGATTTATATTTTAGAAAGATACAAATCCCGTGGCCACGTTAAGGTAGCTCTATTTTGCATATTGTGACAATATTTAATACTGAAAGAGCTACGAAAAAGCCTCCAAGTAATCTATTGTATACCAAACTGCATGTTTCCATGCATAATGCTTCATTTATAAGCCTTTACTCTAGGAGCACCAATGATCAGTTTAGAATGATCATTTTAAATGGCTGAACAAATTTACATGTCTGCCCTAAATCGGTTGTAACTTTTGATTTAGAGTTCATAATGACACGAATCCAATACCCACATTAAGATAGTTCGATTTTCAATAGTGTGACAACATTTGAGAGTAAAAGAGTTACGACAAAACCTCTAAGTAATCCAATGTATCCCAAAATGCATGATGCCATAAATTATGCTTCATTTATAAGCCTTTACTCAAGGAGCACCAATGATCAGTTAAGAATGATCATTTTAACTGGCCGATTAACTTTACATGTCTGCATTAAATCGACCATAACTTTTGATTTAGAGTTTAGAATTACACGAATCCAACGCCCATGTTAATCTAGCTCAATTTCCAACATTGTGAAAACATTTGAGGCTGAAAGAGCTACGAGAAAGCCTCCAAGCATTCCAACTTATCCCAAAATGCATGATGTCATGCATTATGCTTCATTTATAAGCTTTTAGCCAAGGAGATCCAATTATGAATTTAGAATGATCATTTTAACTGGCAGATCACTTGACATGTCCGCACTAAATCATCTATAAATTTTGATTTACAGTTCCGAATGACACGAACATAATACCCCGTAAGCTAGCTCAATTTTCTATATTTTGACAGTATTTGAGACTAAAAAAGCTACGACAAAGCTTACAAACAGTCCAATGTATCCCAAACTGCATGATGCCATCCATTATACTTCATTGATAACCCTTTACTAAAGGAGCACCAATGATCAGTGGCTGATCCACTTGACATGTTCGAAATAAATCGTCCTTAATTTTTTATTTACAGTGCAAAATAACACAAACCAATGCCCACGTTATGCTAGTCCAATTTTTAATATTTTAAAAAATTTAAATCCCAAATAGCTTCGAAAAAGCCTCCGAAGTAATCCAATCTATCCCAAACTGCATGATCCCATGCATTATCCTTCATTTATAAGCCTTTCCTTAAGAAGCACTAATGATCAGTTTGGAATGATTATTTTAATTCAACGTGATATGTCCGCACTAAATCGTCCGTAACTTTTGATTTATAGTTCAGATATACGCGAATCAATTGCCCACGTTAAGCTTGCTCAATTTTCAATATTGTGACAATATTTGAGACTGAATGAGTTACGAAAAAACCTCCAAGCAATCTAGTGTATCCCAAACTGCCTGATGCTATGCATTATGCTTCATTGATAAGCTTTTACTCAATGAGCACCAGTGATCAGTCTGGAATAATTATTTTAACAGGCCCATCGACTTGACATGCCCACACTAACTCGTCTGAAACTTTTGATTTAGAGTTCCGAAATACACGAATCCAACTCCCTCGTTAAACTTGCTCAATTTTCTCTATTGTGACAACATTTGAGACTGAATGAGCTACGACAAAGCCTCCAAGTAATCAAATGTATCCATAAATGCATGATGCCATGCATTTTGCTTGATTGATAAGCTTTTACTCAAGGATTGCCATTCATAATTTTAGAATGATGATTCTAACTGGATGATCAACTTGACATGCCCACACTAAATCGTCCGTAAATTTTGATTTAGAATTCGGAATGACACAAATCCAACGCCCATGTTAAGGTAGATCAATTTTCTATATTGTTACAACATTTGAGAAAGAAAATCTATGACAAAGCCTCCAAGTAATCCATTGTATCCGAAACTGCGTGATGCCATGCATTATGCTTCATCTATAAGCCTTTACTAAAGGAGCACCAATGATCAGTGGCTGATCCACTTGACATGTCCGAAATAACTCATCCATAATTTTTGATTTACAATTCAAAATAACACAAACCAATGCCCACGTTATGCTAGCTCAATTTTTATTATTGTGAAAAAATTTAAATCCCAAATAGCTTCGAAAAAGCTTCCCAAATAATCCAATCTATCCCAAACTGCATGATCCCCTGCATTATCCTTCATTTATAAGCCTTTACTTAAAAAGTACTAATGATCAGTTTGGAATGATTATTTTAATTGGCCGATCAACTTGATATGTCCGTACTAAATCGTCCGTAACTTCTGCTTTAGTGTTCAGAAATACACGAATCCAATGTCCACGTTAAGCTTGCTCAATTTGCAATATTATGACAATATTTGAGACTGAATGAGTTACAACAAAACCTCCAAAGAATCGAGTGTATCCCAAACTATCTGATGCCATGCATTATGCTTCATTGATAAGCTTTTACTCAAGGGGCACTATTGATCAGTTTAGAATAATTATTTTAACTGGCCCATCAACTTGACATGTCCACACTAAATCGTCCATAACTTTTGATTTATAGTTCCGAAATACACGAATCCAACGCCCTCGTTAAACTTGCTCAATTATCTATATTGTGACAGCATTTGAGACTGAATGAGCTATGACAAACCCTCCAAGTAATCAAATGTATCCATAAATGCATGATGCCATGCATTGTGCTTGATTGATAAGCTTTTACTCAAGGATTACCATTCATCAGTTTCAAATGATGATTTTAACTGGATGATCAACTTGACATGTCCACACTAAATCGTCCGTAACTTTTGATTTAGAGTTCAGAATAACACAAATCCAACGCCCAGGTTAAGGTAGATCAATTTTCTATATTCTTACAACATTTGAGACTGAAAATCTACGAAAAAGCCTCCAAGTAATCCATTGTATCCCAAACTTCGTGATGCCATGCATTATGCTTCATCTATAAGCCTTTACAAAAGGAGCACCAATGATCAGTGGCTGATCCACTGACATGTCCGAAATAAATCATCCGTAATTTTTGATTTACAGTTCAAAATAACACAAACCAATGCCCACATTATGCTAGCTCAATTTTTAATATTGTGAAAATTTTTAAATCCCAAATAGCTTTGAAAAAGCCTCACAAGTAATCCAATCTATGCCAAACTGCATGATCCCCTGCATTATCCTTCATTTATAAGCTTTTACTTAAAAAGCACTAATGATCAGTTTGGAATGATTATTTTAACTAGCCAATCAACTTGATATGTCTTCACTAAATCGTCCGTAACTTTTGATTTAGAGTTCAGAAATACACGAATCCAACGTCCACGTTAAGCTTGCTCAATTTGCAATATTGTGACAATATTTGAGACTGAATGAGTTACGACAAAACCTCCAAGCAATCCACTGTATCCCAAACTATCTGATGCCATGCATTATGCTTCATTGATAAGCTTTTACTCAAGGAGCACCACCGATCAGTTTTGAATAATTATTTTAACTGGCCCATCAACTTGACATGTCCGCACTAAATCGTCCGTAATTTTTGATTTAGAGTTCCGAAATACACGAATCCAACGCCCTCGTTAAACTTGCTCAATTTTCTATATTGTGACAACATTTGAGACTGAATGAGCAACTACAAAGCCTCCAAGTAAATAAATATATCCATAAATGCATGATGCCATGCATTGTGCTTGATTGATAAGCTTTTACTCAAGGATTACCATTCATCAGTTTAGAATGATGATTTGAACTGGATGATCAACTTGACATGTCCACACTAAATCGTCCGTACCTTTTGATTTAGAGTTTGGAATGACACAAATCCAACGCCCATGTTCAGGTAGATCAATTTTCTATATTGTTACAACATTTGAGACTGAAAATCTATGAAAACGCCTCCAAATAATCCATTGTATCCCAAACTGCGTGATGTCATGCATTATGCTTCATTTATAAGCCTTTACTAAAGGAGCACCAATGATCAGTGAATGATCGACTTGACATGTCCGAAATAAATTGTCTGTAATTTTTGATTTATAGTTCCAAAATAACACAAACCAATGCCCACGTTATGCTAGCTGAATTTTTAATATTGTGAAAAATTTGAAGTCCCAAATAGCTTCCAAAAAACCTCCCAAGTAATCCAATCTATCCCAAACTGCATGATCCCATGCATTATCCTTCATTTATAAGCCTTTACTTAAGAAGCACTAATGATCAGTTTGGAATGATTATTTTAATTGGCCGATCAACTTGATATGTCCGCACTAAATCTTCCGTATCTTTTGATTTAGAGTTCAGAAATACACGAATCCAACGCCCACGTTAAGCTTGCTCAATTTTCAATATTGTGACAATTGTTTAGACAGAATGAGTTACGACAAAACCTCCAAGCAATCCAAGGTATCTCAAACTTCCTGATGCCATGCATTATGCTTCATTGATAAGCTTTTACTCAATGAGCAACAGTGATCAGTTTAGAATAACTATTTTAACTGGCCCATCAACTTGACATGTCCGCACTAAATTGTCCATAACTTTTGATTTAGAGTTCCGTAATACATGAATCCAACGCCCTTGTTAAACTTGCTCAATTTTTGATATTGTGACAACATTTGAGACTAAATGAGCTACGGCAAAGCCTCCAATTAATCAAATGTATCCATAAATGCATGATGCCATGCATTGTGCTTGATTGATAAGCTTTTACTCAAGGATTACCATTCATCAGTTTAGAATGATGATTTTGACTGGATGATCAACTTGACATGTCCACACTAAATCGTCCGTAACTTTTGATTAAGAGTTCGGAATGACACAAATCCAACGCCCATATTAATGTAGATCAATTTTCTATATTGTTACAACATTTGAGACTGAAAATCTATGACAAAGCCTCCAAGTAATCCATTTTATCCCAAACTACGTGATGCCATGCATTATTCTTCATTCATTCCAAACTCCGTAATGCCATGCATTAATCATTTACTAAATTGTATTTAACTTTTGATTTAAAGCTCAAAATGACATGAGTCTAACGTCCGCATTAAGCTACCTCAATTTTCCATATTCGAGACAAAATTCGACGGCATACTACAAGCCCTCCAAGTAATCCAATTAATCCCAAATTGCGTGATGCCATGCGTTATGCTTCATTTACATGCCTTTACACAAGGAGAACTAATGATCAGTTTAGAACGATCATTTTAACTGGCCGATCAACTTGACATGTCTACAATAAATCGTCCGAAACTTTTGATTTGGAGTTCAAAATGACACGAATCTGACACCCACGTTTAGCTAGCTCAATTTTCTATATTGTGACAACATTTAACTCCAGAATAGCTATGACACAAGCATCCAAGTAATCTATTCTATCCCAAACTACATTATGCCATGTATTTTGCGTCATTTATAAGCCTTTACTCAAAGAGCACCAATGATTAGATTAGAATTATCATTTTAACTAGCTGATCAACTTGACATTTCTGCACTACATCGTTTTCAACTTTTGATTTAGAGCTCAAAATGACATGAGTCCAACGCCCACATTAAGCTAGCTCAAGTTTCCATATTGGGACAACATTTGAGACTGAAAGAACTACTACAAAGCATCCAAGTAATCCAAGTAATCCCAAACTGTGTGATGCCATGCGTTATGCTTTATTTGCAAGCCTTTAATCAAGGAGAACCAATGATCAGTTTGGAATGATCATTTCAACTGGTCGATAAATTTGACATGTCTGCACTAAATTGTCCGTCACTTTTGATTTAGAGGTCAGAATTACACGAATCCAACACCACGCTTATCTAGCTCAATTTTTTATATTGTGACAAAATTTAACACCGAAATAGCTACGAAAAAGCCTCCAAGTATTCCAATCTATCCAACTGCATGATGCCATGCATTATGGTTCATTTATAAGTCTTTACTCAAGAAGCCCTAATGATCAGTTTAGAATGATCATTTTAACAGGCCCATCATCTTGACATGTACGCATTAAATTGTCTATAAATTTTTATTGACAACTAAGAATTACACGAATCTAATACCCATGTGAGCTAGCTCAATTTTCTATATATTGACAATATTTGAGACTGAAGAGCTACGGCAATGCCTCCAAGTAATCCAATGTATCCCAAACTGCGTGATGCCATACATTATGCTTCATTTATAACCCTTTACTCAAGGAGCACCAATGATTAGTGGCCGATCAACTTGACATGTCCGCAGTAAATTGTGTGTAATTTTTGTTTTAGAGTTCAAAATCAAACAAATCCAATGCCCATGTTAAGCTAGCTCAATTTTTAATATTGCGAAAAAATTTAAATCCGAAATAGCTACAACAAAGCCTCAAAGTAATCCAATCTATCCCAACTATGTGATGACATGTAATATGCTTGATTTATAGGCCTTTACTAAAGGAGCACCAATAATTAGTTTAGAATGATTATTTTAACTAGCCAATCAACTTGACATGTCCACACTAAATCGTCCATAACTTTTGATTTAGAGTTCCGAATGACATGAATCCAACGCCCATGTTAAGCTACCTTAATTTTCTATATTGTTACAACATTTCAGACTGAAAGATCTATGATAAAGTCTCTAAGTAATCCAATGTATCCAAAACTGCATTATGCCATGCATTATGCTTCATTTATAGGCCTTTAGTCAAGGAGCACCAATAATGAGTTTAGAATGATCATTTTAACTAGCTGATCAACTTGACCTGTCCACACTAATTCATAATTATTTTTTTATTTAGAGCTCAAAATGACATGAGTCCAACACCCACATTAATCTAGCTCCATTTTCCATATTTTGAAACATTTGAGACTGAAAGAGTTATGAAAAAGCCTCCAAGTAATCCAATATATCCCGAAATACGTGACGCCATGCATTATGATTCATTCATATGCCTTTACTTATTGAGTGCCAATGATCATTTAGAATGATAATTTTAACTGCTGATTAACTTGACATGTTCGCAATAAATCATCCGTAATTTTGATTTATAGATCAGAATGACACGGATCCAACACCCATGTTAACCTAGCTCAATTTTCCATATTGTAACAATATTTAGGACTGAAAGAGCTATGAAAAAGCCTCCACGTAATCCATTGTATCCCAAACTATGTGATGCCATGCATAATGCTTCATTTATAAGCCTTTACTCTAGGAGCACCAATGATCAGTTTATAATGACCATTTTAACTGGCCGAACAACTTTACATGTTTGCACTAAATCTTCCGTAACTTTTGATTTACAGTTCAGAATTACACGAATCTAATACCCATGTAAGCTAGCTCAATTTTTATATATTGACAATATTTGAGACTGAAAGAGCTATGACAAAGCCTCCAAATAATCCAATGTATCCCAAACTGCGTGATGCCATACATTATGCTTCATTTATAACCCTTTAGTCAAGGACCACCAATGATCAGTGGCCGATCAACTTGACATGTCCGCACTAAATTTTCTATAATTTTTTATTTAAAGTTTAAAATGACACAAATCCAATGCCCATGTTAAGCTAGCTCAATTTTTAATATTGTGAAAAAATTTATATCCGAAATAGCTACCACAAAGCCTCCAAGTAATCCAATCTATCCCAAATTGCGTGATGCCATGTACTATGCTTCATCTATAAGCCATTACGTAAGTAGCACCAATGATCAGTTTTTAATGATTATTTTAACTAGCCGATCAACTTGACCTATCCGCACTAAATTGTCCGTAATGTTTGATGTATAGTTCAAAAATACACGAATTCAATGCCCATGATATGCTTGCCTAATTTTCTATATTGGGACAACAGGTAAGACTGATTGAGCTATGACAAAGCCTCTGGTAATCCTATTGATGCGAACCTCCCAAGGAATGCACTTCTGGATGCGGTTGAGATAGGCTTTGCAACAGAATGAATCGAAATTCAATCTGTTCAAAGGTTGTGGATTGAAGGGTAACACAGTAGCTGCGGAAAGACTACTGATTTACCTAAGATAATAGCTTAGATATTACACACTAAGGCTACTAAATGTTGACTGAAGGATATTACACACCAACAATCAGATTAAGAAGAGAATCACTCTCAATCTTAAGAAAAGAAGCTGTTTTTATTTGAAAAGTTGAATGATCAAGTTTACAACTGAAAGCCCCTATTTATACTATAAGGGGACGTAAATAGGAGGAGCCTACAACATTAAAATGGTTGAATTTACAAGGGAAGACTTGACCAAAGACCTTGACCAAAGACCTTGACTTCATTAACTCTTACTTTGACTATGAATGTAGACACTTTCCCCCCTCCCCCCCCCTTTGATGACGCCAATTTTGATCATTTTGAATTGAACTCCTTTTGGTTTTAAACAACAAATTGGGCTGGTTGTAATGTGATTCATTTGCCTCATTAAAAACCTTACCAAGAAAACCCAATGGGAGAAAACTTGGATAAGGGAAAAAGAGTACAAATGGATCACATACCCATTTGTATGCTGTCTTGAGCTTGTACTAAAATCAGAGTGCTTTTAGGCACTTCTCCAATCAAGCTCAAGTGAATTTGTTGTGCATTCTCCTTGTTGAACATGCAGCTGATTGCCTCTTTGAGTTTCTTGGCCTTGGCTCGGGTTAATGGTCCAGCTGGTAGTGCAAGAGCTTCTTCATGTTCCACTGGTTCATTCCTAGCCATGAGCTTCTCCTTTTGTGTGCTTTCCATGCTCGTATCATCCCCCTCCTCTTGAAAAGGATTTGACCTCAAATCTGGTTCATTTTGAAGATCAATTTGGTAGGCGTTGTTGCTGATCTTCTG
>CM032159.1:24550993-24604961 GCA_018901935.1 Pugionium cornutum
TCCAGGTAAGTGTCTGGATCATTTTTGCCATAGAATGATGGTATCTTAAGTTTAAGACCTCTTATGGTGTCATTAAGCGTCACCCTTTCTTCTCTTACACGCCTATGCCTCCTTTGGGTTCTCCTACTCTCTTCACTGCCATGACTATAGTAGGCTTCTATTTCTTCATTATGGCAATGTCTAAAGGGATTCCTGGTTCTCCTTGGACCTGCTTCAGTGTTACTATTGTTCTGAACATCATCAAGCCGCAAATGAATGGCTTCCAGCTCTACTTGTAGTACTTTCTTCATTTCTGCAACTAGAGCCTCCATTAACAAGTTTGCTGCTTCTGAAGTTTGATTTCCTCCTGACATAGCTACAAATACACTTAACAAATGCGTTAAAAATACCTGTTCTGAAAAAATATTTTCGATGGAAGATGAAGAGTTGCGAGTGTGTTATTTTCTAATCTGAAAATGCAATGGGTTGGGGTCGATTTTGATGTTATAAACTGATGTAATATTGGATAAAAACAACAATGCAATTATATGAATAGGTTTTTTCGATTAATCAACTGATGCAAATCGATACACAAGCATATGCAATCTAAATAGATGGAAATAAAGAGATATAGAGATCAGTGATAGGGATAACCGATCAGAAGTGTGCTCTGATACCAAATGATTCGAACCTCCCAAGGAATGCACTTCTGGATGCGGTTGAGATAGGCTTTGCAACAGAATGAATCGAAATTCAATCTGTTCAAAGGTTGTGGATTGAAGGGTCACACAGTAGCTGCAGAAAGACTACTGATTTACCTAAGATAGTAGCTTAGATATTACACACTAAGGCTACTAAATGTTGACTAAAGGATATTACACACCAACAATCAGATTAAGAAGAGAATCACTCTCAATCTTAAGAAAAGAAGCTGTTTTTATTTGAAACGTTGAATGATCAAGTTTACAACTGAAAGCCCCTATTTATACTATAAGGGGACGTAAATAGGAGGAGCCTACAGCATTAAAATGGTTGAATTTACAAGGGAAGACTTGACCAAAGACCTTGACCAAAGACCTTGACTTCATTAACTCTTATTTTGACTATGAATGTAGACACTTTCCCCCCCCTTTGATGACGCCAATTTTGATCATTTTGAATTGAACTCCTTTTGATTTTAAACAACAAATTGGGCTGGTTGTAATGTGATTCATTTGCCTCATTAAAAACCTTACCAAGAAAACCCAATGGGAGAAAACTTGGATAAGGGAAAAAGAGTACAAATGGATCACATACCCATTTGTATGCTGTCTTGAGCTTGTACTAAAATCAGAGTGCTTTTAGGCACTTCTCCAATCAAGCTCAAGTGAATTTGCTGTGCATTCTCCTTGTTGAACATGCAGCTGATTGCCTCTTTGAGTTTCTTGGCCTTGGCTCGGGTTAATGGTCCAGCTGGTAGTGCAAGAGCTTCTTCATGTTCCACTGGTTCATTCCTAGCCATGAGCTTCTCCTTTTGTGTGCTTTCCATGCTCGTATCACCTATGTATCCCAAACTGTCTGATGCCATGCATTATGCTTCATTGATAAGCTTATACTCAAGGAGCACCAATCATCAGTTTAGAATGATCATTTTAACTGGCTGATCAACTTGACATGTCCACACTAAATTGCATGTAACTTTTGATTTAGAGTTTAGAATAATACGAATCCAACACCCACGTTAAGCTAGCTCAATTTTCTATATTGTTACAACATTTGAGACTGAAAGATTTACGAGAAAGCCTCCAAGTAATTTAATGTATCCCAAACTGTGTGATGCCATGCATTATGCTTAATTTATAAGCCTTTAGTCAAGGAGCACCAATGACCAGTTTAGAATTATCATTTTAACTAACTGATCAACATGACCTGTCTGCACTAATTTGTCTTTATCTTTTGATTTAGAGCTCAAAATGACATGAGTCCATCACCAACGTTAAGGTAGTTCAATTTCCCGTATTGTGACCACATTTGAGACTGAAAGAGTTACGAAAAAGCCTCCAAGTAATCCAATATATCCCAAAATACATGATGCCATGCATTATGATTCGTTTTTATGCGTTTACTTAAGGAGTGCCAATTATCAGTTTAGAATGATAATTTTAACTGGCCGATTAATTTGACATGTCCGCACTAAATCATTAGTAATTTTTTATTTATATTTTAGAATGACACGAATCCAATGGCCACGTTAAGGTAGACCTAACTTGTATATTGTGACAATATTTAATACTGAAAGAGCTACGAAAAAGCCTCCAAGTAATCCATTATATACCAAACTACGTGTTGCCATGCATAATGCTTCATTTATAAGCCTTTACTCTAGGAGTACCAATGATCAGTTTAGAATGATCATTTTAACTGGCCGATCAAATTTACATGTCTACCCTAAATTGGTCGTAACTTTTGATTTAGAGTTTATGATGACATGAATCCAATACCCACATTAAGCTAGTTCGATTTTCAATAGTGTGACAACATTTGAGAGTGAAAGAGTTACGACAAAACCTCTAAGTAATCCAATGTATCCCAAACTGCATGATGCCATGCATTATGCTTCATATATAACCCTGTACTCAAGGAGCACCAATGATCAGTTAAGAATGATCATTTTAACTGGCCGATCAACTTTACATGTCTGCACTAAATCGCCCATAACTTTTGATTTAGAGTTTAGAATTACGCGAATCCAACGCCCACGCTAATCTAGCTCAATTTCAAACAGTGTGACAACATTTGACACTGAAAGAGCTACGAGAAAGCCTCCAAGCATTCCAACTTATCCGAAACTGCATGATGCCATGCATTATGCTTCATTTATAAGCTTTTACTCAAGGAGATCCAATGATCAAATTAGAATGACCTTTTTAACTGGCTGATCACTTGACATGTCCGCACTAAATCATCTATAAATTTTGATTTATAGTTCCGAATGACACGAACATAACACCCATGTAAGCTAGCTCAATTTTCTATATTTTGACAGTATCTAAGACTAAAAGAGCTACGACAAAGCTTCCAAATTTCCAATGTATCCCAAACTCCATGATGCCATCGATTATACTTCATTCATAACCCTTTACTAAAGGAGCACCAATGATCAGTGGCTGATCCACTTGACATGTCCGAAATAAATCGTCAGTAATTTTTGATTTACAGTTCAAAATAACACAAACCAATGCCCACATTATGCTAGCTCAATTTTTAATATTGTGAAAATTTTAAATCCCAAATAGCTTCGAAAAAGCCTCCCAAATAATCCAATCTATCCTAAACTGCATGATCCCATGCATTATCCTTCATTTATAAGCCTTTACTTAAGAAGCACTAATGATCAGTTGGGAATGATTATTTTAATTGGCCGATCAACTTGATATGTCCAGAACTAAATCGTCTGTAACTCTTGATTTATAGTTCAGAAATACACGAATCCAATGCCCACGTTAAGCTTGCGCAATTTTCAATATTGTGACAATATTTCAGACTGAATGTGTTACTACAAAACCTCCAAGCAATCCAGTGTATCCCAAACTGCCTGATGCCATGCATTATGCTTCATTGGTAAGATTTTACTCAATGAGCACCAGTGATCCGTTTAGAATAATTATTTTAACTGGCCCATCAACTTGACATGTCCGCATTGAATCGTGCCTAACTTTTGATTTAGAGTTCCAAAATACACGACTCCAACGCCCTCGTTAAACTTGCTCAATTTTCTATATTGTGACAACACTTGAGACTGAATGCGCTACGACAAAGCGTCCAAGTAATCAAATGTATCCATAAATGCATGATGCCATGCATTGTGCTTGATTGATAAGCTTTTACTCAAGGATTGCCATTCATCAATTTAGAATGATGGTTTTAATTGGATGATCAACTTGACATGTCCACACTAAATCGTCCGTAAGTTTTGAATTAGAGTTCGGAATAACACAAATCCAATGCCCATGTTAAGGTAGATCAATTTTCTATATTGTTAAAACATTTGAGACTGAAAATCTATGACAAAGCTTCCAAGTAATCCATTGTATCCCAAATTGCTTGATGCCATGCATTATGCTTCATTTATAAGCCTTTACTAAAGGAGCACCAATGATCAGTGGCTGATCTACTTGACATGTCCAAAATAAATCGTCCGTAATTTTTGATTTACAGTTCAAAATAACACAAACCAATGTGCACGTTATGCTAGCTCAATTTTGAATATTGTGAAAAAATTTAAATCCCAAATAGCTTCGAAAAAGCCTCCCAAGTAATCCATTCTATATCAAACTGCATGATCCCATGCATTATCATTCATTTATAAGCCTTTTACTTAAAAAGCACTAATGATCAGTTTGGAATGATTATTTTAATTGGCCGATCAACTTGATATGTCTGCACTAAATCGTCAGTAACTTTTGATTTAGAGTTCAGAAATACATGAATCCAACGCCCACATTAAGCTTGCTGAATTTTCAATATTGTGACAATATTTGAGACTGAATGACTTACGACAAAACCTCCAAGCAATCCAATGTTTCCCAAACTGCCTGATGCCATGCTTTATTCTCATTTGATAAGGTTTTACTCAAGGAGCACCAGTGATCAGTTTAGAATAATTATTTTAACTGGCCCATCAACTTGACATGTCCGCACTAAATCATGCGTAACTTTTGATTTAGAGTTCCAAAATACACGAATCCAACACCCTCGTTAAACTTGCTCAATTTTCTATATTGTGACAACATTTGAGACTGAATGAGCTACAACAAAGCCTCCAAGTAATCAAATGTATACATAAATGCATGATGCCATGCATTGTGCTTGATTGATAAGCTTTTACTCAAGGATTACCATTCATCAGTTTAGAATGATGATTTTAACTGGATAATCAACTTGACATGTCCACAATAAATCATCTATAACTTTTGATTTAGAGTTCGGAATGACACAAATCAAACGCCCATGTTAAGGTAGATCAATTTTCTATATTGTTACAACATTTGAGACTGAAAATCTATGACAAAGCCTCCAAGTAATCCATTGTATCCCAAACTGCGTGATGCCATGCATTATGCTTCATTTATAAGCCTTTAGTCAAAGAGCACCAATGATCAGTTTAGAATGATCATTATAACTAGCTGATCAACTTGACCTATTCGCACTAATTCGTCTTTAACTATTGATTTAGAGCTCAAAATGACATGAGTCCAACGCCCAAGTTAAGCTAGCTCAATTTTTCATATTGTGACAAAATTTGAGATTGAAAGAGTTACGAAAAAGCCTCCAAGTAATCCAATGTATTCGAAGATACGTGATGCCATGCATTATGCTTCATTTATATATCTTTATGTAAGGAGTGCCAATGATCAGTTTAGAATGATAATTTTAACTGGCTGATTAACTTGACATATCCGCACTAAATCATCCATAATTTTTTATTTATAGTTCAGAATGACACAAATCCTACGCCCACGTTAAGATAGCTCAATTTTCCATACGGTGACAATATTTGGGACTGAAAGAGCTACGAAAAGGCCTCCAAGTAATCCATTGTACCTCAAACTGCGTGATGATATGCATACTGCTTCATTTAAAAACCTTTACTCTAGGAGCACCAATGATCAGTTTAGAATGATCATTTTAATTGGCCGATCAACTTTACATGTCTGCACTATATCGGCCGTGTCTTTTGATTTAGAGTTCAGGATGACATGAATCCAACACCCATGTTAAGCTAGTTCAACTTTTAATAGTGTGACAACATTTGGAACTGAAAGAGCTACGACAAAGCCTCTAAGTAATCCAATGTATCCCGAACTGCATGATGGAATGCATAATGCTTCATTTATAAGCCTTTACTCTAGGAGCACCAATGATCCGTTAAAAATAATCATTTTAACTGGCCAATCAACTTTACATGTCTGTTCTAAATCGTTTGTAACTTTTGATTTAGAGTTCAGAATGACACGAATCCAACACCCACGTTAAGCTAGTTCAATTTTCAATAGTGTGATAACATTTGAGACTGAAAGAGGTACGACAAATCCTCTAAGTAATCCAATGTATCCCGAACTGCATGATGCAACTCATTATGCTTCATTTATAAGGCTTTACTCAAGGAGCACCAATGACCAGTTTAGAATGATCATTTTTATCGGCCAATAAAATTTAAATGTCTACACTAAATGGCCCGTAACTTTTTATTTAGAGTTCAAAATTACACGAATCCAACGCCCACGTTAATCAAGCACAATTTCCAACAGTGTGATAACATTTAAGAATTAAAAAACTATGACATAACCTCCAAGTAATCCAACTTATCCCGAACTGCATGATGCCATCCATTATACTTCATTTATAACCCTTTTCTCAAGGAGCACCAATGATTAATATAGAACAATCATTTTAACAGGCCAATCAACTTGACATATCCGCAATAAATCGTTCGTAAATTTTGATTTACAGTTCAGAATGACACGAATCAAATGCCCATGTAAGCTATCTCAATTTTCTATATTTTGACAATATTTGAGATTAAAAGAGCTATGAAAAAGCCTCCAAATAATCCAATGTATCCCAAACTGCATGGTGCACATTTATAACCCTTTTCTCAAGGAGCACCAATGATCAGTTTAAAATAATTATTTTAATTGGCAGATCAATTTGACATGTCTGCACTAAATCATTTGTAACTTTGGATTTAGAGTTCAGAAATACACGAATCCAACACCCTCGTTAAGCATCCTCAATTTTCTATATTTTGACAATATTTGAAACTGAATGAGCTACGACAAAGCATCCAAGTAATCCAATGTATCTCGAACTGCCTGATTGCATTCATTATGCTTCATTGATAAGCTTTTACTCAAGGAGCACAAATCATCAGTTTAGAATGATCATTTTAATTGGCCGATAAATTTGACTTGTCCACACTAAATCGTCCATAACTTTTGATTTAAATTTCCGAATGATACGAATCCAACTCCCACATTAATCTAGCCCAATTTTCTATATTTTTACAACATTTGGGAATGAAAGATCTCCACAAAGCCACCAAGTAATAAAATGAATCCCAAACTACGTGATGCCATTCATTATGCTTTATTTATAAGGCTTTACTCAAGGTGCACCAATGGTCACTTAGAATTATCATTTTAACTACCTATCAGCTTTACAAGTTAACACTAAATCATTCGTAACTTTTGATTTAGAGTTGGAATGACACGAATCCAACGCCCACATTAAGATAGCTCCATTTTCTAAATTGTGACATAATTTATGACCAATATAGATACGAGAAAGCCTCCAAGTAATCCAAACTGTTCCAAACTGCGTGATGCCATGCATTTTGCTTCTTTTATAAGTCTTTACTCAATGACCACCAATGATAAGTTTAGAATGATCGTTTTAACTAGCTGATGAACTTGACCTGTCCGAACTAATTCTTCTTTAACTTTTGATTTAGAGCTCAAAATGACATGAGTGCAACACCCACGTTAAGCTAGCTCAATTTTCCATATTGTGACAACATTTGAGACTCAAAATATTACGAAAAACAGAGTAGTCCAATGTATCCCAAAATACGTGATGACATGCATTATGCTTCATTTATATGAATTTACTTAAAGAGCAACAATGATTAGTTTATAATGATCATTTTAACTGGCCCATTAACTTTACATGTTCACACTAAATCATTTGTAACTTTTGATTTATAGTTCCGAATGACACGAATCCAATGCCCACGTTGACCTAGCTAAATTTTCCATATTGTGACAATATTTAAGAGTGAAACAGCGACAAAAAAGCCTCCAAGTAATCCATTGTATCCCATACAGCGTGATGCCTTGCATAATGCTTCATTTATAAGTCTTTACTCTAGGAGCACCAATGATCAGTTTAAAATAATCATTTTAACTGGCCGATCAATTTTACATGTCTGCACTAAATCGTTTGTAACTTTTGATTTAGAGTTCAGAATGACACGAATCCAACACCCACGTTAAGCTAATTCAATTTTCAATAGTGTGATAACATTTGAGACTGTAAAAGCTACGACAAAGCCTCTAAGTAATCCAATGTATCCCGAACTGCATGATGCAATTCATTATGCTTCATTTATAAGCCTTTACTCAAGGAGCACCAATGATCAGTTTAGAATGATCATTTTTATTGGCCGATCAACTTTAAATGTCTACACTAAATTGCCCGTAACCTTTGATTTAGAGTTCAGAATTACACAAATCCAACACCAACGTTAAGCAAGCACAATTTCCAATAGTGTGACAACATTTGAGACTTAAAGAACTACGACATAACCTCCAAGTAATCCAACTTATCCCGAACTGCATGATGCCATTCATTATACTTCATTTATAATCCTTTTCTCAAGAAGCACCAATGATTCATTTATAACGATCTTTTTAACTGGCCAATCAACTTGACATATCTGCTATAAATCGTTCGTAAATTTATATTTACAGTTCAGAATGACACGAATCGAATGCCCATGTAAGCTATCTCAATTTTCTATATTTTGACAATATTAGAGACTAACAGAGCTATGACAAAGCCTCCAAATAATCCAATGTATCCCAAACTGCATGATGCCATCCATTATGCTTCATTTATAAGCCTTTACTTAATGAGCACCAATAATCAGTTTAAAATAATTATTTTAATTGGCCGATCAAGTTGACATGTCTGCACTAAATCGTCCGTAAGTTTTGATTTAGAGTTCAGAAATACGCGAATCCAACACCCTCATTAAGCATCATTAATTTTCTATATTGTGACAATATTTGAGATTGAATGAGCTACGACAAAGCCTCCAAGTAATCCTATGTATCCCGAACTGCCTGATTGCATTCATTATGCTTCATTAATAAGCTTTTACTCAAGGCGGCCAATCATCAGTTTAGAATGATCATTTTAATTGGCCGATAAACTTGACTTGTCCACACTAAATAGTCCATAACTTTTGATTTAAAGTTCCGAATGACACGAATCAAACTCCCACATTAATCTAGCTCAATTTTCTATATTTTTGCAACATTTGAGAATGAAAGATCTCCACAAAGCCACTAAGTAATCAAATGAATCCCAAACTACGTGATGCCATTCATTATGCTTTATTTATAAGGCTTTACTCAAGGTGCACCAATGCTCAGTTAGAATGATCATTTTAACTACCCGATCAACTTTACAAGTTCACACGAAATCGTCTGTAACTTTTGATTTAGAGTTGGAATGACACGAATCAAACGCCCACGTTAAGATAGCTCAATTTACTAAATTGTGACATAATTTAAGAGTGAAAGAGATACGAGAAAGCCTCCAAGTAATCCAAACTTTTCCAAACTGCGTGATGCCATGCATTATGCTTCTTTTATAAGTCTTTACTCAATGACCACCAATGATAAGTTTAGAATGATCATTTTAACTAGCTGATCAACTTGACCTGTCTGAACTAATTCTTCTTTAACTTTTGATTTAGAGCTCAAAATGTCATGAGTGCAATGCCCACGTTAAGCTAGCTCAATTTTCCATATTGTGACAACATTTGAGACTGAAAGTATTATGAAAAATCCTGAGAGTAATCCAATGTATCCCAAAATACGTGATGTCATGCATTAAGCTTCATTTATATGAATTTACTTAAGGAGCACCAATGATTAGTTTAGAATGATCATTTTAACTGGCCCATTAACTTGACATATTCGCACTAAATCGTCTGTAACTTTTGATTTAGAGTTCAAAATTACACGAATCCAACGCCCACATTGAGCTAGCTCAATTTTCCATATTGTGGAAATAGTTAAGAGTGAAACAGCTACGAAAAAGCCTCCAAGTAAACCATTCTATCCCAAACTATGTGATGCCATGCATAATGCCTCATTTATAAGCCTTTACTCTAGGAGCACCAATGATCAGTTTAGAATGATCATTTTAAGTCGCCAATCAACTTTACATGTCTTCACTAAATCGTCTGTAACTTTTGATTTAGAGTTCAGAATGATACGAATCCAACGCCCACGTTAAGCTAGCTCAATTTGCAATAGTGTGACAACATATGAGACTGAAAGAGCTATGACAAAGACTCCAAGTAATCCAATGTATCCCAAAACTCATGATGCCATGCATTATGCTTCATCTATAAGCCTTTACTCAAGGAGCACCAATGATCAGCTTAGAATGGTCATTTTAACTGGCCGATCAACTTTTCATGTCTACACTAAATCGCCGTAACTTTTGGTTTAGAGTTCAGAATGACATGAATCCAACACCCACGTTAAGCTAGCTCAATTTCCAATAATGTGACAACATTTGAGACTGAGAGAGCTACGACAAAGCCTCCAGGTAATCCAACGTATTCCAACTGCATGATGCCATGCATTATGCTTCCTTTATAAGCCTTTAGCTAAGTAGCACCAATGATTCATTTAAAACGATCAGTTTAACTGGCCAATCAACTTGACATATCCGCAATAAATCATTCGTAAATTTTAATTTACAGCTCAAAATGACACGAATCTAATGCCCATGTAAGCTATCTCAATTTTCTATATTTTGACAATATTTCAGACTAAAAGAGCTATGACAAAGCCTCCAAATAATCCAATGTATCCCAAACTGCATGATGCCATCCATTATGCATCATTTATAAGCCTTTACACTAGGAGCACCAATGATCAGTTTTGAATGATCATTTTAACTGGCCAATCAACTTGACATGTCCACACTAAATCATCTTTAACTTTTGATTTAGAGCTCAAAATGACATGAGTATGACGCTCACGTTAAACTAGCCCAATTTTAAATATTGTGACAACATTTGAGACTGAAAGAGCTACTACAATGCCTCCAGTAATCCGTTGTATCCTAAACTGCGTGATGCCATCCATTATGCTTCATTTATAGGCCTTTACTGAAGGAGCACTACTGATCAGTTTAGCATGAACATTTAACTGGCCAATCAACTTGACATATCCGCAATAAATCAACCGTAACTTTTGATTTAGAGTTTAGAATGCCATGAATCTAACGCCCAAGTTATGCTAGCTTAATTTTCTATATCGTGACAACATTTGAGACTGAAAGAGCTACGTTAAAGCCTCCAAGTAATCCAATATATCCCAAACTGCGTGATGCCATGCCTTATGCTTCATTAATAAGTCATAATGCATTGCATCACGAAGTTTCGAATAGATTGGATTACTTGGAGGATTTTTCGTAGCTATTTTGGTCTTAAAATTTGTCACAATATAGAAAATTGAGCAAGTTTAACGTGGGCATTGGATTCGTGTCATTCTGAACTATATATCAAAAGTAACAGACGATTTAGTGCATACATGTCAAGTTGATTGCCCAGTTAAAAAGATCCTTCTAAACTGATCATTGATGTTCCTTAAGTAAAGGCTTATAAATGAAGCATAATGCATGGCATTACACAATTTGGGATTGATTGGATTACTTGGAGGCTTTGTCATAGCTATTTCGGACTTATATTTTGTCACAATATTAACAATTGATCTAGCTTAACGTGGGCATTGGATTTGTGTCATTATGAACTCTAAATCAAAAAATAAGATCGGCCATGTCAAGTTGATCGGCCACTTAAAATGATCATTATAAACTGATCATTGGTGCTATTTAAGTACAGGGTTATAAATGAAGCATTCGGCCAGTTAAAATGATCATTCTAAACTGATCATTGGTGCTACTTGAGTAAAGGGTTATAAATGAAACATAACGGATGGTATCATGCAGTTTTGGGATACATTGGATTATTTGGAGGCTTTGTCGTAGCTCTTTTAGTCTCAAATATTGTTGCAATATAGATAATAGAGCTAGCTTAACGTGGGCATTGAATTCGTGTCATTCTAAACTCTAATAAAAATTTACGTACGATTTAGTGTAGACATGTCAGGTTTATCTGTTAGTTAAAACGATCACTATAAATTGATCATTTTGCTCCTTGAGTAAAGGCTTACAAATGAAGCATAATGCATGGTATCATGTAGTTTGAGATACATTGGATTACTTGGAGGCTTTGCCGTACCTCTTTCAGTCTCAAATATTGTCACACTTTATGAAAATAGAGCTAGCTTAACGTGGGTGTTGGATTTGTGTCAATCTGAACTCTAAATCAAAACTTACAGACGATTCAATGCGGATATGTGAAGTTGTTTGGCAAGTTAAAATGATTATTATAAACTGGTCATTGGTGCTCCAAGAGTAAAGCTTGTAAATAAAGCATTATGCATGGCATCACACAGTTTAGGATATATTGGATTTCTTGGAGGCTTTTTCGTAGCTCTTTCACTCTCAAATGTTTTCACAATATGAAAAATTGAGCTAGTTTAACGTGGACGTTGGATTGTTGTCATTCTAAACACTAAATCAAAAGTGACAGGATATTTAGTGTGGACATGTCAAGTTGATAGGTCAGTTAAAATGATCATTCTAAAATGATCATTGGTGCTCATTGAGTAAAGGATTATAACTGAATCATAATTCATGGCATCAAGCAGATCGGGATACATTGGATTACTTGGAGGCTTTGTCGAAGATCTTTCAGTCTCAAATGTTGTCACAATATGGAAAATTGAGCTAGCTTAACGTGAGTGTTGGATTCCTGTCATTCTGACCTTTAAATCATAAGTAATGGGCAATTTAGTGTGGACATGTCAAGTTGATTAGCCTGTTAAAATGATCATTCTAAGCTGATCATTGGTGCTACTTAAGTGAAGGCTTATAAATGCAGCATAAGACATGACATCACAAAGTTTAGGATATATTGGATTACTTTGAGGCTTTGTCTAGCTCTTTATATCTCAAATGTTGTCAAAATATGGAAAATTGATCTAGCTTAACGTGTGCGTTGGATTCATGTCATTTTGAGATATAAATCAAAAGTTAAAACGATTTAGTGCAGACATGTCAAGTTGATCAGCTAGTTAAAATGATCATTCTAAACTCATCAATGGTGCTCACTGAGCAAAGGTTTAAAAACGAAGCATAATGCATGGCATCACGCAATTTGGGATAGATTGGATTACTTAGAGGCTCTATCTTAGCAATTTCTGTTTTAAATTTTGTAACATTATTGAAAATTGAGATAGCTTTACTTGGGCGTTGGATTCGTGTCGTTCTAAACTTTGAATCAAAAGTTAAAGACAATTTAGTGGGACATGTCAAGGTTATTTGCCAGTTAAAGTGATCACACTAAACTGATCATTGGTACTACTTGAGTAAAGGCTTATAAATGAAGCATAATGCATGGCATCACGCAGTTTAGGATAGATTGAACTACTTAGAGGCTTTTTTAGCTCTTTCTGTCTCAAATGTTGTCACAATATGGAAAATTGAGCTTGTTTAATATATGTGTTGGATTCATGTCATTTCAAGCTCTAAATCAAAAGTCAAGCACGATTTAGTGCAGACATATCAAGTTGATTAGCTAGTTAAAATGATCATTCTGAACTGCTCATTGGTGCACCTTGAGTAAAGGTTTACAAATGAAGCATAATTCATGGCATCACGTAGTTTGGGATAGATTGGATTACTTGGAGGCTTTATCATAATTACTTCAGTCTTAAATTTTGTCATAATATAAAAAATTGAGCTAGCTTTACTTGGGCATTGGATTCGTGTCATTCTGAACCCAAAATCAAAGGCTAGAGACAATTTAGTGTGGACATGTCAAGTTTATCGGTTAGTTAAAATAATCATTCTAAACATATCAGTGGTTCTCCTTGAGTAAAGGCTTATAAATGTAGCGTAATGTATCACATCACGTAGTTTAGGATAGATTGGATTACTTTGAAGCTTTGTGTAGCTCTTTAAGTCTCAAATGTTGTAACAAAATGGAAAATTAAGCTACGCTTAACGTGGGTGGTTGATTAATGTCATTTTGAGCTCTAAATCAAAAGTTAAAGACAATTTAGTGCGGACATGACAAGTTGATCAGCTAGTTAAAATGATCATTCTAATCTGACCATTTTTGATCATTGAGCAAAGGTTTACAAATGAAGCATAATGCATGGCAACACGCAGTTTGGGATAGATTAGATTACTTGGAGGCTTTTTCGTAGCTATTTTGATCTTAAATTTTGTCAATATATATAAAATTGTGTTACCTTAACCTTTGCGTATGACTCGTGTCATTCTGAACTCTGAATAAAAAGTTAAAGACAATTTAGGGCGGTCATGTCAAGTTGATCGGCCAGTTAAATTGACCATTTAAATTGATCACTTGTGCTCATTGATCAGCAAAGGTTTACAAATGAAGAATAATGCATGACATCACGTAGTTTGGGATAGATTGGATTACTTGGAGGCTTTTTCGTAGCTATTTCTGTCACAAAGTTTGTCATAATATAGAAAATTGAGCTAGCTTAACGTTTGCGTTTGATTCGTGTCATTCTGAAATATAAATCAAAAGTTATGAATGATTTAGTACGGACATGTCAAGTTGATTTGCCACTTAAAAAATGATCATTCTGAACTGATCATTAGTGCTCCTTTAGTAAAGCCTTATAAATGAAGCATAATGCATGGCATCACACAGTTTAGGATAGATTGGCTTACTTTGAGGCTTTGTCTAGCTCTTTCAGTCTCAAATGTTTTCACAATATGGAATGGAATTTTTAGCTAGTTTAACATGTGTGTTGGATTCATGTCATTCTGAGCTGTAAATCAAAAGTTAAAAACGATTTAGTGCAGACATGTCAAGTTTATTGGCCAGTTATATCGATCATTTAAACTGATCACTGGTGCTCATTCTGCAAAGGTTTACAAATGAAGAATAGTGCATGGCATCACGTAGTTTATTTCGGTCATAAATTTTGTCACAGTAAAGAAAATTGAGTTAGTTTATCGTGGGCGTTGAATTCGTGTCATTCTGAACTCTAAATCAAAAGTTACGGACGATTTAGTGCATAATATCAATTTGATCGGCCAGTTAAAATAATGATTCTGAACTGATCATTGGTGCTACTTGAGTAATGGCTTAAAAATAAAGCATAATGCATGACATCATGCAGTTTAGGATAGATTGGATTCCTTTGAGGCTTTTCAAGCTCTTTTTGTCTCAAATGTTGTCACAGTATGGAAAGTTGAGCTAGTTTAATGTGGGCGTTGGATTCATACTAAGTTGATCAGCTAGTTAAGATGATCACTCTAAACTGATCATTGGTGCTCATATAGCGAAGGTTTACAAATGATGCATAATGCATGGCATCATGCAGTTCAGGATATATTGGATTACTTTGAGGGTTTGTCGTAGTTATTTCGGTCTTAAATTTGTCACAATATAAAAAATTGAGCTAGCTTAAAAGGGGCTTTGGATTCATGTTATTATAAACATTGAATCAAAATTAAAGACAATTTAGTGCATACATGTCAAGTTTATCGGCCATTTAAATTTATTAGTCTAAACTGATCATTGGTGCTTATTGGGCAAAGGTTTAAAAATGAAGCATAATGCATGGCATCATGCAGTTTGTGATAGATTGGATTACTTGGTGGATTTGTCGTAGCTATTTCGGTGTTAATCTTTGTTAAAGTACGGAAAATTGAACTAGCTTAACGTGGGCATTGGATTCGTGTCATTATGAACTCTAAATGAAAAAATTACGGATGATTTAGTGCAGACATGTCAAGTTGGTCGCGAGCTACAATGATCATTTTAAACTTATCATTGGTTCTACTTGAGTAAAGGCTGATAAATGAACCATAATGAATGGCATCACGAAGTTTAGCATAGATGCGATTACTTTGAGGCTTTGTATGGCTTTTTCCGTCTCAACTGTTGTCACACTATAGAAAATTGATCTAGATTAACGCGGGCACTGGACTCATGTCATTTTGAGCTCTAAATCAAAAGTGAAAGACGATTTAGTGCGGACATGACAAGTTGATCAGCTAATTAAAATGATTATTCTTAAATGACCATTGGGGCACATATAGCAAAGGTTTACAAATGAAGCATTATGCATGGCATCATGCAGTTTGGGATAGATTGCATTACTCTGAGGCTTTGTCGTAGCTATTTTGGTCTTAAATTTTGTCACAATATAAAACATTGAGGTAGCTTAACGTGGGCATTGTATTCGTATCATTCAGAACTCTGAATCAAAAGTTAAAGATGATTTAGTGCGGATATGTCAAGTTGATCGGCTAGTTAAAATGATCATTCTAAACTAATCATTGGTGCTCATTGAGAAATGGTTTACAAATGAAGCATAGTGCATGACATCACATAGTTTGGGATAGATTGGATTACTTAGAGGCTTTGTCGTAGCTATTTTGGTCTTAAATTATATCACAATATAGAAAATTAAACTACTTTAATATGGACGTTGGATTCGTGTCATTCTGAACTTGAAATCAAAAGTTACGAATGATTTAGTGCGGACATGTCAAGTTGATCGGCCAGTTAAAATGGTCATTCTAAACAGATCATTGGTGCTCCTTGAGTAAAGGCCTTTAAATGAAGCATAATGCAAAGCATCGCGTAGTTCGGGATACATTGGATTACTTGGACGCTTTGTCATTGCTCTTTTAGTCTCGATTGTTATCACAACATTGAAATATGAGCTAAATCAACGTGCGCATTGGATTCATGTCATTTTGAGCTCTAAATCAATGTTAGAGATGATGTAGTGCAGGCATGTCAAATGGATCAGCCATTTAAAATGATCGTTCTAAACTGATCATTGGTGCTCATTGAGCAAAAGTTTACCAATGAAGCATAACGCATGGCATCACGAAGTTTGAGATAGATTTGATTACTTGGAGGCTTTGTCATAGCTATTTCGGTTTTAAAATTTTGTGAAAAGATAGAATATTCAGGTAGCTTAACGTGGGCGTAGGATTCGTGTACTTCTGAACTCTAAATCAAACGTTTCGGATGATTTAATGCGGACATTTCATGTTGATCGGCTAGTTAAAATGATCATTCTAAACGGATCATTGGTGCTCATTGAGCAATGGTTTATAAATGAAGCATAATGCATGGCATCACGCAGTTTGGAATAGATAGGAATACTTGGAGGCTTTGTCATAGCTCTTTCAGTCTCAAATGTTGTCACAATATTGCAAATTGAGCTAGATTAACGTCGGCGTTGGATTCATGTCATTTAAGCTTTAAATCAAATGTAAAAGATGATTTAGTGTGGACATGTCAAGGTCATCAACTAGTTAAAATCATCATTCTAAGCTGATCATTGGTGCCGAGTGAGAAATGGTTTACAAATGAAACATAATGCATGGTTTCACGCTGTTTGTATAGGTTGGATTACTTGGAGGCTTTGTCATAGCTATTTCATTCTTAAATTTTGTAATAATATAGAATATTCAGCTAGCTTAACGTGAGCATATGACTCGTGTAATTCTGAACTCTAAATCAAAAGTTTCGGATGATATAATGCGGACATGTCAAGTTGATCGGCCTGTTAAAGTGATCATTCTAAATGGATCATTGGTGCTCATTGAGCAATGGTTTATAAATAAAGCATAATGCATGGCATCACATAGTTTGGGATAGATTGGATTACTTGAAGGCTTTGTCGTAGCTCTTTCAGGCTCAAATGTTGTCACAATGTTGCAAATTGAGCTAGATTACCGTGGTTGTTGGATTCATGTCATTTAAGCTTTAAATCAAATGTAAAAGATGATTTAGTGCGGACATGTATATGGTATCAGCTAGTTAATATCATCATTCTAAGCTGATCATTGGTGCTAATTGAGAAATGGTTTACAAATGACACATAATGCATGGCTTCACGATGTTTGGACAGATTGGATTACTTGGAGGCTCTGTCGTAGCTATTTCGGTCTTAAATTTTATCACAATATATAATATTCAGCTTGCTTAATGTGTGAGTAGGATTCCTGTAATTCTGAACTCTAAATCAATAGTTTCAGATGATTTAGTGCGGACATGTCAAGTTGATCGGCCAGTTAAAGTGATCATTCTAAATTGATCATTGGTGCTCCTTGAGTAAAGGTTCATACATTAAGCATAATGCATGGAATCCCGTAGTTTTGGATACATTGGATGAAAAGTGATGGACGATTTAGTGCGGACATGTCATGTTGATTGGCCCGATAAAGTGATCATTCTAAACTACTCATTGGTTCTCATTGAGCAAAGGTTTACAAATGAAGCATAATGCATGACATCACACTTTAGGATAGATTGGATTGCTTGGAGGCTTTTTCATAGCTATTGCGGTCTTAAGTTATATCACAATATAGAAAATGAAGCTAGCTTAATGTGGGCATTGGATTCGTGTCATTCTGAATTTGAAATCAAAAGTTACGGACGATTTAGTGCATACATGTCAAGTTGAACGGCCAGTTAAAGTAATAATTCTAAATTGATCATTGGTGCTCGTTGAGTAAAGGCTTATATACTAAGCATAATACATGGGTTCACGTAGTTTTGGGTACATTGGATGAAAATTTATGGACGATTTAGTGCAGACATGTCAAGTTGATTTTCCAATTAAAGTGATCATTTAAACAGCTCATTGGGTCTCATTGAGCAAAAGTTTACAAATGGAGCATAATGCATGGCCTAACGCCGTTTAGGATAGATGGGATTACTTGGAGGCTTTTTGTAGCTATTACAATCTTAAATTATATCACAATATAGATAATTAAGCTAGCTTAACGTGTGCGTTGGATTCATGTCATTCTGAATTTGAAATCAAAAGTTACAAACGATTTAGTGCGGACATGTTAAGTTGATCGGCCAGTTAAAATGATCATTCTAAACTGATCATTGGTGTTCCTTGAGTAAAGGATAATAAATGAAGCATAATACATGTCATCACACAGTTTGGGATACATTCGATTACTTGGAGGCTTTTTCGTTGCATTTTGTATCTCAAATGTTGTCACAACATTGAAAATTGAGCTAGATCAACATGGGTGTTGGACTCATGTCATTTTGAGCTCTATGTCAAATGTTAAAGACAATGTAGTGCGGACATGTCAAGTTGATCAGCCAGTGAAAATGATCATTTTAAACTGATCATTGGTGTTCATTGATCAAAGGTTTACCAATGCAGCATAACACATGATATCACGCGGTTTGAGATATATTGGATTACTTGAACACTTTTTGTATCTATTTCGGTTTTAAATTTTGTCACTATATAGAATATTTTGCTAGATTAACGTGGATGTTGGATTCGTGTCATTCTAAACTTTAAATCAAAAGTTACGGACGATTTAGTGCGTAAATATCAAGTTGATCGGCCAGTTCAAATGATCATTCTGAACTGATCAATGGTGCTCCTTGAGTAAAGGCTTATAAATGAAGCATAATGCATGGCATCACGCAGTTTCCGATAGATTGAATTACTTAGAGGCTTTCTCGTAGCTCTTCTAGTCTCAAATGTTGTCACACTATTGAAAATTGAGCTAGATTAATGTGGGCATTGGATTGATGTCATTTTGATCTCTAAATTTAATGTTAAAGACGATTTAGTTCGGAAATGTCAATGTTATCAGCTACTTAAAATCATCACATTTTACAAATGAACAATTAATGCATGGCTTCACACAGTTTGGATAGATTAGATTACTAGGAGATTCTGTCGTAGTTATTTCTGTCTTAAATTTTGTCAAAATATAGAATATTCAGCTAGTTTATTGTGGGCGTAGGATTCATGTAATTCTGAACTAAAAATCAAAAGTTTTGGATGATTTAGTGCACACACATCAAGTTGATCGGCCAATTAAAGTGATTATTTGAAACTGATCATTAGTGTTCTTTGAGTAAAAGCTTATAAATTAAACATAATACATCGCATCATGCATTTTAGGATAAATTTGACTACTTGAAGGCTTTGTGGTACACTACAAGAAAACATCAAATTTCCTACGACAAAATTCGTCGGCATTCGGTAAAAAAAAAGCAATTTCCGTCGACTTTCCGACCAGCATCATCCGTCAGGACTATTTCGTCGGAAAACAATTTCCATCGGGAAATGGTTGGGAATTATCGACGGGTTTGCAATTAAAGAGCCATCAGCAAATGCCGACGGATATTCGATGGGTCACTTCCGTTGGCAATTACCGACAGGTTTTCGATAAGTGTAGCCATCAGATATTGCTGATGGATAATCGATGGCTTCTGTCTGTCGGCAAGTACCAACGGGTTTATAATAAAGTATGTCGTCGAAAACTACCAACGACTATGCGTTGGTTAGGTCCGTCAGAAATTACCAACGTATTTATAATGTATTTAGTCAGTCGGGCTGTCGAGGACTTTTGATGACTGCCGCCATCGGAAATCACAACCGATGGTATATCCCAACGGTTTTCACCCGTCGAGAGCAAACCAAAGATATCGCGATGAAATAAACTTCCAGACGAAATGGAATTCCTCGGTTATTTCTGACGACCACATCCGTCGGATATAACCAAACAATTGGAAAAAAATTTGAATGATTATTTTAAAAATTATTCATTAAATATTAAAAAATATATTTATTCAAAATATTAAAATAATTAATACTTATATTAAATTTAATTAATATTTTTTAAATATTTAATAAAAATATTTAAAAAATTAAGAAAAATAATATTTCTAATTATAAATATAATAATTGTTTAATTTTTTTTGAAATATTCAAACTACATCATAGGACCACGAGAGAAGGAGAAGAAAAAAATTCATCGGGAAATTTGGTTTTCATCATATCTATAATATTTTTAAATTTCGTCATCTCTATCTCTATAGCCGCTATTTTTTCTTTGAGTTGGGCATTCTCCTCATTTCTTGCCGCAAATATTGCACCACCGGTATTTGCAACTCTCCCGAGTCCTGAATGACGACCATTAGAAAATGGTACTTCCTATAAAAAAAATATTATTAAGAAAATATTATAATATTAAATATAAAAATAAATAAAAGGAAAAATAAAACTTACATCAAGAACTAGATGGTTAATCTCAGAACTAGACAATTCGGCGACCAAAGATAAAGAACCAATTTGATACTACTGAGTTATAATATCACTTCTTTTCTTTTTAACTTTTTCGATGATCTCACTAACGAGACCATTTTGGATGTCACCAGTCTTTTTCTTCATGTGGACAACATCGAAAAGTTGCAAGTAATCTCGAGACGCTCCAAATTCTTGTGGCTAAAAGTAAAAATATACTAAATTAATCATTTAAATTTTTTAAATAATAATAAATAAAATTAATATAATAATTAATTTAGCAATAGCCGATCCGGCATTGTGAATGTAAATGCCTTTACCTCCTCGGTCGCTCTTCTGGTTTTCTGAATTATTCCTCGAGATAACCTTAGCACTGGAAAATTCTCAATAACGAATAAAGTCATTCCAAACCGACTCATTCAACCGTCTTGGTTTGTCTTTCCCTTTCTCTTTTTTTTTTTCCACTCGTTCATGTACAGGGAAAATTGTAGTGCAACCTCTTTTTGAAAAGTTTCTTCCACCAATTTTATGTTCATGGAATCCTATGTAAATTGTTGTTGCAAAATTTATTTGTATGTTACTAAAAATATTTTAAACAATTAAATATTTAAAATAAATTAACGTACCGCAAATGTCCTGAACAAATCTGACGTTCTTCATACGGAATTTCTCTAAATTTTGTATATGATTTGTTTAAAAGAGAATGAAGCATCTTTAATATAGATTTGCTTATTCCGTTGTTTGAAATACCAAACCTACAAATTTTTATTAGAATAATATTGAAATAATAATTTTAAATCTAATTATAGAAAATTTAATATATTATTTCGGATCGAGAAAAGTAAGAAGTTCACGACCACGCTGCTGAACCAATTGTACAATTGTAATTGGTCAAAAAGAACTATTTCTAGATTCTGGAATTTGACTTGGTCTAAAACTCGGAGTAGACGACTTCGTACGTCTTTGGTACTCTTGATACGATATTAAAACATTTTGATTGTGAAATTTTATTAGTCTATCTACATTTAATATTTTCCATTTTTTTAATCCTTATTTTAATATATAAAAAAATCCAATTTTAAAAATATCATAAAATAAATTTTTAAATATAGTATCAATAGTTTACTTATTTTAAAAATATTTTCATCACGCCACTTGTAATTCATACTGTGAGTTTCTCTATCAAAATATTTTTCATTTAATATATTAGAGATATTAATTAATTTTTATAATATAATGATTTCTTATATTACAGTAAATTATTTAAAATGCGCTTATAATAATGACTCCACTAAGCTCATAAGCATAAGTATCGTTAATTATAATGACCCTTATTATATTAAATTCATGCCAAGCCTTTGTCTACCAAAAGATCAATCAATTATTGATGTTGTTAAAGCATACTCAGAGTATATGTTTTGAGCGTGTACTGCACGACACTATCACCATTTAATGTAGTGTTTCCATGAATAAGAAATGACTCCTTAGCTTTGGTGTGTGGATATATACCAATTTATGATTGAAGTAAAAATTTCGTGTTATGAATAACAAAAGATTTGTTCTCAGTATAATAATTTCGTTTTTATTAGGTTGATAGACATATATTTGAATGTTGCGATGACATTTTCAGCTGAAAATCATTTATGGTGATTCAGCTTCTTTCACCTACAACACTGAAATATACATCATTGTAATGTATGATTTCGTATTTTCAGTATTTGGATTTCTTATTTTCACTAGTTGGATTTCTTACAGCAATAAGTTCTCAGAGGTGGTTTGTTACAAAACATCAACATAATGCGAACCTAGGAATCGTTTTGCTCATGGTTTTAGTAATGTGCATGCATATAACCACTTCATCACTTTCTGTAGATGACAAATAATGTCTACAAGATTCAAAGGGCACAAACTTTAAAATATTATAGAATTTTATTGAAGAAAACAAAGCCAAAATCAGTTTTACTAATTATGGTTAAACATCTAATAAAACCATACCAATCTGAAAATCGATTTTAACATTTCTCGGACATTGTAGGAAAGCATTCTTCAATGAAGACGAGAATCACAACTAAAATCATACAAATTTTCTAAAAATTTAGAAATCTACAATTCTAACTGAAATAGGAATGGTAGAGGGAGAAAACTTACATTTCTGGCGACTAAACTTACCGAAATCATCGGTTTCGGGCGACAACAGCGGCAGGAGGTGAAGAAGCAGAGAGTGAGACAAAACGCGAGAGAGAAAAAAGAAAAGTGGAGTCGTATGTTATATTCGATTTTCCCGACGGAAATATTCGTCGGTAATCTGCCGGCCTACTAATAAATATTTTCGCAAAATCCCGCGTTAGTAATTACGTTTCCCGCATATAATTAAATAAACTGTCAAAAATCCATCGGTATTTGCAGATGGATTTCGTACGGACTGCTAAACAACCGTGCATATTTGCCAAAAAGTCTGGCCACGTTGCAAATACATTTTCTGACGGAATAGCGACAAATTCTGATGGATATAATAATTCCATCGGAACTCCGTCGGATAAAGAAACCGATATTTTAAAAAACGTTCCGATAAGATAGGGTATAGCATCAATACCCTAAGGTTTTAGGAATCCGACTGTACTTACCGACAGAATAGCGATGGAATTTTCAGTTCCATCGCAAAGCCGTCGGAATTGTCTGGATACCGTCAGAAATCCGTCGGAAAATTTAAAATTTTAGAAAACATAATTTATCTCTAAAATTAAAGTATCACAAAAAATAAAACATTATTATCACATAATTAATCTGAATCTGATGAACATTCCGATGTAGCTGAATTTTTGTCCTGAAACTCGCCAAAACTTCTTATGAATCTTGAAACACGTTGTAATCTCCGTTGGTGGTGTCATCAACAACAAGGTTAACTTCAAGAGAAGCTTCTATGGAACCTAAGTTACCAATTGTGCTTTGTTGCATAGCGTCTTGCTCTGTAATACCACATACCATTCCTCTATGATGTATTAAGGTCATTGTAATTCAAGGATATTGCTTGTTCCTCACACGAGAATATCGAATGTAACAAACCTGGTCCGCTTGTGATGCAAGTATAAAATGATCATATTTTTGATGTCGCTTACGAGAGTGGACAGATGTAACACCAAATCAAGCATTGCTGGATAGCGAACTTCTAATATTTCACGAATAACACCGTTGTACACAGTTTCTCTATATTGAGATGATATAACATAATTACAAGTTGTTTGTAAGTTTCCTTCGCGATAACTCTTAAAACCATATCCACGAGTGTGGTAAATTGGATAAGATTTTGCAATAAATGTAGGACCACTCACCAACTCAAATAACCATGCGGAAAACGTTATCCCCATATAAGGACTTGTAGTAACGTACAAAATAATTGAATGCAGTCAATTATATATATATATATATATATATATATATATATATAAATAGGAAACTATTATTAAAAATTACATAATTGTGGTAAAATTGACATAAAAGTTCAACCATCTTGCAAATTCGCTTTTTTTAAGTTCGACCAACTCATTTTCTGTGTAATTTGAATAATGAACACGTATTTGTTCCATGTATATGCTATTAATTATGAACAAAATAATTTAAAATATATTATAATAAAAAATTAAAAACAAAATTTAATTGAATGTACCTTTTGTATTTCAAAACATCATCGCAATTTGTCAAAATATACAGATGCAAGTGATTGTGTTTCTCCTCTGATAGGCATCGCGTCTTCCCTTTTCCACTTAAACGTCCAATTTGTGCAAATACCTTTGGCACATACACTGGATAGATTGGTTTTTCTCCTCCATCATCATGTCGTGCAGGTTGTCTATTTTTTGTTTGGACTTGCGATGGAAAATAGTAGCTAGCGAAGTTAGATGTTTCTTTATTAATAATTTGAGCGATGATTGAACTTTCAACCCTAGCAAGATTTTTAACTTTTTTCTTTAGGTGGAACATATATCTCTCAAAAGGATACATCAATCTTTACTGAACAGGTCCTCCAAGCGCTGCTTCTATAGGGAGAGGAATAGGAAGATGTTCCATAACATCAAAAAATGGTGGTGGAAATATTTTCTCCAAGTTACAAATGAAAACCGGTATTTTTTCTTCAAAATTTCGGATATCGTCTCCAGTAAGGGATCCGGTATATAAATCTCGGAAAAAAGCACCAATCCCTGCATAAAAAACGTTAATATCATATAATATATAAAATTATGATTATTTATATATAAAATAATGTAAACAATTTCTTTGTGGATGGTTTTAGGTAGAAGATCGCTAAAGGCAAATGGAAATAGTCTTTGTATGACAACATGACAATCATGACTTTTCATCCCTGAAAATTTTCCTTCAATAGTATCGACACAATTACGAAAATTAGATGCGTATCCATCTGGAAATTTGACACTATGTTTAATCCAGTCAAAAAACTCGTCTTTTGCATGCGCATCCAACCAGAATGTGGGAGACAATGATTTTCCATTTGACATTACATGTAGTTCCTTCCGGGGACAAATATCCGGCAAATCCAATCTAGCTTTTAATTTATCTTTCATTTTTCCTTGCACATTTAGAACGGTATTCATTATGTTGTCGAAAAAATTCTTCTCAATGTGCATAACATCTAGATTATGGCACAACAAATGATCTTTCCAATATGATAAATCCCAAAAAATGCTCTTCTTGTGCCAATTATGGTATTCGCCACAACCATCAACAGGGTAATGTCCGTTACCTCCACATAAAGCCGTTCTCCCAACACCAAAATTTCTAAGTTGAGTCATCATATAATTCCCATCAAGCATAGGAGGTGGACGATCAAAATTTTTTTTGTTTTTCTTAAATAATGTCGTGCTTTGGTGATATGGATGATCTTGTGGTAGAAATAGATGATGAAAATCGAACCAACTAGTCTTTCGTCCGTGTTTCAATTGGAATGCATCAGTATTATCTTCACAATATGGGCATGCTAATCTTCCATGCGTCGACCATCTGATAATATACCATATGCTGGAAATTCATTTATGCTCCACATAAGTACTGCTCCCATCAAGAAGTTTTGTTGGTTGGAAACATCGAATGCTTTGACACCATTTTCCCACAACATTTTCAACTCATGAATTAGCGTCTGCAAGAAAATATCAAGTGATCGCTTAGGATGCTCTGGAACAGGGACGAGAATTGTTAGAAACAAAAACTCTCGTTTCATGCACAACGAAGGATGAAAATTATAAGGTGTCACGATAATGGCCACTATAAGTATTGCCTCCCATGCTTTCCAAAAGGATTGAATCCATCTGTAGATAACCCGAGGTATACGTTCCTAGGCTCATATGCAAAACTAGGATAAACCTCTTTAAAATGTTTCCATGCTTCTGCATCCGAGGGATGCACAATTTCTCCATTCGAATTATGTTCTGCATGCCATATCATAGCCTTTACCGTGTGTTCAAATTGATATAACCTTTTTAACCTCTCTGTTAATGGAAAATACCACATTCGTTTATGCGGAATAGGTACTCTGCCACTTGTCTATTGAAATCGAGGTTTGTGACAAAATCATCACTTTATGCGGTTTTCATCATTTCTCCAATAGATCATACAGTTGTCAATACATACACCGATCATCTAATGCGGCAATCCAACACCAGCTTCAAGTTTTTGAAACTCGTAATATGAAGGAGGTGCAATATTATCTTCAGGTAATATATCTCTAACAAAATCAGCTTTCCCATTCACACAATTTTCAGCGAAGTTGAAATCCGTCTTTATTGTCATCAACCTACTTGTAGCAGATAAATGCGATAATCTATCTCTACATCCTTTATACAAAGGCTGCTTGGATGCATCTAACATATCAAAAAATTTCCGGGCTTCCAAATTAGGTTCCTCTAATCTACTCCTATCTTCAATGTACGATGCTCTTTGTTCAGGAAACGCATCATTCACCATCTGAACAGTACCTCTGTTTATATCAACTTGTGATGCCAGTTCCTCTACCCTAACATTAGTACTATCTAACCTTTTTGAAGTACAACCATAATATTGCATCGTTGCATCAGTTTCTCCATTTGAATACCAAATTTTGTAACCCGGCATAAATCCAGTTCTATACAAATGATTACGTACTTCTCTAACAAAGATTAATCTATGATTTCGACATTTAATACACGGACAATACATTTTACCATATTCCGATGTCATGCTATTGTTTGATGCAAGTGTCATGAACTCTTCAACACCGTGCACAAATTCATCTGACAGTTCCACCGTTGTTAAATCATACCGAGGTTTATCCATCCAAGATCGAAAATAATCATAAAAACCTGAACAAGACATTTTGTTAAGATTTTTTGTTCTGGTGAAATTGTGAAATACCATAGCGTATTTATATTGAAAATTAGAAGATTATCACAAATTTTTAACAGATAATTACGAATTTTTACTAGATTATTACGAATTTTTAAATGATAATAACAAATTTTAATAGATTATTCTTAAGAATATTTCATTATCCGAGGGAATTCCAACGGTTGCCGACCACTTTTGGATATTTCCGACAACCAACCGACGACCCTCGACGTTTACATATTGGCCAAACAAACAATTGCCAAAAATAGGAATTCTTCGGAAAGTCATCGGAACTACCGACGGATTTCCAACGATATTTAGATTAATTTATGATAAAAAATACTTAAGCGGAATCAGCCCACCGATATATTCCTGACGGATGCCTGACGGATAGTAAAAACCACATTCCATGAGGAAATAGTCGGAAAAACCGATGGTATAGGTTTCGTCGGTAATATGCGACGATTTTGAGAGGATATCCCGACGCCTACATTTTCATCAGAAACGGGACGGAACTCCATCAGGTTTTACCATCGATTTCCCAACAGTAGTGCAAACATCGGGATTTACCAATGGAACACCGATGAAATTACTTCCCTCGGTAGTCCGTCGGAAAACCATCGCATAGGCGAAAAATTCCAATTGTTTTATTTCCGTCGGAAATGCCATAAAAAATATTAATGTTTTCTTGTAGTGGTAGTTCTTTGAGTCTCAAATGATTGAGATATCTTAATGTGGGCGTTGAATTCGTGTCATTCTGAACTCTATATCAAATTTTAAACACGATATAGTGGTGACATGTGAAGTTGATCAGCTAGTTAAAATGATCATTTTAAACTAATAATTGGTGCTCATTGACCAATGGTTTTCAAATGAAACATAATGCATGGCATCATGCAGTTTGGGATAGATTGGATTACTTGGAGGCTTTGTCGTAGCTCTTTAAGCCTCAAATGTTGTCACAATGTTGCAAATTGAGCTAGATTAACGTGGGCATTGGATTCATGTCATTTAAGCTTTAAATCAAAGGTAAAAGACGATTTAGTGTGAACATGTCAAGGTTATTGGCTAGTTAAAATCATCATTCTAAATTGATCATTGGTGCTTATTGAGAAATGGTTTACAAAAGAAACATAATGCATGGCTTCACGTTTTTTGGATATATTGGATTACTTGGAGGCTTTGTCATAGCTATTTTGGTCTTAAATTTTGTCACAATATATATTATTCCGCTAGCTTAATGTGGGAGTAGGATTCCTGTAATTCTGAACTCTAAATCAATAGTTTCGGATGATTTAGTGCGGTCATTTCAAATTGATCGGCCAGTTAAAGGGATCATTCTAAATTGATCATTGGTGCTACTTGAGTAAAGGCTTATGTATTAAGCATAAAGCAGGGCTTCACGTAGTTTTGGATACATTGGATGAAATGTTATGAATGTTTTAGTGTGGACATTTCAAGTTGATTGGTCAATTAAAGTGATCATTGTAAACTGCTCATTGGTTCTCATTGAGAAAAGGTTTCAAATGAAGCATAACGCTTGGCATCACGCCGTTTAGGATAGATTGGATTACTTGGAGGCTTTTTCGTAGCTATCGCGGTCTTAAATTAGATCACAATATAGAAAATTAAGCTAGCTTAACGTGGGCATTGGATTCGTGTCATTCGGAATTTGAAATCAAAAGTAACAGACGATTTAGTGCGTACATATCAAGTTGATCGGACAGTTAAAATGATCATTCTAAACTGATCATTGGTGCTCCTTGAGCAAAGATTTACAAATGAATCACAATACATGGCATCACGCAATTTGAGAAACATTCGATTACTTGAAGGCTTTGTCATTGCGCTTTTATGTTTCAAATATTATCACAACATTGGAAATTAAGCTAGATCAACGTGGATATTGGATTCATGTCATTTTGAGCTCTAAGTCAAATGTTAAAGACGATGTAGAGGGGGACATGTCAAGTTGATCAGCCAGTTAAAATGATCATTCTAAACTGATCATTGGTGCTCATTGAGCATAGGTTTACCAATGAAGCATAACACATGGCATCACACAGTCTGAGATATATTGGATTACTTGGAGGCTTTGTTGATGCTATTTCCGTCTTAAATTTCGTCACAATATAGAATATTGTGCTAGCTTCACGTGGGTGTTGGATTTGTGTCATTCTGAACTCTAAATAAAAAGTTAAGGAGGATTTAGTTCGGACATGTCAAGTTGATCGGGCAGTTCAAATGATCATTCTGAACTGATCAATGGTGCTTCTTGAGTAAAGGCTTATAAATGAATCATAATGCATGGCATCACGCAGTTTGGGATAGATTGGATTACTTTGAGGCTTTATCGTAGCTGTATCAGTCTCAAATGTTGTCGCAATATTGAAAATTGAGCTAGATTGATATCATTTTAAGCTCTAAATTAAATGTTAAAGACGATTTAAACATGTCAAGGTTATCAGCTAGTTAAAATCATCATTCTAAACTTATCATTGGTGCTCATTGAGAAATTATTTACAAATGAAGCATAATGCATGGCTTCACACAGTTTGGATAGATTAGATTACTTGGAGGCTTTGTCGTAGCTATATATGTCTTAAATTTTGTCACAATATAGAATATTCAGCTAGATTAACGTGGGCGTAGGATTCATGTAATTCTGAACTAAAAATCAAAAGTTTTGGATGATTTAGTGCGGAGATGTCAAGTTGATCGACCAATTAAAGTGATCATTCTAAACTGATCATTAGTGCTCCTTGAGTAAAAGCTTATAAATTAACCATAATGCATGTCATCACGCATTTTAGGATATATTTCATTACTTGAAGGCTTTGTGGTAGTTCTTTGAGTCTCAATTATTTTCACAATATAGAAAATTCAGATAGCTTAATGTGGGCGTTGAATTCATGTCATTCGGAACTCTAAATCAAATGTTAAAGACGATCTGGTGCAGACACGTGAAGTTGATCAGTTAGTTAAAATAATCACTTTAAACTAATCATTGGTGCTCATTGAGCAATGGTTTACAAATGAAACATAATGCATTGGATTACTTGGAGGCTTTTTCGTAGCTTTTTCTGTCTTAACTTTTTTGGCAATATAGAAAATTGAGTGAGCTTAACGTGGGCATTGGATTTGTGTCCTATTGAACTCTAAATCATATGTAGCGACGATTTAGTGCAGACATTCCAAGTTGATCAGCCAGTTAAAGTGATCATTCTGAACTGGTCACTGGTGCTCACGGAGCAAGGGTTTACAAATGAAGCATAATACATGGAATCACACAATTTAGGATAGATTGGATTACTTGGAGGCTTTTTTCATAGCTAATGTGGCTTTAAATTTGATCACAATATAGAAAATTGAGATAGCTTAATGTAGGAATTGGATTCGTTTCAATCTGAACTCAAAATCAAAAGATATAGACGATTTAATTCAGACATGTGAAGTTGCTCAACCAGTTAAAATGATGGTCTTAAACTGGTCATTGGGGCTCCTTGAGTAAAGTCTTATAAATGAAACAGAAAGCATGGCATCACGCAGTTCGGGATACATTGGATTATTTGGAAGCTTTGTCATAGTTCTTTCAGTGTCAAATGTTGTCACAATATTGAAAATGGAGCTAGGTTACCGTTAGCGTTGGATTCGTGTCATTCTAAATTCTAAATCAAAAGTTACGGACAATTTAGTGCGGACATGTCAAGTTGATTGGGCAGTTAAAATGAAAATTCTAAAATGATCATTGGCGCTACTTGAGTAATGGCTTATAAATGAAGCATAATGTATGACATCACGCAGTTGTGATACATTGGATTATTTGGAGCCTTTGTTGTAGGACTTTCAGTCTCAAATGTTTTCACAATATTGAAAATTGAGCGATATTAACAAGGGCGTTTGATTCGTGTCATTCGGAACTCTAAATCAAATGAAAGATTCAGTGCATACATGTCAAGTTGATCGGCCAATTAAAATGATCATTCTTAACTAATCATTGGTGCTCCTTGAGTAAAGGCTTAAAAATAAAGCATAATGCATGGCATCACGCATTTTGGGATACATTGGATTACTTGGAGGTTTTGTCGTAGCTTTTTCAGTCTCAAATATTTTCACAATCTTGAAAATTGAGATAGATTAACGTGGCCGTTGGATTCGTGTCATTTTGAACTTTAAATCAAAAGCTACAGAAGATTTACTGCGGTCATGTCAAGTTCATCGGCCTGTGAAAATGATCATTCTTAACTGATCATTGGTGATCCTTGATTAAAGGCTTATAAACGAAGCATAACTCATGGCATCCGGTAGTTTGGAAAGATTGGACTACTTGGAGGTTTTGTCGTAGCTCTTTCAATCTCAAATGTTGCCAAAATATTGAAAATTAATCTAGATTTATGTCATTTTGAGGTCTAAATAGAATGTTAAAGATGATCTTGAGCTGACATGTCAAGTGGATCAGCTAGTTAAAATGATGATTCTCAACTTATCATTGGTGCTCATTGAGCATATGGTTTACAAATGAAGCGTAATGCATATCATTGCGTAGTTTGGAATTGATTGGATTACTTGAAGGCTTTGTCGTAGCTATTTCAGTCTTAAATTTAATTACAATTTAGAAACTGAGGTAGCTTAACGTGGGCGTTGCATTCGTGTCATTCTGAACTCTAAAAAAAAAATTATAGATGATTTTCTGCGGACATGTCAAGTTGATCGGCCAGTTAAAATGATCATTCTAAACTGATTATCGGTGCTTTTCGAGTGAAGGCTTGTAAATGAAGCATTCGCAGTTTGGAATACATTGCATTACATGGAGGCTTTGTAGTAGGTCTTTTAGTATCAAATGTTGTCACAATATTGAAAATTGAGCTAGATTAATGTGGGCGTGGAGTTCATGTCATTTTGACTCAAAATCAAATTTGAAAGAAGATTTAGTGCGGAAATGTCAAGTTGATCAGGTAGCTGAAATCATCATTCTAAACTACTATATGGTGCTCATTTAGCAAAGGTTAACAAATGAAGCATAATGCATGGCATCACGCAATTTGGAATACATTGGATTACTTGAACGCTTTCTTGTAACTATTTCAGTTAAATTTTCTCAAAATAATAAAAATTGAGCTATGTTAATGTTGGTGTTGGATTTGTGTCATTCCGAATTTTAAATCAAAAGTTATGGACAATTAAGTGCGGAAATGTCAATCTAAACTAATCATTGGTGCTCCTTAAGTAATGGCTTATAAATGAAGCATAATGCATGGCAACACGCAGTTTGTGATACATTGGATTATATGGAGTACTTTTTGTAGGTCTTTCAGCCTCAAATGTTTTCACAATATTGAAAATTGAGCTAGATTAACCTGGTCGTTGGATTCGTGTCATTCTGAACTCTAAATAAAAAGTTACGAAAGATTTACTACATACATGTCAAGTTGATCCACAAAATAAATGACCATTCTTAACTGATTATTGGTGCTCTTGAGTAAAGGTTTATAAATGAAGCATAATGCATGGCATCACGCAGTTTGGGATACATTGGATTACTTGGAGGCTTTGTCGCAGCTCTTTCAGTCGTAAATGTTGTCACGATATTGAAAATTGAGCTAGATTAACATGGACGATGCATTCATGTCATTTTGAGCTTTAAATCAAATGTTAAAGATAAGTAATTGCAGACATGTCACGGTTATCAACTAGTTAAAATTAGAATTCTAAACTGATCATTGGTGCTTATTGACCAGAGGTTTACGAATGAAGCATAATGCATGGTATCACGCAGTTTCGGATTGATCGGATTTTTGGAGGCTTTGTTGTAGCTATCTCGGTCTTAAATTTTTTCACAATATAGAATATTGAGCTAGTTTAACGTGGGTGTTAGATTCATGTAATTTTGAACTCTAAATAAACAATTATGGACCATTTAGTGCGGACATGTCAAGTTTATCAGCTAGTTAAATTGATCATTCTAAACTAATCATTGTTGCTCGTTGAGCAAAGGTTTACCAATGAAGCATAATGCATGGCATCTTGCAGTTTGGGATAATTGGGTAACTTGGAGGCTTCGGCGTAGCAATTTATGTCTTAAAATTTGTCACCATATAGAATATTGAACGTGGACTTTATATTCTTGTCATTCTGACCTATAAATCAAAAGTAACATACGATTTAGTGCATACATGTCAAGTTGATTGGACAGTTAAAATGATCATTCTAAACGGATCATTGGTGCTCATTCAACAAAGGTTAACAAATGAAGCATAATGCATGGCATCACGCAGTTTGGGATAGATTGGATTACTTGAGGCTTTGTAGTACCTATTTTGGTCTTAAGTTTTGTCACAATATAGAATATTGAACTAGCTTAACGTAAGCATTGGATACTTATCATTCTGATCTCTAAATCAAAAGTTACAAACGATTTAGTGTGTACATGTCAAGTTGATAGCCTAGTTAAAATGACCATTCTAAACTGATCATTGGTTCTCCTTGAGAAAAGGCTTAAAACTGAAGCATAATGCATGACACCACGCAGTTTGGCATATATTGGATTACTTGGAGGCTTTGTCGTAGCTATTTCATTCCTAAATTTTGTCATAATATAGAAAATTGAGCAAGCTTAACGTGGGTGTTGGATTCATGTCATTCTGAACTTTTAATCAAAAGTTATGGACGATTTAGCGCGGATATGCCAAGTTTATCGGCTAGTTAAATTGATCATTCTGAACTGATCATTGGTGCTCATTGAGCAAAGATTAACAAATGAAGCATAATGCATAGCATCACACAGTTTGGGATGGATTGGATTACTTGGAGGCTTTTTCGTAGCTATTTTGGTCTTAAATTTTGTTACAATATAGAGCATTGAGCTAGCTTAACATGGGCACTGGATACGTGTCATTCGGAACTCTAAATAAAAATTTACGAACGATTTAATATAGACATGTCAAGTTAGTCGGCTTGAGCCTCAAATCTTGTCACAATATAGAAAATTTAGCTTGGTTAATGTGGGTGTTTGATTCGTGTCATTCGGAACTTTAAATCAAAAGTTACGGATGACTTAATGCGTATATGTCAAGTTGATTGTCCAGGTAAAATGATCATTATAAACTGATCATTGGTGCACCTTTAGTAAAAGATTAGAAATGAAGCATAATGCATGGCACCATGCAGATTAGGATATATTGGACTACTTTGAGGATTTCTCGTAGCTATTAAGGTTTTAAATTTCGTTAAAATATAGAAATTTGGGCTAGCTTAACTTGGTCGTTGGATTCGTGTCATTATGAACTCTTAATCAAAAGCTACAGATAATTTAGTGCATACATATCAAATTTATCGGCTAGTTAAACTGATCAATCTAAACTAATCATTGGTTTTCATTGAGCAAAGGTTTACAAATGAAGCATACTTCATGGCATCCCGCAATTTGGGATAGATTGGATTACTTGAAGTCTTTATAGTAGCTATTTCGGTCTTAAATTTTATCACAATATAGAATATTGAGCTAGCTTAACGTGGGCATTGGATTTGTGTCATTCCGAACTATACATTAAATTTACGGATGATTTACTGTGGACATTTCAAGTTGATCGGCCAGGTAAAGTGATCATCCTAAAATGATCATTGGTGCTCCTTTAGTAAAAGCTTATAAATGAAGGATAATGTATGACATCACTCAGTTTAGGAAAGATTGGATTACTAGAAGGCTTTGTGGTAGCTCCTTCAGTATAAAGTGTTGTAACATTATAGAAAACTGAGCTAGCTTAACGGTTGTGTTGGATTCGTATCATTCTGAACGTTAAAACAAAAGTTAAAAACAATTTGGTGCGTACATGTCAAATTGATCGGCAAGTTAAACTGATCATTCTAAAATGATCATTGGTGCATCTTGATTAAAGGCTAAAAATGAAGCATAATGCATAACATCATGCAGTTTGGGCTAGATTAGATTACTTGGACACTTTGTCTTATCTCTTTTGATCTTAAATTTTGTCACAATATAGAAATGGAGCTACCTTAACGTGGGCATTGGATTCATGTAATTCTGAACTATAAATCAAAAGTTACGGACGATTTAGTGCGGATATGTCAAGTTTATCGGCTAGTTAAATTGATCATTCTAAAATGAACATTGGTGCTCATTGAGCAAAGGTTTGCCAATGAATCATAATGCATGGCATCACGCAATTTGAGATACATTCGATTACTTGAAGGATTTGTCGTTGCACTTTCTGTCTCAATTGTTGTCACAACATTGAAAATTGAGCTAGATCAACGTGGGTGTTGGATTCATGTCATTTTGAGCTCTAAATCAAATGTTAAAGACGATGTAGAGCGGACATGTCAAGTTGATCATCAGCCAGTTAAAATGATCATTCTAAACTGATCATTGGTGCTCATTGAGCAAAGGTTTACCAATGAAGCATAACGCATGGCATCGCCGGTGTGAGATATATTGCATTACTTGGAGGCTTTGTTGATGCAATTTTGGTCTTAAAATTTTTCACAATATAGAATATTGTGCTACCTTAACGTCGGCATTGGATTCGTGTCATTCTGAACTCTGAATCAAAAGTTAAGGACGATTTAGGTCGAACATGTCAAGTTGACCGGCCTGTTAAAATGATCATTCTTAACTAATCATTTGTGCTCCTTGAGTAAAAGCTTATAAATGAAGCATAATACATGGCATCTGGTAGTTTGGGAAACATTGGATTACTTGGAGGTTTTGTCGTAGCTCTTTCAATCTCAAATGTTGCCATAATATTGAAAATTGATCTAGACTAACGTGGGCTTTGGATTCATGTCATTTTGAGCTCTAACTAGAATGGTAAAGATGATCTTGTGCTGACATGTCAAGTGGATCATTTTATTAAAATGATCATTCTAAACTTATCATTGGTGCTCATTGAGCATATGGTATACAAATGAAGCATAATGCATGGCATTTTGTTGTTTGGGATTGATTTGATTACTTGAAGGCTTTGTCGTAGCTATTTCAGTCTTAAATTTAATTACAATATAGAAAACTGAGCTAGCTTAACGTGGGCGTTGCATTCGTGTCATTCGGAACTCTAAATCAAAAGTTATAGACGATTTTCTGCGTACATGTCAAGTTGATCGGCCAGTTAAAATGATCATTCTAAACTGATTATTTGTGCTCCTTGAGTAAAGGCTTGTAAATGAAACATTCATAGTTCGGAATACATTGGATTCCATGGAGGCTTTGTAGTAGGTTTTTTAGTATCAAATGTTGTCACAATATTGAAAATTGAGCTAGATTAATGTGGGCGTGGAGTTCATGTCCTTTGACTCTAAATCGAAATTGAAAGACAATTTAGTGCGGAAATGTCAAGTTGATCAGCTAGCTAAAATCATCATTCTAAACTAGTATATGGTGCTCATTTAGCAAAGGTTTACAAATGAAGCATAATGCATGGCATCATGCAATTCGGAATACATTGGATTACTTGGACGCTTTGTCGTAACTATTACTGTTAAATTTTGTCAAAATAATAAAAATTGAGCTAGCTTAACGTTGGTGTTGGATTGGTGTCATTCCGAATTCTAAATCAAAAGTTACGGACAATTAAGTGCGGAAATGTCAATCTAAACTGATCATTGGTTCTCCTTCAGTAAAGGCTTATAAATGAAGCATAATGCATGGCATCACGCAGTTTGTGATACATTGGATTATATGGAGTACTTTTTGTAGGTCTCTCAGTCTCAAATGTTGTCACAATATTGAAAATTGAGCTAGATTAACGTGGTCGTTGGATTCGTGTCATTCAGAACTCTAAATCAAAAGTTACGAAAGATTTACTACGTACATAAGGTTTATAAATGAAGCATATGCATGGCATAACACAGTTTTGGGATACATTGGATTACTTGGAGACTTTTTCGTAGCTCTTTCAGTCGCAAATGTTGTCACGATATTGAAAATTGAGCTAGATTAACGTGGACGATGCATTCATGTCATTTTGAGCTCTAAATCGAATGTTAAAGATAATTAATTGTGGACATGTCACGGTTATCAACTAGTGAAAATGATCATTCTAAAGTGCTCATTGGTGCTCATTAATCAAAGGTTTACGAATGAAGCATAATGCATGGCATCACACTGTTTGGGATAGATCGGATTACTTGGAGGATTTGTTGTAGCTGTCTCGGTCTTAAATGTTTTCACAATATAGAATATTGAACTACTTTAACGTGGGCGTTGGATTCATGTAATTCTGAACTCTATTTACGGACCATTTAATGCAGACATGTCAAGTTTATCGGCTAGTTAAATTGATCATTCTAAACTAATCATTGTTGCTAATTGAGCAAAGGTTTACCAATGAAGCATAATGCATGACATCTTGCAGTTTGGGATAATTGGATAACTTGGAGGCTTCGCCGTAGCTGTTTCAGTCCTAAATTTTGTCACCATATAGAATATTAAGCTAGCTTAATGTGGACTTTGTATTCTTGTCATTCTGAACTATAAATCAAAAGTAACAGACGATTTAGTGAATACATGTCAATTTGATCGGAAAGTTAAAATGATCGTTCTAAACTGATCATTGTTGCTCATTCAACAAAGGTTAACAAATAAAGCATAATGTATGGCATCACGCAGTTTGGGATAGATTGGATTACTTGGAGGCTTTGTATTACCTATTTTGGCCTTAAGTTTTGTCCCAATATAGAATATTGAACTAGATTAACGTGAGCGTTGGATACGTGTCATTTGGTACCCTAAATCAAAAGTTACAGACGATTTAGTGTGTACATGTCAAGTTGATCGGCCAGTTAAAATGACCATTCTAAACTGATCATTGGTTCTCCTTGAGAAAAGGCTTATAAATGAATCATAATGAATGGCACAACGCAGTTTGGCATACATTGGATTACTTGGAGGCTTTGTCATAGCTATTTTGCTCATATAGTTTGTCACAATATAGAAAATTCAGCTAGGTTAACATAGGCGTTGGATTCGTATCATTCTGAACACTGAAACAAAAGGTAAAGATGATTTAGTGCGGACAAGTCAAGTTGATCGGCCAGTTAAATTGATCATTCTAAGCTGATCATTGGTGCTCATTGAGCAAAGGCTTACAAATGAAGCATAATGCATGGCATCTACAAGTTGGGAAAGATCAGATTACTTGGAGGCTTTTCCATAGCTATTTCAATATTAAATTTTGTCCCAATATAGAAAATTGACCTAGCTTAACGTGGGCATGGGATTTGTCTCATTATGTACTCGAAATTAAAAGTTACGGACGATTTAATGCAGACATATCAAGTTGATCGGCTAGTTAAACAGATCACTGGTGCTCCATGAGTAAAGGCTTATAAATGAAGCATAATGGTTGGCATCACGCAGTTTATGATATATTGGATTACTTTGAGGCTTTGCCAAGCTCTTTCAGTCTCAAATATTATCACAACATGGAAAATGGAGCTAGCTTATCACGAACATTGGATTCGTGTTATTCTGAACTCTAAATCAAAAGTTACGAACGATTTAGTGCGGATATGTCAAGTTGATCATCCAGTTAAAATGATCATTCTAAATAGATCATTGGTGCTTTTTGAGTAAAGGCTTCTAAGAGAAGCATAATGCATGGCATCACACAGCTTAGGATGGATTGGATTACTTTGAGGTTTTGTCAAGCTCTTTTAGCCTCAAATGTTATTGCAATATGGAAAATTGAGCCAGTTTAACATGGGCATTGGATTGATGTCATTTTGTGCTCTAAATCAAAAGTTAAAGATGATTTAGTGCGGACATATCAAGTGGATCAGCTAGTTCCATTGATCATTCTCAACTGATCATTGGTGCTCATTGAGCACAGGTTTATAAATGAAGCATCATGCATATCATCACACAGTTTTGGATAGATTGGATTATTTGGAGGCTTTTTCACAGCTATTTTGGTCTTAAATTTTGTCACAATATAGAAAATTGAGCTAGCTTATCGTGGGCATTGGCTTCATGTCAATCTAAACTTTAAATCAAAAGTTATGGTCGATTTAGTGCGGACATGTCAAGTTGATCGGCCAGTTAAAATGATCATTCTAAACAGATCATTGGTGCTCTTTGAGTAAACGCTTATAAGTGAAACATAACGCATAGCATAACGCAGTTTAGGATAGCTTGGATTACTTTGATGCTTTTTCAAGCTCTTTCAGTCTCAAATGTTTTCACAATATGGAAAATTGAGCTAGCTTAATGTGGGCATTGGATTCGTGTCATTCTAAAATCTAAATCAAAAGTTACAGACGATTTAGTGCAGACATGTCAAGTTGATCGGCCAGTTAAAATGATCATTCTAAACAGATCAATGGTGCTCCATGAGTAAAGGCTTATAAATGAAGCATAATTCATTCCATCACACAGTTTAGGATAGATTGGATTACTTTGAGGCTTTGTCTAGCTCTCTCAGTTTCAAATGTTGTCAAAATATGGAAAATTGAGCTAGCTTAACGTGGGCGTTTGATTCATGTCATTTTGAGGTCTAAATCAAAACTTGAAGACGATTTAGTGCGGAGTAGTCAAGTTGATCAGCTAGTTAAAATGATCATTCTAAACTGATCATTGGTGCTCATGGAACAAAGGTTTACAAATGAAGCATAATGCATGGCATCACGCAATTTGGGATAGATTAAATTACTTGGAGGCATTGTCGTAGGTGTTTTGGTCTTAAATTTTGTCACAATATAGAAAATTGATCTAGCTTATAATGGGTATTGGATTCGTGTCATCCTGAATTCTGAATCAAAAGGTAAAGACGATTTAGTGTGGATATGTGAAGTTGATCGGCCAGTTAAATTAATCATTCTAAACTAATCATTGAAGCTCATTGAGAAAAGGTTTGCAAATGAAACATAATGCATGACATCACATATTTTGGGATATATTGGATTACTTGGAGGCTTTGTCGTAGCTATTCCGGTCAGAAATTTTTTCACAATATAGAAAATTGGCTAGGTTAATGTGGGCATTGGATTCTTGTCATTCTGAGCTCTAAATCAAAAGTTAGGGACGATTTAGTGTGGAAATGTCAAGTTGATCGGGCAGTTAAAATCATCATTCCAAACAGATCAGTGGTGCGTATTGAGTAAAGGTTTAAAACTGAAGCATAATGAATGGCATTACACAGTTTAGGATAGATTGGATTACTTTGAGGCTTTGTAGAGCTCTTTTGGTCTCAAATGTTGTCACAATATGGAAAATTGAGCTACCTTAACGTAGACATTAGATTCGTGTCATTCCAAACTCTAAATAAAAAATTATGAATGATTTACTGTGGACATGTCAAGTTGATCGGCCATTTAAAATGACCATTCTAAAGATATCATTAGTGTTTCATGAGTAAAGGCTTATAAATGAAGCATAATGCATTTCATCATGTAGCTTAGGATAGATTGGAATACATTAAGGCTTTGTCTTGCATCCAGTCTCAAATGTTATCATAATATGGAAAATTGAGATAGCTTAACGTGGGTGTTGGATTCATGTCGTTTTGAGCTCCAAGTCAAAAGTTAAAAATGATTTAGTGCGGACATGTAAAGTTGATCAGCTAGTTAAAATGATCATTCTAAATTGGTCATTGGTGCTCCTTGAGTAACATCATATAAATCAAGCATAATGCATGGCATCAGGCAGTTTGGAACAGATTGGATTACTTGGATGCTTTGTCGTAGCTATTTCGGTCTAAATTTTTATCACAATATAGAAAATTGAGCTACCTTTACTTGGGCGTTAGATTCTTGTCATTCAAAACTCTGAAATGAATTCAAATAACACTTTTTTGCTTGCCTGATCGGTACTACTTTGTTTTCAGTGTCAACAAAAAATGGATTTCCAAATTTGGTCGAGTGAATACATATAAATGGATAGATAAAAAAAGTTTTCTTTATTCCAAGAAAAAAAGTTACAGATGATTTAGTGCGGACATGTCAACTTGATCGGGCAGATAAGTTGATCATTCTAAACTGATCATTGGTGCTCATTAAAAAAAGGTTTACAAATAAGGCATAATGCATATCGTCACGTAGTTTGGGATAGATTGGATTACTTGGAGGCTTTATCCTAGCTATCTCGGCCTCAAACATTTTTCAAAATATAGAAAGTAGAGCTACCTTTACTTGGGCTATTGATTTGTGTCATTCTGATTCCTAAATCAAACGTTACAGACGATTTAGTGCAAACATGTCAGGTTGATCGGATAGATAAGTTTATCATTCTAAACTTATCATTGGTGCTCATTGAAAAAAGATTTACAAATAAAGAATAATGCATAGCATCACGTAGTTTGGGATAGATTGGATTACTTGGAGTCTTTGTCGTAGCTCTTTTAGTCTCAAATGCCGTCACAATATGAGAAATATAGCTAGCTTAACGTTGGCGTTGGACTCATGTCATTTTGAACTCTAAATCAAAAGTTAAAGACGAGTTAGTGCAGACATGTCAAGGTTATGAGCTAGTTAAAATGATAGTTCCAAACTGATCATTGGTGCTCATTGAGTAAAGGCATATAAATAAAGCATAATGCATGGCATCACGCAATTTAGGATAGATTGGATTACTTAGAGGCTTTGCCATACCTATTTCGATATTAAGTTTTCGCACAATATAGAAAATCGACCTAGCTTATTGTGGGCATTGGATTCATGTCATTTTGAATTCTAAATCAAAAGTTACGGACGATTTAGTGTTGACATGTCAAGTTCAAAGGGTAGTTAAAATGATCATTCTAAACTGATCATTGGTACTCATTGAGCGAAGAATTACAAATGAAACAAAATGTATGGCATCACGCAGTTTAGGATAGATTGGATTACTTGGAGGCTTTGCCGTAGCTATTTCGGTCTTAAATTTTGTCACAATATATAACATTGAGCTAGCTTAACGTCGCCGGTGGATTCATGTCAGGTAAGTATAATGTGAGTTCAAGCTTCAATGTTTCTGATCCTGTTCCTTTCATTGCAGATGAACCAGATTTGAGGTCAAATCCTTTTCAAGAGTATGGGGATGATACGAGCATGGAAAGCACACAAAAGGAGAAGCTCATGGCTAGGAATGAACCAGTGGAACATGAAGAAGCTCTTGCACTACCAGCTGGATCATTAACCCGAGCCAAGGGCAAGAAACTCAAAGAGGCAATCAGCAGCATGCTCAACAAGGAGAATGCACAAAAAATTCACTTGAGCTTGAATGGAGAAGTCCTTAAGAGCCCTCTGATTTTAGTACAAGCTCAAGAAAGCATACAAATGGGTATGTGATCCATTTGTACTCTTTTTCACTTATCCAAGTTTTCTCCCATTGGGTTTTCTTGGTAAGGTTTTTAATGAGGTAAATGAATCACATTACAACCAGCCCAATTTTTTTGTTTAAAATCAAAAGGAGTTCACTTAAAAATGTTCAAAATTGGCATCATCAAAGGGGGGGGGGTGGAAGTGTCTACATTCATAGTCAAAATAAGAGTTAATGAAGTCAAGGTCTTTGGTCAAGGTCTTTGGTCAAGTCTTCCCTTGTAAATTCATCCATTTTAATGTTGTAGGCTGCTCTTATTTACATTCCCTTACAGTATAAATAGGGGCTTTCAGTTGTAAACTTGATAATTCAACTTTTCAAATAAAACAGGTTCTTTTCTTAAGTTTGAAGTGATTCTCTTCTTAATCTGATTGTTGGTGTGTAATATCCTTTAGTCAACATTTAGTAGCCTTAGTGTGTAATATCTAAGCTACTATCTTAGGTAAATCAGTAGTCTTTCCGAAGCTACTGTGTGACCCTTCAATCCACAACCTTTCAACAGATTGAATTTTGATTCATTCTGTTGCAAAGCCTATCTCAACCGCATCCAGAAGTGCATTCCTTGGGAAGTTTGCATCAGTTGGGCAAGGGGTGAATCGAATTGAAGCTTCCAAGGATGATGAAGATCCCTTAGACTTTCGGCTCTTGATAGGAATGAGAAAGTGTTCTAAAATTCCTTATTCAAGAGGATGATCAAAACGCTCTGATACCAAAATGATACAAGCCTCGATTCAAGGCTTATATGCGCGTTGGCTGTTTGGAGAAGGATAGGTGAGAAGCTCGACCTTAGACTTCTTGGATAGGGGTTTTTGGATTGGTATTCGATGGAAGGGTGAAGTGAACCACACGAGGGGTGATGAACCTCGTGATAAATCACAAACTTAGAGCTAGGAGGGCTGGTCTCAACTAGATTCTAAGCGCACAAGATTCTTGGAGAGAAAACTTGTTGGAAGAAAGTTCTATCTTTATTAATATCAAAAAGGTTGTTGAACTATAATGCTGGAAGGAGCCTTATTAATATGCTCGACAGCTTGACCTTCTAGGGTCGACTCAAAGAAAGAAAAGAAAAGTTTACAAAAGTGCACAAATGGAAAATATACAAAAGTGTATAACCGAAAAAGGATCTATTCCTAAAATGTGTTTGACTCAAATATGTAAACAATCTAGATCCTACCCTGCAATACAGAAAGAGGCATATATTCAAATTGAAACTTACCTTACTTACCTCACGGCCAAGAAAAGGAAGGTGGCCGTCCTTGTGGCATGCACGCGCCTTGCTCCTAATCTTCGACTTGGAGTAGGGTTAGGAATCTTTGGGCCCTGACCTCTCTTGCCACTAAATCCCAAGTCTCTGAAGTCCCTTGCATTGTTGAGAAGCCTTTGGACTCTTCTTTGCACGTCTGGCCCATTGTCCTTAGTCGATCTTCCTCTAGGAGCTTGTCCACCCATAAGCTGAACTTGTGGAAGAGTGCTCTTGATCTGATCCTTGTCATTGCTCCTGGTGGCACCACTGGTGTTGAGACTTCCTCTAGATGCATGTCCTGAAGCTGGTAGCTTATCTGGTCCGAGTCTCCTTGTGTAGAAGTTGAAATGCTCGTGTACTCGGCTGGATCGGCTGTACCGGCTGGACTGTGCGAGGTACTGGCCGGAATGCCTTCTGGACCGGCCAAGTTGATCCCGAAGTCAGCGGCGTCACCAATGGGACCGGCGGTGTCATCCACATCACCACCAATTGTGCCGGGGGCTTGCACCTCTCCGCCGGCAATGCTGATCGGTCCGGTCCTGTTGGTCGAGGGTCCGGCGGTACCGCTTGGGCCGGCAGACGTGCCAGATGGCCCGGCTGTCTTGGGCAAGCTTCCTGGTCGGCCAGTCTGGTCTCCTGGCTGGACATACGACCTGATGTCATCATCAAATGCCTCCCTCTTCAGTAGGTTTTGACCTCAATACATGTTCATCTGCATGGAAAGGGGCTAAGTCAGTTACGTTGAACGTCTTGGACACATTAAACTCACCTGGGAGCTCGATCCGGTAGGCGTTGTTGTTGATCCTCTCCAGCACTCTGAATGGTCCATCTCCTATTGGTGCTAGCTTGGAACTCCTTAGGTTGGGGAACCTCTCCTACCGTAGGTGTAGCCACACCCAATCGTCTGGTTGAAAGATCACCTCCTTTCTTCCCTTGTTGGCATGAGTCACGTACTGCCCGGTCCTCTTCTCCAAGTTCTCTGCTAACTTCTGGTGTAACTTCCTTATGAAGTCTGCCTTGGATGCTCTGTTGAGGTTGGTCATCTCTGCTGGTGGCAGTGGCATTTGCTATAATGGGGTGAGAGGGTGGAAGCCGTATACTACTTCAAATGGTGTCTTCTTGGTTGCTGAGTGCATGGCTCGGTTGTAAGCGAACTCTATGAATGGCAGGCACTCCACCCAGGTCTTGAGGTTCTTCCCTAGTGTAGTCCTGAGAAGAGTTGATAGTGTCCGGTTGACAACTTCAGTTCGGTCATCGGTTTGAGGATGGCAGGTGGTAGAGAAGAGTAGCTTCATGCCTAGCTTCCTCCAAAGGGTCCTCCAGAAATGGCTGAGGAACTTGGTGTCCCTTTCTGATACGATGGTTCTTGGCACTCCATGAAGCCATACTATCTCCCTGAAGAACAGCTCGGCTGTTTGAGTGGCATCATTGACATTAGCACATGGAATGAAATGTGCCATATTGGAGAATCTGTCCACCACTACAAAGATTGCATCTTTGTGGTTGATCGTGGGCAGACCTAGAACGAAGTCCATTGAGATGTCCACCCATGGATGCGTCAGTATGGGCAGTGGGAGATACAACCCGTGAGGGTGCACTCGGGACTTCGCCTTCTTGCAGGTGATGCACCTTGCACAATGAGCTTCCACCGACCTTTTGATGTGTGGCCAGTAGAAGTGCTCCTTGACCACTGCTAGAGTCTTGTCGACACCAAAGTGGCCCATGAGTCCTCCTCCATGAGCTTCTCAGATGATAAGCTCTCGTAGTGATCCTTGTGGTATGCACAGCCTTCTCTCTCGGAACAAGAATCCCTCATGGATGTAAAATTTGCCATGACTCCGTGTGCCACACTCCTTGTAGCTCTCAGCAAAGTCAGGATCATCCTTGTATAGGTCCTTGATGTGCTCCAATCCTAGGACCTTTGCCTCCATGGTGGATATCAAGGCAAACCTCCTTGATAGTGCATTGGCTACCACATTGTCTTTGCCCTTCTTGTACTTGATGACGTACGGGAAGGTCTCTATGAACTCCATCCACCTGGCATGTCTCCTCTTGATATTGGTTTGCCCTCTGAGGTGTTTGAGAGTCTCGTGATCAGTGTGGATCACAAACTCCTTGGACAGCAAGTAATGCTGCCAAGTCTCCAATGCTCGGACAAGGGCATAAAGCTCCTTTTCGTAAGTTGGGTAGTTCAGTGAGGCACCACCTAGCTTCTCGCTGAAGAATGCCACTGGCCTCCCTTCTTGTGTTAGCACTGCTCCTATGCCTATTCCAGAGGCATCACACTCCACTTCAAATGTCTTGTTGAAGTCGGGCAGGACTAGCACTGGTGCATGTGTAAGGTTGTCCTTCAAGGCCAGGAATGCCTTCTCCTGAGCTTCTCCCCAGCTGAATCCCACGTTCTTCTTCACTACTGCCGTCAATGGTGAGGCAATACTGCTGAAGTTGGGCACGAATCTCGTGTAGAAGCTCCTCACTTGGCTGATGTTGCTTGGTGTTGGCCATTCTTGTATGGCTTGAATCTTCTCTTCATCAACCTGTAGGCCCTGTGAACTTACAACAAAACCTAAGAAGAAAAGTTTTTCAGTACAAAAGATGCACTTCTTGAGATTGGCATAAAGCTCTTCTTATCGAAGGGTTTTAAGCACCAACTCAAGTTGTGTGAGGTGATCCCTTAAGCACTTACTATAAACTAAAATGTCATCAAAATAAACTACAACAAACTTATTGATGTACGCCCTATGAACTTGGTTCATAAGGCGCATGAAGGTGCTCGGGGCATTAGTCAAGCCGAATGGCATGACTGTCCACTCGTAGAGCCCTTGCTTGATTTTGAACGCGGTCTTCCACTCATCACCTTCCTTCATCCTGACCTGGTGGTATCCACTCTTAAGATCTATCTTGGAGAAGACCGTGGCTCCACTCAGCTCATCTAGCATGTTATCCAGCCGTGGTATCAGATGTCGGTACTTGACTGTGATGTTGTTGATTGCTCGGCAGTCCATGCACATTCGCCAAGTCCCATCCTTCTTGGGCACTAGTAGCACTGGTACGGCACATGGACTGAGGCTCTCTCGAACATAGCCTTTCTCCAGGAGCACCTTGACTTGCTTCTCAAGCTCCTTGGACTCCTCTGGACTCATCCGGTATGCTGGCCGGTTGGGCAGGGATGCTCCGGGCACGAGGTCGATCTGGTTCTCTATGCCTCGTAGGGGAGGTAAGCCTGCTGGTATCTCTTCTGGGAACACATCCTGGAACTTGTTGAGGAGAGCTGCTATTTCAGGAGGTAGCTCTACCTGTTCTTTCTCTACATTCAACACTTCTTTGAAAACCATTAGTAGCATTAGATCCTTCGAGGCTAAAGCTCTCCGTACATGACTTGGTTGTATAAGAAAATTAGATTTAATGAGCTTCTTTTCCTTACTCATTGGCTGTTGAAGCTCATGTACCTGAGCAGGTGTGAGAGGAGCTAGGCTGACCTTTCTTTTGTCATGCAAAAAAGTGTAGAGATTTGTTCGGCCATCATGCCTGGTCTCTTTGTCAAACTGCCATGGCCTTCCTAGCAGAAGATGGCCAGCTTGCATGGGCACCACGTCGCACACGACTTGGTCTTGGTACTTGCCCACACTGAATGGCACAGTGACTTGCTCATGGATCTTGAGCTCCACTTTGTCATCGAGCCATCTCAGTCTATATGGTCGAGGATGCCTTGTCTTCTCTAGACCTAGCTTATCAACCATATATGCACTAGCAACGTTAGTGCAAGAACCACCATCTATGATGAGGTTACATACCTTGCCCTTGATGGTGCAACGGCTGTGGAAGATGTTCTCCCTCTGGATGGTCTCTGAGGGATCCACCATTGCACTGAGAATGCGTCTAGTGACCAGCACTTCCCCCACATCAGGGTACTCAATGTCACCATACTCCTATTCTGGTTCATAGTCCTCTTCATCTTGGGACGCATATTCTCCAGCCTCCGTAATCAACATGACCCAGTTGTTTGGGCACTCCCTTGAGATGTGTCCACAACCCCTACACTTGAAACAAGTGATGTCACGTGATCTTTGAGGGTTAGAAGACTTACCAGGCTCTCTCTGGTCACAGGTGGGTTTAGAAGGCTTGCTCTTGAACCTTGACTCGATCTCTATGCTCTTGCATTTGTCTATGGGCTTGGGCATGTTGCTTGGTGCCCAAGGTGTCTTAGGCTTGTTGCGGATGTCTTGGCTCTTAGGTTTGATGTGCTGCTCAGCCTGGACAGATAGGTGGAACAAGTCTTTGAAGTCATTGTAGATTTGCCTTTCCACCTTGCGGCTGATTCTTTCTTCGAGTCCATCCAAGAATTGTGCCATCAACGCTTCTTCATCATCATTGAGCTCCAGCCTGTTCCTTAGCTTTTCGAACTCTTCATAGTACTCCTCTACTGATCTGGTACCCTGCTTAAGAGTACAAAAAACGACGTTGCAAGTCCCAATGAAAGTAAGATGGAACAAACCTTTGTCGCATGATATTCTTCATGTCGACCCATGAGTCTACGGGTCTTAATCTCTTCCTCCTTCGGTCAGAAACTTCACGATCCACCAGATGAGGGCATTGTCCATGACTTGTGCTACTGCCATTGAAATTCTCCTAGGCCCTGGTTGGTTGTAATGATCAAAGATTTGATCCATTCTTCTCTCCCAATCTAGGTAGGCCTCGGGGTCTACTTTTCCTGCAAAACTCGGAGGTGTTAGCTTAACATCAGGATGAGTTACCCGGTTGTAGGCGTGTTCATCTCCATCCTCATGATGTCTAGGAGGCATCCTTAGTCTCTGGTGAAGACCATATGGCTCGAAGCCATCATCTTCTGCCTCTGGTTGCCGTGGAGGTCCTCTCGGCCTAGGGTGATAGTCATGAGGCTGCACGTCCTCATCTCCTTCTGGCTGGGGTTCCTCCTGTTCGTGCCGTGTCCTACGGTGCTCAGGACCCTCAGCACGGCCTTGCTCAGCTCTCACGTGCCCTATAGCCTGGAAACTCACCGGTCTCTCCACGCACTCCAAGCTCTCGCCAATTGATGTGAGTTGTGTTTGGAGTGTGGTGAACATGGCCATCATGGCCTCGGCTGCATCTCTATTCTCTTCTCCCATTGCATACTACAAGAAAGAAATCAAGTTACTCTGCTCCTAGAATTGATTAGGAGGGTTCCTTATATAGAGAATTCCAAAAATATGCAAAAAAGGAAAAACTGGGAAATGGAAAATTCGAAAATATGGAGATTTGAGAAAAATGGAAACTTTCTTGACAACTATTGCTAGCTGTCCAATTCGAATTTTTTCGGTATTTTTCCTATTTTCTTTTTCTTTTCTTTTTAATTTAACTTAAAAATAATGGAATATGATTTAAACAAAAAGGAAAACGTGAATGGCAATGCAAAAGTGAATTTAAACCCTAGTGATACACATAGAAGCTAGATGCACTCGGTTTGGAGTTTGATGTTATTTTTTTGATTTTTCTTGAATGAAAGTTAAAGTAATGCAAGAACTCAAAACAAAACAAGTTAAAGGATAGAAACAACCTGGTCTAGGAGCTTTAAGCTCTGATACCAAAATGATACAAGCCTCGATTCAAGGCTTATATGCGCGTGGACTGTTTGGAGAAGGTTAGGTGAGAAACTCGACCTTAGACTTCTTGGATAGGGTTTTTTGGGTTGGTATTTGGTGGAAGGGTGAAGTGAACCACACGAGGGGTGATGAACCTCGTGATAAATCACAAACTTAGAGCTAGGAGGGCTAGTCTCAACTAGACTCTAAGCGCACAAGTCTCTTTCGAGAGAAAGCTTGTTGGAAGAAAGTTCTACTTTGTTAATATCAAAAAGGTTGTCAAACTGCAATGCTGGAAGGAGTCTTATTAATATGCTCGACAGCTTGACCTTCTAGGGTCGACTCAAAGAAAGAAAAGGAAAGTTTACAAAAGTGCACAAATGTAAAATATACAAAAGTGCATAACCGAAAAAGGACTTATTCCTAAAATGTCTTTGACTTAAAAAAGTCAACAATCTAGATCCTACCCTGCAAAACAGAAAGAGGCATATATTCGAATTGAAACTTACCTTACTTACCTCATGGCCAAGAAATGGAAGGTGGCCGTCCTTGTGGCATGCACTCGCCTTGCTCCTAGTCTTCGACTTGGAGTAGGGTTAGGAATCTTTGGGCCCTAACCTCTCTTGCCACTAAAGCTCAAGTCTCTGAAGTCCTTTGCATTGTTAAGAAGCCTTGGGACTCTTCTTTGCACTTCTGGCCCATTGTCCTTAGTCGATCTTCCTCTAGGAGCTTGTCGACCCATAAGCTGAACTTGTGGAAGAGTGCTCTTGATCTGCTCCTTGTCATTGCTCCTGGTGGCACTACTGGTGTAGAGACTTCCTCTAGATGCATATCCTGAAGCTGGTGGCTTATTTGGTCCGAGTCTCCTTGTGTAGAAGTTGAAATGCTCATGTACTCGGCTGGATCGGCTGTACCGGCTGGACTGTGCGAGGTACTGGCCGGAATGCCTTCTGGACCGGCCAAGTTGATCCCGTTGTCGGCAGGGTCACCAATGGGACCGGCGGTGTCATCCACGTCTCCACCAATTGTGCCGGAGGTTTGGGCCTCTCCGCCGGCAATGCTGATCGGTCCGGTCCTGTTGGTCGAGGGTCCGGCGGTACCGCTTTGGCCGGCCGACGTGCCAAATGGCCCGGATGTCTCGCGCAAGCTTCCTGGTCGGCCAGTCTGGTCTCCTGGCCGGACATACGACCTGATGTCCTCATCAATTAGGCACGTCTGCCAGCCCAAGCGGTACCGCCGGACCCTCGACCAATAGGACCGGACCGATCAGCATTGCCAGCGGTGAGGCCCAAGCTTCTGGCACAATTGGTGGTGACGTGTGATGAGGACATCAGGTCATACATCCAGCCAGGAGACCAGACTGGCCGACCAGGAAGCTTGCCCGAGACAGCCGGACCATCTGGCACGCCTGCCGACCTAAGCAGTACCGCTGGACCCTCGACCACAAGGACCAGAGCAACCAGCATTGCCGGTGGTGAGGGCCATGCTTCCGGCACACTTGGTGGCGACGTGGATGACACCGCTGGTCCCTCTGGTGATTCTGCTGACTCCGGGATCAACTTGGCCGGTCCTGTAGGCATTCCGGCCAGTACCACGCACAATCCAGCCGATCCAGCCGAGTACACACGCATTTCCACTTCTACACAAGAAGACTCGGACCAAATGAGCTACCAGCTCCAGGACATGCACCTAGAGGAAGTCTCTACACCAGTGGTACCTCAAGGAGCAATGACAAGAAGCAGATCAAAGGCACTCTTCCACAAATTCAGCCTATGGGTTGACAAGCTCCTAGAGGAAGATCGACTAAGGACAATGGGCCAGAAGTGCAAACTAGAGTCCAATGGCTTCTCAAAAACACAAGGGACATCAGAGACTTGGGCTTTAGTGGCAGAGAGGTAAGGGCCCAAAGATTCTTAACCCCACTCCAAGTCGAAGACTAGGAGCAAGGCGCGTGCATGCCACAAGGATGGCCACCTTCCATTTCTTGGCCATGAGGTAAGTTAAGGTAATTTTCAATTCGAATATATGCCTCTTTCTGTTTTGCAGGGTAGGATCTAGAATATTTACTTTTATTGAGTCAAAGACATTTTTGGAATAAGTCCTTTTCGATTATACACTTTTGTATCTTTTCCTTTTGTGCACTTTTGTAAGTTTTTCTTTTCTTATTTGGGTCGACCCTAGAAGGTCAAGCTGTCGAGCATATTAATAAGGCTCCTTCCAGCATTTTAGTTTGACAACCTTTTTGATATTAATAAAGATCGAATTTTCTTTCAACAAGTTATTCTCTCAAGAGACTTGTGCGCTTAGAACCTAGTTGAGACCAGCCCTCCTAACTCTAAGTTTGTCATTTATCACGAGGTTCATCACCCCTCGTGTTGTTCACTTCACCCTTCCATGTTTTACCAACCAGAGAACCCCCATCCAGAAGCCTAAGGTTGAGTTTCTCACCTAATCTTCTACAAAAAGCCCACGCGCATACATCCTTGAATCAAGGCTTGTATCATTTTGGTATCAGAGCTTAAAGCTCCTAAACCAGGTTGTTTCTATCCTTTAGCTTGTTTTTTTTTAGTTCTTGCATTAGTTTAAGTCGCATTCAAGAAAAATAAAAAAATAACATCAAACTCCAAACCGAGTGCATCTAGCCTTCTACGTGTATCACTAGGGTTTAGATTCACTTTTGCATTACCATTCACGTTTTCCTTTTTGTTTAAATCATATTTCCTTTATTTTTAAGTTAAATTAAAAAAAAAAAAATAGGAAAAATACCAAAGGAATTCGAATTGGACAGCTAGCACAAGTTGTCAAGAAAGTTTCCTTTTTTTCAAATCTTCATATTTCTGAATTTCCAATTCTCAGATTTTTTCCTTTTTGCAAATTTTTGAATCCTTATAAAAATAAAACCCTCCTAATAATTTAGTAGCATCCTAACTTGTCTTCTTTCTTTGTAGCACGCAATGGCAGAAGAAAATAGAGAAGCAACCGAAGCCATGATGGCCATGTTCACCACTCTCCCAACACAACTCGCATCAATAGGCGAGAGGTTGGAGCGCGAGGAAAGACCGGTGAGGTTCCAGGCCATAAGGCACGTGAGAGCTGAGTAAGACCGTCCTCAGGGTCCTGAGTACCTTAGGACACGACACGAACAGGAGGAACCCCAGCCAGATGGAGATGAGGACACACAACCTCATAATTATCACCATATGCCGAGAGGACCTCCACGGAAACCAGAGGCAGGAGATGATGGCTTTGAGCCATATGGTCTTCACCAGAGACCAAGAATGCCTCCTAGACATCATGAGGATGGAGATGAACATGCCTATAACCGGGTAACTCATCCTGATGTTAAGCTAACTCCTCCAAGTTTTGCAGGAAAAGTAGACTCCGAGGCTTACCTAGATTGGGAGAGAAGAATGGATCATATCTTTGATCATTACAACCAACAAGGAGCTAGGAGAGTCTCAATGGCAGTAGCACAACTCACGGACAATGCCCTCATCTGGTGGGATCGTGAGGTATCTGACAGAAGGAGGAAGAGAATGAGGCCCATAGACTCATGGGTCGACATGAAAGACCTCATGCGGCAAAGGTTTGTTCCACCTTATTTTCATAGAGACTTGCAACGTCGTTTTGTACTCTTAAGCAGGGTACCAGATCAGTAGAGGAGTACTATGAAGAGTTCGAGAAGCTAAGGAACAGATTAGAGCTCAATGATGATGAAGAAGCATTGATGGCACAATTCTTGGATGGACTCCAAGAAAGAATCAGCTGCAAGGTGGATAGGCAAATCTACAATGACTTCAAAGACTTGTTCCACCTATCTGTCCAGGCTGAGCAGCACATCAAACCTAAGAGCCAAGACATCCGCAACAAGCCTAAGACACCTTGGGCACCAAGCAACATGCCCAAGCCCATAGACAAATGCAAGAGCATAGAGATCGAGTCAAGGTTCAAGAGCAAGCCTCCTGAACCCACCTGTGACCAGAGAGAGCCTGGTAAGTCTTCTAACCCTCAAAGATCACGTGACATCACTTGTTTCAAGTGTAGGGGTTGTGGACACATCTCAAGGGAGTGCCCAAACAACTGGGTCATGTTGATTACGGAGGCTGGAGAATATGCGTCCCAAGATGAAGAGGACTATGAACCAGAATAGGAGTATGGTGACATTGAGTACCCTGATGTGGGGGAAGTGCTGGTCACTAGACGCATCCTCAGTACAACGGTGGATCCTTCAGAGACCATACAAAGGGAGAACATCTTCCACAGCCATTGCCCCATCAAGGGCAAGGTATGTAACCTCATCATAGATGGTGGTTCTTGCACTAACGTTGCTAGTGCATATATGGTTGATAAGCTAGGTCTAGAGAAGACAAGGCATCCTCGACCATATAGACTGAGATGGCTGGATGACAAAGTGGAGCTCAAGATCCATGAGCAAGTCACTGTGCCATTCAGTGTGGGCAAATACCAAGACCAAGTCGTGTGCGACGTGGTG
>CM032159.1:24605461-24734717 GCA_018901935.1 Pugionium cornutum
GTCCTTTTTCGGTTATGCACTTTTGTATATTTTACATTTGTGCACTTTTGTAAACTTTCCTTTTCTTTCTTTGAGTCGACCCTAGAAGGTCAAGCTGTCGAGCATATTAATAAGACTCCTTCCAGCATTGCAGTTTGACAACCTTTTTGATATTAACAAAGTAGAACTTTCTTCCAACAAGCTTTCTCTCGAAAGAGACTTGTGCGCTTAGAGTCTAGTTGAGACTAGCCCTCCTAGCTCTAAGTTTGTGATTTATCACGAGGTTCATCACCCCTCGTGTGGTTCACTTCACCCTTCCACCAAATACCAACCCAAAAAACCCAATCCAAGAAGTCTAAGGTCGAGTTTCTCACCTAACCTTCTCCAAACAGTCCACGCGCATATAAGCCTTGAATCGAGGCTTGTATCATTTTGGTATCAGAGCTTAAAGCTCCTAAACCAGGTTGTTTCTATCCTTTAACTTGTTTTGTTTTGAGTTCTTGCATTACTTTAACTTTCATTCAAGAAAAATCAAAAAAATAACATCAAACTCCAAACCGAGTGCATCTAGCTTCTATGTGTATCACTAGGGTTTAAATTCACTTTTGCATTGCCATTCACGTTTTCCTTTTTGTTTAAATCATATTCCATTATTTTTAAGTTAAATTAAAAAGAAAAGAAAAAGAAAATAGGAAAAATACCGAAAGAATTCGAATTGGACAGCTAGCAATAGTTGTCAAGAAAGTTTCCATTTTTCTCAAATCTCCATATTTTCGAATTTTCCATTTCCCAGTTTTTCCTTTTTTGCATATTTTTCGAATTCTCTATATAAGGAACCCTCCTAATCAATTCTAGGAGCAGAGTAACTTGATTTCTTTCTTGTAGTATGCAATGGGAGAAGAGAATAGAGATGCAGCCGAGGCCATGATGGCCATGTTCACCACACTCCAAACACAACTCACATCAATTGGCGAGAGCTTGGAGTGCGTGGAGAGACCGGTGAGTTTCCAGGCTATAGGGCACGTGAGAGCTGAGCAAGGCCGTGCTGAGGGTCCTGAGCACCGTAGGACACGGCACGAACAGGAGGAACCCCAGCCAGAAGGAGATGAGGACGTGCAGCCTCATGACTATCACCCTAGGCCGAGAGGACCTCCACGGCAACCAGAGGCAGAAGATGATGGCTTCGAGCCATATGGTCTTCACCAGAGACCAAGGATGCCTCCTAGACATCATGAGGATGGAGATGAACACGCCTACAACCGGGTAACTCATCCTGATGTTAAGCTAACACCTCCGAGTTTTGCAGGAAAAGTAGACCCCGAGGCCTACCTAGATTGGGAGAGAAGAATGGATCATATCTTCGATCATTACAACCAACAGGGCCTAGGAGAATTTCAATGGCAGTAGCACAAGTCATGGACAATGCCCTCATCTGGTGGGATCGTGAAGTTTCTGACTGAAGGAGGAAGAGATTAAGACCCGTAGACTCATGGGTCGACATGAAGAATATCATGCGACAAAGGTTTGTTCCATCTTACTTTCATTGGGACTTGCAACGTCGTTTTTTGTACTCTTAAGCAGGGTACCAGATCAGTAGAGGAGTACTATGAAGAGTTCGAAAAGCTAAGGAACAGGCTGGAGCTCAATGATGATGAAGAAGCGTTGATGGTACAATTCTTGGATGGACTCCAAGAAAGAATCAGCCACAAGGTGGAAAGGAAAATCTACAATGACTTCAAAGACTTGTTCCACCTATCTGTCCAGGCTGAGCAGCACATCAAACCTAAGAGCCAAGACATCCGCAACAAGCCTAAGACACCTTGGGCACCAAGCAACATGCCCAAGCCCATAGACAAATGCAAGAGCATAGAGATCGAGTCAAGGTTCAAGAGCAAGCCTTCTAAACCCACCTGTGACCAGAGAGAGCCTGGTAAGTCTTCTAACCCTCAAAGATCACGTGACATCACTTGTTTCAAGTGTAGGGGTTGTGGACACATCTCAAGGGAGTGCCCAAACAACTGGGTCATGTTGATTACGGAGGCTGGAGAATATGAGTCCCAAGATGAAGAGGACTATGAACCAGAATAGGAGTATGGTGACATTGAGTACCCTGATGTGGGGGAAGTGCTGGTCACTAGACGCATCCTCAGTACAACGGTGGATCCTTCAGAGACCATACAAAGGGAGAACATCTTCCACAGCCATTGCCCCATCAAGGGCAAGGTATGTAACCTCATCATAGATGGTGGTTCTTGCACTAACGTTGCTAGTGCATACATGGTTGATAAGCTAGGTCTAGAGAAGACAAGGCATCCTCGACCATATAGACTGAGATGGCTCGATGACAAAGTGGAGCTCAAGATCCATGAGCAAGTCACTGTGCCATTCAGTGTGGGCAAGTACCAATACCAAGTCGTGTGCGACGTGGTGCCCATGCAAGCTGGCCATCTTCTGCTAGGAAGTCCATGGCAGTTTGACAAAGAGACCAGGCATGATGGCCAAACCAATCTCTACACTTTGTGCATGACAAAAGAAAGGTCAGCCTAGCTCCTCTCACACCTGCCCAGGTACATGAACTTCAACAGCAAATGAGTAAGGAAAAGAAGCTCATTAAATCTAATTTTCTTATTCAACCAAGTCATGTCCGGAGAGCTTTAGCCTCAAAGGATCTAATGCTACTAATGGTTTTCAAAGAAGTGTTGAATGTAGAGAAAGAACAGGTAGAGCTACCTCCTGAAATAGCAGCTCTCCTCAACAAGTTCCAGGATGTGTTCCCAGAAGAGATACCAGCAGGCTTACCTCCCCTACGAGGCATAGAGAACCAGATCGACCTCGTGCCCGGAGCATCCCTGCCCAACCGGCCAGCATACCGGATGAGTCCAGAGGAGTCCAAGGAGCTTGAGAAGCAAGTCAAGGAGCTCCTGGAGAAAGGCTATGTTCGAGAGAGCCTCAGTCCATGTGCCGTACCAGTGCTACTAGTGCCCAAGAAGGATGGGACTTGGCGCATGTGCGTGGACTGCCGAGCAATCAACAACATCACAGTCAAGTACCGGCATCCAATACCACGGCTGGATAACATGCTAGATGAGCTGAGTGGAGCCACGGTCTTCTCTAAGATAGACCTCAAGAGTGGATACCACCAGGTCAGGATGAAAGAAGGTGATGAATGGAAGACTGCTTTCAAGACAAAGCAAGGGCTCTACGAGTGGACAGTCATGCCATTTGGCTTGACTAATGCCCCAAGCACCTTCATGCGCCTTATGAACCAAGTTCTTAGAGCGTACATCAGTAAGTTCGTTGTAGTTTATTTTGATGACATTTTAGTTTATAGTAAGTGCTTAAGGGATCACCTCACACATCTTGAGTTGGTGCTTAAAACCCTTGTCTACGGGCTTCGACAAGAAGAGCTTTATGCCAATCTCAAGAAGTGCATCTTTTGTACTGATAAACTTGTCTTCTTAGGTTTTGTTGTAAGTTCACAGGGCCTACAGGTTGATGAAGAGAAGATTCGAGCCATACAAGAATATCCAACACCAAGCAACATCAGCCAAGTGAGGAGCTTCCATGGACTGGCCAGCTTCTATAGGAGATTTGTGCCCAAATTCAGCAGTATTATCTCACCATTGACGGCAATAGTGAAGAAGAACGTGGGATTCAGCTGGGGAGAAGCTCAGGAGAAGGCATTCCAGGCCTTGAAGGATAGCCTTACACATGCACCAGTGCTAGTCCTGCCCGACTTCAACAAGACATTTGAAGTGGAGTGTGATGCCTCTGGAATAGGCATAGGAGCAGTGCTAACCCAAGAAGGGAGGCCAGTGGCATTCTTCAGCGAGAAGCTAGGTGGTGCCTCACTGAACTACCCAACTTACGAAAAGGAGCTTTATGCCCTTGTCCGAGCATTGGAGACTTGGCAGCATTACTTGCTGTCCAAGGAGTTTGTGATCCACACTGATCACGAGACTCTCAAACACCTCAGAGGGCAAACCAATCTCAAGAGGAGACATGCCAGGTGGATGGAGTTCATAGAGACCTTCCCCTACGTCATCAAGTACAAGAAGGGCAAAGACAATGTGGTAGCCAATGCACTATCAAGGAGGTTTGCCTTGATATCCACCATGGAGGCAAAGGTCCTAGGATTGGAGCACATCAAGGACCTATACAAGGATGATCCTGACTTTGCTGAGAACTACAAGGAGTGTGGCACACGGAGTAATGGCAAATTTTACATCCATGAGGGATTCTTGTTCCGAGAGAGAAGGCTGTGCATACCACAAGGATCACTACGAGAGCTTATCATCTGAGAAGCTCATGGAGGAGGACTCATGGGCCACTTTGGTGTCGACAAGACTCTAGCAGTGGTCAAGGAGCACTTCTACTGGCCACACATCAAAAGGTCGGTGGAAGCTCATTGTGCAAGGTGCATCACCTGCAAGAAGGCGAAGTCCCGAGTGCACCCTCACGGGTTGTATCTCCCACTGCCCATACTGACGCATCCATGGGTGGACATCTCAATGGACTTCGTTCTAGGTCTGCCCACGATCAACCACAAAGATGCAATCTTTGTAGTGGTGGACAGATTCTCCAATATGGCACATTTCATTCCATGTGCTAATGTCAATGATGCCACTCAAACAGCCGAGCTGTTCTTCAGGGAGATAGTACGGCTTCATGGAGTGCCAAGAACCATCGTATCAGAAAGGGACACCAAGTTCCTCAGCCATTTCTGGAGGACCCTTTGGAGGAAGCTAGGCATGAAGCTACTCTTCTCTACCACCTGCCATCCTCAAACCGATGACCGAACTGAAGTTGTCAACCGGACACTATCAACTCTTCTCAGGACTACACTAGGGAAGAACCTCAAGACCTGGGTGGAGTGCCTGCCATTCATAGAGTTCGCTTACAACCGAGCCATGCACTCAGCAACCAAGAAGACACCATTTGAAGTAGTATACGGCTTCAACCCTCTCACCCCATTATAGCAAATGCCACTGCCACCAGCAGAGATGACTAACCTCAACAGAGCATCCAAGGCAGACTTCATAAGGAAGTTACACCAGAAGTTAGCAGAGAACTTGGAGAAGAGGACCGGGCAGTACGTGACTCATGCCAACAAGGGAAGAAAGGAGGTGATCTTTCAACCAGGCGATTGGGTGTGGCTACACCTATGGCAGGAGAGGTTCCCCAACCTAAGGAGTTCCAAGCTAGTACCAAGAGGAGATGGACCATTCAGAGTGCTGGAGAGGATCAACAACAACGCCTACCGGATCGAGCTCCCAGGTGAGTTTAATGTGTCCAAGACGTTCAACGTAACTGACTTAGCCCCTTTCCATGCAGATGAACATGTATTGAGGTCAAAACCTACTGAAGAGGGAGGCATTTGATGATGACATCAGGTCGTATGTCCAGCCAGGAGACCAGACTGGCCGACCAGGAAGCTTGCCCAAGACAGCCGGGCCATCTGGCACGTCTGCCGGCCCAAGCGGTACCGCCGGACCCTCGACCAACAGGACCGGACCGATCAGCATTGCCGGCGGAGAGGTGCAAGCCCCCGGCACAATTGGTGGTGATGTGGATGACACCGCCGGTCCCATTGGTGACGCCGCTGACTTCGGGATCAACTTGGCCGGTCCAGAAGGCATTCCGGCCAGTACCTCGCACAGTCCAGCCGGTACAGCCGATCCAGCCGAGTACACGAGCATTTCAACTTCTACACAAGGAGACTCGGACCAGATAAGCTACCAGCTTCAGGACATGCATCTAGAGGAAGTCTCAACACCAGTGGTGCCACCAGGAGCAATGACAAGGATCAGATCAAGAGCACTCTTCCACAAGTTCAGCTTATGGGTGGACAAGCTCCTAGAGGAAGATCGACTAAGGACAATGGGCCAGACGTGCAAAGAAGAGTCCAAAGGCTTCTCAACAATGCAAGGGACTTCAGAGACTTGGGATTTAGTGGCAAGAGAGGTCAGGGCCCAAAGATTCCTAACCCTACTCCAAGTCGAAGATTAGGAGCAAGGCGCGTGCATGCCACAAGGACGGCCACCTTCCTTTTCTTGGCCGTGAGGTAAGTAAGGTAAGTTTCAATTTGAATATATGCCTCTTTCTGTATTGCAGGGTAGGATCTAGATTGTTTACATATTTGAGTCAAACACATTTTAGGAATAGATCCTTTTTCGGTTATACACTTTTGTATATTTTCCATTTGTGCACTTTTGTAAACTTTTCTTTTCTTTCTTTGAGTCGACCCTAGAAGGTCAAGCTGTCGAGCATATTAATAAGGCTCCTTCCAGCATTATAGTTCAACAACCTTTTTGATATTAATAAAGATAGAACTTTCTTCCAACAAGTTTTCTCTCCAAGAATCTTGTGCGCTTAGAATCTAGTTGAGACCAGCCCTCCTAGCTCTAAGTTTGTGATTTATCACGAGGTTCATCACCCCTCGTGTGGTTCACTTCACCCTTCCATCGAATACCAATCCAAAAACCCCTATCCAAAAAGTCTAAGGTCGAGCTTCTCACCTAACCTTCTCCAAACAGCCAACGCGCATATAAGCCTTGAATCGAGGCTTGTATCATTTTGGTATCAGAGCGTTTTGATCATCCTCTTGAATAAGGAATTTTAGAACACTTTCTCATTCCTATCAAGAGCCGAAAGTCTAAGGGATCTTCATCATCCTTGGAAGCTTCAATTCGATTCACCCCTTGCCCAACTGATGCAAACTTCCCAAGGAATGCACTTCTGTATGCGGTTGAGATAGGCTTTGCAACAGAATGAATCAAAATTCAATCTGTTGAAAGGTTGTGGATTGAAGGGTCACACAGTAGCTTCGGAAAGACTACTGATTTACCTAAGATAGTAGCTTAGATATTACACACTAAGGCTACTAAATGTTGACTAAAGGATATTACACACCAACAATCAGATTAAGAAGAGAATCACTTCAAACTTAAGAAAAGAACCTGTTTTATTTGAAAAGTTGAATTATCAAGTTTACAACTGAAAGCCCCTATTTATACTGTAAGGGAATGTAAATAAGAGCAGCCTACAACACTAAATGGATGAATTTACAAGGGAAGACTTGACCAAAGACCTTGACCAAAGACCTTGACTTCATTAACTCTTATTTTGACTATGAATGTAGACACTTCCACCCCCCCCCCTTTGATGATGCCAATTTTGAACATTTTTAAGTGAACTCCTTTTGATTTTAAACAAAAAAATTGGGCTGGTTGTAATGTGATTCATTTACCTCATTAAAAACCTTACCAAGAAAACCCAATGGGAGAAAACTTGGATAAGTGAAAAAGAGTACAAATGGATCACATACCCATTTGTATGCTTTCTTGAGCTTGTACTAAAATCAGAGGGCTCTTAAGGACTTCTCCATTCAAGCTCAAGTGAATTTTTTGTGCATTCTCCTTGTTGAGCATGCTGCTGATTGCCTCTTTGAGTTTCTTGCCCTTGGCTCGGGTTAATGATCCAGCTGGTAGTGCAAGAGCTTCTTCATGTTCCACTGGTTCATTCCTAGCCATGAGCTTCTCCTTTTGTGTGCTTTCCATGCTCGTATCATCCCCATACTCTTGAAAAGGATTTGACCTCAAATCTGGTTCATCTGCAATGAAAGGAACAGGATCAGAAACATTGAAGCTTGAACTCACATTATACTTACCTGACATGAATCCACCGGCGACGTTAAGCTAGCTCAATGTTATATATTGTGACAAAATTTAAGACCGAAATAGCTACGGCAAAGCCTCCAAGTAATCCAATCTATCCTAAACTGCGTGATGCCATACATTTTGTTTCATTTGTAATTCTTCGCTCAATGAGTACCAATGATCAGTTTAGAATGATCATTTTAACTACCCTTTGAACTTGACATGTCAACACTAAATCGTCCGTAACTTTTGATTTAGAATTCAAAATGACATGAATCCAATGCCCACAATAAGCTAGGTCGATTTTCTATATTGTGCGAAAACTTAATATCGAAATAGGTATGGCAAAGCCTCTAAGTAATCCAATCTATCCTAAATTGCGTGATGCCATGCATTATGCTTTATTTATATGCCTTTACTCAATGAGCACCAATGATCATTTTGGAACTATCATTTTAACTAGCTCATAACCTTGACATGTCTGCACTAACTCGTCTTTAACTTTTGATTTAGAGTTCAAAATGACATGAGTCCAACGCCAACGTTAAGCTAGCTATATTTCTCATATTGTGACGGCATTTGAGACTAAAAGAGCTACGACAAAGACTCCAAGTAATCCAATCTATCCCAAACTACGTGATGCTATGCATTATTCTTTATTTGTAAATCTTTTTTCAATGAGCACCAATGATAAGTTTAGAATGATAAACTTCTCTATCCGATCAACCTGACATGTTTGCACTAAATCGTCTGTAACTTTTGATTTAGGAATCAGAATGACACAAATCAATAGCCCAAGTAAAGGTAGCTCTACTTTCTATATTTTGAAAAATGTTTGAGGCCGAGATAGCTAGGATAAAGCCTCCAAGTAATCCAATCTATCCCAAACTACGTGACGATATGCATTATGCCTTATTTGTAAACCTTTTTTTAATGAGCACCAATGATCAGTTTAGAATGATCAACTTATCTGCCCGATCAAGTTGACATGTCCGCACTAAATCATCTGTAACTTTTTTTCTTGGAATAAAGAAAACTTTTTTTATCTATCCATTTATATGTATTCACTCGACCAAATTTGGAAATCCATTTTTTGTTGACACTGAAAACAAAGTAGTACCGATCAGGCAAGCAAAAAAGTGTTATTTGAATTCATTTCAGAGTTTTGAATGACAAGAATCTAACGCCCAAGTAAAGGTAGCTCAATTTTCTATATTGTGATAAAAATTTAGACCGAAATAGCTACGACAAAGCATCCAAGTAATCCAATCTGTTCCAAACTGCCTGATGCCATGCATTATGCTTGATTTATATGATGTTACTCAAGGAGCACCAATGACCAATTTAGAATGATCATTTTAACTAGCTGATCAACTTTACATGTCCGCACTAAATCATTTTTAACTTTTGACTTGGAGCTCAAAACGACATGAATCCAACACCCACGTTAAGCTATCTCAATTTTCCATATTATGATAACATTTGAGACTGGATGCAAGACAAAGCCTTAATGTATTCCAATCTATCCTAAGCTACATGATGAAATGCATTATGCTTCATTTATAAGCCTTTACTCATGAAACACTAATGATATCTTTAGAATGGTCATTTTAAATGGCCGATCAACTTGACATGTCCACAGTAAATCATTCATAATTTTTTATTTAGAGTTTGGAATGACACGAATCTAATGTCTACGTTAAGGTAGCTCAATTTTCCATATTGTGACAACATTTGAGACCAAAAGAGCTCTACAAAGCCTCAAAGTAATCCAATCTATCCTAAACTGTGTAATGCCATTCATTATGCTTCAGTTTTAAACCTTTACTCAATACGCACCACTGATCTGTTTGGAATGATGATTTTAACTGCCCGATCAACTTGACATTTCCACACTAAATCGTCCCTAACTTTTGATTTAGAGCTCAGAATGACAAGAATCCAATGCCCACATTAACCTAGCCAATTTTCTATATTGTGAAAAAATTTCTGACCGGAATAGCTACGACAAAGCCTCCAAGTAATCCAATATATCCCAAAATATGTGATGTCATGCATTATGTTTCATTTGCAAACCTTTTCTCAATGAGCTTCAATGATTAGTTTAGAATGATTAATTTAACTGGCCGATCAACTTCACATATCCACACTAAATCGTCTTTACCTTTTGATTCAGAATTCAGGATGACACGAATCCAATACCCATTATAAGCTAGATCAATTTTCTATATTGTGACAAAATTTAAGACCAAAACACCTACGACAATGCCTCCAAGTAATTTAATCTATCCCAAATTGCGTGATGCCATGCATTATGCTTCATTTGTAAACCTTTGTTCCATGAGCACCAATGATCAGTTTAGAATGATCATTTTAACTAGCTGATCAACTTGACTACTCCGCACTAAATCGTCTTCAAGTTTTGATTTAGACCTCAAAATGACATGAATCAAACGCCCACGTTAAGCTAGCTCAATTTTCCATATTTTGACAACATTTGAAACTGAGAGAGCTAGACAAAGCCTCAAAGTAATCCAATCTATCCTAAACTGTGTGATGGAATGAATTATGCTTCATTTATAAGCCTTTACTCATGGAGCACCATTGATCTGTTTAGAATGATCATTTTAACTGGCCGATCAACTTGACATGTCTGCACTAAATCGTCTGTAACTTTTGATTTAGATTTTAGAATGACACGAATCCAATGCCCACATTAAGCTAGCTCAATTTTCCATATTGTGAAAACATTTGAGACTGAAAGAGCTTGAAAAAGCATCAAAGTAATCCAAGCTATCCTAAACTGCGTTATGCTATGCGTTATGTTTCACTTATAAGCGTTTACTCAAAGAGCACCAATGATCTGTTTAGAATGATCATTTTAACTGGCCGATCAACTTGACATGTCCGCACTAAATCGACCATAACTTTTGATTTAAAGTTTAGATTGACATGAAGCCAATGCCCACGATAAGCTAGCTCAATTTTCTATATTGTGACAAAATTTAAGACCAAAATAGCTGTGAAAAAGCCTCCAAATAATCCAATCTATCCAAAACTGTGTGATGATATGCATGATGCTTCATTTATAAACCTGTGCTCAATGAGCACCAATGATCAGTTGAGAATGATCAATGGAACTAGCTGATCCACTTGATATGTCCGCACTAAATCATCTTTAACTTTTGATTTAGAGCACAAAATGACATCAATCCAATGCCCATGTTAAACTGGCTCAATTTTCCATATTGCAATAACATTTGAGGCTAAAAGAGCTTGACAAAACCTCAAAGTAATCCAATCCATCCTAAGCTGTGTGATGCCATGCATTATGCTTCTCTTAGAAGCCTTTACTCAAAAAGCACCAATGATCTATTTAGAATGATCATTTTAACTGGATGATCAACTTGACATATCCGCACTAAATCGTTCGTAACTTTTGATTTAGAGTTCAGAATAACACGAATCCAATGTTCGTGATAAGCTAGCTCCATTTTCCATGTTGTGATAATATTTGAGACTGAAAGAGCTTGGCAAAGCCTCAAAGTAATCCAATATATCATAAACTGCGTGATGCCAACCATTATGCTTCATTTATAAGCCTTTACTCATGGAGCACCAGTGATCTGTTTAACTAGCCGATCAACTTGATATGTCTGCATTAAATCGTCCGTAACTTTTAATTTCGAGTACATAATGAGACAAATCCCATGCCCACGTTAAGCTAGGTCAATTTTCTATATTGGGACAAAATTTAATATTGAAATAGCTATGGAAAAGCCTCCAAGTAATCTGATCTTTCCCAACTTGTAGATGCCATGCATTATGCTTCATTTGTAAGCCTTTGCTCAATGAGCACCAATGATCAGCTTAGAATGATCAATTTAACTGGCCGATCAACTTGACTTGTCCGCACTAAATCATCTTTACCTTTTGTTTCAGTGTTCAGAATGATACGAATCCAACGCCTATGTTAACCTAGCTGAATTTTCTATATTGTGACAAACTATATGAGCAAAATAGCTATGACAAAGCCTCCAAGTAATCCAATGTATGCCAAACTGCGTTGTGCCATTCATTATGATTCATTTATAAGCCTTTTCTCAAGGAGAACCAATGATCAGTTTAGAATGGTCATTTTAACTGGCCGATCAACTTGACATGTACACACTAAATCGTCTGTAACTTTTGATTTAGGGTACCAAATGACACGTATCCAACGCTCACGTTAATCTAGTTCAATATTCTATATTGGGACAAAACTTAAGGCCAAAATAGGTAATACAAAGCCTCCAAGTAATCCAATCTATCCCAAACTGCGTGATGCCATACATTATGCTTTATTTGTTAACCTTTGTTGAATGAGCAACAATGATCAGTTTAGAACGATCATTTTAACTTTCCGATCAAATTGACATGTATTCACTAAATCGTCTGTTACTTTTGATTTATAGTTCAGAATGACAAGAATACAAAGTCCACATTAAGCTAGCTTAATATTCTATATGGTGACAAAATTTAGGACTGAAACAGCTACGGCGAAGCCTCCAAGTTATCCAATTATCCCAAACTGCAAGATGTCATGCATTATGCTTCATTGGTAAACCTTTGCTCAATGAGCAACAATGATTAGTTTAGAATGATCAATTTAACTAGCCGATAAACTTGACATGTCTGCATTAAATGGTCCGTAAATAGAGTTCAGAATTACATGAATCCAACGCCCACGTTAAAGTAGTTCAATATTCTATATTGTGAAAACATTTAAGACCGAGACAGCTACAACAAATCCTCCAAGTAATCCGATCTATCCCAAACAGTGTGATGCCATGCATTATGCTTCATTCGTAAACCTTTGATTAATGAGCACCAATGAGCACTTTAGAATGATCATTTTCACTAATTGATAACCGTGACATGTCCACAATTAATTATCTTTAACATTCGATTTAGAGCTCAAAATGACATGAATGCATCGTCCACGTTAATCTAGCTCAATTTTCAATATCGTGACAACATTTGCGACTGAAAGAGCTACGAAAAAGTCTCCAAGTAATCCAATGTATCCCAAAACTGTGTGATGCCATGCATATGCTTCATTTATAAACCTTTACTCAAGGAGCAACAATGATCAGTTAAGAATGATCATTTTATTTTGTGGATCAACTTGACATGTACGTAGTAAATCTTTCGTAACTTTTGATTTAGAGTTCTGAATGACACGAATCCAACGACCACGTTAATCTAGCTCAATTTTCAATATTGTGACAACATTTGAGACTGAGAGACCTACAAAAAGTACTCCATATAATCCAATGTATCACAAACTGCGTGATGCCATGCATTATGCTTCATTTTTAAGCCTTTACTGAAGGAGAACCAATGATCAGTTTAGATTGACATTTCCGCACTTAATTGTCCGTAACTTTTGATTTAGAATTCGGAATGACACCAATCCAACACCAACGTTAAGCTAGCTCAATTTTTATTATTTTGACAAAATTTAACAGTAATAGTTACGACAAAGCGTCCAAGTAATCCAATGTATTCCGAATTGCATGATGCCATGCATTATGCTTCATTTGTAAACCTTTGCTAAATGAGCACCATATACTAGTTTAGAATGATGATTTTAGCTAGCTGATCAACTTGACATTTCCGCACTAAATTGTCTTTCAATTTCGATTTAGAGTCAAAGGACATGAACTCCACGCCCACATTAATCTAGCTCAATTTTCAATATTGTGACAACATTTGATACTAAAAAACCTACTACAAAGCCTCCATGGAATCCAATGTATTCCGAACTATGAATGTTTCATTTACAAGCCTTTACTCAAGGAGCACAAATAATCAGTTTAGAATGATCATTTTAACTGGCCGATCAACTTGACATGTACGCAGAAAATCGTCTATAACTTTTGATTTAGAGTTCCGAATGACACGAATGCAACGCCCACGTTAAGCTAGCTCAGTTTTCTATATTGTAATTAAATTTAAGACTGAAATAGCTACGACAAAGCCTTCAAGTAATCAAATCAATCCCAAACAACAAAATGCCATGCATTATGCTTCATTTGTATACCATATGCTCAATGAGCACCAATGATAAGTTTAGAATGATCATTTTAATAAAATGATCCACTTGACATGTCAGCACAAGATCATCTTTACCATTCAAGTTAGAGCTCAAAATGACATGAATCCAAAGCCCACGTTAGTCTAGATCAATTTTCAATATTATGGCAACATTTGAGATTGAAAGAGCTACGACAAAACCTCCAAGTAATCCAATGTTTCCCAAACTACCAGATGCCATGTATTATGCTTCATTTATAAGCTTTTACTCAAGGAGCACAAATGATTAGTTAAGAATGATCATTTTCACAGGCCGGTCAACTTGACATGTTCGACCTAAATCGTCCTTAACTTTTGATTCAGAGTTCAGAATGACACGAATCCAATGCCGACGTTAAGGTAGCACAATATTCTATATTGTGAAAAGTTTTAAGACCGAAATTGCATCAACAAAGCCTCCAAGTAATGCAATATATCTCACACCGGCGATGCCATGCGTTATGCTTCATTGGTAAACCTTTGCTCAATGAGCACCAATGATCAGTTTAGAATGATCATTTTAACTGGCTGATGATCAACTTGACATGTCCGCTCTACATCGTCTTTAACATTTGACTTAGAGCTCAAAATGACATGAATCCAACACCCACGTTGATCTAGCTCAATTTTCAATGCTGTGACAACAATTGAGACAGAAAGTGCAACGACAAATCCTTTAAGTAATCGAATGTATCTCAAATTGCGTGATGCCATGCATTATGATTCATTGGTAAACCTTTGCTCAATGAGCACCAATGTTCATTTTAGAATGATCAATTTAACTAGCCGATAAACTTGACATATCCGCACTAAATCGTCCGTAACTTTTGATTTATAGTTCAGAATTACATGAATCCAATGCCCACGTTAAGGTAGCTCCATTTCTATATTGTGACAAAATTTAAGATCAAAAGAGATATGACAAAGTTTCCAAGTAATCTAATCTAGCCCAAACTGCATGATGTTATGCATTATGCTTCATTTTTAGCCTTTAATCAAGATGCACCAATGATCATTTTAGAATGATCAGTTTAACTTGCCGATCAATTTGACATGTACGCACCAAATTGTTTTTAACTTTTGTTTTAACGTTCAGAATGATACGAATCCAACACAACCGTTAAGCTAGCTCAGTTTTCTATAATGTTACAACACTTTATACTGAAGGAGCTACCACAAAGCCTTCAAGTAATCCAATCTTTCCTAAACTGAGTGATGTCATACATTATCCTTCATTTATAAGCTTTTACTAAAGGAGCACCAATGATCATTTTAGGATGATCACTTTACCTGGCCGATCAACTTGAAATGTCCACAGTAAATCATCCGTAACTTTAATGTATAGTTCGGAATGACACAAATCCAATTCCCACGTTAAGCTAGCTCAATATTCTATATTGTGATAAAATTTAAGACCGAAATAGCTACTATAAAGACTTCAAGTAATCCAATCTATCCCAAATTGCGGGATGCCATGAAGTATGCTTCATTTGTAAACCTTTGCTCAATGAAAACCAATGATTAGTTTAGATTGATCAGTTTAACTAGCCGATAAATTTGATATGTATGCACTAAATTATCTGTAGCTTTTGATTAAGAGTTCATAATGACATGAATCCAACGACCAAGTTAAGCTAGCCCAAATTTCTATATTTTAACGAAATTTAAAACCTTAATAGCTACGAGAAATCCTCAAAGTAGTCCAATATATCCTAATCTGCATGGTGCCATGCATTATGCTTCATTTCTAATCTTTTACTAAAGGTGCACCAATGATCAGTTTATAATGATCATTTTACCTGGACAATCAACTTGACATATACGCATTAAGTCATCCGTAACTTTTGATTTAAAGTTCCGAATGACACGAATCAAACACCCACATTAACCAAGCTAAATTTTCTATATTGTGACAAGATTTGAGGCTCAAGCCGACTAACTTGACATGTCTATATTAAATCGTTCGTAAATTTTTATTTAGAGTTCCGAATGACACGTATCCAGTGCCCATGTTAAGCTAGCTCAATGCTCTATATTGTAACAAAATTTAAGACCAAAATAGCTACGAAAAAGCCTCCAAGTAATCCAATCCATCCCAAACTGTGTGATGCTATGCATTATGCTCCATTTGTTAATCTTTGCTCAATGAGCACCAATGATCAGTTCAGAATGATCAATTTAACTAGCCGATAAACTTGGGATATCCGCGCTAAATCGTCCATAACTTTTGATTAAAAGTTCAGAATGACATGAATCCAACACCCACGTTAAGCTTGCTCAATTTTCGATATTATGACAAAATTTAGGAATGAAATAGCTACGACAAAGCCTCCAAGTAATCCAATATATGCCAAACTTCGTGGTGTCATGCATTATGCTTCAGTTTTAAGCCTTTTCTCAAGGAGAACCAATGATCAGTTTAGAATGGTCATTTTAACTGGGCTATCAACTTGACATGTACACACTAAATCGTCTGTAACTTTTGATTTAGAGATCAGAATGATAAGTATCCAATGCTTACGTTAAGCTAGTTCAATATTCTATATTGTGACAAAACTTAAGACCAAAATAGGTACTACAAAGCCTCAAGTAATCCAATCTATCCCAAACTGCGTGATGCCATGCATTATGCTTCATTTGTTAACCTTTGTTGAATGAGCACCAATGATCCGTTTAGAATGATCATTTTAACTGTCCGATCAACTTGACATGTATGCACTAAATCGTATGTTACTTTTGATTTATAGGTCAGAATGACAAGAATATAAAGTCCACGTTCAATATTCTATATGGTGACAAATTTTAAGACATAAATTGCTACGCCGAAGCCTCCAAGTTACCCAATTATCCCAAACTGCAAGATGCCATGCATTATGCTTCATTGGTAAACCTTTGCTCAACGAGCAACAATGATTAGTTTAGAATGATCAATTTAACTAGCTGATAAACTTGACATGTCCGCACTAAATGGTCCATAATTTTGTATTTAGAGTTCAAAATTACGTGAATCTAACACCCACGTTAAACTAGTTCAATATTCTATATTGTGAAAAAATTTAAGACCGAGATAGCTACAACAAAGCCTCCAATAATCCGATCAATCCGAAACTGCGTGATACCATGCATTATGCTTCATTCGTAAACCTCTGGTCAATAAGCACCAATGATCAGTTTAGAATTCTAATTTTAACTAGTTGATAACCGTGACATGTCTGCAATTACTTATCTTTAACATTTGATTTAGAGCTCAAAATGACATGAATGCATCGTCCATGTTAATCTAGCTCAATTTTCAATATCGTGACAACATTTACGACTGAAAGAGCTGCGACAAAGCCTCCAAGTAATCCAATGTATCCCAAACTGCGTGATGCCATGCATTATGCTCATTTATAAACCTTTACTCAAGGAGCACCACTAATCAGTTAAGAATGGTCATTTATTTTGTGGATCAACTTGACATGTATGTAGTAAATCTTTCGTAACTTTTGATTTAGAGTTCAGAATGACACGAATCCAACGACCAGGTTAATCTAGCTCAATTTTCAATATTGTGAAAACATTTGAGGCTGAAAGACCTACAAAAAGTACTCCATATAATCCAATGTATCACAAACTGCGTGTTGCCATGCATTATGCTTCATTTATAAGCCATTACTTAAGGAGCACCAATGATTAGTTTAGATTGACATTTCCGCACTTAATTGTCCATAACTTTTGATTTAAAATTCGGAATGACACAAATCCAACACCAACATTAACATAGCTCAATTTTTATTATTTTGAGAAAATTTAACTGAAATAGTTACAAGAAAGCGTTCAAGTAATCCAATGTATTCCAAATTGCGTGATGCCATGCATTATGCTTCATTTGTTAACCTTTGCTAAATGAGCACCATATAGTAGTTTAGAATGATGATTTCAGCTACCTGATCAACTTGACATTTCCGCACTAAATCTTCTTTCAAATTTGATTTTGAGTCAAAATGACATGAACTCCACGCCCACATTAATCTAGCTCAATTTTCAATATTGTGACAACATTTGATACTAAAAGACCTACTACAAAGCCTCCATGTAATGCAATGTATTCCAAACTGCGAATGCTTCATTTACAAGCCTTCACTCGAAAAGCACCGATAATCAGTTTAGAATGATCATTTTAACTGGCCGATCAACTTGACATGTCCGCAGAAAATCATCTATAATTTTTTTTTTAGAGTTCAGAATGACACGAATGCAACGCCCACGTTAAGCTACCTCAGTTTCTAAATTGTAATTAAATTTAAGACTGAAATAGCTACGACAAAGCCTTCAAGTAATCCAATCAATTCCAAACTACGCAATGATATGCATTACGCTTCATTTGTAAACCATATGCTCAATGAGCACCAATGATAAGTTGAGAATCATCATTTTAACTAGCTGATCCACTTGACATGTCAGCTCAAGATCATCTTTAACATTCTATTTAGACCTCAAAATGACATAAATCCAACGCCCACGTTAATCTAGATTAATTTTCAATATTTTGGCAACATTTGAGATTGAAAGAGCTACGACAAAACCTCCAAGTAGTCCAATCTTTCCAAACTACCGGATGCCATGAATTATGCTTCGTTTATAAGCCTTTAATCAAGGATCACCAATGATCAGTTAAGAATGATCATTTTCACAGGCCGATGAACTTGACATGACCGCAGTAAATCTTCTGTAGCTTTTGATTTAAAGTTCAAAATGACACGAATCCAACGGCCACGTTAATCTATCTCAATTTTCAAGATTGTGAAAATATTTGAGACTGAAAAAGCTACGACAAAACCTCCAAGTAATCCAATGTATCCCAAAATGCGTGATGCCATGCATTATGCTTTATTTTTAAGCCTTTACTCAAGGAGCACCAATGATTAGTTAAGAATGATCATTTTAATTGGCCGATCAACTTGACATGTATGCACTGAATCTTTCATTTGATTTAGAGTTCCGAATGACACGAATCAAACGCCCTTGTTAATATCGCTCAATTTTCAATATTGTGAAAACATTTGAGACTGAAAGTCCTACAACAAAGGCTCCAAATAATCCAATGTATCACAACTGCGTGATGTCATACATTATGCTTCATTTATAAGCCATTACTCAAGGAGCGCCAATGATCATTTTAGAATTTTCATTTTAACTGCCCAATCAACTTGACATGTCCGCACTAAATTGTCCGTAACTTTTGATTTAGAATTTAGAATGACACGAATCCAACGCTAACGCTAACCTAGCTCCATTTTCAATATTGTGACAACATTTGACACTGAAAGAACTATGACAAAGCTTCCAAATAATCCAATGTATCCCGAACTGCGTGATGCCATGCTTTCTGTTTCATTTATAAGACTTTACTCAAGGAGCCCCAATGACCAGTTTAAGACCATCATTTTAACTGGTTGAGCAACTTCACATGTCTGAATTAAATCGTCTATATCTTTTGATTTTGAGTTCAGATTGAAACGAATCCAATTCCTACATTAAGCTATTTCAATTTTCTATATTGTGATCAAATTTAAAGCCACATTAGCTATGAAAAAAGCCTCCAAGTAATCCAATCTATCCTAAATTGTGTGATTCCATGTATTATGCTTCATTTGTAAACCCTTGCTCCGTGAGCACCAGTGACCAGTTTAGAATGATCACTTTAACTGGCTGATCAACTTGGAATGTCTGCACTAAATCGTCGCTACATATGATTTAGAGTTCAATAGGACACAAATCCAATGCCCACGTTAAGCTTACTCAATTTTCTATATTGCCAAAAACGTTAAGACAAAAATAGCTACGAAAAAGCCTCCAAGTAATCCAATCTATCCAAAACTACGTGATGCCATGCATTATGTTTCATTTGTAAACCATTGCTCAATGAGCACCAATGATTAGTTTAAAGTGATTATTTTAACTAACTGATCAACTTCACGCGTCTGCACCAGATCGTCTTTAACATTTGATTTAGAGTTCCGAATGACATGAATTCAACGCCCACATTAAGCTATCTGAATTTTCTATATTGTGAAAATAATTGAGACTCAAAGAACTACCACAAAGCCTTCAAGTAATCAAATATATCCTAAAATGCGTGATGACATGCATTATGGTTAATTTATAAGCTTTTACTCAAGGAGCACTAATGATCAGTTTAGAATGATCACTTTAATTGGTCGATCAACTTGACATCTCCGCACTATATCATCCAAAACTTTTGATTTTTAGTTCAGAATTAGATGAATCCTACGCCCACGTTAATCTAGCTGAATATTCTATATTGTGACAAAATTTAAGACATATATAGCTACGACAAATCCTCCAAGTAATCTAATCTATCCAAAATGTGTGAAGCCATGCATTATGCTTCATTTGTAAATAATTTCTCAATGAGCACCAATGATAAGTTTAGAATGATGATTTTAACTAGCTGATAACCTTGACATGTTTAAATCGTCTTTAACATTTAATTTAGAGCTTAAAATGATATCAATCTAGCTCAATTTTCAATATTGCGACAACATTTGAGACTGATACAGCTACGATAAAGCCTCAAAGTAATCCAATCTATCCCAAACTGCGTGATGCCATGCATTATGATTCATTTATAAGCCTTTACTCAAGAAGCACCATTGATCAGTTCAGAATGATCATTTGAACTGCCCGATCAACTTGACATGTCCGAACTAAATCCTCCTTAACTTTTTATTTAGAGTTCAGAATGACACAAATCCAACACCCACGTGAAGCTAGCACAATATTCTATATTGTGACGAAATTTAAGACGGAAATAGCATCAACAAAGCCTCCAAGTAATCCAATATATCTCAGACTGTGTGATGCCATGTGTTATGCTTCATTGGTAAACCTATGCTCAATGAGCACCAATGATCAGTTTAGAATGATCATTTTAACTGGCTGATCAACTTGACATGTCCCCCTCTACATCGTCTTTAACATTTGACTTAGAGCTCAAAATGACATGAATCCAATATCCACGTTGATCTAGCTTAATTTCCAATGTTGTGATAATATTTGAAACATAAAAGCGCAATGACAAAGCCTTCAAGTAATCGAATGTTTCTCAAATTGCGTGATGCCATGTATTGTGATTCATTTGTAAATCTTTGCTCAAGGAGCACCAATGATCAGTTTAGAATGATCATTTTAACTGTCCGATCAACTTGATATGTACGCACTAAATCGTCTGTTACTTTTGATTTCAAATTCCGAATGACACGAATCCAATGCCCACGTTAAGCTAGCTTAATTTTCTATATTGTGATCTAATTTAAGACCGCGATAGCTACGAAAAAGCCTCCAAGTAATCCAATCTATCCTAAACGGCGTGATGCCAAGCGTTATGCTTCATTTGAAACCTTTTCTCAATGAGAACCAATGAGCAGTTTACAATGATCACTTTAATTGACCAATCAACTTGAAATGTCCACACTAAAACATTCATAACATTTCATCCAATGTATCCAAAACTACGTGAAGCCCTGCTTTATGCTTAATACATAAGCCTTTACTCAAGTAGCACCAATGATCAATTTAGAATGATCCCTTTAACTGGCCGATCAATTTGAAATGACCGCACTAAATCATCCGAAACTATTGATTTAGAGTTCAGAATTACAGGAATCCTACTCCCACATTAAGCTAGCGGAATAATATATATTGTGACAAAATTTAAGACCAAAATAGCTATGACAAAGCCTCCAAGTAATCCAATATATCCAAAAAACGTGAAGCCATGCATTATGTTTCTTTTGTAAACCATTTCTCAATAAGCACCAATGATCAATTTAGAATGATGATTTTAACTAGCCAATAACCTTGACATGTTCACACTAAATCGTCTTTTACCTTTGATTTAAAGCTTAAATGACATGAATCCAATGCCCACGTTAATCTAGCTCAATTTGCAACATTGTGACAACATTTGAGGCTTAAAGAGCTACGACAAAGCCTCCAAGTAATCCAATCTATCCCAAACTGCATGATGCCATGCATTATGTTTCATTTGAAAACCATTGGTCAATGAGCACCAATTATTAGTTTAAAATGATCATTTTAACTAGCTGATCAACTTCACATGTCACCACTATATCGTGTTTAAAATTTGATATAGAGTTCAGAATGACACGAATTCAACGCCCACATTAAGATATCTCAATCATTTGAGACTCAAAGAACTACCACTACAAGAAAACATTAATATTTTTTATGGCATTTCCGACGGAAATAAAACAATTGGAATTTTTCGCCTATGCGATGGTTTTCCGACGGACTACCGAGGGAAGTAATTTCATCGGTGTTCCATTGGTAAATCCCGATGTTTGCACTACTGTTGGGAAATCGATGGTAAAACCTGATGGAGTTCCGTCCCGTTTCTGATGAAAATGTAGGCGTCGGGATATCCTCTCAAAATCGTCGCATATTACCGACGAAACCTATACCATCGGTTTTTCCGACTATTTCCTCATGGAATGTGGTTTTTACTATCCGTCAGGCATCCGTCAGGAATATATCGGTGGGCTGATTCCGCTTAAGTATTTTTTATCATAAATTAATCTAAATATCGTTGGAAATCCGTCGGTAGTTCCGATGACTTTCCGAAGAATTCCTATTTTTGGCAATTGTTTGTTTGGCCAATATGTAAACGTCGAGGGTCGTCGGTTGGTTGTCGGAAATATCCAAAAGTGGTCGGCAACCGTTGGAATTCCCTCGGATAATGAAATATTCTTAAGAATAATCTATTAAAATTTGTTATTATCATTTAAAAATTCGTAATAATCTAGTAAAAATTCGTAATTATCTGTTAAAAATTTGTGATAATCTTCTAATTTTCAATATAAATACGCTATGGTATTTCACAATTTCACCAGAACAAAAAATCTTAACAAAATGTCTTGTTCAGGTTTTTATGATTATTTTCGATCTTGGATGGATAAACCTCGGTATGATTTAACAACGGTGGAACTGTCAGATGAATTTGTGCACGGTGTTGAAGAGTTCATGACACTTGCATCAAACAATAGCATGACATCGGAATATGGTAAAATGTATTGTCCGTGTATTAAATGTCGAAATCATAGATTAATCTTTGTTAGAGAAGTACGTAATCATTTGTATAGAACTGGATTTATGCCGGGTTACAAAATTTGGTATTCAAATGGAGAAACTGATGCAACGATGCAATATTATGGTTGTACTTCAAAAAGGTTAGATAGTACTAATGTTAGGGTAGAGGAACTGGCATCACAAGTTGATATAAACAGAGGTACTGTTCAGATGGTGAATGATGCGTTTCCTGAACAAAGAGCATCGTACATTGAAGATAGGAGTAGATTAGAGGAACCTAATTTGGAAGCCCGGAAATTTTTTGATATGTTAGATGCATCCAAGCAGCCTTTGTATAAAGGATGTAGAGATAGATTATCGCATTTATCTGCTACAAGTAGGTTGATGACAATAAAGACGGATTTCAACTTCGCTGAAAATTGTGTGAATGGGAAAGCTGATTTTGTTAGAGATATATTACCTGAAGATAATATTGCACCTCCTTCATATTACGAGTTTCAAAAACTTGAAGCTGGTCTTGGATTGCCGCATTAGATGATCGGTGTATGTATTGACAACTGTATGATCTATTGGAGAAATGATGAAAACCGCATAAAGTGATGATTTTGTCACAAACCTCGATTTCAATAGACAAGTGGCAGAGTACCTATTCCGCATAAACGGATGTGGTATTTTCCATTAACAGAGAGGTTAAAAAGGTTATATCAATTTGAACACACGGTAAAGGCTATGATATGGCATGCAGAACATAATTCGAATGGAGAAATTGTGCATCCCTCGGATGCAGAAGCATGGAAACATTTTAAAGAGGTTTATCCTAGTTTTGCATATGAGCCTAGGAACGTATACCTCGGGTTATCTACAGATGGATTCAATCCTTTTGGAAAGCATGGGAGGAAATACTTATAGTGGCCAGTTATCGTGACACCTTATAATTTTCATCCTTCGTTGTGCATGAAACGAGAGTTTTTGTTTCTAAAAATTCTCGTCCCTGTTCCAGAGCATCCTAAGCGATCACTTGATATTTTCTTGCAGACGCTAATTCATGAGTTGAAAATGTTGTGGGAAAATGGTGTCAAAGCATTCGATGTTTCCAACCAACAAAACTTCTTGATGGGAGCAGTACTTATGTGGAGCATAAATGAATTTCCAGCATATGGTATATTATCAGATGGTCGACGCATGGAAGATTAGCATGCCCATATTGTGAAGATAATACTGATGCATTCCAATTGAAACACGGACGAAAGACTAGTTGGTTCGATTTTCATCATCTATTTCTACCACAAGATCATCCATATCACCAAAGCACGACATTATTTAAGAAAAACAAAAAAAATTTTGATCGTCCACCTCCTATGCTTGACGGGAATTATATGATGACTCAACTTAGAAATTTTGGTGTTGAGAGAACGGCTTTATGTGGAGGTAACGGACATTACCCTGTTGATGGTTGTGGCGAATACCATAATTGGCACAAGAAGAGCATTTTTTGGGATTTATCATATTGGAAAGATCATTTGTTGCTCCATAATCTAGATGTTATGCACATTGAGAAGAATTATTTCGACAACATAATGAATACCGTTCTAAATGTGCAAGGAAAAATGAAAGATAAATTAAAAGCTAGATTGGATTTGCCGGATATTTGTCCCCGGAAGGAACTACATGTAATGTCAAATGGAAAATCATTGTCTCCCGCATTCTGGTTGGATGCGCATGCAAAAGACGAGTTTTTTGACTGGATTAAACATAGTGTCAAATTTCCAGATGGATACGCATCTAATTTTCGTAATTGTGTCGATACTATTGAAGGAAAATTTTCAGGGATGAAAAGTCATGATTGTCATGTTGTCATACAAAGACTATTTCCATTTGCCTTTAGCGATCTTCTACCTAAAACCATCCACAAAGCAATTGTTTACATTATTTTATATATAAATAATCATAATTTTATATATTATATGATATTAACTTTTTTTATGCAGGGATTGGTGCTTTTTTCCGAGATTTATATACCGGATCCCTTACTGGAGACGATATCCGAAATTTTGAAGAAAAAATACCGGTTTTCATTTGTAACTTGGAGAAAATATTTCCACCACCATTTTTTGATGTTATGGAACATCTTCCTATTCCTCTCCCTATAGAAGCAGCGCTTGGAGGACCTGTTCAGTAACGATTGATGTATCCTTTTGAGAGATATATGTTCCACCTAACGAAAAAAGTTAAAAATCTTGCTAGGGTTGAAGGTTCAATCGTCGCTCAAATTATTAATAAAGAAACATCTAACTTCGCTAGCTACTATTTTCCATCGCAAGTCCAAACAAAAAATAGACAACCTGCACGACATGATGATGGAGGAGAAAAACCAATCTATCCAGTGTATGTGCCAAAGGTATTTGCACAAATTGGACGTTTAAGTGGAAAAGGGAAGACGCGATGCCTATCAGAGGAGAAACACAATCACTTGCATCTGTATATTTTGACAAATTGCGATGATGTTTTGAAATACAAAAGGTACATTCAATTAAATTTTGTTTTTAATTTTTTATTATAATATATTTTAAATTATTTTGTTCATAATTAATAGCATATACATGGAACAAATACGTGTTCATTATTCAAATTACACAGAAAATGAGTTGGTCGAACTTAAAAAAAGCGAATTTGCAAGATGGTTGAATTTTTATGTCAATGTTACCACAATTATGTAATTTTTAATAATAGTTTCCTATTTATATATATATATATATATAATTGACTGCATTCAATTATTTTGTACGTTACTACAAGTCCTTATATGGGGATAACGTTTTCCACATGGTTATTTGAGTTGGTGAGTGGTCCTACATTTATTGCAAAATCTTATCCAATTTACCACACTCGTGGATATGGTTTTAAGAGTTATCGCGAAGGAAACTTACAAACAACTTTTAATTATGTTATATCATCTCAATATGGAGAAACTGTGTACAACGGTGTTATTCGTGAAATATTAGAAGTTTGCTATCCAGCAATGCTTGATTTGGTGTTACATCTGTCCACTCTCGTAAGCGACATCAAAAATATGATCATTTTATACTTGCATCACAAGCGGACCAGGTTTGTTACATTCGATATTCTCGTGTGAGGAACAAGCAATATCCTTGAATTACAATGACCTTAATACATCATAGAGGAATGGTATGTGGTATTACAGAGCAAGACGCTATGCAACAAAGCACAATTGGTAACTTAGGTTCCATAGAAGCTTCTCTTGAAGTTAACCTTGTTGTTGATGACACCACCAACGGAGATAACAACGTGTTTCAAGATTCATAAGAAGTTATTGGCGAGTTTCAGGACAAAAATTCAGCTACATCGGAATGTTCATCAGATTCAGATTAATTATGTGATAATAATGTTTTATTTTTTGTGATACTTTAATTTTAGAGATAAATTATGTTTTCTAAAATTTTAAATTTTCCGACGGATTTCTGACGGTATCCAGACAATTCCGACGGCTTTGCGATGAAACTGAAAATTCCATCGCTATTCTGTCGGTAAGTACAGTCGGATTCCTAAAACCTTAGGGTATTGATGCTATACCCTATCTTATCGGAACTTTTTTTAAAATATCGGTTTCTTTATCCGACGGAGTTCCGATGGAATTATTATATCCGTCAGAATTTGTCGCTATTCCGTCAGAAAATGTATTTGCAACGTGGCCAGACTTTTTGGCAAATATGCACGGTTGTTTAGCAGTCCGTACGAAATCCATCTGCAAATACCGATGGATTTTTGACAGTATTTAATTATATGCGGGAAACGTAATTACTAACGCGGGATTTTGCGAAAATATTTATTAGTAGGCCGGTAGATTACCGACGAATATTTCCGTCGGGAAAATCGAATATAACATACGACTCCACTTTTCTTTTTTCTCTCTCGCGTTTTGTCTCACTCTCTGCTTCTTCACCTCCTGCCGCTGTCGTCGCCCGAAACCGATGATTTCGGTAAGTTTAGTCGCCAGAAATGTAAGTTTTCTCCCTCTACCATTCCTATTTCAGTTAGAATTGTAGATTTCTAAATTTTTAGAAAATTTGTATGATTTTAGTTGTGATTCTCGTCTTCATTGAAGAATGCTTTCGTACAATGTCCGAGAAATGTTAAAATCGATTTTCAGATTGGTATGGTTTTATTAGATGTTTAACCATAATTAGTAAAACTGATTTTGGCTTTGTTTTCTTCAATAAAATTCTATAATATTTTAAAGTTTGTGCCCTTTGAATCTTGTAGACATTATTTGTCATCTACAGAAAGTGATGAAGTGGTTATATGCATGCACATTACTAAAACCATGAGCAAAACGATTCCTAGGTTCGCATTATGTTGATGTCTTGTAACAAACCACCTCTAAGAACTTATTGCTGTAAGAAATCCAACTAGTGAAAATAAGAAATCCAAATACTGAAAATACGAAATCATACATTACAATGATGTATATTTCAGTGTTATAGGTGAAAGAAGCTGAATCACCATAAATGATTTTCAGCTGAAAATGTCATTGCAACATTCAAATATATGTCTATCAACCTAATAAAAACGAAATTATTATACTGAGAACAAATCTTTTGTTATTCATAACACGAAATTTTTACTTCAATCATAAATTGGTATATATCCACACACCAAAGCTAAGGAGTCATTTCTTATTCATGGAAACACTACATTAAATGGTGATAGTGTCGTGCAGTACACGCTCAAAACATATACTCTGAGTATGCTTTAACAACATCAATAATTGATTGATCTTTTGGTAGACAAAGGCTTGGCATGAATTTAATATAATAAGGGTCATTATAATTAACGATACTTATGCTTATGAGCTTAGTGGAGTCATTATTATAAGCGCATTTTAAATAATTTACTGTAATATAAGAAATCATTATATTATAAAAATTAATTAATATCTCTAATATATTAAATGAAAAACATTTTGATAGAGAAACTCACAGTATGAATTACAAGTGGCGTGATGAAAATATTTTTAAAATAAGTAAACTATTGATACTATATTTAAAAATTTATTTTATGATATTTTTAAAATTGGATTTTTTTATATATTAAAATAAGGATTAAAAAAATGGAAAATATTAAATGTAGATAGACTAATAAAATTTCACAATCAAAATGTTTTAATATCGTATCAAGAGTACCAAAGACGTACGAAGTCGTCTACTCCGAGTTTTAGACCAAGTCAAATTCCAGAATCTAGAAATGGTTCTTTTTGACCAATTACAATTGTACAATTGGTTCAGCAGCGTGGTCGTGAACTTCTTACTTTTCTCGATCTGAAATAATATATTAAATTTTCTATAATTAGATTTAAAATTATTATTTCAACATTATTCTAATAAAAATTTGTAGGTTTGGTATTTCAAACAACGGAATAAGCAAATCTATATTAAAGATGCTTCATTCTCTTTTAAACAAATCATATACAAAATTTAGAGAAATTCCGTATGAAGAACGTCAGATTTGTTCAGGACATTTGCGGTACGTTAATTTATTTTAAATATTTAATTGTTTAAAATATTTTTTAGTAACATACAAATAAATTTTGCAACAACAATTTACATAGGATTCCATGAACATAAAATTGGTGGAAGAAACGTTTCAAAAAGAGGTTGCACTACAATTTTCCCTGTACATGAACGAGTGGAAAAAAAAATAGAGAAAGGGAAAGATAAACCAAGAGGGTTGAATGAGTCGGTTTGGAATGACTTTATTCGTTATTGAGAATTTTCCAGTGCTAAGGTTATCTCGAGGAATAATTCAGAAAACCGGAAGAGCGACCGAGGAGGTAAAGGCATTTACATTCACAATGCCGGATCGGCTATTGCTAAATTAATTATTATATTAATTTTATTTATTATTATTTAAAAAAATTTAAATGATTAATTTAGTATATTTTTACTTTTAGCCACAAGAATTTGGAGCGTCTCGAGATTACTTGCAACTTCTCGAAGTTGTCCACATGAAGAAAAAGACTGGTGACATCCAAAATGGTCTCGTTAGAGAGATCATCGAAAAAGTTAAAAAGAAAAGAAGTGATATTATAACTCAGTAGTATCAAATTGGTTCTTTATCTTTGGTCGCCGAATTGTCTAGTTCTGAGATTAACCATCTAGTTCTTGATGTAAGTTTTATTTTTCCTTTTATTTATTTTTATATTTAATAATATAATATTTTTTTAATAATATTTTTTATTTTATAGGAAGTACCATTTTCTAATGGTCGTCATTCAGGACTCGGGAGAGTTGCAAATACCGGTGGTGCAATATTTGCGGCAAGAAATGAGGAGAATGCCCAACTCAAAGAAAAAATAGCGGCTATAGAGATAGAGATGACGAAATTTAAAAATATTATAGATATGATGAAAACCAAATTTCCCGATGAATTTTTTTCTTCTCCTTCTCTCGTGGTCCTATGATGTAGTTTGAATATTTAAAAAAAAATTAAACAATTATTATATTTATAATTAGAAATATTATTTTTCTTAATTTTTTAAATATTTTTATTAAATATTTAAAAAATATTAATTAAATTTAATATAAGTATTAATTATTTTAATATTTTGAATAAATATATTTTTTAATATTTAATGAATAATTTTTAAAATTATCATTCAAATTTTTTTCCAATTGTTTGGTTATATCCGACGGATGTGGTCGTCAGAAATAACCGAGGAATTCCATTTCGTCTGGAAGTTTATTTCATCGCGATATCTTTGGTTCGCTCTCGACGGGTGAAAACCGTTGGGATATACCATCGGTTGTGATTTCCGATGGCGGCAGTCATCAAAAGTCCTCGACAGCCCGACTGACTAAATACATCATAAATACGTTGGTAATTTCTGACGGACCTAACCAACGCATAGTCGTTGGTAGTTTTCGACGACATACTTTATTATAAACCTGTTGGTACTTGCCGACAGACAGAAGCCATCGATTATCCATCAGCAATATCTGACGGCTACACTTATCGAAAACCTGTCGGTAATTGCCAACGGAAGTGACCCATCGAATATCCGTCGGCATTTGCTGATGGCTCTTTAATTGCAAACCCGTCGATAATTCCCAACCATTTCCCGATGGAAATTGTTTTCCGACGAAATAGTCCTGACGGATGATGCTGGTCGGAAAGTCGACGGAAATTGCTTTTTTTTGACGGAATGCCGACGAATTTTGTCGTAGGAAATTTGATGTTTTCTTGTAGTGTACCACAAAGCCTTGAAGTAGTCAAATTTATCCTAAAATGCATGATGCGATGTATTATGTTTAATTTATAAGCTTTTACTCAAAGAACACTAATGATCAGTTTCAAATAATCACTTTAATTGGCCGATCAACTTGATGTGTGTGCACTAAATCATCCAAAACTTTTGATTTTTAGTTCAGAATTACATGAATCCTACGCCCACAATAAACTAGCTGAATATTCTATATTTTGACAAAATTTAAGACAGAAATAACTACGACAGAATCTCCTAGTAATCTAATCTATCCAAACTGTGTGAAGCCATGCATTAATTGTTCATTTGTAAAATGTGATGATTTTAAGTAGCTGATAACATTGACATTTCCGCACTAAATCGTCTTTAACATTAAATTTAGAGATCAAAATAACATCAATCCAATGCCCACATTAATCTAGCTCAATTTTAAATAGTGTGACAACATTTGAGACTAGAAGAGCTACGAGAAAGCCTCTAAGTAATTCAATCTATCCGAAACTGCGTGATGCCATGCATTATGCTTCATTTATAAGCCTTTACTCAAGGAGCACCATTGATCAGTTCAGAATGATCATTTGAACTGGCCGATCAACTTGATATTTACGCACTAAATCGTCTGTAACTTTTGATTTAAAGTTTAGAATGACACGAATCCAACATCCACGTTAATCTAGCAAAATATTCTATATAGTGACAAAATTTAAAACCGAAATAGATACAAAAAGTGTTCAAGTAATCCAATATATCTCAAACCGCGTGATATCATGCGTTATGCTGCATTGGTAAACCTTTGATCAATGATCACCAATGATCAGTTTAAAATGATCATTTTCACTGGCTGATCAACTTGACATGTCCGCACTACATTGTCTTTAACATTTTACATAGAGCTCAAAATGACATGAGTCCAACACCCATGTTGATCTAGCTCAATTTTCAATGTTGTGACAACATTTGAGATAGAAAATGCAACGAAAAAGCCTCCAAGTAATCGAATGTATCCCAAACTGTGTGATATCATGTATTATGCTTCATTTATTATCCTTTACTCAAGGAACACCAATGATCAGTTTAGAATGATCATTTTAACTGGCCGATCAACTTAACATGTCCGCACTAAATCGTTTGTAACTTTTGATTTCAAATTCAGAATGACATGAATCCAACGCCCACGTTAAGCTAGCTTAATTATCTATATTGTGATATAATTTAAGATTGTAATAGCTACAAAAAAACTCCAAGTAATCCCATCTATCCTAAACGGCGTTAGGCCATGCATTATGCTCCATTTGTAAACTTTTGCTCAATGAGACCCAATGAGCTGTTTAAATGATCACTTTAATTGGAAAATCAACTTGACATGTCCGCACTAAATCGTCCATAAATTTTCATCCAATGTACCCAAAACTACGTGAACCCATGTATTATGCTTAGTATATAAGCCTTTACTCAACGAGCACCAATGATCAATTTAGAATTATCACTTTAACTGGCTGTTCAACTTGACATGTATGCACTAAATCGTCCGTAACTTTTGATTTCAAATTCAGAATGACACGAATCCAATGCCCACATTAAGCTAGCTTCATTTTCTATATTGTGATATAACTTAAGACTGCAATAGCTATGAAAAAGCCTCCAAGCAATCCAATCTATCCTAAAGTGTGATGTCATGCATTATGCTTCATTTGTAAACCTTTGCTCAATGAGAACCAATGAGTAGTTTAGAATGATCACTTTATCGGGCCAATCAACATGACATGTCCGCACTAAATCGTCCATCACTTTTCATCCAATGTATCCAAAACTACGGGATTCCATGCATTATGCTTAATGTATGAACCTTTACTCAAGGAGCACCAATGATCAATTTAGAATGATCACTTTAACTGGCCGATACACTTGACATGTCCGCACTAAATCATCCGAAACTATTGATTTAGAGTTCAGAATTACAGGAATCCTACTCACACATTAAGCTAGCTGAATATTATATATTGTGATAAAATTTAAGACCGAAATAGCTACGACAGAGCCTCCAAGTAATCCAATCTGTCCAAACATCGTGAAGCCATGCATTATGTTTCATTTGTAAACCATTTCTCAATTAGCACCAATGATCAGCTTAGAATGATGATATTAACTAGCTGATACCATTTACATGTCCGCACTAAATCATCTTTTACATTTGATTTAAAGCTTAAATGACATGAATCCAACACCCACGGTAATCTAGCTCAATTTGCAACATTGTGACAACATTTGAGCCTGAAAGAGCTACGACAAAGCCTTCAAGTAATCCAATCTATCCCAAACTATGTGATGCCATGCATTATGCTTTATTTATAAACCATTGCTCAATGAGCACCAATGATCCATTTAGAATGATCACTTTAACAGGCCGATCAACTTGACATGTCCGCATTATATCATCCGAAACTTTTGATTTAGAGTTCAGAATTACACGAGTCATATGCTCACGTTAAGCTAGCTGAATATTCTATATTATTACAAAATTTAAGAATGAAATAGCTATGACAAAGCCTCCAAGTAATCCAACCTATACAAACAGCGTGAAACCATGCATTATGTTTCATTTGTAAACCATTTCTCACTCGGCACCAATGATCAGCTTAGAATGATGATTTTAACTAGTTGATGACCTTGACATGTCCACACTAAATCATCTTTTACATTTGATTTAAAGCTTAAATGACATGAATCCAACGCCGACGTTAATCTAGCTCAATTTGCAATATTGTGACAACATTTGAGACTGAAAGAGCTATGACAAAGCCTCCAAGTATTCCTATCTATTCCAAACTGCGTGATGCCATGCATTATGCTTCATTTATAAACCATTGCTCAATGAGCACCAATGATCCGTTTAGAATGATCATTTTAACTAGCCGATCAACATGAAATGTCCGCATTAAATCATCCGAAACGTTTGATTTAGAGTTCAGAAGTACACGAATCCTACGCCCACGTTAAGCTACCTGAATATTCTATCTTTTCACAAAATTTTAAAACCGAAATAGCTATGACAAAGCCTCCAAGTAATCAAATCTATCTCAAACTTCGTGATGCCATGCGTTATGCTTCATTGGTAAACTTTTTCTCAATGAGCACCAATGATCAGTTTAGAACGATCATTTTAAATGGCTGATCCATTTGACATGCCTGCACTACATCATCTCTAACATTGATTTAGAGCTCAAAATGACATGAATCCAATGCGCACGTTGATTTAGCTCATATTTCAATGTTGTGATAACAATCAAGACTAAAAGAGCAATGACAAAGCTTCCAAGTAATCCAATGTATCCCGAACTACGCGATGCTTTGCATTATGCTTCATTTAAAGGCCTTTACTCAAGGAGCACCAATGATCTGTTTAGAATGATCATTTTAACTGGCCGATCAACTTGACATGTCCGCACTAAATCATTCGTAACTTTTGATTTCAAGTTCAGAATGACACGAATCCAACGTCCACATTAAAGTAGTTTAATTTTCTATATTGTGATATAATTTAAGACCAAAATAGCTACGACAAAGCCTCTAAGTAATCCAATCTATCCCAAACTATGTGATGTCATGCACTATGCTTCATATGTAAACCATTTCTCAATGAGCACCAATGATTAGTTTAGAATGATCATTTTAACTAGCCGATCAACTTGACATATCCGCACTAAATCATCTTTAACTTTTGATTCAGAGTTCTGAATGATACGAATACAATGCCCACGTTAAGCTACCTCAATGTTTTATATTGTGACACAATTTAAGACCAAAATAGCTACGACAAAGCCTCAGAGTAATGCAATCTATCCCAAACTGCATGATGCCATGCATAATGCTTCATTTGTAAACCTTTGCTATATGTGCCCCAATGGTCATTTAAGAATAATCATTTTAATTAGCTGATCAACTTGTCATGTCCGCACTAAATCGTCTTTCACTTTTGATTTAGAGCTCAAAATGACATGAGTCCAGTGCCCGCGTTAATCTAGATCAATTTTCTATAGTGTGACAACAGTTGAGACGGAAAAAGCCATACAAAGCCTCAAAGTAATCCCATCTATGCTAAACTTCGTGATGCCATTCATTATGGTTCATTTATCAGCCTTTACTCAAGTAGAACCAATGATAAGTTTAAAATGATCATTGTAGCTCGCGACCAACTTGACATGTCTGCACTAAATCATCCGTAATTTTTTCATTTAGAGTTCATAATGACACGAATCCAATGCCCACGTTAAGCTAGTTCAATTTTCCGTACTTTAACAAAGATTAACACCGAAATAGCTACGACAAATCCACCAAGTAATCCAATCTATCACAAACTGCATGATGCCATGCATTATGCTTCATTTTTAAACCTTTGCTTAATAAGCACCAATGATCAGTTTAGACTAATAAATTTAAATGGCCGATAAACTTGACATGTATGCACTAAATTGTCTTTAATTTTGATTCAATGTTTATAATAACATGAATCCAAAGCCCCTTTTAAGCTAGCTTAATTTTTTATATTGTGACAAATTTAAGACCGAAATAACTACGACAAACCCTCAAAGTAATCCAATATATCCTGAACTGCATGATGCCATGCATTATGCATCATTTGTAAACCTTCGCTATATGAGCACCAATGATCAGTTTAGAGTGATCATCTTAACTAGCTGATCAACTTAGAATGAATCCAACACCCACATTAAACTAGCTCAACTTTCCATACTGTGACAACATTTGAGACAAAAAGAGCTAGAAAAGCCTCAAAGGAATCCAATCTATCCTAAACTGCATGATGTCATGCATTATGCTTTATTTTTAAGCCATTACTCAAGTAGCACCAATGATCAGTTCAGAATCATTATTTTAACTGGCCGATCAAATTGATTTTATGCACTAAATCGTCCGTAACTTTTGATTTAGAGTTCAGAATGACACGAATTCAACGCCCACGATAAACTAACTCAATTTTCTTTATTGTGACAAAATTTATGACCGAAATAAACTATGTGATGCCATGCACTATTCTTCATTTGTAAACCTTTGCAGAATGAGCACCAGTGATCAGTTTAAATGATCGATATAACTGGCCGATAAACTTGACATGTCTGCACTAAATCGTTTTTAACTTTTGATTTACAGCTCAGAATGACATGAATCCAACACACATGTTAAACTAGCTAAAATTTCCATTCCATATTGTGAAAACATTTGAGACTGAAAGAGCTAGACAAAGCCTCAAAGTAAGCCAATCTATCCTAAACTGTGTGATGCCATGCATTATGCTTCATTTATAAACCATTGCTCAATGAGCACCAATGATCCGTTTAGAATGATCATTTTAACTAGCCGATCAACATGAAATGTCCGCATTAAATCATCCGAAACGTTTGATTTAGAGTTCAGAAGTACACGAATCCTACGCCCACGTTAAGCTACCTGAATATTCTATCTTTTCACAAAATTTTAAAACCGAAATAGCTATGACAAAGCCTCCAAGTAATCAAATCTATCTCAAACTTCGTGATGCCATGCGTTATGCTTCATTGGTAAACTTTTGCTCAATGAGCGCCAATGATCAGTTTAGAACGATCATTTTAAATGGCTGATCCATTTGACATGCCTGCACTACATCATCTCTAACATTGATTTAGAGCTCAAAATGACATGAATCCAATGCGCACGTTGATTTAGCTCATATTTCAATGTTGTGATAACAATCGAGACTAAAAGAGCAATGACAAAGCGTCCAAGTAATCCAATGTATCCCGAACTACGCGATGCTTTGCATTATTCTTCATTTAAAGGCCTTTACTCAAGGAGCACCAATGATCTGTTTAGAATGATCATTTTAACTAGCCGATCAACTTGACATGTCCGCACTAAATCATTCGTAACTTTTGATTTCAAGTTCAGAATGACACAAATCCAACGTCCACATTAAAGTAGTTTAATTTTCTATATTGTGATATAATTTAAGACCAAAATAGCTACGACAAAGCCTCTAAGTAATCCAATCTATCCCAAACTATGTGATGTCATGCACTATGCTTCATTTGTAAACCATTTCTCAATGAGCACCAATGATTAGTTTAGAATGATCATTTTAACTAGCCGATCAACTTGACATATCCGCACTAAATCATCTTTAACTTTTGATTCAGAGTTCTGAATGATACAAATACAATGCCCACGTTAAGCTACCTCAATGTTTTATATTGTGAAAAAATTTAAGACCAAAATAGCTACGACAAAGCCTCAGAGTAATGCAATCTATCCCAAACTGCATAATGCTTCATTTGTAAACCTTTGCTATATGTGCCCCAATGGTCATTTAAGAATAATCATTTTAATTAGCTGATCAACTTGTCATCTCTGCACTAAATCGTCTTTCACTTTCGATTTAGAGCTCAAAATGACATGAGTCCAGTGCCCGCGTTAATCTAGATCAATTTTCTATAGTGTGACAACGGTTGAGACGGAAAAATCCATACAAAGCCTCAAAGTAATCCCATCTATGCTAAACTTCGTGATGCCATTCATTATGGTTCATTTATCAGCCTTTACTCAAGTAGAACCAATGATAAGTTTAAAATGATCATTGTAGCTCGCGACCAACTTGACATGTCTGCACTAAATCATCCGTAATTTTTTCATTTAGAGTTCATAATGACACGAATCCAATGCCCACGTTAAGCTAGTTCAATTTTCCGTACTTTAACAAAGATTAACACCGAAATAGCTACGACAAATCCACCAAGTAATCCAATCTATCACAAACTGCATGATGCCATACATTATGCTTCATTTTTAAACCTTTGCTCAATAAGCACCAATGATCAGTTTAGACTAATAAATTTAAATGGCCGATAAACTTGACATGTATGCACTAAATTGTCTTTAATTTTGATTCAATGTTTATAATAACATGAATCCAAAGCCCCTTTTAAGCTAGCTCAATTTTTTATATTGTGACAAATTTAAGACCGAAATAACTACGACAAACCCTCAAAGTAATCCAATATATCCTGAACTGCATGATGCCATGCATTATGCATCATTTGTAAACCTTCGCTATATGAGCACCAATGATCAGTTTAGAGTGATCATCTTAACTAGCTGATCAACTTAGTATGAATCCAACGCCCACATTAAACTAGCTCAACTTTCCATACTGTGACAACATTTGAGACAAAAAGAGCTAGAAAAGCCTCAAAGGAATCCAATCTATCCTAAACTGCATGATGTCATGCATTATGCTTTATTTTTAAGCCATTACTCAAGTAGCACCAATGATCAGTTCAGAATCATTATTTTAACTGGCCGATCAAATTGATATTATGCACTAAATCGTCCGTAACTTTTGATATAGAGTTCAGAATGACACGAATTCAATGCCCACGATAAACTAACTCAATTTTCTTTATTGTGACAAAATTTATGACCGAAATAAACTACGTGATGCCATGCACTATTCTTCATTTGTAAACCTTTGCAGAATGAGCACCAGTGATCAGTTTAAATGATCGATATAACTGGCCGATAAACTTGACATGTCTGCACTAAATCGTTTTTAACTTTTTATTTACAGCTCAGAATGACATGAATCCAACACACATGTTAAACTAGCTAAAAATTCCATTCCATATTGTGAAAACATTTGAGACTGAAAGAGCTAGACAAAGCCTCAAAGTAAGCCAATCTATCCTAAACTGTGTGATGCCATGCATTATGCTTCATTTATAAGGCTTTACTAAAGGAGCACTAATGATCAGTTCAGAATGATCATTTTTTTAAATGGCAAATCAACTTGACATGTCCGTACTAAATCATTCATAACTTTTGATTTATATTTCAGAATGACACGAATCAAACGCAAACGTTAAGCTAGCTCAATTTTTTATATTATGACAAACTTTGTGACAGAAATAGCTACGAAAAAGCCTCCAAGTAATCCAATCTATCCCAAACTACGTGATGTCATGCATTATTCTTCATTTGTAAACCTTTGCCGATCAATGAGCACAAGTGATCAATTTAAATGGTCAATTTAACTGGCCGATCAACTTGACATGACCGCCCTAAATCGTCTTTAACTTTTTATTCAGAGTTCAGAATGACACGAGTCATACGCAAAGGTTAAGGTAACACAATTTTATATGTATTGACAAAATTTAAGATCAAAATAGCTACGAAAAAGCCTCCAAGTAATCTAATCTATCCCAAACTGCGTGTTGCCATGCATTATGCTTCATTTGTAAACCTTTGCTCAATGATCAAAAATGGTCAGATTAGAATGATCATTTTAACTAGCTGATCAACTTGTCATGTCCGCACTAAATTGTCTTTAACTTTTGATTTAGAGCTCAAAATGACATTAATCAACCACCCACGTTAAGCGTAGCTTAATTTTCCATTTTGTTACAACATTTGAGACTTAAAGAGCTACACAAAGCTTCAAAGTAATCCAATCTATCCTAAACTACGTGATGTGATACATTACGCTACATTTATAAGCCTTTACTCAAGGAGAACCACTGATATGTTTAGAATGATTATTTTAACTAACCGATAAACTTGACATGTCCACACTAAATTGTCTCTAGCCTTTGATTTTGGGTTCAGAATGACACGAATCCAATGCCCAAGTAAAGCTAGCTCAATTTTTTATATTATGACAAAATTTAAGACTGAAGTAATTATGATAAAGCCTCCAAGTAATCCAATCTATCCCAAACTACGTGATGCCATGAATTATGCTTCATTTGTAAACCTTTACTCAAGGTGCACCAATGAGCAGTTCAGAATGATCATTTTAACTAGCTAATCAACTTGATATGTCTGCACTAAATCGTGCTTGACTTTTGATTTAGAGCTTGAAATGACATGAATCCAACACATATATTAAACAAGCTCAATTTTCCATATTGTGACAACATTTGAGACAGAAAGAGCTAAAAAAGCCTCTAAGTAGTTCAATCTATCCTAAACTGCGTGATGCCATGCATTATGCTTCATTTATAAGCCTTTACTCAAGTAGTACCAATGATCAGTTTAGTGTGATCACTTTAACTGGCAAATAACCTTGACATGTCCCACTAAATTGTCTTTAACTTTTGATTCAAAGTTTAGAACGACACGAATCCAACGCCCAAGTAAAGCTATCTCAATTTTCAATAATGTTACAAAATTTAAAACAGAAATTGCTAAGATAGAGCCTCTAAGTAATCCAATCTATCCCAAATTGCGTGATGCCATGCATTATGCTTCGTTTTTAAACCTTTGCTCAGTGAGCACCATTGATGAGTTTAGAATGATCATTTTAACTAGCTGATCAACTTGACATGTCTGCACTAAATCGTTTTAACTTTTGATTTATATCTCAAAATGACATGAATCCAACGCACACGTTAAGCTAGATCAATTTTCCATATTTTGACAACATTTGAGATATAAAGAGCTAGACAAAGCCTCAAAGTAATCCAATATATCCTAAACTTTGTGATGTCATGTCTTATGCTGCATTTATAAGCCTTCACTTAAGTAGCACCAATGATCAGCTTAGAATGATCATTTTAACAGGCTAATCAACTTGACATGTCCACACTAAATTGCCCATTACTTATGATTTAAAGGTCAGAATGACAGGAATCCAACACTCACGTTAAGCTAGCTCAATTTTCCATATTGTGACAACATTTGAGACTGAAAGATCTTCGACAAAGCCTCCAAGTAATCCAATGTATCCCGATCTGCTTGATGCCATGAATTATGATTCAGTTATAATCCTTTACTCAATGAGCACCAATGATCATTTTAGAATGATCATTTTAACTGACCTATCAACTTGACATGTCCACACTAAATATCCTGTCACTTTTGATTTAGTGTTTAGAATGACAACAATCCAACGTCCACGTTAAACTAGCTCAATTTTTCATATTGTGAAAACATTTGAGAGTGAAAGAGCTACGAAAAAGCCTCCAAGAAATCCAATATATCCTAAACTGTGTGATGCCATGCATAATGCTTTATTTACAAGCTTTACTCTTGGAGCACCAATGACCAGTTTATAATAATCATTTTAACTTGCCAAACAACTTCACATATCCGCATTGAATCGTCTGTAAGTTTTGATTTAGAGTTCAGATTGACACAAATCCAACACCCACGTTAAGCTAGCTCTATTTTCATAAAGTGTGACAATATTTGAGACTGAAAGAGGTACGGCAAAGCCTCCAAGTAATCCAATGTATCTCAAACTACATGATACCATGCATTATGCTTCATTTGTAAGCCTTTACTCAAGGAGCAAAATGATCAATTTATAGTGATCGTTTTAACTAACAGATAAACCTGACATGTCTACACTAAATCGTACGTAAATTTTTATTAGAGTTCAGAATGACACGAATTCAATGCCCACGTTAAGCTAGCTCTATTATCTATATTGCAACAATATTTGAGACTAAAAGAGCTACGACAAAGCCTCCAAATAATCCAATGTATCCCAAAACTGCATAATACCATCCGTTATGTTTCATTTATAACCCTTTACTCAAGTAGCACCAATGATCAGTTTAGAATGATCAATTTAACTGGCCGAATGCTTCATTTATAACCCTGTACTTAAATAGCACCAATGATCAGTTTATAATGATCATTTTAAGTGGCCGATCAACTTGACATGGCCGATCTTATTTTTTGATTTAGAGTTCATAATGACACAAATCCAACGCCCACGTTAAGCTAGATCAATTGTTAATATTGTGACAAAATATAAGTCCGAAATAGCTATGACAAAGCCTCCAAGTAATCCAATCAATCCCAAATTGTGTAATGCCATGCATTATGCTTCATTTATAAGCCTTTACTTAAGGAACATCAATGATCAGTTTAGAAGGATCTTTTTAACTCGGCAATCAACTTGACATGTATGCACTAAATCGTCTGTTACTTTTGATATATAGTTCAGAATGACACGAATCCAATGCCCACGTTAAACTTGCTCAATTTTCTATATTGTGACAAATTTTAAGACCAAAATAGCTACGAAAAATCCTCCAAGTAATCCAATCTATTCGAAACTTCGTGATGCAATGCATTATGACTTATTAATGAAGCATAAGGCATGGCATCACGCAGTTTGGGATATATTGGATTACTTGGAGGCTTTAACGTAGCTCTTTCAGTCTCAAATGTTGTCACGATATAGAAAATTAAGCTAGCTTAACTTGGGCGTTAGATTCATGGCATTCTAAACTCTAAATCAAAGTTACGGTTGATTTATTGCAGATATGTCAAGTTGATTGGCCAGTTAAATGTTCATGCTAAACTGATCAGTAGTGCTCCTTCAGAAAAGGCCTATAAATGAAGCATAATGGATGGCATCACGCAGTTTAGGATACAACGGATTACTGGAGGCATTGTAGTAGCTCTTTCAGTCTCAAATGTTGTCACAATATTTAAAATTGGGCTAGTTTAACGTGAGCGTCATACTCATGTCATTTTGAGCTCTAAATCAAAAGTTAAAGATGATTTAGTGTGGACATGTCAAGTTGATCGGCCAGTTAAAATGATCATTCAAAACTGATCATTGGTGCTCCTAGTGTAAAGGCTTATAAATGATGCATAATGGATGGCATCATGCAGTTTGGGATACATTGGATTATTTGGAGGCTTTGTCATAGCTCTTTTAGTCTGAAATATTGTCAAAATATAGAAAATTGAGATAGTTTACATGGGCATTAGATTCGTGTCATTTTGAGCTGTAAATCAAAATTTACGAATGATTTATTGCGGATATGTCAAGTTGATTGGCCAGTTAAACTGATCGTTTTAAATGAATCATTGGTGCTACTTAGCTAAAGGCTTATAAAGGAAGCATAATGCATGGCATCATGCAGTTGGAATACGTTGGATTACCTGGAGGCTTTGTCGTAGCTCTCTCAGTCTCAAATGTTGTCACATTATTGGAAATTGAGCTAGCTTAACGTGGGTGTTGGATTCATGTCATTCTGAACTCTAAACCAAAAGTTACGGCGATTTAGTGTAGACATGAAAAGTTGATCGGCCAGTTAAAATGACCATTCTAAGCTGATCATTGGTGCTCCTTGAGTAAAGGCTTATAGATGAAGCATAATGCATGGCATCATGAGTTTTGGGATACATTGGATTACTTGGAGTCTTTGTCATAGCTCTTTCAGTCTCATATGTTGTCACACTATTGCAAATTGAGCTAGCTTAACGTGGGCGTTGGATTCGTATCATTCTGAACTCTAAATCAAAAGTTACAGACGATTTAGTGAAGACATGTAAAGTTGATTGGCGACTTAAAATGATCATTCTAAACTGATCATTGGTGCTCCTAGAGTAAAGGCTTATAAATGAGGCATTATGCATGGCATCACGTAGTTTGGGATAGAATGGTTTACTTGGAGGCTTTTTCGTAGCTGTTTCACTCTTAACTATTTCCACAATATGGAAAATTGAGCTAGCTCAATGTGGGCGTTGGATTCGTGTAATTTTGAACTCTAAATCAAAAGTTACAGACGATTTAGTGCGAATATGTCAAGTTAATGGGCCAGTTAAAATGATCATTCTAAACTAATCATTGGTGCTCCTTAAGTAAATTCATATAAATGAAGCTTAATGCATGACATCACGTATTTTGGGATACATTGGATTACTCTGAGGATTTTTCATAATACTTTCAGTCTCAAATGTTGTCACAATATGGAAAATTGAGCTAGCTTAACGTGGGCATTGCACTCATGACATTTTGAGCTCTAAATCAAAAGTTAAAGAAGAATTAGTTCAGACAGGTCAAGTTGATCAGCTAGTTAAAATGATCATTCTAAACTTATCATTGGTGGTCATTGAGTAAAGACTTATAAAAGAAGCATAATGCATGGCATCACGCAGTTTGGAAAAGTTTGGATTACTTGGAGGCTTTCTCGTATCTCTTTCACTCTTAAATTATGTCACAATTTAGTAAATTGAGCTATCTTAACGTGGGTGTTTGATTCGTGTCATTCCAACTCTAAATCAAAAGTTACAGACGATTTAGTGTGAACTTGTAAAGTTGATCGGGTAGTTAAAATGATCATTCTAACTGACCATTGGTGCACCTTGAGTAAAGCCTTATAAATAAAGCATAATGAATGGCATCACGTAGTTTGGGATTCATTTGATTACTTAGTGGCTTTGTGGAGATCTTTCATTCTCAAATGTTGCAAAAATATAGAAAATTGAGCTAGATTAATGTGGGAGTTTGATTCGTGTCATTCGGAACTTTAAATCAAAAGTTATGGACTATTTAGTGTGGACAAGTCAAGTTTATCGGCCAATTAAAATGATCATTCTAAACTGATGATTGGCCGCCTTGAGTAAAAGCTTATTAATGAAGCATAATGAATGCAATCAGGCAGTTCGGGATACATAGGATTACTTGGAGGCTTTGTCGTAGCTCATTCAATCTCAAATATTGTCACAATATAGAAAATTAATGATGCTTAATGAGGGTGTTGGATTCACGTATTTCTGAACTCTAAATCAAAACTTACGGACGATTTAGTGCAGACATGTCAACTTGATCGGCCAATTCAAATAATTATTTTAAACTGATTATTGGTGCTCATTAAGTAAAGGCTTATAAATGAAGCATAATGGATGGCATCATGCAGTTTGGGATACATTGGATTATTTGGAGGGTTTGTCATAGCTCTGTTAGTCTCTAATATTGTCAAAATATAGAAAATTGAGATAGCTTACATGGGCATTCGATTCGTGTCATTCTGAACTGTAAATATAAATTTACGAACGATTTATAGCAGATATGTCAAGTTGATTGGCCAGTTAAAAAGATCGTTATAAATGAATCATTGGTGCTTCTTGAGAAAAGGATTATAAATGAAGTATAATGAATGGCATCATGCAGTTCGGGATAAGTTGGATTACTTGGAGGTTATGTCGTAGTTCTTTAAGTCTCAAATGTTGTCACACTATTGGAAATTGTGCTTGCTTAACGTTGGTGTTGGATTTGTGTAATTCTGAACTCTAAATCAAAGGTTACGGGCAATTTAGTGTAGACATTTAAAGTTGATCGGCCAATAAAAATGATCATTCTAAACTGATCATTGGTGCTCCTTGAGTAAAGGCTTATAAATGAAGCATAATGAATTGCATCATGCAGTTCGAGATACATTGGATTACTTAGAGGCTTTGTCGTAGCTTTTACAGTCTCAAATGTTATCACGCTATTGAAAATTGAATTAGCTTAACGTGGGTGTTGGATTCGTGTCATTCTGAACTCTAAATCAAAAGTTACAAACGATTTAGTGCAGACATGTAAAATTGATCGGCCAGTTAAAATGATTATTTTAAACTGATCATTGGTGCTCCTAGAGTAAAGACTTATAAATGAAGCATTATGCAAGGCATCACGCTGTATGGGATACAATGGATTACTTGGAGGCTTTTTTGTCGCTGTTTCACTCTTAAATATTGTCACAATATGGAAAATTTAGCTAGCTCAACGTGGGCATTGGATTCGTGTCATTCGGAACTATAAATCAAAAGTTACAAATGATTTAGTGTGAACATGTAAAGTTAATGGGCCAGTTAAAATGATCATTATAAACTAATCATTGTTGCTCTTTAAGTAAATTCATATAAATGAAGCATAATGCATGTCATCACGTATTTTCGGATACATTGGACTACTCTGTTTTTCGTAATATTTTGAGTCTCAAATGTTGTCACAATATGGAAAATTGAGCTAGCTTAACGTGGGTGTTGCACTCATGTCATTTTGAGCTCTAAATCAAAAGTTAAAGAAGAATTAGTTCGGACAGGTCAAGTTCATCAGCTAGTTAAAACGATCATTCTAAACTTATCATTGGTGGTCATTCAGTAAAGACTTATAAAAGAAGCAAAATGCATGGCATCATGCAGTTTGGAACAGTTTGGATTACTTGGAGGCTTTCTCGTATCTATATTGGTCATAAATTATGTCACAATTTAGAAAATGGAGCTATCTTAACGTGGGCGTTGGATTCGTGTCATTCCAACTCTAAATCAAAAGTTACGAATGATTTAGTGTTAACTTGTAAAGCTGATAGGTAGTTAAAATGATAATTCTAAGTGACCATTGGTGCACCTTGAGTAAAGCCTTATAAATAAAGCATAATGAATGGCATCACGTAGTTTGGGATTCATTTTATTACTTGGTGGCTTTGTGGAGATCTTTCATTCCCAAATGTTGTAAAAATATAGAAAATTGGGCTAGATTAATGTGGGAGTTGGATTCGTATCATTCGGAAATTTAAATCAAAAGTTATGGACGATTTAGTGTGGACAAGTCAAATTTATCGGCCAATTAAAATGATCATTCTAAACTGATGATTTGTGCTCCTTGAGTAAAAGCTTATCAATGAAGCATAATGAATGCAATCAGGCAGTTCGAGATACATTGGATTACTTGGATGCTTTGTCGTAGCTCATTCAGTTTCAAATATTGTCAAAATATAGAAAATTGAGGATGCTTAACGAGGGTGTTGGATTCGTGTATTTCTGAACTCTAAATCCAAAGTTACAAATGATTTAGTGCAGACATGTCAAATTGATCTGCCAATTAAAATAATTATTTTAAACTGATCATTGGTGCTCCTTGAGAAAAGGGTTATAAATGTGCACCATGCAGTTTGGGATACATTGGATTATTTGGAGGCTTTTTCATAGCTCTTTTAATCTCAAATATTGTCAAAATATAGAAAATTGAGATAGCTTACATGGGCATTAGATTCGTGTCATTCTGAACTGTAAATCAAAATTTACGAACGATTTATTGCGGATATGTCAAGTTGATTGGCCTGTTAAAATGATTGTTCTATATTAATCATTGGTGCTCCTTGAGAAAAGGGTTATAAATGAAGTATAATGGATGGCATCATGCAGTTCGGGATAAGTTGGATTACTTGGAGGTTATGTCATAGTTTTTTAATTCTCAAATGTTATCACACTGTTGGAAATTGTGCTTGATTAACGTGGGCGTTGGATTCGTGTAATTCTGAACTCTAAATAAAAAGTTACGGGCCATTTAGTGTAGACATTTAAATTTTATTGGCCGATAAAAATGATCATTCTAAACTTGTCATTGGTGCTCCTTGAGTAAAGCCTTATAAATGAAGCATAATGAGTTGCATCATGCAGTTCGGGATACATTGGATTACTAAGAGGATTTGTCGTACCTCTTTCAGTCTCAAATGTTATCACACTATTGAAAATTGAACTAGCTTAACGTGGGTGTTGGATTCGTGTCATTCTGAACTCTAAATCAAAAGTTACAAACGATTTAGAACAGACATGTAAAGTTGATTGGCCAGTTAAAATGATTATTTTTAACGGATCATTGGTGCTCCTAGAGTAAAGGCTTATAAATGAAGCATTATGCATTCCATCATGCAGTTCGGGATACATTGGATTACTTAGAGGCTTTGTCGTAGGTCTTTCAGTTCCAAATGTTGTCACACTATTAAAAGTTGAACTAGCTTAACATGGGTGTTGGATTCATGTCATCCTGAACTCTAAATCAAAAGACACGGCCGATATAGTGCAGACATGTAAAGTTGATCGGCCAATTAAAATGATCATTCTAAACTGATCATTGGTGCTCCTAGAGTAAAGGTTTTTAAATGAAGCAGTATGCATATCATCACGCAGTTTGAGATACAATGGATTACTTGGAGGCCTTTTCGTAGCTCTTTCAGTCCCAAATATTGTCACCGTATGGAAAATTGAGCTATCTTAACGTGGGCGTAGGATTTGTGTCATTCTGAACTATAAATAAAAAATTATGGATGATTTAGTGCGGATATGTCAAGTTAATCAGCCAGTTAAAATTATCATTCTAAACTGATCATTGGCACTCCTTACATAAAGATATATAAATGAAGCATAATGAATGGCATCACGTATCTTCGAATACATTGGATTACTTGGAGGCTTTTTCGTAACTCTTTCAATCTCAAATTTTGTCACAATATGAAAAATTGAGCTAGCTTAACTTAGGCGTTGGACTCATGTCATTTTGAGCTCTAAATCAATAGTTAAAGACGAATTAGTGCGAATAGGTCAAGTTGATCAGCTAGTTATAATGATCATTCTAAACTGATCATTGGTGCTCTTTGACTAAAGGCTTATAAATGAAGCATAATGCATGGCATCACGCAGTTTGGGATACAATGGATTACTTGGAGGCTTTGTCATAGATTTTCAGTCTCAAATGTTGTAACAATATAGAAAATTGATCTACCTTAACATGGGCGTTTGATTTGTGTCATTCCGAACTCTAAATCAAAAGTTATGGATGATTTATTGTGGACATGTCAAGTTGATTATCCAGTTAAAATCATCATTCTAAACTGATGAATGGTAATCCTTGAGTAAAAGCTTATCAATCAAGCACAATGCATGGCATCATGCATTTATGTATACATTTGATTACTTGGAGGCTTTGTTGTAGCTCATTCAGTCTCAAATGTTGTCACAATATAGAAAATTGAGCAAGTTTAACGAGGGTGTTGGATTCGTGTATTTTGGAACTCTAAATCAAAAGTTACGCATGATTTAGTGCGGACATGTCAAGTTGATGAGCCAGTTAAAATAATTATTCTAAACTAATCACTGGTGCTCCTTGAGTAAAACCTTATCAAATGAGAATAAAGCATGGCATCAGGCAGTTTGGGAAACATTGGATTGCTTGGAGGTTTTGTCGTAAGTCATTCAGTCTCAAATATTGTCACAATATTGAAAATTCAGCAAGCTTAATGTGGGCGTTGGATTCATGTATTTCTGAACTCTAAATCAAAAGTTACTGACGATTTAGTGCAGACATATCAAGTTGATCGGCCAATTAAAATAATCATTCCAAACTGATCATTAGTGCTTTTTAAGTAAAAGGCTTATAAATGAATGATAATGCATGGGATCATGCAGTTTGATATAGAATGGATTACTTGGGAGGCTTTTTCGAAGCTATTTGGGATTTAAATTTTTTCACAATATTCAAAATTGAGCTAGCATAACGTGCACATTGGTTTGTGTTATTTTGAACTGTAAATCAAAAATTACGGACGATTTATTTTGGACATGTCAAGTAGATCAGCCACTGATCATTGGTGCTCCTTTAGTAAAGGCTTATAAATGAAGCATAATGCATGGCATCAAGCAATTTGGGATACAATGGATTACTTGGAAGCTTTGTCATAGATTTTCAGTCTCAAATGTTTTAACAATATAGAAAATTGATCTACCTTAACATGGGCATTGGATTTGTGTTATTCCGAACTCTAATTCAAAACTTACGGACGATTTAGTGTGGACATGTCAAGTTGATCATCCAATTAAAACCATCATTCTAAATTGATGAATGGCAATCCTTGAGTAAAAGCTTATCAATCAAGCACAATGCATGGCATCATGCATTTATGGATACATTTGATTACTTGGACGCTTTGTCGTAGCGCATTCAGTCTCAAGTGTTGTCACAATATAGAAAATTGAGCAAGTTTAACGAGGGCGTTGGAGTCGTGTATTTTGGAACTCTAAATCAAAAGTTAGGCACGATTCAATGCGGACATGTCAAGTTGATGGGCCAGTTAAAATAATTATTTCTAAACGGATCACTGGTGCTCATTGAGTAAAATCTTACCAATGAAGCATAATGCATGGCATCAGGCAGTTTGGGATACACTGGATTGCTTGGAGGTTTTGTAGTAACACATTCAGTCTGAAATATTGTCACAATATTGAAAATTGCGCAAGCTTAACATGGGCATTGGATTCGTGTATTTCTGAACTATAAATCAAGAGTTACAGACGATTTAGTTCTGGACATATCAAGTTGATCGGCCAATTAAAATAATCATTCCTAACTGATCATTAGTGCTTCTTAAGTAAAGGCTTATAAATGAAGGATAATGCATGGGATCATGCAGTTTAGGATAGATTGGATTATTTGGGATGCTTTTTCGAAGCTATTTGGGATTTAAAATTTTCACAATATTAAAAATTGAGCTAGCATAATGTGGGCATTGGTTTGTGTTATTTTGAACTGTAAATCAAAAATTACTGACGATTTATTTCGGACATGTCAAGTGGATCAGCCACTGATCATTGGTGCTCCTTTAGTAAAGGGTTATGAATGAAGTATAATCGATGGCATCATGCAGTTTGGGATACATTGGAAATTTGGAAGCTTTGTCGTAGCTCTTTTAGTCTTAGATACTGTCAAAATATAGAAAATTGAGCTAGCTTACATGGGTGTTATGTTCGTGTCATTCGGAACTATAAATCAAAATTTATAGATGATTTAGTGCGGACATGTCAAGTGATCAGCCAGTTAAAAAGATCATTCTAATTTGATCATTGGATCTCCTTGAGTAAAAGCTTATAAATGAAGCATAATGCATGGCATCATGCAGTTTCGGATAAGTTGGAATGCTTGGAGGCTTTCTCGTAGCTCTTTCAGTGTCAAATGTTGTCACACTGTTTGAAATTGAGCTAGATTAGCGTGGGCGTTGGATTCGCGTAATTCTAAACTCTAAATCAAAAGTTATGGGCGATTTAGTGCAGACATGTAAAGTTGATCGGCCAGTTAAAATGATCATTCTTAACTGATCATTGGTGCTCCTTGAGTACAGGGTTATATATGAAGCATAATGCATGGCATCATGCAGTTTGGGATACATTGGATTACTTAGAGGTTTTGTCGTAACTCTTTCACTCTCAAATGTTGTCACACTATTGAAAATCGAACTAGCTTAATGTGGGTATTGGATTCATGTCATCATAAACTCTAAATCAAAAGTTACGACCAATTTAGGGTAGACATGTAAATTTGATCGGCCAGTTAAAATGATCATTCTAAACTGATCATTGGTACTCCTAGAGTAAAGGCTTATAAATGAAGCATTATGCATGGCAACACGTAGTTTGGTATATAATGGATTACTTGGAGGCTTTTTCGTAGCTCTTTCAGTATTAAATATTGTCACAATATACAAGTTAGGTCTACCTTAACGTGGCCATTGGATTCGTGTCATTCTAAAATATAAATAAAAAATTACTAATGATTTAGTGCGGACATGTCAAATTAATCGGCCAGTTAAAATTATCATTCTAAATTGATAATTGGCACTCCTTAAGTAAACGCATAAAAACGAATCATAATGCATGGCATCATGTATTTTGGGATATATTGGATTACTTGGAGGCTTTTTCGTAACTCTTTCAGTCTCAAATGTGGTCACAATACGGGAAATTGAACTACCTTAACGTTGGTGATGGACTCATGTCATTTTGAGCTCTAAATCAAAAGATAAAGACAAATTAGTGCAGACAGGTCATGTTGATCAGTTAGTTAAAATGATAATTCTAAACTGGTCATTGGTGCTCCTTGACTAAAGGCTTATAAATTAAGCATAATGCATGGCATCACACAGTTTGGGATACATTAAATTACTTGGAGGCTTTCTCGTAAATCTTTCAGTCTCAAATGTTGTAACAATATAGAAAATTGAGCTAGCTTAACGTGGGTGTTGGATTCGTATTATTCTAAACTCTAAATAAAAAGTTACATGCAATTTAGTGTGGACATGTCAAGTTGATCAGCCAGTTAAAATGATCATTCAAAAGTTACATGTCAAGTTGATCAATGAAGCATAATGCATGGCATCAGACAGTTTGGGCTACATAGGTGATACGAGCATGGAAAGCACACAAAAAGAGAAGCTCATGGCTAGGAATGAACCAGTGGAACATGAAGAAGCTCTTGCACTACCAGCTGGACCATTAACCCGAGCCAAGGCCAAGAAACTCAAAGAGGCAATCAGCTGCATGTTCAACAAGGAGAATGCACAACAAATTCACTTGAGCTTGATTGGAGAAGTGCCTAAAAGCACTCTGATTTTAGTACAAGCTCAAGACAGCATACAAATGGGTATGTGATCCATTTGTACTCTTTTTCCCTTATCCAAGTTTTCTCCCATTGGGTTTTCTTGGTAAGGTTTTTAATGAGGCAAATGAATCACATTACAACCAGCCCAATTTGTTGTTTAAAATCAAAAGGAGTTCAATTCAAAATGATCAAAATTGGCGTCATCAAAGGGGGGGAAAAGTGTCTACATTCATAGTCAAAATAAGAGTTAATGAAGTCAAGGTCTTTGGTCAAGGTCTTTGGTCAAGTCTTCCCTTGTAAATTCAACCATTTTAATGCTGTAGGCTCCTCCTATTTACGTCCCCTTATAGTATAAATAGGGGCTTTCAGTTGTAAACTTGATCATTCAACTTTTCAAATAAAAACAGCTTCTTTTCTTAAGATTGAGAGTGATTCTCTTCTTAATCTGATTGTTGGTGTGTAATATCCTTCAGTCAACATTTAGTAGCCTTAGTGTGTAATATCTAAGCTATTATCTTAGGTAAATCAGTAGTCTTTCCGCAGCTACTGTGTGACCCTTCAATCCACAACCTTTGAACAGATTGAATTTCGATTCATTCTGTTGCAAAGCCTATCTCAACCGCATCCAGAAGTGCATTCCTTGGGAGGTTCGCATCATTTGGTATCAGAGCACACTTCTGATCGGTTATCCCTATCACTGATCTCTATATCTCTTTATTTCCATCTATTTAGATTGCATATGCTTGTGTATCGATTTGCATCAGTTGATTAATCGAAAAAAACCTATTCATATAATTGCATTGTTGTTTTTATCCAATATTACATCAGTTTATAACATCAAAATCGACCCCAACCCATTGCATTTTCAGATTAGAAAATAACACACTCGCAACTCTTCATCTTCCATCAAAAATATTTTTTCAGAACAGGTATTTTTAACGCATTTGTTAAGTGTATTTGTAGCTATGTCAGGAGGAAATCAAACTTCAGAACCACCAAACTTGTTAATGGAGGCTCTAGTAGCAGAAATGAAGAAAGTACTACAAGTAGAGCTGGAAGCCATTCATTTTCGGCTTGATGACGTTCAGAACAATAGTAACACTGAAGCAGGTCCAAGGAGAACCAGGAATCCCTTTAGACATTGCCATAATGAAGAAATAGAAGCCTACTATAGTCATGGCAGTGAAGGGAGTAGGAGAACCCAAAGGAGGCATAGGCGTGTAAGAGAAGAAAGGGTGACGCTTAATGACACCATAAGAGGTCTTAAACTTAAGATACCATCATTCTATGGCAAAAATGATCCAGACACTTACCTGGAATGGGAGAAGAAGATCGAGCTGGTGTTTGATTGTCAACACTATTCCGAGCTCAACAAGGTCCGCATAGCTGCTACTGAATTTTATGAGTATGCACTCAGCTGGTGGGATCAATTGGTGACTTCCAGAAGACGTAATGGTGAGTATCCAGTAGAAACATGGGCTGAGATGAAAGCCATAATGAGGAAAAGGTTTGTGCCCAGCCATTACCACCGTGAGCTTCACCAAAAGCTAAGGAGACTCAATCAAGGAAGCCAAAGTGTTGAGGACTATTACCAGGAGTTGGAAACCCTCATGATCAGGGCAGACATTTCAGAAGATAGAGAAGCTACTATGGCAAGATTTTTAGGAGGACTTAACCGTGACATTCAAGATAGAATGGAGCTGGAACATTATGTGGAGCTAGAGGAAATGTTGCACAAAGCTATACTGGTAGAACAACAGCTAAAAAGAAAAAGTTATACTAGGCCAAGCTATGGAGCAGCTAACAATAAGCCTAGCTACCAAAGGGAAGGAAAACAGATTGCTAAAATTGATTCAAACCTTCAACAACCACTAAAGACGCCAAGGGAAAATCTGAAGCTACTACATCTACTAGAACAAGAGATGTGAAGTGTTTCAAATGCCAAGGAAGAGGGCATTATGCGAATGAATGCACCAACAAGAAGATCATGATTCTGTTGGATAATGGTGAAATAGAATCCGAGGAAGAAGAAGTCTTTTCTGATTCTTCAGAAGAGCATCTTGAACCTCCTATGGCAGGAGAATTATTGGTAACAAGAAGAACCCTAAGCGTACAAAACAAAACCAAAGAACATGAGCAAAGAGAGAACCTGTTTCACTCAAGATGCCACGTCCAAGGAAAGGTTTGCAGCATCATTATTGATGGAGGCAGCTGCACTAATGTGGCTAGTGAAACTATGGTAAACAAGTTAGGTCTGGAAGTGTTCAAGCACCCAAAGCCATATAAGCTGCAATGGTTTAATGAGTGTGGCGAAATGAAGGTAAGCAGCCAAGTCAAGGTACCTATAACCATTGGAAAGTACCAAGATGAGATCCTTTGTGATGTTTTACCAATGGAGGCTGGCCACATTCTGCTTGGAAGACCATGGCAATTTGATCGAAAGGTCATTCATGATGGTTACACCAACCAACACTCGTTTGAACACAAAGGTAAGAAGATCACACTTGTTCCTATGACACCACAGGAGGTGTACCAAGATCAGCTCGTGTTGGAGCAAAGGAAAACAGCTGGAACTTCAAAAGAAACCATAAGCACCAAAAGTGACAGAGGCTGTGAGAACAAGAACAAGAAGCACTCAAGTTTCTTTGTGAGAACTGGTGGAGTTAAGAAGGCTCTTTTATCACAACAACCTGTTCTTTTGTTTATCTATAAGGAAGCTCTCATGAGCTTAACTAACGTTGCACCGGTATTACCGAGTGAAGTGACTTCTATTTTGCAGGATTATGAAGATGTCTTTCCAGAAGACAATCCAAAGGGGCTACCACCCATCAGAGGCATTGAACATCAGATTGATTTTGTACCTGGAGCCTCACTACCAAATAGACCAGCTTATAGAACCAACCCCGTTGAGACTAAGGAGCTGCAAAGGCAAGTTAATGAGCTAATGGAGAAGGGCTACATCAGGGAGAGCATGAGTCCTTGTGCTGTGCCAGTTCTACTTGTGCCAAAGAAAGATGGCAGCTGGCGCATGTGTGTTGATTGTAGAGCAATCAACAACATTACGGTAAAGTATCGCCATCCAATCCCTAGGTTAGATGACATGCTTGATGAATTGCATGGTTCCAGAATCTTTTCTAAGATAGATCTTAAGAGTGGGTACCATCAAATACGCATGAAGGAAGGGGATGAATGGAAAACTGCATTTAAAACTAAGCATGGATTATATGAATGGTTAGTCATGCCATTTGGGTTAACAAATGCACCTAGTACTTTCATGAGGTTGATGAATCATGTTCTTAGAGCATTCATAGGAGTCTTTGTTGTAGTATACTTTGATGACATCTTAATCTACAGCAAGAATCTAGAAGAGCATGCTAGTCATTTGACATCGGTTCTAAGTGTTCTTATAAAAGAAAAACTATATGCCAATCTTAAGAAATGCACTTTTTGTACAGATAACATTGTGTTCCTAGGATTTGTTATAAGTGCAGATGGTATTAAGGTTGATGAGGAGAAGGTCAAAGCTATTAAGGAATGGCCAAGTCCAAAAACAGTAGGAGAAGTGAGAAGTTTCCATGGGCTAGCTGGCTTTTATAGACGCTTTGTCAAGGATTTTAGCACAATTGCTGCCCCACTTACGGAAGTAATCAAGAAAGACGTAGGATTTAAATGGGGACAAGCTCAAGAAAGCTCATTCCAAGCTTTGAAAGAAAAGCTTACACATGCACCTCTTCTATCTTTACCTGATTTTCTTAAAACCTTTGAGATAGAATGTGATGCTTCTGGTATAGGTATTGGAGCTGTTTTGATGCAGGATAAGAAACCTGTAGCCTATTTCAGTGAGAAGCTTGGAGGAGCCACCCTCAACTAACCAACCTACGACAAGGAATTGTACGCCTTGGTCCGTGCTTTGCAAACTTGGCAACACTACTTGTGGCCTAAGGAGTTCGTGATTCACACTGATCATGAGTCACTCAAGCACTTAAAGGGCCAACAGAAGCTGAACAAAAGGCATGCACGGTGGGTTGAGTTCATAGAAACATTTCCGTATGTCATTAAATACAAACAAGGTAAAGAGAATGTTGTGGCAGATGCATTGTCAAGGAGGTATGCCTTAATCTCTACTCTTGATGCTAAGTTGTTAGGTATGCAAAAAGTTTGCTTCAGGAAAATACTATCGGCATGAAGGATTCCTATTTTATGATAATAGATTATGTGTGCCTAACTGTTCTATTCGAGACTTGTTAGTTAGGGAAGCTCATGGAGGTGGACTGATGGGGCATTTTGGAGTTGCCAAAACACTTAAGGTCATGCAAGATGATTTCCATTGGCCACACATGAAGAGAGACGTAGAAAGAATCTGTGCAAGGTGTGTTACATGCAAACAGGCTAAGTCTAAGGTTCAACCCCACGGTTTGTACACTCTCTTACCCATTCCTACTCATCCATGGATTGACATATCAATGGACTTTGTGGTTGGTTTGCCTAGAACTAAGACAGGAAAGGATTCTATCTTTGTTGTGGTTGATAGATTCTCTAAGATGGCTCATTTTATAGCATGTCACAAGACTGATGATGCATTGCATATAGCCAATCTGTTCTTTAAAGAGGTAGTTCGATTGCATGGAATGCCTAGGACCATAGTTTCTGATAGAGACACTAAGTTCTTGAGTTACTTTTGGAAAACTCTTTGGTCTAAGTTAGGAACTAAGTTGGTATTCTCTACAACATGTCACCCACAAACGGATGGTCAAACTGAAGTAGTTAATAGAACCTTGTCTACTTTATTGCGTGCATTAATCAAACGAAATCTTAGAACATGGGAAGAATGTTTACCACATGCTGAATTTGCATATAACCATTCTGTACATTATGCTTCTAAGTATTCTCCTTTTCAAATTGTGTATGGTTTCAATCCTTTATCTCCTTTGGATCTAACCCCTTTGCCTTTAAGTGAAAGAGCTAGTATTGATGGAAAAAGAAAAGCTGAGATTGTTAAACAGATCCATGAGAATGCAAGGAAGAATATTGAGGCCAGAACCCAACAATATGCAAGAAAGGCCAACAAAGGAAGACGTGAAATGGTATCTGAGGTGGGAGACCTCGTGTGGGTTAACTTGAGAAAATAAAGATTTCCAGCTGAAAGGAAATCCAAACTTATGCCCAGAATAGATGGACCTTTCAAGATAGTTCAGAAGATCAGCAACAACGCCTACCAAATTGATCTTCAAAATGAACCAGATTTGAGGTCAAATCCTTTTCAAGAGGAGGGGGATGATACGAGCATGGAAAGCACACAAAAGGAGAAGCTCATGGCTAGGAATGAACCAGTGGAACATGAAGAAGCTCTTGCACTACCAGCTGGACCATTAACCCGAGCCAAGGCCAAGAAACTCAAAGAGGCAATCAGCTGCATGTTCAACAAGGAGAATGCACAACAAATTCACTTGAGCTTGATTGGAGAAGTGCCTAAAAGCACTCTGATTTTAGTACAAGCTCAAGACAGCATACAAATGGGTATGTGATCCATTTGTACTCTTTTTCCCTTATCCAAGTTTTCTCCCATTGGGTTTTCTTGGTAAGGTTTTTAATGAGGCAAATGAATCACATTACAACCAGCCCAATTTGTTGTTTAAAATCAAAAGGAGTTCAATTCAAAATGATCAAAATTGGCGTCATCAAAGGGGGGGAAAAGTGTCTACATTCATAGTCAAAATAAGAGTTAATGAAGTCAAGGTCTTTGGTCAAGGTCTTTGGTCAAGTCTTCCCTTGTAAATTCAACCATTTTAATGCTGTAGGCTCCTCCTATTTACGTCCCCTTATAGTATAAATAGGGGCTTTCAGTTGTAAACTTGATCATTCAACTTTTCAAATAAAAACAGCTTCTTTTCTTAAGATTGAGAGTGATTCTCTTCTTAATCTGATTGTTGGTGTGTAATATCCTTCAGTCAACATTTAGTAGCCTTAGTGTGTAATATCTAAGCTATTATCTTAGGTAAATCAGTAGTCTTTCCGCAGCTACTGTGTGACCCTTCAATCCACAACCTTTGAACAGATTGAATTTCGATTCATTCTGTTGCAAAGCCTATCTCAACCGCATCCAGAAGTGCATTCCTTGGGAGGTTCGCATCAATAGGATTACCAGAGGCTTTGTCATAGCTCAATCAGTCTTACCTGTTGTCCCAATATAGAAAATTAAGCAAGCATATCATGGGCATTGAATTCGTGTATTTTTGAACTATACATCAAACATTACGGACAATTTAGTGCGGATAGGTCAAGTTGATCGGCTAGTTAAAATAATCATTAAAAACTGATCATTGGTGCTACTTACGTAATGGCTTATAGATGAAGCATAGTACATGGCATCACGCAATTTGGGATAGATTGGATTACTTGGAGGCTTTGTGGTAGCTATTTCGGATATAAATTTTTTCACAATATTAAAAATTGAGCTAGCTTAACATGGGCATTGGATTTGTGTCATTTTAAACTTTAAATAAAAAATTATAGAAAATTTAGTGCGGACATGTCAAGTTGATCGGCCACTGATCATTGGTGGTCCTTGACTAAAGGGTTATAAATGAAGCATAATGTATGGCATCACGCAGTTTGGGATACATTGGATTATTTGGAGGCTTTGTCATAGCTCTTTCAGTCTCAAATATTGTCAATATATAAAAATTGAGCTAGCTTACATGGGTATTAGATTCGTGTAATTCTGAACTGTAAATCAAAAGTTACGGAAGATTTAGTGCAAACATGTAAAGTTGTTCGGCCAGTTAAAATGGTCATTATAAACTGATCATTGGTGCTCCTAGAGTAAAGGCTTATAAATGAAGCATTATGCATGGCATCACATAGTTTGGGATACAATGGATTACGTGGAGGCTTTTTCATAGCTCTTTCAGTCCTAAATATTGTTACAATATGGAAAATTGAGCTAGGTTAACATGGGCATTGGATCCGTGTCATTCTGATCTATAAATCAAAATTACGGATGATTTATTGCGAACATGTCAAGTTAATCAGCAGTTAAAATTATCATTCTAAATGATCATTGGCACTCAATAAGTAAAGCCATATGAATGAATCATAATGCATGGCGTCACGTATTTCGGGATATATTGGATTACTTGGAGGCTTTTTCATAACTCTTTCAGTCTCAAATGTTTCAAAATATGGAAAATGGAGCTAGATTAATGTGGGTGTTGGACTCATGTAATTTTGAGCTCTAAATAAAAAAATAATGATGAATTAGTGTGGACAGGTCAAGTTGATCAGCTAGTTAAAATGATCATTCTAAACTCATTATTGGTGCTCCTTGACTAAAGGCCTATAAATGAAGCATAATGCATGGCATAATGCAGTTTTGGATACATTGGATTACTTAGAGACTTTATCATAGATCTTTCAGTCTGAAATGTTGTAACAATATAGAAAATTAAGGTAGCTTAACATGGGCGTTGGATTCATGTCATTCGGAACTCTAAATCAAAAGTTATGGACGATTTAGTGTGGACATGTCAAGTTGATTGGCTAGTTAAAATAATCATTCTAAACTAATTATTGGTGCTCCTTTAGTAAAGGCCTATAAATCACGCATATTACATGTCATCACATAGTTGGGATAGATTGGATTACTTTGAGGCTTTGTTGTAGCTATTTCGGATTTAAATTTTTTTGCAATATTAAAAATTGAGCTAGCTTAACATGGGCATTGGATTTGTTTGATTTTGAACTCTAAAACAAAAATTACACACAATTTACTGCGGACATGTCAAGTTGATCGGCCACTAATCATTGGTGCTCCTTGAGTAAAGGGTTATAAATGAAGCATAATGTATGGCATCACACAGTATGGGATACATTGGATTACTTGGAGGCATTGCCGTAGCTCTTCAGTCTCAAATATTGTCAATATATAGAAAATTGAGCTAGCTCACATGGGTATTAGATTCGTGTAATTCTTAGTTGTCAATAAAAATTTATAGACAATTTAATGCGTACATGTCAAGATGATGGGCCTGTTAAAATGATCATTCTAAACTGATCATTAGGGCTTCTTGAGTAAAGACTTATAAATGAACCATAATGCATGGCATCATGCAGTTGGATAGATTGGAAAACTTGGAGGCTTTTTCGTAGCTATTTCGGTGTTAAATTTTGTCACAATATAAAAAATTGAGCTAGATAAGCGTGGTGTTGGATTCGTGTCATTCTGACCTCTAAATCAAAAGTGACGGACAATTTAGTGCAGACATGTCAAATTTATCGACCAGTTGAAATGATCATTCCAAACTGATCATTGGTTCTCCTTGATTAAAGGCTTGCAAATAAAGCATAACGCATGGCATCACACAGTTTGGGATTACTTGGATTACTTGGATGCTTTGTAGTAGTTCTTTCAGTCTCAAATGTTGTCCCAATATGGAAACTTGAGCTAGCTTAATGTGGGCGTTGGACTCATGTCATTTTGAGCTCTAAATCAAAAGTTGAAAACGATGTAGTGCAGAAATGTCAAGTTGATCAGCTAGTTAAAATGATAATTCTAATCTAATCATTGGTGCTCTTTGAGTAAACGCTTATAAATGACGCAAAATAAATGGCATAATGTAGTTTGGGATAGAATAGATTACTTGGATGCTTGTGTCATAGCTATTCTGGAGTTAAATGTTGTCACAATATAGAAAATTGAGCTAGCTAAACGTGGGTGTCAGATTCGTGTCATTTTGAACTCCAAATCAAAAGTTTCGGACAATTTATTGTAGACATGTCAAGTTGATCGGCCAGTTCAAATGATCGTTCTAAACTGATCATTAGTTCTCCTTGTGTAAAGGCATGTAAATGAAGCATAACGCATGGCATCACGCAATTTGGGATTAATTGGATTACTTGGAGGGCTTGTAGTATGCCGTCGAATTTTGTCATGGCATTTTGAGTAAAAGCTTATCAATGAAGCATAATGCATGGCATCAGGAAGTTTGAGATACCTTGGATTGCTTGGAGGTTTTGTCGTAACTCATTCTGTCTAAACAATTGTCACAATATTGAAAATTGAGCAAGCTTAACGTGGGCGTTGGATTCGTGTATTTCTGAACTCTAAATCAAAAGATACGGAAGATTTAGTGCGGACATATCAAGTTGATCGGCCAATTAAAATAATCATTCCAAACTGATCATTAGTGCTTCTTAAGTAAAGGCTTATAAATGAAGGATAATGCATGGGATCATGCAGTTTGGGATAGATTGGATTACTTGGGAGGCTTTTTGGAAGCTATTTGGGACTTCAAATTTTTCACAATATTAAAAATTCAGCTAGCATAACGTGGGCATTGGTTTGTGTTATTTTGAACTATAAATCAAAAATTACAGACGATTTATTTCGGACATGTCAAGTCGATCATTCACTGATCATTGGTGCTCCTTTAGTAAAGGCTTATAAATGAAGCATAATGCATGACATCACGCAGTTTGGGATACAATGGATTATTTGGAGGCGTTTTCATAGATTTTCAGTCTCAAATGTTGTAACAATATAGAAAAATGATCTACCTAAACATGGGCGTTGGATTTGTGTCATTCCAAACTCTAAATCAAAAGGTACGGACGATTTAGTGTGGACATGTCAAGTTGATCATCCAGTTAAAATCATCATTCTAAACTGATGAATGGTAATCCTTGAGTAAAAGCTTATCAATCAAGCACAATGCATGGCATCATGCATTTATGGATACATTTATTTACTTGGAGGCTTTGTAGTTGCTCATTCAGTCTCAAATGTTGTCACAATATAGAAAATTGAGCAAGTTTAACGAGGGTGTTGGATTCGTGTATTTCGGAACTCTAAATCAAAATATACGGACGATTTAGTGCGGACATGTCAAGTTGATGGGCCAGTTAAAATAATTATTCTAAACTGATCGGTGGTGCTCCTTGAGTAAAAGCTTATCAATGAAGCATAATGCATGGCATCAGATAGTTTGGGATACAGTGGATTGCTTGGAGGTTTTGTCGTAACTCATTCAGTCTCAAATATTGTCACAATATTGCAAATTGAGCAAGCTTAACGTGGACGTTGGATTCGTGTATTTCTGATCTCTAAATCAAAAGTTACGGACGATTTAGTGAAGACATATCAAGTTGATCGGCTAGTTAAAATAATCATTCCAAACTGATCATTAGTGCTTTTTAAGTAAAAGCTTATAAATGAAGGATAATGCAGGGGATCATGCAGTTTGGCATAGATTGGATTACTTGTGAGGCTTTTTCAAAGCTATTTGGGATTTAAAATTTTTCACAATATTAAAAATTGAGCTAGCATAATGTGGGCATTGGTTTGTGTTATTTTGAACTGTAAATCAAAAATTACGGATGATTTATTTCGGACATGTCAGTGGATCAGCCACTGATCATTGGTGCTCCTTTTGTAAAGGCTTATAGATGAAGCATAGTGCATGGCATCACGAAGTTTGGGATACAATGGATTACTTGGAGGCTTTTTCGTAGATTTTCAGTCTCAAATGTTGTAAGAATATAGAAAATTGATCTACCTTAACCTGGGCGTTGGATTTGTGTTATTCTGAACTCTAAATCAAAAGTTACGGACGATTTAGTGTGGACATGTCAAGTTGATCATCCAGTTAAAATCATCATTTGAAACTGATGAATGGTAATCCTTGAGTAAAAGGTTATCAATCAAGCACAATGCATGGCATCATGCATTTATGGATACATTTGATTACTTGGAGGGTTTGTCGTAGCTCATTCAGTCTCAAATGCTGTCACAATATAGATAATTGAGCAAGTTTAACGAGGGCGTTGGATTCGTGTATTTCGGAACTATAAATCAAAAGTTACGGACGATTTAGTGTGGACATGTCAAGTTGATGGGCCAGTTAAAATAATTATTCTAAACTGATCAATAGTGCCCCTTGAGTAAAAGCTTATCAATGAAGCATAATGCATGGCATCAGATTGTTTGGGATACACTCGATTGTGTTGAGGTTTTGTTGTAACTCATTCAGTCTCAAATATTGTAATAATATTGCAAATTGAGCAAGCTTAACGTGGACATTGGATTCGTGTATTTCTGAACACTAAAGCAGAAGTTACGGACGATTTAGTACGGACATATCAAGTTGATCGGCCAATTAAAATAATCATTCCAAACTGATCATTAGTACTTTTTAAGTAAAGGCTTATAAATGAAGGATAATGCAGGGGATCATGCAGTTTGGGATAGATTGGATTATTTGGGAAGCTTTTTCGAAGCTATTTGGGATTTAAATTTTTTCACAATAATAAAAATTGAGCTAGCATAACGTGGGCATTGGTTTGTGTTATTTTGAATTGTAAATCAAAAATTATGGATTAGTTATTTCGGACATGTCAAGTGGATCAGCCACTGATCATTGGTGCTCCTTTAGTAAAGGCTTATAGATGAAGCATAATGCATGGCATCACGCAGTTCCGGATACAATGGATTACATGGAGGCTTTGTCATAGATTTTCTGTCTCAAATGTTGTAACAATATAGAAAATTGATCTACCTTAACATGGGCGTTGGATTTGTGTCATTCCGAATTCTAAATCAAAATTTACGGACGATTTAGTGTGGGCATGTCAAGTTGATCATCCAGTTAGAATCATCATTCTAAAATTATGAATGGCAATCCTTGAGTAAAAGCTTATCAATCAAGCAAAATGCATGGCATCATGCATTTATGGATACATTTGATTACTTGGAGGCTTTGTCGTAGCTCATTCAGTCTCAAATGTTGTCACAATATAGAAAATTGAGCAAGTTTAACGAGGGAGTTGGATTCGTGTATTTCGGAACTCTAAATCAAAAGTTTCAGACGAGTTAGTGTGGGCATGTCAAGTCGATGGGCCTGTTAAAATAATTATTCCAGACTGATCACTGGTGCTCCTTGAGTAAAAGCTTATCAATGAAGCATAATGCATAGCATCAGGCAGTTTGGGATACACTAGATTGCTTGGAGGTTTTTTCGTAACTCATTCAGTCTCAAATATTGTCACAATATTGAAAATTGAGCAAGCTTAACGTGGGCAATTGATTCGCGTATATCTGAACTATAAATCAAAAGTTACGGACGATTTAGTGCGGACATATCACGTTGAATTAAAATAATCATTCCAAACTGATCATTAGTGCTTCTTAAGGAAAGGCTTATAAATGAAGGATAATGCATGGGATCATGCAGTTTGGGATAGATTGGATTACTTCGGAGGCTTTTTCGAAGCTATTTGGGATTTAAATTTTTTAAAATATTAAAAATTGGACTAGCATAACGTGGGCATTGGTTTGTGTTATTTTGCACTGTAAATAAAAACTTAAGGACGATTTATTTCGAACATGTCAAGTGGATCAGCCACTGATCATTGGTGCTCCTTTAGTAAAGGGTTATCAATGAAGTATAATGGATGGCATCATGCAGTTTGGGATACATTGGACTGTTTGTAAGCTTTGTCGTAGCTTTTTTAGTCTCAAATACTGTCAAAATATAGAAAATTGAGCTAGCTTATGGGGTATTATGTTCGTGTCATTCTGAACTGTAAATCAAAATTTATAGATGATTTACTGCGGACATGTCAAGTGATCTGCCAGTTAAAATGATCATTCTAAATTCATAATTGGATCTCCTTGGCTAAAAGCTTATAAATGAAGCATAATGCATGACATCATGCATTTTGGGATAAGTTGGAATGCTTGGAGGCTTTCTCGTAGCTCTTTCAGCCTCAAATGTTTTCACAATGTTGGAAATTGAGCTAGATTAACGTGGGCGTTGGATTCGTGTAATTCTAAACTCTAAATCAAAAGTTATGGTCGATTTAGTGCAGACATGTAAAGTTAATCGGCCAGTTAAAATGATCATTCTTAACTGATCATTGGTGCTCCTTGAGTAAAGGCTTATAAATGAAGCATAATTTATGGCATCATGCATTTTGGGATACATTGGATTACTTAGAGGTTTTGTCGTAACTCTTTTACTCTCAAATGTTGTCACACTATTGAAAATCGAACTATCTTAATGTGGGTATTGGATTCGTGTCATTATGAACTCTAAATCAAAAGTTACAACCGATTTAGGGCAGACATGTAAATTTGTTCGGCCAGTTAAAATGATCATTCTAAACTGATCATTGGTGCTCCTAGAGTAAAGGCTTATAAATGAAGCATTATGCATGGAAACATGCAGTTTGGTATACAATAGATTACTTGGAGGCTTTTTCGTAGCTCTTTCAGTATTAAATATTGTCACAATATGCAAAATAGAGCTACCTTAACGTGGCCACGGGATTCGTATCTTTCTAAAAAATAAATCAAAAATTACTAATGATTTAGTGCGAACATGTCAAATTAATCGGCCTGTTAAAATTATCATTCTAAATTGATAATTGGCACTCCTTAAGTAAACGCATAAAAATGAATCATAATGCTTGGCATCACGTATTTTGGGATACATTGGATTACTTGGAGGCTTTTTTGTAACTCTTTCAGTCTCAAATGTTGTAACAATATGGGAAATTGAGCTACCTTAACGTTGGTGATGGACTCATGTCATTTTGAGCTCTAAATCAAAAGATAAAGACCAATTAGTGTGACCAGGTCAGTTGATCAGCTAGTTAAAATTATCATTCTAAACTGAACATTGGTGCTCCTTGACTAAAGGCTTATAAATTAAGCATAATGCATGGCATCACACAGTTTGGTATACATTGAATTACTTGGAGGCTTTCTCGTAAATCTTTCAGTCTCAAATAATGTAACAATATAGAAAATTGAGCTAGCTTAACATGGGCGTTGGATTTGTGTCATTCTAAACTCTAAATCAAAAGTTACAGATAATTTAGTGTGTACATGCCAAGTTGATCAGCCAGTTAAAATGATCATTGTAAACTGATGATTGGTGCTCCTTGAGTAGAACCTTATCAATGAAGCATAATGCATGGCATCAGGCAGTTTGGTATACATTGGATTATTAGGAGGCTTTGTTATAGCTCTTTCAGTCTCAAATATTGTCAATATATAAAAATTGAGCTAGCTTGCATGGGTATTAGATTCGTGTCATTCTGAACTGTAAATCAAAAATTTACAGACAATTTTGTGCAGACATGTCAACTTTATTGGCCTGTTAAAATGATCATTCCAAATTGATCATTGGTGCTCCTTGACTAAAGGCTTATAAATGAAGCAAAATGCATGGCATCATACGGTTGGATACGTTAGATTACTTGGAGGCTTTGTCGTAGCTCTTTCTGTCTCAAATATTGTCACGCTATTGAAAATTAAGCTAGCTTAACGTGGGAGTTGTATTCGTTTCATTCTGAACTCTAAATCAAAAGTTAAAATTATCATTCTAAACTGATAATTGGCACTCCATAAGTAAAGGCATATCAATGAATTATAATGCATGGTGTCACGTATTTTGGGATATATTGGATTACTTGGAGGCTTTTTCGTAACTCTTTCAGTCTCAAATGTTTCACAATATGGAAAATTGAGCTAGATTAACGTGGGTGTTGGACTCATGTCATTTTGAGCTCTAACTAAAAAAATTATGACGAATTAGTGCGGACAGGTCAAGTTGATCAGCTAGTTAAAATGATCATTCTAAACTCATTATTGGTGCTCCTTGACTAAAGGCCTATAAATGAAGCATAATGCATGGCATCACGCAGTTTGGGATATATTGGATTACTTAGAGACTTTGTCATAATCTTTCAGTCTCAAATGTTGTAACAATATAGAAAATTGAGCTAGCTTAACATGGGCAATGGATACGTGTCATTCCGAACTCTAAATCAAAAGTTACGGACGATTTAGTGCGAACATATCAAGTTGATTGGCTAGTTAAAATAATCATTCTAAACTAATCATTGGTGCTCCTTAAGTAAAGGCTTATAAATCAAGCACATTACATGGCATCACATAGTTGGGATATATTGGATAACTTTGAGGCTTTGTTGTAGCTATTTCGGATTTAAATTTTTTCACAATATTAAAAATTGAGCTAGCTTAACATGGGTGTTGGATTTGTTTGATTTTGAACTCTAAAACAAAAATTACGGTCAATTTTGTGCGGACATGTCAAGTTGATCGGCCACTGATCATTGGTGCTCCTTGAGTAAAGGGTTATAAATGAAGTATAATGTATGACATCACGCAGTTTGGGATACATTGGATTACTTGGAGGCTTTGTCGTAGCTCTTCAATCTCAAATATTGTCACTATATAGAAAATTGAGCTAGCTCACATGGGTATTAGATTCGTGTCATTCTTATTTGTTAATCAAAATTTCTAGACGACTTAATGCGGACATGTCAAGTTGATCGGCCTGTTAAAACGATCATTCTAAACTAATCATTGGTGCTCCTTGACTAAAGGCTTATAAATGAAGCAAAATGCATGGCATCATGCAATTTGATATACGTTGGATTACTTGGAGGATTTGTGTCATTTTGGACTCTAAATAAAAAATGACAGACGATTTAGTGCAGATATGTCAAGTTGATTGGACAGTTAAAATGATAATTCTAATCTAATCATTGGTGCCCTTTGAGTAAAGGCTTATAAATGAAGCAAAATACATGGCATCATGTAGTTTGGGATAGATTGGATTACTTGGATGCTTTTTCGTAGCTATTTTGGAGTTAAATTTTGTCACAATATAGTAAATTGAGCTAGCTAAACGTGGGTGCTGGATTCGTGTCATTTTGAACTCCAAATCAAAAGTTTTGGACGATTTATTGTGGACATGTCAAGTTGATCGGCTAGTTAAAATGATCGTTCTAAACTGATCATTAGTTCTCCTTGTGTAAAGGCTTGTAAATGAAGCATAACACATGGCATCACACAATTTGGGATTAATTGGCTTGGAGGCCTTGTAGTAGTTCTTTCAGTGTCGAATTCTGTCACAATATGGAAAATTGAGCTAGCTTAATGCGGGCATTGGACTCATGTCATTTTGAGCTCTAAATCAAAAGTTAAATATAATTTAGTTCGGACATGTCAAAATGATCAGGTAGTTAAAATGATCTTTCTAATCTGATTGTTGGTGCTCCTTGAGTAAAGGCTTATAAATGAAGCATAATGTATGGCATCACGCAGTTTCGGATATATTGGATTAGTAGGAGGCTTTGTGTAACCTATTTCAAACTTAAAATTTTTCACAATATTGAAAATGGAGCTAGCTTAACGTGGGCGTTGCATTAGTATAATTTTAAACTTTAAATCAAAAGTTGTTGAAAATTTAGTGTGGACATGTCAAGTTGATTGGGCAATTAAAATGATTATTCCAAATTGATCATTGCTGCTCCTTGAGTAAAAGCTTGTAAATGAATCATAATGCATATCATCACACTGTTTTGGATACATTGGAATACTTGGAAGCTTTTTTGTAGCTCTTTCATTCTCAAATGTTGTACCAATATGGAAAAGTGAGCTCGCTTAACAGAGGCATTGTACTCATTGTCATTTTGAGCTCTAAATACAAAGTTAAGGACAATTTAATGCGGACATGTCAAGTTGATCAACAAGTTAAAATGATCATTTTAAACTGATCATTGCTGCTCCTTGAGTAAAGGCTTATAAATGAAGCATAATGCATGGCATCACGCAATTTGGGTTAGATTAGATTACTTGGAGGCTTTTTCGTAGCTACATTGGTGTTACATTTTGTCACAATATAGAAAATTAAGCTAGCTAAACGTGGGTGTTGGATTTGTGTCATTCTGAACTCTAAATCAAAAGTAACAGACGATTTAGTGCAGACATGTCAAGTTGATTGGGCAGTAAAAATTATCATTATAAACTGATCATTTAGGCTTCTTGAGTAAAGACTTATAAATGAAGCATAATCAATGGCATCACGCTGTTTGGGAGGGATTACTTTAATTGGAGGTTTTTTCGTATCTATTTTGGTGTTATATTTTATCACAGTATAGAAAATTGAGCTAGCTAAAGTTGGGCGTTGGATTCGTGTCATTCTAAACTCTAAATAAAAAGTGACAGACGATTTAGTGTGCACATGTCAAGTTGATCGGCGACTTAAAATGATAATTCTAAACTGATCATTGGTGCTCATTGAGTAAAGGGTTGTAAATGAAGCATAACGCATGACATCACACAGTTTGGGATTAATTGATTTACTTGGAGGCTTTGTAGTACTTTTTTCAGTCTCAAATGTTGTCACAATATAGAAATTTGAGTTAGCTTAACGTGGGCATTGAAATCATGTCATTTTGAGCTCAAAATCAAAAGATAAAAACGATGTAGTGCGGACATGTCAAGTTGATCAGCCACTTAAAATGATAATTCTAAGCATATCACTGGTGCTCCTTGAGTAAAGGCTTATAAATGAAGCATAATGCATGGCATCACGCGGTTTGGGATAGATTGTATTACTTGTAGGCTTTTTCGTAGCTATTTCGGTGTTAAATTTTGTCACAATATAAAAATTGAGCTAGCTAAACGTGGTGTTCGATTCGTGTCATTCTGAACTCTAGATCAAAAGTGACGGACAATTTAGTGCGGACATGTCAAGTTGATCGACCAGTTGAAATGACCATTCTAAACTGATCGTTGGTTCTCCTTGATTAAAGGCTTGTAAATAAAGCATAACGCATGGCATAATGCATGGCATAACGCAGTTTGTGATTAATGGGATTACTTGGATGCTTTGTAGTAGTTCTTTCAGTCTCAAATGTTGTCACAATATGTAAACTTGAGCTAGCTTAACAAGGGTGTTGGACTCATGTCATTTTGAGCTCTTAATCAAAAGTTAAAAACGATGTAGTGCAGAAATGTCAAGTTGATCAGCTAGTTAAAATGATAATTCTAAACTAATCATTGGTGCCCCTTGAGTAAAGGTTTATAAATGAAGCATAATATATGGCATCACGCAGTTTGGGATAGATTGTATTACTTGGATGCTTTTTCGTAACTATTTCAGTGTTAAATTTTGTCACAATATAGAAAATTGATCTAGCTAAACGTGGGTGTTTCATTCGTGTCATTTTGAACTCTAAATCAAAACTGTCGGACGAGTTATTGTGGACATGACAAGTTGATCGCCCAGTTAAAATGATCATTCTAAATAGATCGTTGGTGCTCTTTGTGTAAAGGCTTGTAAATTAAGCATAACGTATGGCATCACGCAGTTCGGGATTAATTGGATTACTTGGAGGCTTTGTAGTAGTTCTTTCAGTCTTGAATGCTATCAGCGTTGGACTCTTGTCATTTTGAGCTCTAAATCAAAAGTTAAAAACGATTTAGTGCGGACATCTCAAGTTGACCGGCTAGTTAAAATGATCATTCTAAACTGATCATTGGTGCTCCTTGAGTAAAGGCTTGAAAATGAGGCATAACGCATGGTATCACGCAGTTTGGGATTAATTGAATTACTTGGAGGCTTTGTAGTAGTTCTTTCATTCTCAAATATTGTCACAATATGGAAATCTGAGCTAGCTTAACGTGGGCGTTGGACTCATGTCATTTTTAGCTCTAAATCAAAAGTTAAAAACGATTTAGTACAAAAATGTCAAGTTGATCGGCAAGTTAAAATGATCATTATAAAATAATCATTGGTGCTCCTCGAGTAAAGGCTTGTAAATGAAGCATAACGCATGATATCCCACAGTTTGGGATAGATTGGATTACTTAGAGGCGTTGTATTAGTTCTTTCAGTCTCAAATACTGCCACAATATGGAAAATTGAGCTAGCTTAACGTGGGTGATGGACTCATGTCCTTTTGAGCTCTAAGTTAAAGACAGTTTAGTGCGGACAGGTCAAAATGAGCAGCTTGTTAAAATGATCATTGTAAAATGATGATTGGTGCTCCTTGAATAAAGGCTTCTAAATGAAGCATAATGCATGCCATCACGCAGTTTAGGATATATTGGATTACTTGGACACTTTGTAGAAGCTATTTCAAAGTTCAAATTTGTAACAATATTGAAAAAGGAGCTAGCTTAACGTGCGCACTGGATTCGTGTCATTTAATCTCTAAATCAAAAGTTGCGGACGATTTGGTGCAGACATGTCAAGTTGATCGGCCAGCTGAAATGATTATTCCAAACTGATCATTGGTTCTCCTTGAGTAAAGGGTTGTAAATGAAGCATAACGCATGTCATCACGCAGTTTGGGATAGATTGGATTACTTGGAGGCTTTGTAGTAGTTCTTTTATTCTCAAATGTTGTCACAATATGGAAACTTGAGCTAGATTAACGTGGGCATTGTACTCATGTCATTTTGAGCTCTAAATTAAAGGTTAAAAACGATGTAGTGCGGGCATGTCAAGTTGATCAGCTAGTTAAAATGATAATTCTAAACAAATCATTGTTGTTCCTTGAGTAAAGGCTTATAAATGAAGCATAATGCATGGCATCACGCAATTTGGGATAGATTGGATTACTTGGAGGCCTTTTCGTAGCTATTTTGGTGTTAACATTTGTCACAATATAAAAAATTGAGCTAGCTAAACGTGGGTGTTGGATTCGTGTCTTTCGGAACTCTAAATCAAAAGTGACGGATGATTTAGTGCGGACATGTCAATTTGATCGGCCACATGAAATGATCATTCTAAACTGATCATTGATTCTCCTTGATTAAAGGCTTGTAAATAAAGCATAACGCATGGCGTCACGCAGTTTTGGATTAATTGGATTAGTTGGAGGCTTTGCTTAGTTCTTTCATCCTCAAATATTGTCACAATATGGAAAACTTAGCTACCTTAACGCGGGCGTTGGACCGATGTCATTTTGAGCTCTAAATAAAAATTTAAAGAGGATTCAATGCGGACATGTCAAGTTGATCAGCTAGTTAAAATGATCCTTCTAAACTGATCATTGGTGCTCATTGAGTAAAGGCTTATAACTGAAGCATAATGCATGGCATCACGGTGTTTGGGAGAGATTGGATTACTTGGAGGCTTTTTCGTAGCTATTTCGGTGTTAAATTTTGTCACAATATAAAAAATTGAGCTAGCTAAACGTCGGCATTGGATTTGTATCATTCTAAACTCTGAATAAAAAGTGACGGACGATTTAGTGTGGACATGTCAAATTGATCGGCGAGTTAGAATGATCATTGGTGCTCATTGAGAAAAGGCTTGTAAATGAAGCTTAACGCATGGTATCATGCAGTTTGGCATTAATTGGATTAATTGGAGGCTTTGTAGTAGTTCTTTCAGTTTAAAATGTTATCAAATATGGAAACTCGAGCTAGCTTAACGTGGGTGTTGGACTCATGTCATTTTGAATTCTAAATCAAAAGTTAAAAAATATGTAGTGCGGACATGTCAAGTTGATCAGTTAGTTAAAATGATAATTCTAAACTAATCATTGGTGCTCCTTGAGTAAAGGCTTATAAATGAAACATAATGCATAGCATAACTTAGTTTGGGATAGATTGGATTACTTTGAGGCTTTATCATAGCTATTTTGGTCTTAAATTTTTTCACAATAGAGAAAATAGAGCTAGCTAAACGTTGGTGTTGGATTCGTGTCCTTTTGAACTCTAAATCAAAAGTGTTGGACGATTTATTGTGGACATGTCAAGTTGATCGTCCAGTTAAAATGATCATTCTAAACTGATCGTTGGGGCTCCTTGTGTAAAGGCTAGTAAATGAAGCGTAACGCATGGTTTCACGCAGTTTAGGATTTATTGGATTACTTGAAGGCTTTGCAGTAGTTCTTTCAGTTTCGAATGCTGTCACAATATGGAAAATTGAGATAGGCGTTCCACTCATCTCATTTTGAGCTGTAAATCAAAAGTTAAAAACGATTTAGTGCGGACATGTCAAGTTGATCGGCTAGTTAAAATGATCATTCTAAACTGATCATTGGTGCTCCTTGAGTAAAGGTCTGTAAATGAGGCATAACACATGGTATCACACAGTTTGGGATTAATTGAATTACTTGGAGGCTTTGTAGTAGTTCTTTCATTCTCAAATATTTTCATAATATGGAAAACTGAGCTAGCTTAATGCGGGCGTTGGACTCATGTCATTATGATCTCTAAATCAAAAGTTAAAAATGATTTAGTACAGACATGTCATTTTGCTCGGCTAGTTAAAATGATCATTCTAAATTAATCATTGGTTCTCCTTGAGTAAAGGCTTGTAAATGAAGCATAATGCATGAAATCACAAAGTTTGAGATAGTTTTGATTACTTGGAGGCTTTGTAGTAGTTCTTTCAGTCTCAATATTGTCACAATATGGAAAATTGAGCTAATTTAATGTGGGCGATGGACTCATGTCATTTTTAGCTCTAAATCAAAAGTTAAAGTTAAAAATTTAGTATGGACATGTCATAATGTCAGCAAGTTAACTGATCATTCTAAACTGATCATTGGTGCTCTTTGAGTAAAGGCTTATAAATGAAGCATAATGCATGGCATCACGCAGTTTGGGATATATTGGATTACTTGGACGCTTTGTCGAAGCTATTGTGAAGTTAAACTTTGTCACAATATTGAAGAAGGAACTAGAATAATGTGCACGTTAGATTCGTGTAATTTAAACTCTAAATCAAAAGTTGCGGATGATCATTGGTGGTACTTGAGTAAATACTTGTAAATGAAGCATAATGCATGGCATCACACTGTTTGGGATACATTGGATTTCTTGGAGGCTTTGTCGTAGCTCTTTTAGTCTCAAATGTTGTCACAATATAGGAAATTGAGCTAGCTTAACGTGGGCGTTGGACTCATGTCATTTTGAACTCTAAATACAATGTTAATGACGATTTAATGCGGACATGTCAAGTTGATCAGATAGTTAAAATCATCATTCTTAACTGACCGTTGGTGCTCCTTGAGTAAAGGCTTATAAATGAATCATAATGCATGGCATCACACAATTAGGGATAGATTGGATTATTTGGAGGCTTTTTCGTAGCTATTTCGGTGTTAAATTTTGTCACAATATAAAAACTTGAGATACCTAAATGTGGGTGTTGGATTTATATAATTCTGAACTCTAAATCAAAAGTGATGGACAATTTAGTACGGATATGTCAAAGTTGATCGGCATGTTAAAATGATCATTGTAAACTGATCATTGGTTCTCCTTGAGTAAAGGCTTGTAAATAAAGCATAATTGGGTTACTTGGAGGGTTTATAGTAGTTCTTTCAGTCTCAAATATTGTCACAAATGTTTTCATGCAGTTTGGGATTTCCTACTATTCCGGTGTTAAATTTTGTTACAATATAGAAAATTGAGCAAGCTAAATGTGGTCATTGGATTCGTGTAATTCTGAACTCTAAATCAACAGTGACGGACAATTTAGTGTTGACATTTCAAGTTCATCAGCCAGTTAAAATGATCATTTTAAACTGATCATTTGTTCTACCTAAGTAAAGGCTTGTAAATAAAGCATAATGCATGGCATCACGCACTTTGGGATTAATGGATTACTTGGAGGCTATGTAGTAGGTCTTTTAGTCTCAAATGTTGTCATAATATGGAAAATTGAGCTACGTTAATGAGGGCGTTGGGCTCATGTCATTTTGAGCTCAAAATCAAAAGTTAAATACGATTTACTGCGGACAAGTCAAGTTGATGAGCTAGTTAAAATGATCATTCTAAACTGATTATTAGGGCTCCTTGAGAAAACGCTTATAAATGAAACATAATGCATGGCATCACGCAGTTTGGAGAGATTGGATTACTTGGAGGTATTTTCGTAGTTACTTCGGTGTTTAATTTTGTCACAAATTTCGCACTATTTTGGTGTTAAAGTTTTTAACTATGTACAATATTGACTTATCTAAACGTGAATGTTGGATTCGTGTCATTCTGAACTCAAAATCAAAAGTGACGGACAATTTAGTGCGGAGATGTCAAGTTGATTTCCTAGTTAAAATGATCATTCTAAAGTGATCATTGGTGCCCGTTGTTTAAAGGCTTGTAAATGAAGCATAATGCTTGGCATCACGCAGTTTGGGAGTAATTGGATTACTTGGAGACTTTGTACTAGTTCTTTCACTCTCAAATGTTATCACAATATGGAAACTTGAGCTAGATTAGCGTGGTCACTTTGAGTTCTGAATCAAAAGTTAAACGATTTAGTGCCGACATATCAAATTGATCAGCTAGTTAAAATGATAATTCTAAACTGATCATTGGTGCTCCTTGAGTAAAGGCTTATAAATGAACATACGTGATGTCATCACGCAGTTTGGCATAGATTGGATTACTTGGAGGCTTTTCGTAGCTATTTCAGAGTTCACAATATAGAAAATTGAGCTAGCTAAACATGAGTGTTGGATTCGTGTCATTCTGAACTCTATATAAGAAGTGATGAACGATTTAGTGAGGACATGTCTTGTTGATCGGCCAGTTAAAATGATCATTCTAAACTGATCATTGGTCCTCCTTGAGTAATGGCTTGTAAATGAGGCATAACGAATGGCATCACACAGTTCGGGATAAATTGGATTACTTGGAGGCTTTTTAGTAGTTCTTTCAGTGTCAAATGTTTTCATAATATAGGAAATTGAGCTAGCTTAACATGGGCGTTGGATACGTGTCATTTTCAGCTCTAAATAAAAAGTTACGGACGATTTAGTGTGGACATGTCAAGTTGTTCAGCCAGTTAATGTGACCATTCCAAAGTGATCATTGGATCTCCTGAAGTAAAGGCTTCTAGATGAAGCATAATGCATTGCATCATGCAGTGTGGGATACATTGGATTACTTGGAAGCGTTGTCGTAGCTCATTCAGTGTCAAATGTTGTCACAATATAGAAAATTGAGCGTGCTTAACGTGGGTGTGGATTCATGTCATTTTGAGCTCTAAATCAAAAGTTAAATACGATTTAGTGCAGACATAACAAGTTCATCAGCTAGTTAAAATGATCATTCTAAATTGATCATTGGTGCTTTTTGAGTAAACGCTTATAAATGGAGCATAATACATGACATCACGCAGTTTGGGATTGATTGGATTACTTGGTGGCTTTATCGTAGCTATTTAGGTCTTACATTTTGTCACAATATAGGAAATTGAGCTAGCTAAACGGGTCGTTAGATATGAATCATCCTGAACTCTAAATAAAAACTTACGGAAGATTTAGTGCGGACATGTCAAATTGATCAGCCAACTAATATGATCATTCCAAACATATCATTGGTGCTCTTGAGTAAAGGCTTAATGCATGGCATCCCGCATTTTGGGATACATTAGATTACTTGGAGGCTTGTCGTTGCTCTTTCAGTCTCAAATATTGTCACAACATCGAAAATTGAGCTAGCTTAACGTGGGCGTTGGATTTGTGTCATTTTGAACGCTAAATAAAAAGTTACGAACAATTTAGTGCATACATGTCAAGTTTATCCGCCAGTTAAAACTATCATTCTAAACTATTCATTGGTGCTACTTGAGCAAAGGCTTATAAATGAAGCATAATACACGGCCTCACGTAGCTTGAGATACATTGGATTACTTGGAGTCTTTGTCGTAGTTTTTTCAGTCTCAAATGTTGTTACAGTATACAAAATTGAGCTAGCTTAACGTGGGCGTTGGACTAATGTCATTTTGAGCTCTAAATACAAAGTTAAAGACAATTTAATGCGGACATGTCATGTTGCTCAGCTAGTAAAAATGAGCATTCTAAATTGATCGTTGGTGCTCCTTGAGTAAAGACTTATAAATGAAGAGTAACGCATGGCATCACACAGTTTGGGATACATTGGATTACTTGGAGACTTTGTAGTAGCTCTTTCAGTCTCAAATGTTGTCACAATATGGAAAATTGAGGAAGCTTAATGTGGGCGCTGGACTCATGTCATTTTGAGCTTTAGTAACCCAATCTATCCCATACTGCATGATGCCATGCATTATGCTAAATTTATTAGCTTTTACTTAAGGAGGACCAATGATCAATATATCCAAAACTGCGTGATGCCATGCGTTATGCTTCATTTACAAGACTTTACTAAGAAGCACCAATGATTTTTGGAAAGATTGGATTAGTTGGAGGTTACTTAAGTTGATCAGCTAGTTAAAATGACCATTCTAAAATAATCATTGGTGCTCCTTGAATAAAGGCTTATAAATGAAGAATAAGTCATGGCTTCACGCAGTTTGGGATATATTGGATTACTTGGAGGCTTTTTCGTAATTCTTTCAGCCTCAAATGTTTTCAAAATATAGAAAATTGAGCTAGCTAATCGTGGCCTTTGGATTTGTGTAATTCTGAACTCTAAATCAAAAGGGACAGATTAGTTAGTGTGGACATGTCAAGTGTATCAGCTCATTAAAATGATGATTCTAAACAGATCATTGGTGCTTCTTAGTAAAGTCTTGTAAATGAAGCATAACGCATGGCATCACGCAGTTTGGGATTAATTTGATTACAGTGAGTCTTTGTAGTTGTTCTATACGTCTTGAATGTTGTCACAACGCAGGCGTTGGACTCATGAGCTCTAAATCAAAAGTTAAATATGATTTAGTGCGTACATGCCAAGTTGATCAGTTAGTTAAAATGATCATTTTGAACTGATCATTGGGTCTCCCTGGGTGAATGCTTATAAATGGAGCATAATGCATTGCATCGTGCAGTTTATGATAGATTGGATTACTTGGAGGCTTTTTCGTTGCAATTTTGGTGCTAAATTTCGTCAAAATATAGAAAATTGAGCTACATAAACGTGGGCGTTGGATTCGTGTAACACAGAACTCTAAATAAAAAGTGACGGACGATTTAGTGCGGACATGTCAAGTGCATCTGCTCGTTAAATTGATGATTTTAAACTGATCATTGGTGCTCCCTTAGTAAAGGCTTCTAAATGAAGCATAACGAATGGCATCATGCAGTTTGGGATTAATTGGATTACTTGGAGGTTTTGTATTAGTTCTTTCATTCTCAAATCTTGTCACAATATGAAAGATTGAGTTAGCTTAATGCATGTGTTGGATTAATGTCATTTTGAGCTCTAAATCAAAAGTTAAAGACGATTTAGTGAGGAAATGTCAAGTTGATCAGGTAGTTAAAATGATCATTCTAAACATATCATGGTGCTCCTTGAGTAAAAGCTTATAAATGAAGCATACTTCTTGGCATAACGCAGTTTGGGATATATTGGTTACTTGGAGGCTTTATTGTATCTCTTTCAGTCTCAAATGTTGTCATAATATAGAAAATTGAGCTAGCTTAGCGTGGGCGTGAAATTTGTTTCATTTTGAACTCTAAATCAAAATTTATGGACAATTTAGTGCAGACAGGCCAAGTTGATCAGCTAGTTAAAATGATCATTCTAAACTGATCATTGGTGCTCCTTGAATAAAGGCTTATAAATGAATCATAGTGCATCACATCACACAGTTCGGGATACATTGGATTACTTGGAAGTTTTTTTTGCAGCACCTTCAATCTCAAATGTTGTCACAATATGGAAAATTGAGCTAGTTTAACGTGGGCGTTTGGCTCATGTCATTTTAAGCTCTAAATCAAAAGTGAAAGACAATTTAGTGCGGACATATCAAGTTGATCGGCCACTTAAAATGATCATTCTAAACTGATCGTTGGTGCTCTTTGGTTATAGGCTTATAAATGAAGAGTAACGCATAGCATCACACAATTTGGGATACATTGGATTACTTCGAGGCTTTGTAGTAGCTATTTCAGTCTCAAATGCTGTCACAATATGGAAAATTGAGCTACCATAACGTGGGAGTTGGACTTATGCATTTTGAATTTTAAATCAAAAGCTAAAGATGATTTAATGCAGACCTGTCAAGTTGATAAGCTAGTTAAAATGATCATTCTAAACTGTTCATTAATGCTCACTGAGTAAAGGCTTATAACTAAAACATAATCCATGACATCACGCAGTTTGGGATACATTGGATTACTTGGAGGCATTATCGTAGCTCTTTCATTCTAAAATGTTGTCACAATATTGAAAATTGAGCTAGCTAAACGTGGGCGTTGGATTCGTGTCATTCTAAACTCTAAATCAAAAGTTATTGACAATTTAGTTCGGACAAGTCAAGTTGATCGGCCAGTTAAAATGATCATTTTAAACTGATCGTTGGTGCTCCTTGAGTAAAGGCTTGTAAATGAAGAGTAACACATGGCATCACGCAGTTTGGGAAACATTGGATAAGTTGGACGCTTTGTAGTAGCTCTTTCAGTATCAAATAGTGTTACAATACGGAAAACTGAGCTACTATAACGTGGGCATTGGACTCATGTCATTTGAGCTATAAATCAAAAGTTAAAGACGATTTAGCGCGAACATATCAAGTTGATTAGCTAGTTAAAATGAGAATTCTACACTATTCGTTGGTGCTCCTTGAGTAGAAGCTTATAAATGAGGAATAAAGCATTGCATCACGCAATTTGGGATACATGTCATTACATGGAAGCTTTTTCCTACCTCTTTCACTCTCAAATGTTGTCACAATACAAAAAATTGAGCTAGCATAACGTGGGCATTGTACTCATGTCATTTGAGCTCAAAATCAATAGTTAAAGACGATTTAGTGCGGACATATCAAGTTGATCGGCCAGTGAAAATGATCATTCTAAACTGATCGTTGGTGCTCTTTGAGTAAAGGCTTATAAATGAACAGTAACACATGGCATCACAAAGTTCGGGATACATTGGATTACTTCGAGGCTTTGTAGTAGCTCTTTCAGTCTCAAATATTGTCACAATATGGAAAATTGAGCTAGCATAATGTGGGAGTTGGACTTATGTCAATTTAAGCTCTAAGTCAAAAGTTAAAGATGATTTAGTGCGGACATGTCAAGTTGATCAGCTAGTTAAAATGATCATTCTAAACTGTTCATTAGTGCTCATTACGTAAAGGCTTATAAATGAAACATAATGCATGACATAATGTAGTTTGGGATACATTATATTACTTGGAGACTTTATCGTACCTCTTTCATTCTAAAATGTTGTCACAATATAGAAAATTGAGCTTAAGATGAGCATTAGATTCGTGTCATTCTGAACTCTAAATCAAAAGTTATGGAGGATTTAGTGTGAACATGTCAAGATGATAGGCCAGTTAAAATGATCATTCTAAACTGATCGTTGGTGGTCCTTGAGTTAAGGCTTATAAATGAAGAGTAATGCATGGCACCACGCTGTTTGGGATATATTGGATTACTTGGAGGCTTTGTAGTAGCTCTTTCAGTCTCAAATGTTGTCACAATATGGAAAATTAATCTACAGTAACGTGGGCGTTTGACTCATGTAATTTTGGGGCTCTAAACCAAAAGTTAGAGACTATTTAGTGTGGTCATGTCAAGTTGATCGGCTAGTTAAAATGATCATTCTAAACTGATCATTGGTGCTCCTTGAGTAAATGCTTATAAATGAAGAGTAACGCATGTCATCATGCAGTTTGGGATACATTGGATAACTTGGAGGCTTTGTAGTAGCTCCTTCATTCTCAAATCTTGTCACAATATGGACAATTAAGCTAGTGTAACGTGGGTGTTGGAGTCATGTCATTTTGAGCTCTAAATCAGAAGTTAAAGATGATTTAGTGCGTACATATCAAGTTAATCAGCCAGTTAAAATGATCATTCTAAACTGATCGTTGGTGCTCCTTGAGTAAAGCCTTATAAATGCAGAGTATAGCATGGCATCACACAGTTTTGGATACATTGGATTATTTCGAGGCTTTGTAGTAGTTCTTTCAATCTCAAATGTTGTCACAATATGGAAAATTGAGCTACCATAACGTGGGAGTTGGACTTATGTCATTTTGAGCTATAAATCAAAAGTTAAAGATAATTTAGTGCAGACATGTAAGTTGATCAGCTAGTTAAAATGATCATTATAAACTGATCATTAGTGCTCATTTAGAAAAGGCTTATAAATGAAACATAACGCCTCACATCACGTAGTTTGGGATGAATTCGATTACTTAGAGGAAATATCGTAGCTCTTTCAGTCTAAAATGTTGTCACAATATAGAAAATTGAGCTAGCTTAACGTGTGCGTTGGATTCCTGTCATTCTAAACTCTAAATCAAAAGTTATGGTCAATTTAGTACGGACATGTCAAGTTTATTATAGTTAAAATGATCATTCTAAACTAATCATTGGTGCTCCTTGATTAAAAGCTTATAAATGAGGAATAATGCATTGCATCATGCTTTTCGGGATACATTTGATTACTTAGAGGCTTTTTCCTTTCTCTTACAGTCTCAAATGTTGTCACAATACAGAAAATTGAGCTAGCTTAAGTTGAGCATTGGATTCGTGTCATTCTGAGCTCTAAATCAAAAGTTATGGACGATTTTGTGCTGATATGTCAAGCTGATCGGCTAGTTAAAATGATCATTCTAAACTGATCGTTGGTGATCATTCAGTAAAGGCTTGTGAATGAAGAGTAACGCATGGCATAAAGCAGTATGGGATACATTGGATAACTTGGAGGATTTGTAGTAGCTCTTTTAGTCTGGAATATTGTCACAATATGGAAAATTGAGCTACCGTAACGTGGGCATTGTACTCATGTCATTTGAGCTCTAAATCAAAAGTTAAATACGATTTAGTGCGGACATGTCAAGTTGATTAGCTAGTTAAAATGATCATGTTAAACTAATCATTGGTGCCCCTTGAGTAAAGGCTTAAAAATGAGGAATAATGCATTGCATCACGCAGTTTGGGATACATATGATTACCTGGAGGCTTTTTCCTAGCAATTTCAGTCTCAAATGTTGTCACAATGTAGAAAGTTGAGCTAGCTTAAGGTGAGCATTGGATTCGTATCATTCTGAACTCTAAATCAAAAGTTATGGACGATTTACAACGGACATGTCAAGTTGATCGCCCAGTTAAAATGATCATTCTAAACTGATCGTGGGTGCTCCATGAGTGAAGGCTTATAAATGAAGAGTAATGCATGGCATCACGCTGGTTGGGATACATTGGATTAGTCGGAGGCTTTCTAATACCTCTTTCAATCTCAGATGTTGTCACAATATGGAAAATTGATCTAGTGTAACATGGGTGTTGGAGTCGTGTCATTTTGAGCAGCAAATCAAAAGTTAAAGACTATTTAGTGCGGACATATCAAATTGATCGGCCAGTTAAAATGATCATTCTTAACTGATCGTTGGTGCTCTTTGAGTAAAGGCTTATAAATGAAGAGTAACGCATGGCATCACGCAGTTAGGCATGCATTGGATTACTTCGAGGCTTTGTAGTAGATCTTTCAGTCTCAAATGTTGTCACAATATGGAAAATTGAGATAACATAACGTGGAAGTTGGACTTATGTGATTTTGAGCTCTAAATCAAAAGTTAAAGATGATTTAGTGTGTACATGTCAACTTGATCAGCTAGTTAAAATGATCATTCTAAATTGTTCATTAGTGGTCATTGAGTAAAGGCTTATAAATGAAACGTAATGCATGACATAACGTAATTTGGGATACATTGGATTACTTGGAGGCTTTATCGTATCTCTTTCATACTAAAATGTTGTCACAATATAGAAAATTGGGCTAGATTAATGTGGGCGTTGTATTCGTGTCATTCTAAACTCTGAATCAAAAGTGATGGACTATTCAGTGTGGACATGTGAAGTTGATCAGCCACTATAAATGATCATTCTAAACTGATCGTTGGTGCTCTTTGAGTAAAGGCTTATAACTGAACCGTAACGCATGGCATCACGTAGTTAGGCATGCATTGGATTACTTCGAGGCTTTGTAGTAAATCTTTCAGTCTCAAATGTTGTCACAATATGGAAAATTTAGCTAACATAACGCGGAAGTTGGACTTATGTGATTTTGAGCTCTAAATCAAAAGTTAAAAATGATTTAGTGTGTACATGTCAAGTTGATCAGCTAGTTAAAATGATCATTCTAAATTGTTCATTAGTGGTCATTGAGTAAAGGCTTATAAATGAAACGTAATGCATGACATCACGTAATTTGGGATACATTGGATTACTTGAAGTTGATCAGCCACTTAAAATGATCATTCTAAACTGATCGTTGGTGCTCCCGGAGTAAGAGCTTGTAAATGAACAGTAACACATGGCATCACGTAGTTTGGGATACATTTGATAACTTGGAGGCTTTGTAGTAGCTCTTTCAGTCTCAAATGTTTTCACAATATGGAAAATTGAGCTAGTGTAAAGTGGGTGTTGGAGTCGTGTCATTTTGAGCTCAAAATCAAAAGTTAAAGACGATTTAGTGTGTACATATCAAGTTGATCGACCGGTTAAAATGATCATTCTAAACTGATCGTAGTGCTCTTTGAGTAAAGGCTTATAAATGAAGAGTAACGCATGGCATCTCGCAGTTTGGGATACATTGGATAACTTCGAGGCTTTGTATTAGCTCTTTCAGTCTCAAATGTTGTCGCAATCTGGAAAATTGAGCTAGCATAACATGTGAATTGGACTTATGTCATTTTGAGCTCTAAATCAAAAGGTAAAGATGCTTTAGTGTGTACATGTCAATTTGATCAGCTAGCTAAAATGATCATTCTAAATTGTTCATTAGTGCTCATTGAGTAAAGGCTTATAAATGAAACATTATGCATGACATCATGTAGTTTGGGATACATTGGATTACTTGTAGGCTTTATCGTAGCTCATTCATTCTAAACTGTTGTCACAATATATAAAATTGGGCTAGTTAACGTGGGCGTTGGATTCGTGTCATTCTAAACTCTAAATCAAAAAGTTATGGACGCTTTAGTGCGGACATGTCAAGTTGATCGGCCACTTAAAATGATCATTCTAAACTGATCGTTGGAGCTCCTTGAGTATAGACTTGTAAATGAAGAGTAATGCATGACATCACGCAGTTTGGGATACATTGTATAACTTGGAGGCTTTGTAGTAATTCTTTCAGTATCAAATATTGTCACAATACGGTAAATCAAAAGTTGAGCTAGTATAACGTGGGCATTGTACTCATGTCATTTGAGCTATAAATCAAAAGTTAAAGACGATTTAGTGCAGACATATCAAGTTGATTAGCTAGTTAAAATGATAATTATAAACTAATAATTGGTGCTCCTTGAGTAAAGACTTATAAAAGAGGAATAATGCATTGCATCACGCAGTTTGGGATACATATGATTACTTGGAGGCTTTTTCCTCGCTCTTTCAGTCTCAAATGTTGTCACAATATTGAAAATTGAGCTTGATTAATGTGAGCATTATATTCGTGTCATTCAGAACTCTAAATAAAAAGTTATACACGATTTAATGCATAAATGTCAAGTTGATCAGCTGGTTAAAATGATCATTCTAAACTGATCGTTGGTGCTCATTGAGTTAAGCCTTAGAAATGAAGAGTAATGCATGGCATCATGCTGTTTGGAATACATTGGATTACTTGGAGCCTTTGTTGTACATCTTTCAGTCTCAAATATTGTCACAATATGGAAAATTGAGCTAGGGTAACATGGGTGTTTGGCTCATGTCATTTTGAGCTCTAAGTTAGAAACAATTTAGTGTGGTCAAGTCAAGTTTATCGGCTAGTGAAAATAATCATACTAAACTGATCATCGGTGCTACTTGAGTAAAGGCTTATAAATGAAGAGTAACGCATGGCATCATGTAGTTTGGGATACATTGGATAACTTGGAGGCTTTGTAGTAGCTCTTTCACTCTCAAATGTTGTCACAATATGAAAAATTAAGCTAGTGTAATGTGGGTGTTGGAGTCATGTCATTCTGAGCTCTAAATCAAAAGTTAAAGATGATTTAGTGTGCACATATCAAGTTGATCGGCCAGTTAAAATGATCAATTTAAATTATCATTGGTGCTACTTGAGTAAAAGCCTATAAATGAAGAGTAATGAATGGCATCATGAAGTTTGGGATACATTGGATTACTTGAGGCTTTGTAGTAGCTCTTTCATTCTCAAATGTTGTCACAATATGCAAAATTGAGTTAGTGTAGCATGGGTGTTAGAGTCATGTGATTTTGAGCTCTAAATCAAAAGTTAAATACAATTTAGTGCAGACATATCAAGTTGATCGACCAGTTAAAATGATCGTTCTAAACTGATCATTCGTGCTCTTTGAGTAAAGGCTTATAAATGAAGAGTAACGCATGACATCACGCATTTTTGGATATATTGGATTACTTCGGGGCTTTGTAGTAGCTCTTTCATTCTCAAATGTTGTCACAATATAGAAAATTGAGCTAGTATAACGTGGGAGTTGGACTTATGTCATTTTGAGCTCAAAATCAAAAGTTAAAGATGATTTAGTGCGAAGATGTCAAGTTGATCAGCTAGTTAAAATTATCATTCTAAACTGTTCATTAGTGCTCATTGAGTAAAGGCTTATAAATGAAACATAATGCATGACATCACGTAGTTTGGGATACATTAGATTATTTGGAGGCTTTATCATAGCTCTTCTAGTCTAAAATGTTGTCACAATATAGAAAAATGAGCTAGATTTATGTGGGTGTTGGATTCGTGTCATTCTAAACTCTATATCAAAAGTTACGAACAATTTAGTGCAGATATGTCAAGTTGATTGGCCAGTTAAAATGATCATTTTAAACTAATCGTTGGTGCTCCTTGAGTAAAGGCTTTTAAATGAAGAGTAACGCATGGCATCACGCAGTTTGGGATGCATTGGATAACTTGGAGGCTTTGTAGTAGATCTTTCAGTCTCAAATATTGTCACAATACGGAAAATTGAGATAGCGTAACGTGGGCATTGTACTCATGTCATTTGAACTCTAAATCAAAAGTTAAAAACGATTTACTGCGTACATGTCAAGTTGATTAGCTAGTTAAAATGATCATTCTAAATTAATCATTGGTGCTCCTTGTGTAAATGCTTATAAATGAGGAATAATGCATTGCATCACGTAGTTTGTGATACATTGAATTACTTGATGGCTTTGTAGTAGCTCTTTCAGCCTCAAATGTTGTCACAATATAGAAAAATTGATCTAGGGTAACCTGGGCGTTTGACTCATGTCATTTTGAGCTCTAAAAAAAAGTTAGAGACAATTTAGTGTGGTCATGTCAAGTGGATCGACTAATTAAAATGATCATTCTAAACTGATCGTTGGTGCCAATTGAATAAAGGCTTATAAATGAAGAGTCACGCATGACATCATGCAGTTTGGGATACATTGGAGGGTTTTTCATAGGTCTTTCTCTCGCAAAGTTGTCAAAAATAGAAAATATAGCTAGCTTTAGGTGAGCATTGGATTCGTGTCATTCTGAACTCTAAATCAAAAATTATGAACAATTTAGTGCGGACACGTCATGTTGATCGGCCATTTAAAAAGATCATTCTAAACTGATCGTTGGTGCTCCTGGCGTTAAGGCTTATAAATAAGAGTAATGCATGGCATCACGCTGTTTGGGATACATTGGATTATTTAAGGTTTCGTAGTAGCTCTTTCAGTCTCAAATGTTGTCACAGTATAAAAAACTGAGCTAGTGTAATGTAGGTGTTGGAGCACTACAAGAAAACATCAAATTCCCGACGATGAATTTTGTCGGCAATCCGTCAGAAAATGCAATTCCCATCCATTTTACGACCAACATCATCCATTGGGAATATTTTGTCGGAAACCAATTTCTATCATGAAATAGTCAGGAATTACCGACGGGTGTGCGATTAAAGAGCCCTTGGTTAATGTGAATGGATATTCGATGGGTCACTTCCGTCGGAAATTACCGACGGGTTTTCGATAAGTGTAACCGTTGGATATTTTTGACGGGTATTCGATGGAGTTTGTCCGTTGGCAAGTACAGACGGGTTTACGATAAGGTATTCCGTCGGCAAATTCCGATGGCTATTCGATGCGGTCCTGTCCATCATAAATTACCGATGAATTTGCGATGAATTAAGTCAGTCGGGTCGTCGAGGACTTCCAATGACATTCGCCGTCGTGAATCACAACATATGGTAAATCCCAATGGTTTGCACCCGTCGGGAGTGAGCCAACGACATTGCGATGAAATAAGCTTCCCGACAAAAAATATTAAAAGAATTAAATAATAATAACATTTCTTATTATATATATAATAACATATAAATTTTAATTGTTTTGAAATATTGAAATTACATCGGAGGAGCAGGAGGAGAAGGAGGAGAAAAAAAGTCATCGAGAAATTTGGTTTTCATCATATCAACAATATTTTTAAGTTTCGTCATCTCTATCAGCATAGCCGGTATTTTTTTCTTTGAGTTGGGTATTCTCCTCATTTTCAGCCGCAGATGTTGCACCACTGGTATCGGCAACTCTCCCGTGTTTTCGATGACAACCCTTAAAAAATGGCATTTTCTGTAAAAACAAAAAAAAATTATTAAAAAGTATTATAATATCAAATATAAAAATAAATAACAAGAAAAATCAAACTTATAGCACGAACGAGACAGTTAATCTCAGAACGAGGTAATTCGGCGATCGAAAATGAAGAACCAACTTGAGACTGCTGAGTTAAAATATCACTTTTTCTTTTTAACTTTTTTTGATGATCTCACTAACGAGACCATTTTGGATGCGACCATTATTTTTGTTCGTGTGGATAGTCTCGAAAAGTTGTAAGTGATCTGGATGTGCTCCAAATTCTTGTGCCTAAAAGTAAAAAAATACTAAATTAAAAATTTTAAAATTTTAAAATAATAATAAATAAAATTAATATAATAATTAATTTACCAATTGATCGGCTCGTCTCCTCGGTCGCTCTTCTGGTTTCCCGATTTAGTCCTCGAGATGACCTCAATGCTGGAAGATTCCTAATAACGAATAAAGTCGTTCCAAACCGACTCATTCAACTCTCTTGGTTTGTCTTTTCCCTTTTTCCACTTTTCTTTCCACTCGTTCATGTGGCGGGAAAATTGTACTACAACCACTTTTTGAAAAGCTTCTTACACCAATTTTCTGTTCATGGGATCCCACGTAAATTTTTGCTGTGAAATTTACTTATATATTACTAAAACATATTTTAAAATATTACATATTTAAAAATAAATTAACGTACCGCAAAACATCCTGAACCAAATCTGGCATTTTTCGTACGAAATATCTCTAAATTTTGTATACGGTTTGTTTAAAAGAGAATGAAGCATCTTTAATATAGATTTACTTATTCCGTTGTTGGAAATACCAAACATACAAATTTTTATTAGAATAATATTGAAATCATAATTTTAAATCTAATTATAAAAAATTTAATATACCATGTCGAATTTCCTTGTCGCCTCGGATCGAGGAAAGTAAAAAGTTCACGACCAGGCTGCTGAACCAATTCTTCAGTTGTCATTGGTCAAAAAGAATCATTTTCAAATTTTAGAACTTGAGTTGGTATAAAACTCGGAGTATACGACTCTCCACATATTTGGTACTCTTGATAAGACTTTAAAACATTATGATTGTAACATTTTATTAGTCTATCTACATTTAGTATTTGTCATTTTCTTTTCGAAACCAGTTTTAAAATATCAAAAAAACTTTCTCATATTAATCTATTAATCAAATTAATCAATTAATCTATTAATCTATTAATCAAATATTAATCTAAACTCAAATTACACTTTCTCAAAAAAATTTCTCCAGAACTTTATCATATTAATCTATCAATCTAATCTAAATTTTTAATATAATATCTTCTTTTTTTATGTTGGGTCAATAAAATACTGTCTATATTTAAAAAATTATAAAATTTCTCAAAAAAATAAGCAAAAAATATAAGTGGTTAAAATTTAAAAAGATAAGAATTTTGGTAGTCTTGATATGATATTAAAACATTATGATTGTGATATTTTATTAGTTTATCCACATTTATTAATTGCTATTTTCTATTCGAAACACAATTTTAAAATATTGAAAAAACTATCTCAAATTAATCTGTTAATCTATTAATCTATTAATCAAATATTACACAAAGGTCATCTCCTTTACTGAAGAAGTCAATATCTGAGCCTTCAACTAAAAACGATAACATGACCTAAATCTTAAAGTTAACAATTCTGCGGGAATGTGAAAATCCATAAACATTAACCATAAGACCGCTTTCAATTTCCTTTTAATGGTGTAGTAGAGAAGGATCTGTTTTATGCTTTCATTAGGTACAACCATAAAAGACTTAGAACTTCATATCTATGAATATCAGTCATTAACTTATCCGAAAGACTACTACCAGAATCTCTGTCAGGATCATTGTGTTATTCTTTCCGAGAAACTACAACCAGACACCCCAGAAATTATGGTAGTGGTTTCAATCAAAATGTTTCAACTCAAAGGACCGATTGGTATTAGACGCTACACTACACTATATACAAGCATATCACGTTCCTTAATATTTCTATCAAATCAACAAATTCAGAAGGCAAGTAAAACCACAACGAGAACATAAGCCGATAGAGACAGTTAAAAACCCTAGCATATGTTTCGTCCGACAGAGACCAAATTTAAGTCTAGACAAATCTATCATTCTAAGTTAAGACAAAGGCATACGGAATCTAGAAATCTAACCATAATAGGAATGGTAGACGGAGAAAACTTACATTTCTGGCGACAACAGTGGCAGGAGGCGAAGAGATCGATGGTTTCCGGCAACGACAGCGGCGGAAGGCAAAGAGGCAGAGAGGGAGAGGAAATGCGAGAGAGAAAGAGGAAAAGTGGGCTCGTAGGTTGTATTCGATATTTCCGACGGTAGAATCCGTCGGGAGTCCATTGGTCAACTAAATATTTTATGAAAGTCCGTTTTGTTAATTACGTTTCCCACATATAATTTAAGAGCGTTGGAAATCCATCGGTAATTACCGACGGATTTCCGACGGAATGTTGAAAACCCGTGCATGTTTGCCAAATAGTCCGTCCATGTTTCAAATATGTTTTCGACGGTTTTCCGACAGATGTCGTCGGGAATCCGCCGGTAGTAGAAAATTTGATTCAATAACTATGAATTTGATTTTATATAATTTACTTACTAATACTTTGTTAGTAACATTACACATGTAACAGTATCATGGTTTATATCCTGCATAATATATAATACACCTTAATTTTAATTGCTATTCTGATTTATAAAAATAGAGAAAACCAATTAGATTAGTAATATATCGTTTCACAAATCATTTAAGATAATAAAAAGTCAACCAAAAATTTTAATTACACATTTGCCATATCCGTATTTATAACATATATTTATTATTTACCTATTTTAATTTTAACCGATATGAATGCATTATAACTTAATTAAACGTCCAATTTTAACCCAAATATTTTTTTGAATTTCAAATCTTTTAAATGCTATATTAATAGTTATTGTTCATCGCAAAACCGTCGGCAATTACAGACGGTATTCTGACGGATATAACAATGTCGTCGGAAATCCATTCGATTTAGAATCTGATATTTTGAAAAAATTTCCGACAAGATAGGGTATAGCATCAATACCCTAAGTCGTCAGAAATATGACTGTATTTACCGATAGAATAGTGACGGATTTTTTTGTTCCATCGAAAATCCATCAGAATGGTCTGGATACCGTTGGAAATCTGTCGGAAGGACATTTAAATTTTAGAAAATATTATTGATCTCTAAAATAAAGTATCACAAAAATTAAAACATTATTATCACAGATTTAATCTGAAGCTGATGAACATTCCAAAGTAGCTGAATTTTCATCGTCAAACTCGCCAATCTCTTATTCTGAATCTTTAAACATGTTGTAATCTCGTTCGTGGTATCATCAACAACAAGGTTAACTTCAAGAGCAGTCTCTATGGATCCTAAGTTACCAATTGTGCTTTGTTGCATAGGGTCTTGCTCGGTAACACCACATACCATTTCTCTAGGATGTATTGAGGTCACTTTAATCCAAAGATCTTGCTTGTTCCTCACATGAGGATATCGAATGTAACAAACCTGGTCCACTTGTGATCCAAGTATAAAAGGATCATATTTTTGATGTCGGTTACGAGAGTGGACAGATGTAACACCAAACTATTCTTGACGTTGACCCATGATAGGGTCATACTAGTCACATTAGAACACAATACACCTCAAATCAATCATTACTGAAAAGTGAACTTCTAATATTTCACGAAGAGCACCGTTGTATACAATTTCTCCAGATTGAGATGATATACCATAATTACAAGTTGTTTGTGAGTTTCCTTCGCGATGACTTTTAAAAGCATATCCACGAGTGCAGTACAGTGGATAAGATTTCGTAGTAAATGTAGGACCACTCACCAACTCAACTAACCATGTGGGAAACGTTATCCCCCTAGAAGTACATGTAGTAACCTACAAAATAATTGAATGCAATCAATTATATATATTTATATATATATATATAGGAAACTATTATTAGAAATTACGTAATTGTGGTAACACCAAGATAAAAGTGCAACCATCTTGCAAATTCGCTTTTTTAAATTCGACCAACTCATTCTCTGTGTAATCTGAATAATGAACACGTATTTGTTCCATGTATATGCTGTTAATTATGAAAAAAAATTATTAACAATAAATTATAATAAGAACTACACAAAATTTAATTGAATGTACCTTTCATATTCCAAAACATCATCGCAATTTGTCAAAATATACACATGAAGTGATTGTGTTCCTTCTGTGATAGGCGTCGCATATTCCCTTTTCCACTAAAATGTCCAATTTGTACAAATACTTCTAGCACATACACTGGATAGCTTGGTTTTTCTCGTCCATCATCATGTCGCGTCTTCCCTTTTCCACTAAATTAAAAGTTACGGACGATTTAGGGCGGCCATGTCAAGTCTATCGGCCAGTTAAAATGATCATTCTAAACTGATCATGGGTGCTCCATGATTAAAGGCTTATAAATGAAGCATATTGGATGGCATCACGCAGTTTGGGATACATTGGATTACTTGGAGGCTTTGTCATAGCTCTTTCAGTCTCAAATGTTGTCAAAATATGAAAAATAGAGCAAGCTTAACGTGAGCGTTGGACTCTTGTCATTTTGACCTCAAAATCAAATGTAAAAGACGATTTAGTGTGGACATGTAAGTTGATCAGCTAGTTAAAATAATCATTCTGAACTGATCATTGGTGCTCCTTGAGTAAAGGCTAATAAATGAAACATAATACATGATATCATGCAGTTTGGGATAGATTGGATTACTTAGAGGCTTTGTCGTAGCTATTTCGGTTTAAATATTCTCTCAAATTGAGCTAGCTTAATGAGGGCGATGAATTCCTGTCATTTTGAACGCTAGATCAAAAGTTACGGATGAGTTAGTGTGGACATGTCAAGTTGATCGGCCAGCTAAATGATCATTCTAAACTTATCATTGGATCTCCTTCAGTAAAGGCTTATAAATGAAGCGTAATGCATGGCATCACGCAGTTCAGGATAGATTTGATTACTTGTACGCTTTGTCGTATCTCCTTCAGTCTTAAATGTTGTCATAATATAGAAAATTGAGCTAGATTAACGTGGCGTTGTATTCATGTCATTCTGAACTCAAAATCGAAAGTTACAGACGATTTAGTGGGGAGATGTCAAGTTGATCGGCCAGTTAAAATGATCATTCTAAACTGATCATTGTTGCTCCATGAGTAAAGACTTATAGATAAAGCATAATGCAGGGCATTACGCATTTTGGGTCACATTGGATTACTTAGAGGCTTTGTAGTAGCTCTTTCATTCTCAAATGTTGTGAAAATATGGAAAATTGAGCTAGGTCAATGTGGGCATTAGATTCAAATCATTTTGAGCTCTAAATCAAAAGCTAAAGACGATTTAGTGCGAACATGTCAAGTTGATCATCTAGTTAAAATGATCATTCGAAACTGATCAATTTTGTTCCTTGAGTAAGGGTGCATAAATGAAGTATAATGCATAACATCACGCAGTTTGAGGTGGATTAGATTACTTGGAGGCTTTGTCTTAGCTATTCTGATCTTAAATTTTGTTACAATAAAGAAAATTGATCTAGCTTAACTTAGTTGTTGGATTCGTGTAATTTTGAACTCTAAATTAAAAGTAACATACGAATTAGTGTGGACATGTCAAGTTGTTTCTCCAGTTAAAATGATCATTCTAAACTGGTTATTGGTGCTCCGTGATTAAAGCCTTATAAATGAAGCATACTGCATGTCAACATGCAGTTCAGAATATATTGGATGACTTGTAGGCTTTGTTGTAGCTATTTTGGTCTTAAACTTTGTCACAATACAAAAAAGTGATCTAGATTAAGATGGACATTGGATTCGGCTCATTCTGAACTCTAAATCAGAAGTTAAGGACGAATTAGTGGGGAAATGTCAAGTTGATCAGTCTGTTAAAATGATCATTCTAAACTGATCATTGGTGATCCTTGAGTAAAGGCTTATAAATGAAACATAGTGCATGGCATCACGCAGTTTGGGATACATTGGATAACTTGGAGGATTTGTAGTAGCTCTTTCAGTCTCAAATGTTCTCACATTATAAAAATTGAGCTAGCTTAATGTGCACGTTGGATTCATATCATTTTGATCTCTAAATAAAAAGTTAATGACGATTTAGTGCATACATGTCAAGTTGATAAGCTAGTTAAAATGATCATTCTAAACTGAACATTTTTTCTCCTTGAGTAAGGGCATATAAATGAAGCATAATGCATAACATCATGCAGTTTATGATATACTGGATTACTTTGATGGTATGCCATGATATTAAAATTTTTCACAATATAGAAAATTGAGCTAGCTTAACATGAGTGTTGGATTCATGTCATTTTGAACTCTAAATCAAACGTTACATACGATTTAGTGCGGACATGTCAAGTTGTTTGGCCAATTAAAATGATCATTGGTGCACCTTGATTAAAGGCTTATAAATGAAGCATACTGGATGGCATCACCTAGTTTGGGATACATTGGATTACTTGGAGGCTTTGTAGTAGCTGATTCACTCTCAAATGTTGTTACAATATGGAAATTTGAGATACCTCAACGTGGATGTTGGATACATATCATTTTGAGCTCTAAATGCAAAATTAAAGACAATTTTAGTGTGGACATATCAAGTTGATCAGCTAGTTAAAATGATCATTCTAAACTGATCATTTTTTCTTCTTGAGTAAGGACGTATAAATGAAGCATAATCCATAACATCACACAGTTTGGGATAGATTGGATTACTTGGAGGCCTTCTCGTACCTATTTTGATCTTAAATTTTGTCACGATATAGAAAATTGAGCTAGCTTAACGTCGGTGTTGGATTCGTGTCATTTTGAACTCTAAATCAAAAGTTACATACAATTTAGTGCGGACATGTCAAATTAATCGGCAGTTGAAGTGATCATTCTAAAGTGATCATTGGTGCGCCGGGAGTAAAGGCTAATAAATGAAGCATAATACATGGTATCACGCAGTTCGGTATAGATTGGATTACTTGGAGGATTTGTCGTAGCTATTTCGGTTTAAAATTTCTCTCAGTATAGAAAATTGAGTTAGCTTACTGTGGGCATTCAATTCCTGTCATTTTGAACTCTAGATCAAATGTTATGGATGAGTTAGTGCAGACATGTCAAGCTGATCGGCCATTCTAAACTGAAAATTGGTTCTCCTTGAGTAAAGGCTTATAAATGAAGCATAATGCATGACATCACGCAATTCGGGATACATTGGATTACTTGAAGGCTTTGTAGTAGCTCCTTTAGTCTCAAATGTTGTCACAATATAGAAAATTGAGCTATCTTAACGTGGTGTTGTGTTCGTGTAATTCTGAACTCTAAATCAAAAGTTACAGACGATGTAGTGCGGAGATTTCAAGTTGATCGCCCAATTAAAATTATCGTTCTAAATTGATCATTGTTTACTCCAGGAGTAAAGGCTTATAGATGAAGCATAATCCATGGCATTACGTATTTTGTGATACATTGCATTACTTGGAGGCTTTGAAGTAGCTCTTTTAGTATCAAATGTTGTCAAATTATGGAAAATTGAGATAGATTAATGTGGGCGTTGGATTCATATCATTCGGAGCTCTAAATCAAAAGGTAAAGACGATTTAGTGCGGAAATTTCAAGTTGATAAGTTATTTAAAATGATCATTCTAAACTTATCATTTTTCCTCCTTAAGTAAGGGAGTATAAATGAAGCATAATGCATAACATCACGCAGTTTGGGGTAGATTAGATTACTTGTAGGCTTTTTCGTAGCTATTTTGATCTTAAATTTTCTGACAATACAGAAAATTCAGCTAGATTAACTTGGGTGTTGGATTCGTGTCATTTTGAACTCGAAATTAAAAGTTACATACGATTTAGTGCGGATATGTCAAGTTGTTCGGCCAGTTAAAATGATCATTCTAAACTGATCAGTGGTGATCCATGATTAAAGGCTTATAAATGAAGCTGCATGGCATCACGCAGTTTATAATACATTAGATTACTTGGAGGCTTTGTCGTAGCTATTTCGATCTTAAACATTGTCACAATAGAGATGTCGTAGCTATTTCGTGTCATTCTGAACTCTAAATCAAAAGTTAAGGACGGTTTAGTGGGGAGATGTCAAGATGATCAGCCAGTTAAAATGATCATTCTAAACTGATCATTGGTGCTCCTTGAGTAAAGGCTTATAAATGAAACATAGTGCATGACATCACGCATTTTGGGATACATTGGATTAATTGGAGTATTTGTAGTAGCTCTTTCAGTATGAAATGTTGTCACAACATAAAAAATTGAGCTAGCTTAATGTGCACGTTGGATTCATATCATTTTGAGCTCTAAATAAAAAGTTAAAAATGATTTAGTGCCTACATGTCAAGTTGATCAGTGAGTTAAAATGATCATTCTCAACTGAACATTTTTGCTCCTTGGTTAAGGGCATATAAATGAAGTATAATGCAGTTTGGGATAGATTGGAGTACTTGGACGCTATGTCATAGCTATTTCCATCTTAAATTCTTTCAAAATGTAGAAAATTGAGCTAGCTTAACATGAGTGTTGGATTTGTTTCATTTTGAACTCTAAATCAAAAGTACATACGATTTAGTGCCGACATGTCAAATTGTTCGGCCAGTTAAAATGATCTTTCTAAACTGATCATTGGTGCTCCGTGATTAAAGGCTTATAAATGAAGCATACTGGATGGCATCACCTAGTTTGGGATACATTGGATTACTTGGAGGCTTTGTAGTAGCTGATTCACTCTCAAATGTTGTTACAATATGGAAATTTGAGATACCTCAACGTGGATGTTGGATACATATCATTTTGAGCTCTAAATGCAAAATTAAAGACAATTTTAGTGTGGACATATCAAGTTGATCAGCTAGTTAAAATGATCATTCTAAACTGATCATTTTTTCTTCTTGAGTAAGGACGTATAAATGAAGCATAATCCATAACATCATACAGTTTGGGATAGATTGGATTACTTGGAGGCCTTCTCGTACCTATTTTGATCTTAAATTTTGTCACGATATAGAAAATTGAGCTAGCTTAACGTCGGTGTTGGATTCGTGTCATTTTGAACTCTAAATCAAAAGTTACATACAATTTAGTGCGGACATGTCAAATTAATCGGCAGTTGAAGTGATCATTCTAAAGTGATCATTGGTGCGCCGGGAGTAAAGGCTAATAAATGAAGCATAATACATGGTATCACGCAGTTCGGTATAGATTGGATTACTTGGAGGATTTGTCGTAGCTATTTCGGTTTAAAATTTCTCTCAGTATAGAAAATTGAGTTAGCTTACTGTGGGCATTCAATTCCTGTCATTTTGAACTCTAGATCAAATGTTATGGATGAGTTAGTGCAGACATGTCAAGCTGATCGGCCATTCTAAACTGAAAATTGGTTCTCCTTGAGTAAAGGCTTATAAATGAAGCATAATGCATGACATCACGCAATTCGGGATACATTGGATTACTTGAAGGCTTTGTAGTAGCTCCTTTAGTCTCAAATGTTGTCACAATATAGAAAATTGAGCTATCTTAACGTGGTGTTGTGTTCGTGTAATTCTGAACTTTAAATCAAAAGTTACAGACGATGTAGTGCGGAGATTTCAAGTTGATCGCCCAATTAAAATTATCGTTCTAAATTGATCATTGTTTACTCCAGGAGTAAAGGCTTATAGATGAAGCATAATCCATGGCATTACGCATTTTGTGATACATTGCATTACTTGGAGGCTTTGAAGTAGCTCTTTTAGTATCAAATGTTGTCAAATTATGGAAAATTGAGATAGATTAATGTGGGCGTTGGATTCATATCATTCGGAGCTCTAAATCAAAAGGTAAAGACGATTTAGTGCGGAAATTTCAAGTAGATAAGTTATTTAAAATGATCATTCTAAACTTATCATTTTTCCTCCTTAAGTAAGGGAGTATAAATGAAGCATAATGCATAACATCACGCAGTTTGGGGTAGATTAGATTACTTGTAGGCTTTTTCGTAGCTATTTTGATCTTAAATTTTCTGACAATACAGAAAATTCAGCTAGATTAACTTGGGTGTTGGATTCGTGTCATTTTGAACTCGAAATTAAAAGTTACATACGATTTAGTGCGGATATGTCAAGTTGTTCGGCCAGTTAAAATGATCATTCTAAACTGATCAGTGGTGATCCATGATTAAAGGCTTATAAATGAAGCTGCATGGCATCACGCAGTTTATAATACATTAGATTACTTGGAGGCTTTGTCGTAGCTATTTCGATCTTAAACATTGTCACAATAGAGATGTCGTAGCTATTTCGTGTCATTCTGAACTCTAAATCAAAAGTTAAGGACGGTTTAGTGGGGAGATGTCAAGATGATCAGCCAGTTAAAATGATCATTCTAAACTGATCATTGGTGCTCCTTGAGTAAAGGCTTATAAATGAAACATAGTGCATGACATCACGCATTTTGGGATACATTGGATTAATTGGAGTATTTGTAGTAGCTCTTTCAGTATGAAATGTTGTCACAACATAAAAAATTGAGCTAGCTTAATGTGCACGTTGGATTCATATCATTTTGAGCTCTAAATAAAAAGTTAAAAATGATTTAGTGCCTACATGTCAAGTTGATCAGTGAGTTAAAATGATCATTCTCAACTGAACATTTTTGCTCCTTGGTTAAGGGCATATAAATGAAGTATAATGCAGTTTGGGATAGATTGGAGTACTTGGACGCTATGTCATAGCTATTTCCATCTTAAATTCTTTCAAAATGTAGAAAATTGAGCTAGCTTAACATGAGTGTTGGATTTGTTTCATTTTGAACTCTAAATCAAAAGTTACATACGATTTAGTGCCGACATGTCAAATTGTTCGGCCAGTTAAAATGATCTTTCTAAACTGATCATTGGTGCTCCGTGATTAAAGGCTTATAAATGAAGCATACTGGATGGCATCACCTAGTTTGGGATACATTGGATTACTTGGAGGCTTTGTAGTAGCTGATTCACTCTCAAATGTTGTTACAATATGGAAATTTGAGATACCTCAACGTGGATGTTGGATACATATCATTTTGAGCTCTAAATGCAAAATTAAAGACAATTTTAGTGTGGACATATCAAGTTGATCAGCTAGTTAAAATGATCATTCTAAACTGATCATTTTTTCTTCTTGAGTAAGGACGTATAAATGAAGCATAATCCATAACATCATACAGTTTGGGATAGATTGGATTACTTGGAGGCCTTCTCGTACCTATTTTGATCTTAAATTTTGTCACGATATAGAAAATTGAGCTAGCTTAACGTCGGTGTTGGATTCGTGTCATTTTGAACTCTAAATCAAAAGTTACATACAATTTAGTGCGGACATGTCAAATTAATCGGCAGTTGAAGTGATCATTCTAAAGTGATCATTGGTGCGCCGGGAGTAAAGGCTAATAAATGAAGCATAATACATGGTATCACGCAGTTCGGTATAGATTGGATTACTTGGAGGATTTGTCGTAGCTATTTCGGTTTAAAATTTCTCTCAGTATAGAAAATTGAGTTAGCTTACTGTGGGCATTCAATTCCTGTCATTTTGAACTCTAGATCAAATGTTATGGATGAGTTAGTGCAGACATGTCAAGCTGATCGGCCATTCTAAACTGAAAATTGGTTCTCCTTGAGTAAAGGCTTATAAATGAAGCATAATGCATGACATCACGCAATTCGGGATACATTGGATTACTTGAAGGCTTTGTAGTAGCTCCTTTAGTCTCAAATGTTGTCACAATATAGAAAATTGAGCTAGCTTAACGTGGTGTTGTGTTCGTGTAATTCTGAACTCTAAATCAAAAGTTACAGACGATGTAGTGCGGAGATTTCAAGTTGATCGCCCAATTAAAATTATCGTTCTAAATTGATCATTGTTTACTCCAGGAGTAAAGGCTTATAGATGAAGCATAATCCATGGCATTACGCATTTTGTGATACATTGCATTACTTGGAGGCTTTGAAGTAGCTCTTTTAGTATCAAATGTTGTCAAATTATGGAAAATTGAGATAGATTAATGTGGGCGTTGGATTCATATCATTCGGAGCTCTAAATCAAAAGGTAAAGACGATTTAGTGCGGAAATTTCAAGTTGATAAGTTATTTAAAATGATCATTCTAAACTTATCATTTTTCCTCCTTAAGTAAGGGAGTATAAATGAAGCATAATGCATAACATCACGCAGTTTGGGGTAGATTAGATTACTTGTAGGCTTTTTCGTAGCTATTTTGATCTTAAATTTTCTGACAATACAGAAAATTCAGCTAGATTAACTTGGGTGTTGGATTCGTGTCATTTTGAACTCGAAATTAAAAGTTACATACGATTTAGTGCGGATATGTCAAGTTGTTCGGCCAGTTAAAATGATCATTCTAAACTGATCAGTGGTGATCCATGATTAAAGGCTTATAAATGAAGCTGCATGGCATCACGCAGTTTATAATACATTAGATTACTTGGAGGCTTTGTCGTAGCTATTTCGATCTTAAACATTGTCACAATAGAGATGTCGTAGCTATTTCGTGTCATTCTGAACTCTAAATCAAAAGTTAAGGACGGTTTAGTGGGGAGATGTCAAGATGATCAGCCAGTTAAAATGATCATTCTAAACTGATCATTGGTGCTCCTTGAGTAAAGGCTTATAAATGAAACATAGTGCATGACATCACGCATTTTGGGATACATTGGATTAATTGGAGTATTTGTAGTAGCTCTTTCAGTATGAAATGTTGTCACAACATAAAAAATTGAGCTAGCTTAATGTGCACGTTGGATTCATATCATTTTGAGCTCTAAATAAAAAGTTAAAAATGATTTAGTGCCTACATGTCAAGTTGATCAGTGAGTTAAAATGATCATTCTCAACTGAACATTTTTGCTCCTTGGTTAAGGGCATATAAATGAAGTATAATGCAGTTTGGGATAGATTGGAGTACTTGGACGCTATGTCATAGCTATTTCCATCTTAAATTCTTTCAAAATGTAGAAAATTGAGCTAGCTTAACATGAGTGTTGGATTTGTTTCATTTTGAACTCTAAATCAAAAGTTACATACGATTTAGTGCCGACATGTCAAATTGTTCGGCCAGTTAAAATGATCTTTCTAAACTGATCATTGGTGCTCCGTGATTAAAGGCTTATAAATGAAGCATACTGCATGACATCACTTATTTTGGGATACATTGGATTACTTGGAGGCATTGTAATAGCTCTTTAACTCTCAAATGTTGTCATAATATGGAAAATTGAGATATCTCAACGTGGGCGTTGGATTCATATCCCTTTGAGCTCTAAGTAAAGAGTTAAAGACGATTAAATGTGGACATGTCAAGTTGATCAGCTAGTTAAAATGATCATTCTAAACTGATCATTTTGTCTTCTTGAGTAGGGCCGTAAAAATGAAGCACAATGCATAACATTACGCAGTTTGGGATAGATTGGAATATTTGGAGGCTTTGTGGTAGCTATTGTGATCTTAAATTTTACCACAATATAGAATCATGAACTAGTTTAACATGGGTGTTGTATTCATGTCATTTTGAACTCTTAATCAAAAGTTACATACAATTTAGTGCGGACATGTCAAATTAGTCGGCGAGTTAAAATGATCATTCTAAACTAATCATTGGTGCTCCGTGATTAAAGGCTTATAAATGAAGCATAATGCATGGCATCATGCAATTTGGGATACATTGGATTACTTGGAGGCTTTGTAGTAACACTTTCCACTACAAGAAAACTGCCAAAATGCCACTGTATTTTGCGACTACATATGTGGTCGCAAATTTTGCGACTACGTTTGCCACGGTTTTGCGACCAATTTGCGACTATAGAGTTGTAGTCACAAATTGGTCGCAAAATTGGGACTGAAAACAGTAGTCGCATATTGGTCGCAATACGCAATCATTTCGCGACTAATAATAGACTAATTTGCGACTGGTGTTGGCTGTCGCTAATCTGTTGCAAATTAGCGACTGAGTGTGGTAGAAGCACTTGGTGGTCGCATATTGGTCGTAAAATATGCGACCACATTTGGAGTGGCTCTTCAGTCACAAAATAAAAAAATGTGTGCATGGTAGGTATACCGGCTTTTAAGCGACTACACTGTTGTGGTCGCAAAGTAGTGGCAAAGTAGGGGCAAAATCTAATATATATATATATATATGCCACATCCCATTCTATCATTTGTAGAATCAAAAGGAAAAAAAATTTCAAACATATGGGGAAATTATAATAATTCGAGAGATTGGATGTACAAAAGGATTGATCATCAAACAAGAAATATATCGGTGGAATTTGCACAAGGCATGGAGCAGTTCATGAATTTTGCAAGTAGTCAACCAATAGCTCAAAGTAGCGGAGGTAAGTTTTTCTGTCCTTATATTAATTGCAAAAACGATAAATTTATTCCGGGACGGAAAATATGGAATCATCTATGTAGTCGAGGATTTATGCCAAATTATTATATTTGGTATAAACATGGAGAAGAGCTGAATGTTCAGTTAGGGACGAGTCGTCGGAGTGATGTCCAAAGAAATCAGGGAGGTACATGTGGCACTAGTGAAAAAACAGTTGGTACATCCGGTAATAGATATGTTGAAATCGTGACGGATGCATTTCATGAGAGTACGACTGATGAGTACTATACTCATAACGAGGAAGAATATAATAATGTAGAAGAACCAAATTTAGAAGCACAAAATTTTTACAATATGTTAGAAACTGCGAAAAATCCATTGTATGATGGTTGTCATGAATGGCACTCACAGTTATCTTTAGTTGCTCAGTTCATGAACATTAAGTCTGCTTTTAATCTACTAAAAAAATGCATGGATTCTAGGGCGGAGCTGTTTACGTAATATTTGCGCGTGGAGAATCAGGCAACGGGTTCATATTATGAAACCAAAAAACTGATGCGAAATTTAGGGCTCCCGTTTTATACAAATGACGTGTGTATTTACAATTGTAGATCTTTTGGAAATAAGATGAGAAATGGGAAAAATGAAAATTTTGCGAGTCCCCTCGATATAAGCCTAGCGAGGGCAGGATGAGAATACCGTTCAGTTGTATGTGGTATTTACCTATAGGCGACAAACTTAAGAGAATGTATCAAAGCAAAAAAATCGCAGAGGCAATGACGTGGCACACAGAGCATGAAGTAGAAGACGGAGAAGTGAGTAGTCCATTTGATGCTGCGGAGTGGAAAAATTTTCAATATCTACATCCAAGATTTGCTACTGAATCTCAAAATTTTTTTGTTGGCTTATGTACTCATGGGTTCAATTCATTTGGGATGTCTTGAAATCATTCATTATGGCCGGTGATTATCACTTCATATAACTTGACACCGGATATGTGTATGAAGAAAGAGTACTTGTTTCTAACATTTCTGAATTCGAGGCCAAATCATCCGCACTCTAGTCTGGATATATGGGTGAACTGAAGTTCTCGGGCATGAAAAGCAATTAATGCCATATTTTTATGGAAAGGCTCCTCCCTTTTATACTTGCAGAACTTTTATCACGAAAAGTTCATCTAACATTATCAGGTATATACGATTAAAAATATTTTATATTTTAAGTATGTAAAATAATAATCAAAAGTTACGAAGATATAGTGCTGACATGTAAAGTTGATTGGCTACTTAAAATGAACATTCTAAACTGATCATTGGTTCTCATTGAGCAAAGGTTTACAAATGATGCATAACGCATGGCATCACACAATTTGGGATATATTGGATTACTTTAAGGCTTTGTCAAAGCTCTTCCAGTCTCAAATGTTGTCACAATATGGAAAATTAAGCTAGTGTAACGTGGGCGTTGGATTCATCTCAATTGGAGCTCTAAATTAAAAGTTAAAGACAATTTAGTGCGAACATGTTAAGTGTAATGGCGTAATTGATCATTGGTGCTCATTAAATCATGGCGTATAAATGTGGCATAATGCCTGACATCACGCAATTCAGGATAGATTGGATTACTTATAGGCCTTTTTATAGCTATTTCGGTTTTAAATTTAGTCACAATATAGAAAATTGAGCTACCTTAACGTTGGCGTTGGATTCGTGTCATTCTGAACTCAAAATCAAAAGTTAACGATGCTTTAGTGCAGATATGTCAAGTTGGTTGACCAGTTAAAATGATCATTCAAAACTGATCATTGGTGCTCCTTGAGAAAATGTTTAAAAATGAAGCATAATGCATTGCATCAAGCAGTTTGGGATAGATTGGATTACTTGGTGGCTTTGTGGTACCTCTCTTTCAGTCTCAAATATTGTCACAATATGGAATATAGAGATAACTTAACGTGGGCGTTGGATTCATGTCATTTCGAACTCGAAATTAAAAGTTAGAAACGATTTAGTGCGTACATGTCAACTTGATCTGCTAGTTAATATGATCATGCTAAACTGATCATTGGTGCTCATTGAGTAGCATATAAATTAAGCATAATGCATGGCATCACGCACTTTGGGATAGATTGGATTACTTGCAGGCTTTTTCATAGGTATTTTGGTCTTAAACGTTGTCAAATATTGAAAATAGAGCTAGATTTGCTTAGGCGTTCGATTCGTGTCATTCTGAAATGTCAATTAAAAGTTACGTATGATTTAATATGGACAGTCAAGTTGATCAGCTAGTTAAAATGAACATTCTAAACTTATCATTGGTGCTCTTTGAGCAAAGGTTTACAAATGAAGCATAATGCATGGCATCACACAGTTTGGGATATATTGGATTACTTGAAGGCTTCGTTGTAGCTCTTTCAGTCTCAAATGTTGTCACAATATGGAAAATTGAGCTAGCTTAACGTGGGCATTGGATTCATCTCATTTTGAGCTATAAATTAAAAGTTTAAAGACGATTTAGTGCCTACATGTTAAGTTGATCAGCTAGTTAAAATGTTCATTCTAAACTGTTTATTGGTGCTCCTAGAGTAAAGACATCTAAATGAGGCATAATGCATGGCATCATGCAATTCGGGATAGATTGGATTACTTGGAGGCCTTGTCGTAGCTATTTCGGTATTAAATTTCGTCACAATAAAGAAATTTGAACTAGTTTAACGTTGGCATTGGATTTGTGTCATTCTGAACCCTAAATCAAAAGTTATGGACGATTTAGTGCGGATATGTCAAGTTCATCCACCCGTTAAAACGATCATTCTAAACTGATCATTGGTGCTCCTTGAGAAAAGGTTTACAAATGAAGCATAATGCGTTGCATCAAGCAGTTTGGGATATGTTGGATTACTTGGAGGCTTTGTCATACCTCTTTCAGTTTCAAATATTGTCACAATATTGAATATCGAGATAACTTAACGTGGGCATTGGATTCATGTCATTTTGAAATCTAATTTAAAAGTGAAAGACAATTTAGTGCGTACATGTCAACTTGATCTGCTGGTTAAAATGATCATCATAAACTGATCATTGGTGCTCATTAAGTAAACGCTTATAATGAAAGCATAATGCATTGCATCACGCAGTTTAGGACAGATTGGATTACTTGGAGGCTCTGTCATAGCTTTTTCAGTCTCAAATATTGTCACAATATAGAAAATTGATCTATCTTTAATTGGGCATTGGATTAATGTCATTTTCACTCCAAATAAAAAATTAAAGACAATTTAGTGCGGACATGTCAAGCTGATCTGGTAATTAAAATGATCATTCTAAACTGACCATTGGTGCTCTTTGAGTAAAGGCTTAAAACGAAAGCATAATGCATTGCATCACGCAGTTTGGGAAAGATTCGATTACTTGGAGGCTTTTTCGTACTTATTTCAGTCTCAAATATTGTCAGAATATAGAATATTGATCTAAGTTAATGTGGGTATTGGTTTGATGTCATTTTGAACTCTGAATTAAAAGTTAAAGGTAGTTTAGTGCGAACATGACAACGTGATCTACTAGTTAAAATAATCATTCTAAAATTATCATTGGTACTCATTGAGTAAAGGCGTATAAAAGAAGCATAGTGCATGGTTTCACGCATTTTGTGAGAGATTGGATACTTGGAGGCTTTGGCATAGCTATTTCGGTCTTAAATGTTTTCACAATACACAAAATAGAGCTAGCTTTATTTGGCTTATTTGTGTCATTCTGAAATATAAATCAAAAGTTATGGACAATTTATTGTGGACATGTCTAGTTGTTCGGCCAGTTAGAATGAACATTCTAAACTGATCACTGGTACTCATTGATCAAAGGTTACAGATGAAGCATAATGCATGGCATCATGCAGTTTGGGATATATTGGATTACTTTGAGGCTTTGGGGAAGCTCTTTCAGTCTCAAATGTTGTCACAATATGGAAAACTGAGCTAGCCTAACGTGGGCGATGGATTCAACTATATTTGAGCTCTAAATTTAAAGTTAAAGACGATTTATTGCGGACATGTCAAGTTTTCCAACTAGTTAAAATGATCACTCTAAATTGATCATTGGTGCTCCTTAAGTAAAGGCTTATAAATGAAGCATAATGCATGACATCATGAAGTTTGGGGAAGATTGGATTACTCGGAGGCTTTGTCGTAGCTATTTCTGTCTTAAGCTTTTTCACAATATAGAAAATTGAGCTAGATTTACTTGGGCATTGGGTTCGTGTCATTCTGAAATGTAAATCAAAAGTTACGGACGATTTATGTGGACAAGTCAAGTTGATTGGCTAGTTAAAATGAACATTCTAAACTAATCATTGGTGCTCATAGAGTAAAGGTTTACAAATGAAACATAATGCCTAGCATCATGTAGTTTCGGATATATTGGATTACTTTGAGGCTTTCTCATATTTCTTTCAGCCTTAAATTTTGTCACAATATAGAAAACTGAATTACCTTAACATTGGCGTTGAATTCTTGGCATTCTAAGCTCTAAATCAAAAGTTACGGACGATGTAGTACGAATAAGTAAAGTTTATCGGCCTGTTAAAATAATCATTCTAAATTGATCATTGGTGATCCTTGAGTAAATGGTTATAATTAAAGCATAATGCATGGCATCACGCAGTTTGGGATAGATTGGAGTACTTGGAGGCTTTGTCGTACCTCTTTCAGTCTCAAATATTGACACAATATGGAATATTGAGCTAACTTAACGTGGGTGTTGGATTTTTTTTATTTTGAACTCTTAATTAAAAGTTAAAGACAGTTTAGTGCGGACATGTCAACTTTATCTACTAGTTAAAATGATCATTCTAAATTGATCATTGGGGCTCATTGAGTAAAAGTGTATAAAAGAAGCGTAATGCATTGGATTACTAAGGGGCTTTTTCCTATTTATTTTGGTCTTAAATGTTTTCACAATATAGAAAATAGAACTAGCTTTATTTGGGCATTGCATTCGTGTCATTCTGAAATATAAGTCAAAAGTTACGAACAATTTACTGTGTACATGTCAAGTTGCCTGGCCAGCTAAAATGAACACACTAAACTGATCACTAGTACTCACTGAGTAAAGGTTTACAGATGAAGCATAATGCATGACATCACGCAATTTGGGATATATTGGATTACTTTGAGACGTTGTTGAATCTCTTTAAGTCGCAAATGTTTTTACTTATGGAAAGCTGAGCTAGCCTAACATGGGTGTTGGATTCATCTCATTTTGAGCTCTAAATTAAAAGTTAAATACGATTTCGTGCGGACATACCAAGTTGATCAGCTAGTTAAAATGATCATTCTAAACTGATCATTCGTGCTCATTAGGTAAAGGCGTATAAATGAAGCATATGCATGACATCATGGGGTTCGGGATAGATTGGATTACTTGGAGGTTTTGTCATAGATATTTTTGTCTTAAATTTTTTCATAACATATAATATTGAGCAAACTTAACGTTGGCATTGGATTCATGTCATTATGAACTCTAAATCAAAAATTACGGACGATTTAGTGCGGACTTGTCAAGTTGATCGGCCAATTAAAATGATCATTCAAAACTGATAATTGGTGCTCCTTGAGTAAACGGTTATAACGAAAGCATAATGCATGACATCACGCAGTTTGGGATAGATTGGATTACTTGAAGGCTTTGTCGTAGGTCTTTCAGTCTCAAATATTTTCACAATATGGAATATTGAGCTAACTTAACGTGGGCGTTGGATTCATGTCATTTTGAACTTTGAATTAAAGGTTAAAGACGATTTAGTGTGGACATGTCAACTTGATCTGCTAGTTAAAATGATCATACTAAATTCATCAATTGTGCTCATTAAGTAAAGACGTATAAATGAATCATAATGCATGGCATCACGAAGTTTGGGATAGATTGGATTACCTGGAGACTTTGTCATAGCTCTTTCAATCAAAAATGTTTTCACAATATATAAAATTGAGCTAGCTTAACATGGGCATTGGATTCGAATCATTCTGAACTCTCAATCAAAAATTACAGACGATATAGTTTGGACATGTCAAGTTGATCGGCCAGTTAACATGATCATTCTAACCTGATAATATGTGCTCCTTGAGTAAAGAATTATTAATGAAGCATAATGAATTGCATCACGTAGTTTGGTATAGATTGGATTACTTGGAGGCTTTGTCGTACCTCTTTTAGTCTCAAATGTTTTGACAATGTAGAAAATCGGGCTAGCTTAATGTGGGTGTTGAATTCGTGTCATTCTGAACTTTAAATCAAAATTTAAGAAAGATTTAGTGCGTACATGTAAAGTTCATTGGCTAGTTAAAACGATCATTCTAAACTTATCATTAGTGCTCTTTGAGTAAAGGCATATAAATGAAGCATAATGCATGGCATCATGCAGTTTGGGATATATATGATTATTTGAAGGATTTGTCGTAACTATTTTAGTTTCAAATGTTGTCACAATAAAGAAAATTGAGCTAGCGTAATGCGGGCGTTGGATTCGTGTCATTCTGAACTCTAAATAAAAATTTACGGACGATTTAGTGCGGACATGTCAAGTTGATGGGCCAGTGAAATAGTGTTCATTGAGCAAAGGTTTACAAATGAAGCATAATGCGTGCATTACAAGAAAACAGCCATTTTGCGACCACACAATGTAGTCGCAAATCTATGTAGTCACAAATCAGTCGCAATTTTATGACTGATTTGCGACCATGGTAATAGTAGTACAATTTGCGACTGATTTGCGATAAATAATTGGTGACTACATTTGCGACTGATTTTCAATAACAAATTTTGCCACTATTTTGCGACAACATATGTGGTTGCAAAACCCATCGCAAATCAATCGCTTTTTTGTGACTGATTTGCGACCACAAGTAATAATTGTGACTGATTTGCCACCACATTCCCAATGCAGTGGCAAAGTGGTGGCAAAGCAGTCACAATAAGTGTTATAAAACCTTAATTATATTGTTTTTGTGAATAAATGCCGTTGTTACATGTCTTTCTCCTATATCCATGTTTTTCGCGTGGAACATATAACCTCTTGTAAAATAGATCGACCAAGTTTACGCTTTATTCATCGGCCCTTGAAATAATTCTTGAGCCCATATCGGAAAGATGCATGGATTTGTGAAAGTGCATGCACTGACCTACGATCATATATATATAAAGTTAGTATTTCAAAATTAATAAATTTAATATAATATACATGTCAATTAATTAAACATACATAATCTCGAACCCATATGTGGAACTCTTCCTCTCTTTTTGATGAAATGTTATCTTCCGAAAGATATGGATACGTACATCGAATGTTATCATGAATCATGCAACAAAAGTAAATATGAAAAAGTAATATATATTTCTTGATACAATGAAATTGAACTTTAATAAATGCAATTTTTTTCATAGTATTTACCTCTCTAGTGGCCGAAAATATTCACAATTCCGCAAAACATATGCATGTGCATATTTGTATTCTTTTTCGGAGAGCCATATTTCTTTACATTTACCACCTGGACAACTGATGAGGACATCAGGTCGTACATCCAGCCAGGAGATCAGACTGGCCGAGCAGGAAGCTTGCCCGAGACAGCCGGACCATCTGGCATGCCTGCCGGCCCAAGCAGTACCGCCGGACCCTCGACCACAAGGACCAGAGCAACCAGCATTGCCGGCGGAGAAGCCCAAGCTTCCGGCACACTTGGTGGCGACGTGGATGACACCGCCAGCCCCTCTGGTGATGCCACCAACTCCGAGATCAACTTGGCCGGTCCTGAAGGCATTCCGGCCAATACCTCGCACAATCGAGCCGGTACAGCCGATCCAGCCGAGTACATGCGCATTTCCACTTCTACACAAGAAGACTCAGAACAAATGAGCTACCAGCTCCAAGACATGCACCTAGAGGAAGTCTCTACACCAGCGGTACCTCAAGGAGCAATGACAAGAAGCAGATCAAGGGCACTCTTCCACAAATTCAGCTTATGGGTCGACAAGCTCCTAGAGGAAGATCGACTAAGGACATTGGGCCAAAAGTGCAAGGAAGAGTCCAATGGCTTCTCAACAACACAAGGGACATCAGAGACTTGGGCTTTAGTGGCTAGAGAGGTCAGGGCCCAAAGATTCTTAACCCTACTCCAAGTCGAAGACTAGGAGCAAGGCGCGTGCATGCCACAAGGATGGCCACCTTCCATTTCTTGGCCATGAGGCAAGTTAAGGTAAGTTTCAATTCGAATATATGCCTCTTTCTGTTTTGAAGGGTAGGATCTAGACTATTTACTTTTATTGAGTCAAAGACATTTTAGGAATAGGTCCTTTTTCGATTATACACTTTTGTATTTTTTCCTTTTGTGCACTTTTGTAAGTTTTCCTTTTCTTATTTGAGTCGACCCTAGAAGGTCAAGCTGTCGAGCATATTAATAAGGCTCCTTCAAGCATTGTAGTTCGTCAACCTTTTTGATATTAATAAAGATAGAACTTTTTCCCCAACAAGTTTTCTCTCAAGAATCTTGTGCACTTAGAATCTAGTTGAGACCAGCCCTCCTAGCTCTAAGTTTGTGATTTATCACGAGGTTCATCACCCCTCGTGTGGTTCACTTCACCTTTCCATCGAATACCAACCCAAAAACCCCTATCCAAGAAGTCTAAGGTCGTGTTTCTTACCTAAACTTCTCCAAACAGCCCACGCGCATACATCCTTGAATCAAGGCTTGTATCATTTTGGTATCAGAGCTTAAAGCTCCTAAACCAGGTTATTTCTATCCTTTAGCTTGTTTTGTTTTTAGTTCATGCATTAGTTTAAGTTGCATTCAAGAAAAATCAAATAAAATAACATCAAACTCCAAACCGAGTGCATCTAGCCTTCTACGTGTATCACTAGGGTTTAGATTCACTTTTGCATTGCCATTCACGTTTTCCTTTTTGTTTAATTCATATTTCCATTAATTTTAAGTTAAATTAAAAAGAAAAGAAAAACAAAAGAAAATAGGAAAAATACAAAAAGATTTCGAATTGGAGAGCTAGCAATAGTTGTCAAGAAAGTTTCCTTTTTCCTTTTATTCGAATTTTCCATTCCTTAGAATTTTTTTTTTGCATTTTTTTCGAATAACTTATAAAAAGAGAACCCTCCTAAAAATTTAGGAGTAGCATAACTTGTTTTCTTCCTTGTAGTACGCAATGGGAGAAGAAAATAGAGATGCAGCCGAGGCCATGATGGCCATGTTCACCACACTCAAAACACAACTCGCATCCATAGGCGAGGAGATGTGAGAGGCCATAAGGCGTGAGAGCTGAGAGACCGCCTGAGGGTGAGCATTCCAGAAGATGAGGCCATAAGGACAGGCGATGAGAGCCTGGAGCAGAGACCGCTTAGACATCTGAAGGGATCATCCTGATGTTAAGCTAACTCCTCCTTCAGGCTTACCTAATCATATCTTTGACAGGACCGAGACAATGGCAGTAGCACAACTCACCAATGCCCTCATGATCGTGAGGTATCTGACAGAAGGAGGAAGAGAATGAGGCCCATAGACTCATGGGTCGACATGAAAGACCTCATGCGACAAAGGTTTGTTCCACCTTACTTTCATAGAGACTTGCAACATCATTTTCGTACTCTTAAGCAGGGTACTAGATCAGTAGAGGAGTACTATGAAGAGTTCGAGAAGCTAAGGAACAGATTGGAGCTCAATGATGATGAAGAAGCATTGATGGCACAATTCTTGGATGGACTCCAAGAAAGAATCAGCCGCAAGGTGGAAAGGCAAATCTACAATGACTTCAAAGACTTGTTCCACCTATCTGTCAAGGCTGAGCAGCATCAAACGTAAGAGCCACAACAAGCCTAAGACACCTTGGGCCAAGCAACATGCCCAAGCCCGTAGACAAAGGCAAGAGCATAGAGATCGAGTCAAGGTTCAAGAGCAAGCCTCCTGAACACCCGTGACCAGAGAGAGCCTGGTAAGTCTTCTAACCCTCAAAGATCACGTGATATCACTTGTTTCAAGTGTAGGGGCCGTGGACACATCTAAAGGGAGTGCCCAAACAACCGGGTCATGTTGATTACGGTGGCTGGAGAATATGAGTCCCAAGATGAAGAGGACTATGAACCAGAAGAGGAGTATGGTGACATTGAGTACCCTGATGTGGGGGAAGTGCTGGTCACTAGATGCCTCCTCAGTGCAATGGTGGATCCTTCAGAGACCATCCAAAGGGAGAACATCCTCCATAGCCGTTGCACCATCAAGGGCAAGGTATGTAACCTCATCATAGATGGTGGTTCTTGCACTAACGTTGCTAGTGCATATATGGTTGATAAGCTAGGTCTAGAGAAGAAAAGGCATCCTCGACCATATAGACTGAGATGGCTGGATGACAAAGTGGAGCTCAAGATCCATGAGCAAGTCACTGTGCCATTCAGTGTGGGCAAGTACCAAGACCAAGTCGTGTGCGACGTGGTGCCCATGCAAGCTGGCCATCTTCTGCTAGGAAGACCATGGCAGTTTGACAAAGAGACCAGGCATGATGGCGAACCAATCTCTACACTTTTGTGCATGACAAAAGAAAGGTCAGCCTGGCTCCTCTTACACCTGCCCAGGTACTCCAAATGAGTAAGGAAAAGAAACTTATCAAGTCTAATTTTCTTATTCAACCTAGTCATGTCCGGAGAGCTTTAGCCTCGAAGGACTTAATGTTACTAATGGTTTTCAAGGAAGTGTTGAGTAGAACAGGGACAGGTAGAGCTACCTCATTAAGTAGCAACACTCCTCAACAAATTCCAGGATGTATTTCCAGAGGAGATACCAGCAGGCTTGCCTCCTTTACGCGGCATAGAACATCAGATTGATCTAGTGCCGGAGCAGCCCTGCCCAACCGGCCAGCCTACCGGATGAGTCCAGAGGAGTCCAAAGAGCTTGAGAAGCAAGTCAAGGAGCTCCCGAGGAGAGCTTTAGTGCCTCGAAGGACTTTAATGTATACTAACTGGTTTTCAGTGGAAGAAGTGTTGAATGTAGAAAAAGAACAGGTAGAGCTTCCTCCTGAAGTAGCAACTCTCCTCAACAAGTTCCAGGATGTGTTTCTAGAGGAGATACCAGCATGCTTGCCTCCTTTACGTGGCATAGAACACCAGATTGATCTAATGCCCGGAGCAGCCCTGCCCAACCGGCCAGCCTACCGGATGAGTCCAGAGGAGTCCAAGGAGCTTGAGAAGCAAGTCAAGGAGCTCCTGGATAAAGGCTATGTTCGAGAGAGCCTCAGTCCATGTGCCGTACCAGTGCTACTACTGCCAAGAAGGATGGGACTTGGCGCATGTGCGTGGACTGCCGAGCAATCAACAACATCACAGTCAACTACCGGCATCCAATACCACGGCTGGATGACATGCTAGATGAGCTGAGTGGAGCCACAGTCTTCTCCAAGATAGACCTCAAGAGTGGATACCACCAGGTCAGGATGAAGGAAGGTGATGAATGGAAGACTGCTTTCAAGACAAAGCAAGGGCTATACGAGTGGACAGTCATGCCATTTGGCTTGACTAATGCCCCAGCACTTTCATGCGCCTTATGAACCAAGTTCTTAGGGCGTACATCAGTAAGTTTGTAGTGGTTTACTTTGATGAGATATTGGTTTATAGTAAGTGCCTATGGAAACACCTCACACATCTTGAGATGGTACTTAAAACCCTTCGACTAGAAGAGCTTTATGCCAATCTCAAGAAGTGCATCTTTTGTACTGATAAACTTTTCTTTTTAGGTTTTGTTGTAAGTTCACAGGGCCTACAGGTTGATGAAGAGAAGATTCGAGCCATACAAGAATGGCCAACACTAGGCAACATCAGCAAAGTAAGGAGCTTCCACGGACTGGCCAGCTTCTATAGGAGATTTGTGCCCAACTTTAGCAGTATTGCCTCACCATTGACGGCAGTAGTGAAGAAGAACGTGGGATTCAGCTGGGGAGAAGCTCAGGAGAAGGCATTCCAGGCCTTGAAGGACAGCCTTACACATGCATCAATGCTAGTCCTGCCCGACTTCAACAAGACGTTTGAAGTGGAGTGTGATGCCTCTGGAATAGGCATAGGAGCAGTGCTAACCCAAGGAGGGAGGCCAGTGGCATACTTCAGTGAGAAGCTAGGTCGTGCCTCACTGAACTACTCCACTTATGACAAGGAGCTTTATACCATTGTCCGAGGATTGGAGACTTGGCAGCATTACTTGCTGTCCAAGGAGTTTGTGATCCACACTGATCACGAGACTCTCAAACACCTCAGAGGGCAAACCAATCTCAAGAGGACACATGCCAGGTGGATGGAGTTCATAGAGACCTTCTCGTACGTCATCAAGTACAAGAAGGGCAAAGATAATGTGGTAGCCGATGCACTATCAAGGAGGTTTGCCTTGATATCAACCATGGAGGCAAAGGTCCTAGGGTTCGAGCACATCAAGGACCTATACAAGGATGATCCTGACTTTGCTGAGAGCTACAAGGAGTGTGGCACAGGGAGTCATGGCAAGTTCTACATCCATGAGGATTCTTGTTCCGAGAAAGAAGGCTGTGCATACCACAAGGATCATTAAGGGAGCTTATCATCCGAGAAGCTCATGGAGGAGGACTCATGGGCCACTTTGGTGTCGACAAGACTCTAGCAGTGGTCAAGGAGCACTTCTACTGGCCACACATCAAGAGGACAGTAGAAGCTCATTGTGCAAGATGCATCACTTGCAAGAAGGCAAAGTCCCGAGTGCAACCTCACGGGTTGTATCTCCCACTGCCCATACCTACACATCCATGGGTGGACATCTCAATGGACTTTGTTCTAGGTCTGCCCAAGATCAACCACAAAGATGCAATCTTTGTAGTGGTGGACAGAATCTCCAAGATGGCACACTTCATTCCATGTGCCAATGTATATGATGCCACACAAACAGCTGAGCTGTTCTTCAGGGAGATAGTACGGCTTCATGGAGTGCCAAGGACCATCGTATCAAACAGGGACACCAAGTTCCTCAGCCATCTGGAGGACCCTTTGGAGAAAGCTAGGCACGAAGCTACTCTTCTCTACCACCTGCCATCCTCAAACCGATGGCCAAACTGAAGTTGTCAACAGGACACTATCAACTCTTCTCAGGACTACACTAGTGAAGAACCTAAAGACTTGGGTGGAGTGCCTGCCATTCATAGAGTTCGCTTACAACCCAGCCGTGCACTCAGCAACCAAGAAGACACCATTTGAAGTAGTATACGACTTCAACCCTCTCACCCCATTGGAGCAAACGGCACTACCGCCAGCTGAGATGACCAACCTCAATGGAGCATCCAAGGCAGAGTTCATAAGGAGGTTACACCAGAAGGTAGCAGAAAACTTGGAGAAGAGGACCGGACAGTACGTGACTCATGCCAACAAGGGAAGAAAGGAGGTGATCTTTCAACCAGGCGATTGGGTGTGGCTACACCTACGGCAGGAGAGGTTCCCAAACCTAAGGAATTCAAAGCTAGCACCAAGGGGAGATGGACCATTCAGAGTGCTCGAGAGGATCAACAACAACGCCTACCGGATCGAGCTCCCATGTGAGTTTAATGTGTCCAATACGTTCAATGTTACTGACTTAGCCCCTTTCCATGCAGATGAACCAGTTTTGAGGACAAAACCTACGGAAGAGGGAGGGGATGATGAGGACATCAGGCCGTACATCCAGCCAGGAGACCAGACAGGCCAACCAGGAAGCTTGCCCGAGACAGCCGTACAATCTGGCATGCCTGCCGGTCCAAGCAGTACCGCCGGACCCTCGACCACAAGGACCAGAGAAACCAGCATTGCCGGCGAAGAGGCCCAAGCTTCCGGCACACTTGGTGGCGACGTGCATGACACCGTCGGCCCCTCTGGTGATGCCACCATCTCCGGGATCAACTTGGCCGGTCCTGAATGCATTCCGGCCAGTACCTCGCACAATCCAGCCGGTACAGCCGATCCAGCCGAGTACACGCGCATTTCCACTTCTACACAAGAAGACTCAGACCAAATGAGCTACCAGCTCCAAGACATGCACCTCTAGGAAGTCTCTACACCAGTGGTACCTCATGGAGCAATGACAAGAAGCAGATCAAGGGCACTCTTCCACAAATTCAGCTTATGGGTCGACAAGCTCCTAGAGGAAGATCGACTAAGGACATTGGGCCAAAAGTGCAAGGAAGAGTCCAATGGCTTCTCAACAACACAAGGGACATCAGAGACTTGGGCTTTAGTGGCTAGAGAGGTCAGGGCCCAAAGATTCTTAACCCTACTCCAAGTCGAAGACTAGGAGCATGGCGTGTGCATGCCACAAGGACGGCCACCTTCCATTTCTTGGCCATGAGGTAAGTTAAGGTAAGTTTCAATTCGAATATATGCCTCTTTCTATTTTGCAGGGTAGGATCTAGAATATTTACTTTTATTGAGTCAAAGAGATTTTAGGAATAGGTCCTTTTTTGATTATACACTTTTGTATCTTTTCCTTTTGTGCACTTTTGTAACTTTTCCTTTTATTATTTGAGTCGACCCTAGAAGGTCAAGCTGTCGAGCATATTAATAAGGCTCCTTCCAGCATTGTAGTTTGACAAGCTTTTTGATATTAATAAAGATAGAACTTTTTCTCCAACAAGTTTTCTCTCAAGAATCTTGTGCGCTTAGAATTTAGTTGAGACCAGCCCTCCTAGCTCTAAGTTTGTGATTTATCACGAGGTTCATCACCCCTCGTGTGGTCCACTTCACCTTTCCATCGAATACCAACCCAAAAACCCCTATCCAAGAAGTCTAAGGTTGAGTTTCTCACCTAAACTTCTCCAAACAGCCCACTCGCATACATCCTTGAATCAAGGCTTGTATCAACGACCCATGTGCGTAAATATATCCGGCACTCCGGGATCCGGATATACAGGGACGTCACCTTCATCAAATCTTGTAGACATATATATTATTACATGATATATTCAGCACAAAAATTTACCATTCCTAGTAAAATAATTAATTAATAAACATAATAATTTATGGTACCTATTTTTTGTGCGTATGTGGGCAGCAAAGTAATGCTCCGAGAAGTAAGATATCTCATCATTCACATATGATTCAACAATCGACCCTGCATCATATCGTTTATTCTTCACCTTGCTTTTCAGGTTTTTAAAAAACCTTTCAAATGGATACATCCACCTATATTGCACAGGTCCACCCAGTTCAGCTTCGTATGGTAGATATACAGAAAGGTGCTCTATGACGTCGAAAAATGAAGGTGGAAAGATATTTTCCAAATTGCACAAAATTATGACTATGTTTTCCTTCAGAATTTGGACACGACTTTGTCGTAATGATCTGGAGCATAAATCACAGAAAAATCCTCCAATCTCTATATATATTACCATCTAGAGTTAATTAGTACATGCAATTATTATTAATTTACGTACTTATAATATAAAATATATTTCTTAGTATATATACCTGATCATGCTAGATGAATGTTTCGTGGTAACAGTTCTGCAAATATAAAAGGGAGAATTCTTTCCATAAAAATATGGCAATCATGGCTTTTCATGCCCGAGAACTTCAGTCCATCCATATCCACACAATTTGCTAAATCTGCCGCGTAGCCATCCGGAAAATTGACATCATTTTTGATACATTCCAATAAGCGTTCTTTCTCTTTTTGTGTCAATCGAAATATAAGGGGAATATAGCATTGCCCCGACCATCCACATGCAACTCTTTTCGAGAGCAAAACTTTGCAATATCCAACCTTGACTTAATTGTATCTTTTGATTTCTCTTTCACATTCATAACATTATTAATGATGTTATCAAAGAAATTCTTCTCTATATGCACCACATCAAGATTATGTCGATGGTTAAGATCCGTCCAGTACGACAACTCGTTCTGATTATAGTACTAATCATGAATCGTTGTCTCACGAAATGCATCCATCACCATTTCAACACATATATTACCGGATGTACCAACCGTTTCATCACTAGTACTACCATGCGTACCTACCTGATTTCTTTGGACATCACCCCGACTACTCGTCCCTAACTGAACATTCAGCTCCTCTCCATTTTTTTACCAAATATAATAATTTGGCATAAATCCTCGACTATATAGATGACTCCATATTTTCTGTCCTCGAATAAATTTATCGTTTTTGCAATTCATACAAGGAAAAAAAAACTTACCTCCGCTACTTTGAGCTATTGGTTGATTACTTGCAAAATTCATGAACTCATCCATGCCTTTGTGGAAATTCCGCCAATATATTTCTTGTTTGATTATCAATCCTTTTGTACATCCAATCTCTCGAATTTTTATAATTTCTCCACATGTTTGAAGTTTCTTTCCCTTCGATTTTACAAATGAAATAATGGGCTAGGGCATATATATACAACATTTTGCCACTACTTTGCCACTACTTTGCCACTACTTTGCCATTGCTTTGCCACTACTTTGCGACCACAACAGTGTAGTCGCTTCAATGTCGGTATACCTAACACGCACATGATTTTTATGTTGTCACTTTACCACCACTTTGTGACTGAAGAGCCACTCCAAACGTAGTTGCAAATTGGTCGCATATTTAGCGATCAATATGCAACTAACATCTGGTTCTTCCACAAGTAGTCGCTAATTTGGAACAGATTAGCGACTACCAGCCCCAACCACAAACCAGTCACAGTTTAGTCGTGTAATGGTTGCGTATTGCGACCAATATGGGACTACAGGTTTTATTCAAACTTTTGCGACCACTTTGCGACCACTTTGCGACTACATCTCTGTAGTCGCAAATTGGTCGCAAAATCGTGGCAAATGTGGTCGCAAAATGCAGTGTCATTTTGGCAATTTTCTTGTAGTGAAGGCATCACAACGTTTTGGATAGTTTGGATTACTTGGATACTTTGTCGTAGCTATTTGAGTCTTAAATTTTGTCACAACATAGAAAATTGAGCTACCGTAACGTGGGCATTGGATTAGTGTCATTCTGAACTCAAAATCAAAAGTTACTGACGATTTAGTGCGGACATGTCAAGTCGATCAGCCAGTAAAATGATCATTCTAAACTGATCATTGGTGCTCCTTGAGTAAAGGCATATAAAGGAAGCATAATGCTTGGCATCATACAGTTCGGGATAGATTGGATTTTTTGAGGCTTTATTGTAGCTATTTCAGTCTCAAATGGTTTCACAATATAGAAAATTGAGCTAGCTTAACGTTGGTGTTGGATTCGTGTCATTCTGAACTCTAAATCAAAATTTTCAGAAGATTTAGTGCAGACATGTCAAGTTGATCGGCCAGTTAAATTGATCATTCTAAACTGGTCATTGGTGCTCCTTGAATAAAGGCATATAAATGACACATAATGCATGACATCATGCAGTTTGGTATAGATTGGATTACTTGCAGGCTTTGTCGTAGCTCTTTTAGTCTCAAATATTTTCACAGTCTAGAAAATTGAGCTAGCTTAACATGGGGGTTGGATTCGTGTCATTCTGAACTCTAAATCAAAAGGTACAAACTATTTAGTGCGGACATGTCAAGTTGGTCGACGAGTTAAATGAATCTCATTGAGCAAAGGTTTACAAATGAAGCATAATGCATGGCATCACGAAGTTTGAGATAGTTTAGATTACTTGGAGGCTTTGTCGTAGCTATTTTGGTCTTAAATTTTGTTACAACATAGAAAATTGAGCAAGCTTAACGTGGCCATTGGACTCGTGTCATTCTGAACTCAAATCAAAAGTTACAAACGATTTAGTGCGGACATGTCAAGTTGATCGGCTAGTTAATTTGAATATTCTAAATTGATCATTGCTGCTCATTGAGAATTGGTTTACAAATGAAGCGTAATGCATGGCATTGCGCAGTTTTGGGAACAGTGGACTACTTGAAGGCTTTTTCGTAGCTATTTTGGTCTTAAATTTTGTCATAATATAGAAAATTGAACTAACCTAACGTGGGCGTTGGAGTCAGGTGATTCGGAACTTTAATTACGGATGATTCAGTTCGTACATGTCAAGTTGATTGACTAGTTAAAATGATCATTCTAAACTTATAATTGGAGCTCCTTCAGTAAAGGCTTATAAATGAGGCATAATGCATGGCATCACACAGTTTGGTATAGATTGGATTACCTGAAGCTACCTCTTTTAACCTCAAATGTTTTCACAATATAGAAAATTGAGCTATCTTAACATGGGTGTTGGATTCGAGTAATTCGGAACTCTCAATCAAGAATTACAGATGATATAGTGTGGACATGTCAAGTTGATCGGCCAGTTAACATGATCATTCTAACCTGATAGTTGGTGCTCCTTGAGTAAAGGTTTATTAATGAAGCATAATGAGTGGCATCACGTAGTTTGGTATAGATTGGATTACTTGGAGGCTTTGACATAGCTCTTTTAATTCAAATGTTTTCACAATATAGAAAATCGGGGTAGCTTAATGTAGTATTGGATCCATGTCATTCAAAACACTAAATCAAAATTTACGAAAGATTTAGTGCGGACATGTCAAGTTGATCGGTGAGTTAAAATATCATTCTAAAGTGATCATTAGTGTTTCATGAATAAAGGCATATAAATGAAACATAATGCATGGCATCATGCAGTTTGGGATAGATATGATTATTTGAAGGCTTTGTTGTAGCTCTTTCAGTTTCATATGTTGTCATAATATAGAAAATTGAGCTAGCTTAACATGGGCGTTGGATTCGTGTTATTCTAAACTCTAAATCAAAATTTACAAACGATTTAGTGCGGACATGTCAAGTTGATCCGCCAGTTAAATGGTGCTCATTGAGCAAAGGTTTTAAAATATAGCATAATGCATGGCATCACGAAGTTTTGGATAGATTGGATTACTTGAAGTCTTTGTCGTAACTATTTTGGTGTTAAAATTTGTCACAACATAGAAAATTTAGCTAGCTTTGGGCGTTGGATTCGTGTTATTCTAAACTCTAAATCAAAATTTACGGATGATTTAGTGAAGACATGTCAAGTTGGTCGGCCAGTTAAATGGTGCTCATTGATCAAAGGTTTACAAATGAAGCATAATGCATGGCATCACGAAGTTTTGGATAGTTTGGATTAGTTGGAGGCTTTGTCGTAGCTATTTTGGTGTTAAATTTTGTCACAACATAGAAAATTTAACTAGCTTAACGTGGACATTGGATTCGTGTCATTGTGAACTCATAATAAAAAATTACGAATGATTTAGTACGTACATGTCAAGTTGATCGGCCAGTTAAAATGATCATTCTAAATTGATCAATTGTTCTCCTTGAGTAAAGGCATATAAATGAAGCATAATGCAAGGCATCATGTAGTTTTGGATAGATTGGATTTTTTGGAGGCTTTATTGTAGCTCTTTCAGTCTCAAATGGTGTCAAAATAGAGAAAATTGAGCTAGCTTAACATTGGCGTTGGATTCATGTCATTCGGAACTCTAAATCAAATGTTACGGATGATTTAGTGCGGAAATGTCAATTTGATCGGCCAGTTAAATTGAAAATTCTAAACTGGTCATTGCTGCTCAATGAGAATTGGTTTGCACATGAAGTATAACGCATGACATCACATAGTTCAGGATAGATTGGATTAATTGCAGGATTTGTCGTACCTCTTTTAGTCTCAAATGTTTCACAATATAAAAAATTGAGCTAGCTTAACGTGGGCGTTGGATTCGTGTCATTCTAAACTCTAAATCAAAAGGTACGGACGATTTAGTGCGGAAATGTCAAGTTGATCGGCATGTTAAATGAAGCTCATTGAGCAAAGACACAAATGAAGCATAATGCATGGCATCACGAAGTTTGAGATAGTTTGGATTACTTGGAGGTTTTGTCGTAGCTATTTCGGTTTTAAATTTTGTCACAACATAGAAAATTGAGCTCGCTTAACGTCGGCATTCGACTCGTGTCATTCTGAACTCAACATCAAAAGTTACGGACGATTTAGTGTGAACATGTCAAGTTGATCGGCTAGTTAATTTGATTATTCTAAATTGATCATTGGTGCTCATTGAGAATTGGTTTACAAATGAAGCATAATGCATTGCATTACGCAGTTTGGGAAATAGTGGACTACTTGGAGGCTTTTTCGTAACTATTTTGGGTCTTAAATTTGGACATAATATAGAAAATTGAGCTAACATACGGTGGGTGTTGGAGTCGCGTGATTCTGAACTCTAATTACGGATGATTCAGTTCGTACATGTCAAGTTGATTGACTAGTTAAAATAATCATTCTCAACTAATAATTGGAGCTCCTTGATTAAAGGCTTATAAATGAAGCATATGCATAGCATCACACAATTTGGTATAGATTGGATTACCTGGAGGCTTTGTTGTAGCTCTTTCAGTCTCAAATGTTTTCACAATATAGAAAATTGAGCTAGCTTAACATGGGCGTTTGATTCGAGTCATTCTGAACTCTCAATCAAAAATTGCAGACGATATAGTGTGGACATGTCAAGTTGATCGGCCAGTTCACATGATCATTCTAACCTGATAATTGGTGCTCCTTGAGTAAAGCCTTATTAACGAAGCATAATGAGTGGCATCACGTAGTTTGGTAGAGATTGGATTACTTGGAAGCTTTGTCGTAACTTTTTTAGTGTCAAATGTTTTCACAATATAGAAAATCGGGCTAGCGCAATGTGGGCACTGGATAAGTGTCATTTAAAACTCTAAATGAAAATTTAGTGCGGACATGTCAAGTTGATCGGCTAGTTAAAATGATCATTCTAAACTTATCATTAGTGTTTCTTGAGTAAAGGCATATAAATGAAGCATAATGAATGGCATCATGCAGTTTTGGATAGATACGTTTATTTGAAGGCTTTGTCGTAGCTCTTTTAGTTTCAAATGTTGTCACAATATAGAAAATTGAGCTAGCTTAATGTGGGCGTTGGATTCGTGTTATTCTAAACTCTCAATCAAAATTTGCGGATAATTTAGTACGGACATATCAAGTTGATCGGCCAGTTAAATTGTGCTCATTAAGCAAAGGTTTACAAATAAAGCATAATGCATGGCATCACGAAGTTTTGGAGAGTTTGGATTACTTGGAGTCTTTGTCGTAACTATTTTGGTGTTAAATTTTGTCACAACATAGAAAATTTAGCTAGCTTAACTTGGGCATTTGATTCGTGTCATTTTGAACTCAAAATCAAAAGTTACAGACGATTTAGTGCAGACATGTCAAGTTGAACGGCAGTTAAAATAATCATTCTAAACTCATCATTGGTGATCCTTGAGAAAAGTCATATAAATGAGGCATAATGCATGGCATCATGCAGTTTGGGATAGATTGGATTTTTGGAGGCTTTATTTTAGCTCTTTCAGTCTTAAATGGTGTCACAATAGAGAAAATTGAGCTAGCTTAACTTTGATGTCGGATTCGTGTCATTCGGAACTCTAAATAAAAATTTATGGACGACTTAGTGCGGACATGTCAAGTTGATAGGCTGGTTAAAATGATCATTCTAAACTGATAATTGGTGCTCCTTGAATGAACGCTTATAAATGAAGCATAATGCATGACATCATTTAGTTTTGTATAGATTGGATTACCTGCAGGCTTTGTCGCAGCTCTTTCAATCTCAAACATTTTCACAATATAGAAAATTGTGCTATCTTAACGTGGGTGTTGGATTCGTGTCATTCGGAACTCTAAATCATAAGTTAAGGATGATTTAGTGTGGGCATGTCAAGTTGATCGACTAGTTAAATTGAACATTCTAAACTGGCCATTGGTGTTCATTGAGAATTGGTTTACATATGAAGCATAATGCATAGCATCACGCAGTTTGGGATAGATTGGATATTTTGGAGGCTTTATTGTAGCTCTTACTGTCTCAAATGTTGTCACAGTATACAAAATTGAGCTAGCTTAATTTTGGCGTTGGATTCGTGTCATTCGAAACTCTAAATCAAAAGTTACGGATGATTTAGTGCGGACATGTCAAGTTGATCGGCCAATTAAAATGATCATTCTAAACTAATAATTGGTGCTCTTTGAGTAAAGGCTTATAACGAAAGCATAATGCATGGCATCACGCAGTTTGGGTGAGATTGGATTACTTGGAGGCTTTGTCGTAGCTCTTTCAATCACAATATGGAATATTGACCAAACTTAATGTGGACGTTGGATCCATGTTATTTTGAACTCTGAATTAAAAGTTAAAGACCATTTAGTGTGGACATGTCAACTTGATCTACTAGTTAAAATGATCATTCAAAACTGATCAATTGTACTCATTGAGTAAAGGCATATAAATGAAGCATAATGTATGGCATCACTAATATTGGGATAGATAGGATTACTTGGAGGCTTTGTCATAGATATTTCTATCTTAAATTTTGTCACAATATAAAAATGTAGCTAGCTTAACTTTGGCATTGGATTCGTGTCATTCTGAACTCTAAATCAAAAGTTACGGACGACTTAGTGGAGACATGTCAAGTTGATCGGCCAGTTAAAATGATCATTCTAAACTGATAATTGGTGCTTCTTGAATAAAGGCTTATAAATGAATCATAATGCATGACATCATGCTGGTATAGATTGGATTACTTGCGGGCTTTGTTGTAGCTCTTTCAGCCTCAAAAGTTTTCACAATATAGAAAATTGAGCTAGCTTAACGTGGGCATTGGATTCGTTTCATTCTGAACTCTAAATCAAGAGGAACGGACTATTTAGTGGAGACATGTCATGTTGATCAGCCTGTTAAATAAAGCTGATTGAGCAAAGTTTACAAATGAAGCATGATGCATGACATCACAATGTTTCAGATAGTTTAGATTACATGGAGGCTTTGTAGTAGCTATTTCGGTCTTAAATTTTGTCACAACATAGAAAATTGAGCAAGCTTAACATGGGCATTGGATTCGTGTCATTCTGAATTCAAAATAAAAAGTTACGGACAATTTAGTGCGTACATGCCAAGTTGACCGGCCAGTTAAAATGATCATTCTAAACTAATCATTGGTGCTCCTTGAGTAAAGGCATATAAATGAAGCATAATGCATGGCATCATGCAGTTCGGGATAGATTGGATATTTTGGAGGCTTTATTGTAGCTCTTACTGTCTCAAATGTTGGCACAGTATACAAAATTGAACTAGCTTAATGTTGGCATTGGATTCGTGTCATTCTGAACTCTAAATCAAAAGTTATGTTTGATTTACTGCAGACATGTTAAGTTGATCGGCCAACTAAAATGGTCATTCTAAACTGATAATTGGTGCTCCTTGAGTAAAGGCTTATAACGAAAGCATAATGCATGGCATCACGCAGTTTGGGATAGATTGGATTAATTGGAGGCTTTGTCCTAGCTCTTTCAGTCTCAAATATTGTAACAATATGGAATATTGACCAAACTTAATGTGGGCATTGGATCCATGTTATTTTGAACTCTGAAATACAAGTTAAAGGCGATTTAGTGTGGACATGTCAACTTGATCTGCTAGTTAAAATGTTCATTCAAAACTGATCAATTGTACTCATTGAGTAAAGGCGTATATATTAAGCATAATGCATGGCATCACTAAGATTGGGATAGATAGGATTACTTGGAAGCTTTGTCATAGCTATTTCTATCTTAAATTTTGTCACAATATAAAAAATGTAGCTAGCTTAACTTTGGCATTGGATTCATGTCATTGGAAACTCTAAATCAAAAGTTACGGATGACTAAGTGCAGACATGTCAATTTGATTGGCCGGTTAAAATGAGCATTCTAAATTGATAATTGGTGCTTTTTGAATAAAGACTTAGAAATGAATCATAATGCATGACGTCATGCAGTTTGGTATAGATTGGATTACTTGTAGGCTTTGTTGTAGCTCTTTCAGTCTCAATTGTTTTCACAATATAGAAAATTGATCTAGCTTAACGTGGGCGTTGGATTCGTGTCATTCTGAACTCTAAATCAAAAGGAACGGACGATTTAGTGCAAACATGTCATGTTGATCGTCCTGTTAAATAAAGCTCATTGAGCAAAGGTTTACAAATGAAGCATGATGCATGACATCACAATGTTTCAGATAGTTTAGATTAGATGGAGGCTTTGTAGTAGCTATTTCGGTCTTAAATTTTGTAACAACATAGAATATTGAGCTAGCTTAACATGGGAATTGGATTCGTGTCATTCCAAACTCAAAATCAAAAGTTATGGACGATTTAGTGTGGACATGTAAAGATGATCGGCCAGTTAAATTGATCATTCTAAACTGGTCACTGGTGCTCATTGAGAATTTGTTTACAAGTGAACCATAATGCATGGCATCACGCAGTTTGGAAAACATTGGCCTACTTGGAGGGTTTTTCATAGCTATTTCGGTCTTAAATTTGGTTTCAATATAGAAAATTGAGCTAACTTAATGCGGGCGTTGGATTCGCGTGATTCTAAGCTCTAAATCAAAAGTTACGGATGATTTAGTTCGGACATTTCAAATTGATTGGCTAGTTAAAATGATCATTCTAAACTTATAATTGGAGCTCCTTGAGTAAAGGCTTATAAATAAAGCATGGCATCACATAGTTTGGTATAGATTGGATTATCTGGAGGCTTTGTCGTAGCTCTTTCAATCTCAAATGTTTTCACAATATAAAAAATTGAGCTAGCTTAACACGGGCATTGGATTTGTGTCATTCGGAACTCTCAATCAAAAATTACGGACAAGTCATGTTAATCGGCCAGTTAAAACGGTCATTCTAAATTGATCATTTGTGCTCATTGAGAAAAGGCTTATGAATGAAGCATAATGCATGGCATCACGTAGGTTGCGATCGATTCGATGACTTGGAGGCTTTCTCTTAGCTATTTCAGTTCTAAATTTTGACACAATATAGAAAATTGAGCAAGCTTAATGTGGGCATTTGATTCGTATCATTTTGAACTATGAATTAGAAGTTAAAAAGGATTTTGTGTTGACATGTGAAGTTGATAGGCAAGTTAAAATAATCTTTCTAAATTTATTAATGAAGGCTTATTAATGAAGCATAATGCATGGCATCAAGCATTTTGACATAGATTGGATTTCTTGGAGGCTTTATCGTAGCTATTTCACTGTTGAATTTTTCACAATATAAAAAATTGAGATAGCTTAACATAGGCGTTGGATTCATGTCATTTTGAGTTCTAAATCAAAAGTTACAGACTATTTAGTGCTGACAAGTCAAGTTGATTGGCCAATTAAAATGATCATTCTAAACCGATCACATGAGTAGCTATTGTCGTAGACTTCGAGGCTTTGTCGTAGCTATTTCAGTTCTAAATTTTGTCACAATATTGAAAATTGAGCTAGCTTAACGTGGGTGTTAGATTGGTGTCATTTTGACCTCTCAATCTGAATATATGGACGATTTTGTGCGGACATGTCAAGTTGACTAGCGAGTTGAAATGATCATTCTAAACTGATCATTGGTTCTCATTGAGTAAAGGCTTAGTATTGAAGCATAATGCGTGGCATCACCGATCACATGAGTAGCTATTGTCGTAGACTTCGAGGCTTTGTCGTAGCTATTTCAGTTCTAAATTTTGTCACAATATTGAAAATTGAGCTAGCTTAACGTGGGTGTTAGATTGGTGTCATTTTGACCTCTCAATCTGAATATATGGACGATTTTGTGCGGACATGTCAAGTTGACTAGCGAGTTGAAATGATCATTCTAAACTGATCATTGGTTCTCATTGAGTAAAGGCTTAGTATTGAAGCATAATGCGTGGCATCATGCAGTTTGCGATGGATTTGATGATTTGGATGCTTTGTCGTAGGTATTCAATTGTACATTTTGTCACAATATAGAAATTTGAGCTATATTAACTAGGGCATTGGATTCTTGTCATTTTGAGTTCTTAATCAGAAGTTATGGATGATTTTGTGCGGACATGTTAAGTTGATCGATGAGTTAAAATGATCATTCTAAACTGATCATTGGTGCTCATTGAATAGAAGCTTATAAATTAAGCATAATTCATTGCAACAAGCATTTTTCGATAGATTGGATTACTTGGAGGTTTTTCATAGCTAGTTTAGTCTTAAAATTTTTTCACAATATAGAAAATTGAGCTAGCTTAACATAGGAAGTGGATTCAAGTCATTCTGAGCCCTGAATCAAAATTTACAGACTATTTAATGCGGAGAAGTCAAGTTCATGGGCTAATTAAAATGATAATTCTAAATTGATCATTGCTGCTCATTGAGTAAAGGCTTATTAATGATGCATAATACATGGCATCACACCCTTTGCGATAGATTCGATTACTTGGAGGCTTTGTCGTAGCTATATCCCTCTTAAATTTTTTCACAATATAGAAAATTGAGCTCGCTGAACATGGGCGTTGGATTCATGTCATTATTAGCTCTGAATCAGAAGTTACAAACTATTTAGTGTGGACAAGTCGAGGTTATATGCCAGTTAAAATGATCATTCTAAACTAATCATTGGTTCTAATTAAGTAAGGGCTTATTAACGAAGCATAATGCATGGCATCATGCTGCTTGCGATAGATTCTATGACTTGGAGGCTTTGTCGTAGCTGTTTTAGTTCTAAATTTTGTCACATAATAGAAGATTGAGCTAGCTTAACGCGAGCGTTGGATTAGTGTCATTCTGAGCATTGAATAAGAAGTTACGGACGACTTTTTGTGGACATGTTAAGTTGATCGGTCAGTTCAAATGATCATTCTAAACTTAACATTGGTGCTCATTGAGGCTTATTAATGAAGCATATTGTGTGGCATCACGTAGTTAGCGATAGATTCGATTACTTGGTGGCTTTGTCGTAACTATTTCAGTGATAAATTTGTCACAATAGAAAAAATTGAGGTAACTTAACGTATGCCTTGGATTCGCGTCATTCTAAGATTTGAATCATAATTTAAGACCGGTGAGTGAAAATGATCATTCTAAATTGATAATTGGTTCTCATTGAGTAAAGGCTTTTTAATGAAAAATAATGCATGGGATCACGCACTTTGCGATAGATTTGATGACTTAAAGGCTTTATCAGACCTATTTCAGTACTAAAATTTGTCACAATATAGAAAATTGAGCTAGCTTAACATGGACATTGGATTCGTATCATTTTGAGTTATGAATCGGTCAGTTAAAATGGTGATAGATTGGATTACTTGGAGGCTTTGTCGTAGCTATTTCAGTCTTAATTTTTCACAATATAGAAAATTGAGTTATCTTAACATGGGTGTTGGATTCATGTCATTCTAAACTATGAATCAGAAGTTATGGACTATTTGGTGTAGACAAGTGAAGTTTATCGGCCTGTTAAAATGATCATTCTAAACATATCATTGCTGCTCCTTGAGTAAATGCTTATTGATGAAGCATAATGTGTGGCATCATGCGGTTTGCGACAGATTCGATTATTTGGAGGCTTTGTCGTAAAATATTCAGTTTTTTTATTTTGTCACAATATATAAAATTGAGCTAGCTTAACGTGGGCTTTGGATTCTTGTCATTCTGAGCTCTGAATCAAAAGTTACAGTCGATTTTGTGTGGACATGTCAAGTTGATTGGCTAGTTAAAATGATCATTCTAAACTTATCAATAGTGCTCATTGAGTAAAGGCTTATTAATGAGGCATAATGCGTGGTATCAAGCAGTTAGCAATATATTTGATTAGTAGGAGGCTTTGTCGTAGCTATTTTAGTCTTAAATTTTATAACAATAGGGAAACTTGAGCTAGATTAACGTGAGCGTTGGATACATGACATTCTGAGCTCTTAATCAAAAGTTACGGACGATTTTGACGGACATGTCAAGTTGACCGGTGAGTTAAAATGATCATTCTAAATTGATCATTGGTGCTCATCGAGTAAAAGCTTATTGATGAAGCATAATGCATGACATCAAGCAATTTGCGATAGAATTGATTACTTGGAGACTTTGTCGTAGCTTTGTCAGTCTTAAAGTTTTTCACAATATAGAAAATTGAGGTAACTTAAAATGGGTGTTGGATTTGTGTCATTCTGAACTTTGAATAAAAAGTTACAGACTATTTAGTGCGGACAAGTCAAGTTGATCGGCCAGTTAAAATGATCATTGTAAACTGATCATTGGTGCTAATTGAGTACTGGCTTATTAAGGAAGCATAATGCGTGGCACCACACAGTGTGCGATAGATTCGATGAGTTGGAGGCTTTGCCATAGCTATTTCAGTTCTAAATTTTGTCATAATATAGAAAATTGAGCTAGCTTAATGATGAGGACACCAGGCCAGATCCTGAACCTGGCTGACCAGATCGTGAAGAAGGCCTGCCCGAGAGAGCCGGATGGATAGG
>CM032159.1:24735217-24798201 GCA_018901935.1 Pugionium cornutum
TTACTTGGAGGGCTTGTAGTATGCCGTCGAATTTTGTCTCGAATATGGAAAATTGAGGTAGCTTAATGCGGACGTTAGACTCATGTCATTTTGAGCTTTAAATCAAAAGTTAAATACAATTTAGTAAATGATTAATGCATGGCATTACGGAGTTTGGAATGAATGAAGAATAATGCATGGCATCACGTAGTTTGGGATAAAATGGATTACTTGGAGGCTTTGTCATAGATTTTCAGTCTCAAATGTTGTAACAATATAGAAAATTGATCTACATTAATATGGGCGTTGGATTTGTGTCATTCCGAACTCTTAATCAAAAGTTACGGACGATTTAGTGTGGACATGTCAAGTTGATCATCCAGTCAAAATCATCATTCTAAACTGATGAATGGTAATCCTTGAGTAAAAGCTTATCAATCAAGCACAATGCATGGCATCATGCATTTATGGATACATTTGATTAATTGGAGGCTTTGCCGTAGCTCATTTAGTCTCAAATGTTGTCACAATATCAAAAATTGAGCAAGTTTAACAAGGGCGTTGGATTCATGTATTACGGAACTCTAAATCAAAAGTTATGGACAATTTAGTGCGGACATGTCAAGTTGATGGGCCAGTTAAAATAGTTATTCTAAACTGATCACTGTTGCTCATTGAGTAAAAGCTTATCAATGAAGCATAATGCATGGCATCAGGAAGTTTGAGATACCTTGGATTGCTTGGAGGTTTTGTCGTAACTCATTCTGTCTAAACAATTGTCACAATATTGAAAATTGAGCAAGCTTAACGTGGGCGTTGGATTCGTGTATTTCTGAACTCTAAATCAAAAGATACGGAAGATTTAGTGCGGACATATCAAGTTGATCGGCCAATTAAAATAATCATTCCAAACTGATCATTAGTGCTTCTTAAGTAAAGGCTTATAAATGAAGGATAATGCATGGGATCATGCAGTTTGGGATAGATTGGATTACTTGGGAGGTTTTTTGGAAGCTATTTGGGACTTCAAATTTTTCACAATATTAAAAATTCAGCTAGCATAACGTGGGCATTGGTTTGTGTTATTTTGGAACTATAAATCAAAAATTACAGACAATTTATTTCGGACATGTCAAGTCGATCATTCACTGATCATTGGTGCTCCTTTAGTAAAGGCTTATAAATGAAGCATAATGCATGACATCACGCAGTTTGGGATACAATGGATTATTTGGAGGCGTTTTCATAGATTTTCAGTCTCAAATGTTGTAACAATATAGAAAATTGATCTACCTGAACATGGGCGTTGGATTTGTGTCATTCCAAACTCTAAATCAAAAGGTACGGACGATTTAGTGTGGACATGTCAAGTTGATCATCCAGTTCAAATCATCATTCTAAACTGATGAATGGTAATCCTTGAGTAAAAGCTTATCAATCAAGCACAATGCATGGCATCATGCATTTATGGATATATTTATTTACTTGGAGGCTTTGTAGTTGCTCATTCAGTCTCAAATGTTGTCACAATATAGAAAATTGAGCAAGTTTAACGAGGGCGTTGGATTCGTGTATTTCGGAACTCTAAATCAAAAATTACGGACGATTTAGTGCGGACATGTCAAGTTGATGGGCCAGTTAAAATAATTATTCAAAACTGATCGGTGGTGCTCCTTGAGTAAAAGCTTATCAATGAAGCATAATGCATGGCATCAGATAGTTTGGGATACAGTGGATTGCTTGGAGGTTTTGTCGTAACTCATTCAGTCTCAAATATTGTCACAATATTGCAAATTGAGCAAGCTTAACGTGGACGTTGGATTCGTGTATTTCTGAACTCTAAATCAAAAGTTACGGACGATTTAGTGAAGACATATCAAGTTGATTGGCTAGTTAAAATAATCATTCCAAACTGATCATTAGTGCTTTTTAAGTAAAAGCTTATAAATGAAGGATAATGCAGGGGATCATGCAGTTTGGCATAGATTGGATTACTTGTGAGGCTTTTTCAAAGCTATTTGGGATTTAAAAATTTTCACAATATTAAAAATTGAGCTAGCATAATGTGGGCATTGGTTTGTGTTATTTTGAACTGTAAATCAAAAATTACGGATGATTTATTTCGGACATGTCAGTGGATCAGCCACTGATCATTGGTGCTCCTTTTGTAAAGGCTTATAGATGAAGCATAGTGCATGGCATCACGAAGTTTGGGATACAATGGATTACTTGGAGGCTTTTTCGTAGATTTTCAGTCTCAAATGTTGTAAGAATATAGAAAATTGATCTACCTTAACCTGGGCGTTGGATTTGTGTTATTCTGAACTCTAAATCAAAAGTTACGGACGATTTAGTGTGGACATGTCAAGTTGATCATCCAGTTAAAATCATCATTTGAAACTGATGAATGGTAATCCTTGAGTAAAAGCTTATCAATCAAGCACAATGCATGGCATCATGCATTTATGGATACATTTGATTACTTGGAGGGTTTGTCATAGCTCATTCAGTCTCAAATGCTGTCACAATATAGATAATTGAGCAAGTTTAACGAGGGCGTTGGATTCGTGTATTTCGGAACTATAAATCAAAAGTTATGGACGATTTAGTGTGGACATGTCAAGTTGATGGGCCAGTTAAAATAATTATTCTAAACTGATCAATAGTGCCCCTTGAGTAAAAGCTTATCAATGAAGCATAATGCATGGCATCAGATAGTTTGGGATACACTCGATTCTTTGGAGGTTTTGTTGTAACTCATTCAGTCTCAAATATTGTCATAATATTGCAAATTGAGCAAGCTTAACGTGGACATTGGATTCGTGTATTTCTGAACACTAAAGCAGAAGTTACGGACGATTTAGTACGGACATATCAAGTTGATCGGCCAATTAAAATAATCATTCCAAACTGATCATTAGTACTTTTTAAGTAAAGGCTTATAAATGAAGGATAATGCAGGGGATCATGCAGTTTGGGATAGATTGGATTATTTGGGAAGCTTTTTCGAAGCTATTTGGGATTTAAATTTTTTCACAATAATAAAAATTGAGCTAGCATAACGTGGGCATTGGTTTGTGTTATTTTGAATTGTAAATCAAAAATTATGGATGAGTTATTTCGGACATGTCAAGTGGATCAGCCACTGATCATTGGTGCTCCTTTAGTAAAGGCTTATAGATGAAGCATAATGCATGGCATCACGCAGTTTCGGATACAATGGATTACTTGGAGGCTTTGTCATAGATTTTCTTTCTCAAATGTTGTAACAATATAGAAAATTGATCTACCTTAACATGGGCGTTGGATTTGTGTCATTCCGAATTCTAAATCAAAATTTACGGACGATTTAGTGTGGGCATGTCAAGTTGATCATCCAGTTAGAATCATCATTCTAAAATTATGAATGGCAATCCTTGAGTAAAAGCTTATCAATCAAGCAAAATGCATGGCATCATGCATTTATGGATACATTTGATTACTTGGAGGCTTTGTCGTAGCTCATTCAGTCTCAAATGTTGTCACAATAGAGAAAATTGAGCAAGTTTAACGAGGGAGTTGGATTCGTGTATTTCGGAACTCTAAATCAAAAGTTTCAGACGAGTTAGTGTGGGCATGTCAAGTCGATGGGCCTGTTAAAATAATTATTCCAGACTGATCACTGGTGCTCATTGAGTAAAAGCTTATCAATGAAGCATAATGCATAGCATCAGGCAGTTTGGGATACACTAGATTGCTTGGAGGTTTTTTCGTAACTCATTCAGTCTCAAATATTGTCACAATATTGAAAATTGAGCAAGCTTAACGTGGGCAATTGATTCGCGTATATCTGAACTATAAATCAAAAGTTACGGACGATTTAGTGCGGACATATCACGTTGAATTAAAATAATCATTCCAAACTGATCATTAGTGCTTCTTAAGGAAAGGCTTATAAATGAAGGATAATGCATGGGATCATGCAGTTTGGGATAGATTGGATTACTTCGGAGGCTTTTTCGAAGCTATTTGGGATTTAAATTTTTTAAAATATTAAAAATTGGACTAGCATAACGTGGGCATTGGTTTGTGTTATTTTGCACTGTAAATAAAAAATTAAGGACGATTTATTTCGAACATGTCAAGTGGATCAGCCACTGATCATTGGTGCTCCTTTAGTAAAGGGTTATCAATGAAGTATAATGGATGGCATCATGCAGTTTGGGATACATTGGACTGTTTGTAAGCTTTGTCGTAGCTTTTTTAGTCTCAAATACTGTCAAAATATAGAAAATTGAGCTAGCTTACGGGGTATTATGTTCGTGTCATTCGGAACTGTAAATCAAAATTTATAGATGATTTAGTGCGGACATGTCAAGTGATCTGCCAGTTAAAATGATCATTCTAAATTCATAATTGGATCTCCTTGGCTAAAAGCTTATAAATGAAGCATAATGCATGACATCATGCATTTTGGGATAAGTTGGAATGCTTGGAGGCTTTCTCGTAGCTCTTTCAGCCTCAAATGTTTTCACAATGTTGGAAATTGAGCTAGATTAACATGGGCGTTGGATTCGTGTAATTCTAAACTCTAAATCAAAAGTTATGGTCGATTTAATGCAGACATGTAAAGTTAATCGGCCAGTTAAAATGATCATTCTTAACTGATCATTGGTGCTCCTTGAGTAAAGGCTTATAAATGAAGCATAATTTATGGCATCATGCATTTTGGGATACATTGGATTACTTAGAGGTTTTGTCGTAACTCTTTTACTCTCAAATGTTGTCACACTATTGAAAATCGAACTATCTTAATGTGGGTATTGGATTCGTGTCATTATGAACTCTAAATCAAAAGTTACAACCGATTTAGGGCAGACATGTAAATTTGTTCAGCCATTTAAAATGATCATTCTAAACTGATCATTGGTGCTCCTAGAGTAAAGGCTTATAAATGAAGCATTATGCATGGAAACATGCAGTTTGGTATACAATAGATTACTTGGAGGCTTTTTCGTAGCTCTTTCAGTATTAAATATTGTCACAATATGCAAAATAGAGCTACCTTAACGTGGCCACGGGATTTGTATCTTTCTAAAATATAAATCAAAATTTACTAATGATTTAGTGCGAACATGTCAAATTAATCGGCTAGTTAAAATTATCATTCTAAATTGATAATTGGCACTCCTTAAGTAAACGCATAAAAATGAATCATAATGCTTGGCATCACGTATTTTGGGATACATTGGATTACTTGGAGGCTTTTTTGTAACTCTTTCAGTCTCAAATGTTGTAACAATATGGGAAATTGAGCTACCTTAACGTTGGTGATGGACTCATGTCATTTTGAGCTCTAAATCAAAAGATAAAGACCAATTAGTGCGACCAGGTCAGTTGATCAGCTAGTTAAAATTATCATTCTAAACTGAACATTGGTGCTCCTTGACTAAAGGCTTATAAATTAAGCATAATGCATGACATCATACAGTTTGGTATACATTGAATTACTTGGAGGCTTTCTCGTAAATCTTTCAGTCTCAAATAATGTAACAATATAGAAAATTGAGCTAGCTTAACATGGGCGTTGGATTTGTGTCATTCTAAACTCTAAATCAAAAGTTACAGATAATTTAGTGTGTACATGCCAAGTTGATCAGCCAGTTAAAATGATCATTGTAAACTGATGATTGGTGCTCCTTGAGTAGAACCTTATCAATGAAGCATAATGCATGGCATCAGGCAGTTTGGTATACATTGGATTATTAGGAGGCTTTGTTATAGCTCTTTCAGTCTCAAATATTGTCAATATATAAAAATTGAGCTAGCTTGCATGGGTATTAGATTCGTGTCATTCTGAACTGTAAATCAAAAATTTACAGACAATTTTGTGCGGACATGTCAACTTTATTGGCCTGTTAAAATGATCATTCCAAATTGACCATTGGTGCTCCTTGACTAAAGGCTTATAAATGAAGCAAAATGCATGGCATCATACGGTTGGATACGTTAGATTACTTGGAGGCTTTGTTGTAGCTCTTTCTGTCTCAAATATTGTCACACTATTGAAAATTAAGCTAGCTTAACGTGGGAGTTGTATTCGTTTCATTCTGAACTCTAAATCAAAAGTTAAAATTATCATTCTAAACTGATAATTGGCACTCCATAAGTAAAGGCATATCAATGAATTATAATGCATGGTGTCACGTATTTTGGGATATATTGGATTACTTGGAGGCTTTTTCGTAACTCTTTCAGTCTCAAATGTTTCACAATATAGAAAATTGAGCTAGATTAACGTGGGTGTTGGACTCATGTCATTTTGAGCTCTAACTAAAAAAATTATGACGAATTAGTGCGGACAGGTCAAGTTGATCAGCTAGTTAAAATGATCATTCTAAACTCATTATTGGTGCTCCTTGACTAAAGGCCTATAAATGAAGCATAATGCATGGCATCACGCAGTTTGGGATATATTGGATTACTTAGAGACTTTGTCATAATCTTTCAGTCTCAAATGTTGTAACAATATAGAAAATTGAGCTAGCTTAACATGGGCAATGGATTCGTGTCATTCCGAACTCTAAATCAAGAGTTACGGACGATTTAGTGCGAACATATCAAGTTGATTGGCTAGTTAAAATAATCATTCTAAACTAATCATTGGTGCTCCTTAAGTAAAGGCTTATAAATCAAGCATATTACATGGCATCACATAGTTGGGATATATTGGATAACTTTGAGGGTTTGTTGTAGCTATTTCGGATTTAAATTTTTTCACAATATTAAAAATTGAGCTAGCTTAACATGGTTGTTGGATTTGTTTGATTTTGAACTCTAAAACAAAAATTACGGTCAATTTTGTGCGGACATGTCAAGTTGATCGGCCACTGATCATTGGTGCTCCTTGAGTAAAGGGTTATAAATGAAGTATAATGTATGACATCACGCAGTTTGGGATACATTGGATTACTTGGAGGCTTTGTCGTAGCTCTTCAATCTCAAATATTGTCACTATATAGAAAATTGAGCTAGCTCACATGGGTATTAGATTCGTGTCATTCTTATTTGTTAATCAAAATTTATAGACGACTTAATGCGGACATGTCAAGTTGATCGGCCTGTTAAAACGATCATTCTAAACTAATCATTGGTGCTCCTTGACTAAAGGCTTATAAATGACGCAAAATACATGGCATCACGCAATTTGGGATTAATTGGCTTGGAGGCCTTGTAGTAGTTCTTTCAGTGTCGAATTCTGTCACAATATGGAAAATTGAGCTAGCTTAATGCGGGCATTGGACTCATGTCATTTTGAGCTCTAAATCAAAAGTTAAATATAATTTAGTTCGGACATGTCAAAATGATCAGGTAGTTAAAATGATCTTTCTAATCTGATTGTTGGTGCTCCTTGAGTAAAGGCTTATAAATGAAGCATAATGTATGGCATCACGCAGTTTCGGATATATTGGATTAGTTGGAGGCTTTGTGTAACCTATTTCAAACTTAAAATTTTTCACAATATTGAAAATGGAGCTAGCTTAACGTGGGCGTTGCATTAGAATAATTTTAAACTTTAAATCAAAAGTTGTTGAAAATTTAGTGTGGACATGTCAAGTTGATTGGGCAATTAAAATGATTATTCCAAATTGATCATTGCTGCTCCTTGAGTAAAAGCTTGTAAATGAATCATAATGCATATCATCACACTGTTTTGGATACATTGGAATACTTGGAAGCTTTGTTGTAGCTCTTTCATTCTCAAATGTTGTACCAATATGGAAAAGTGAGCTCGCTTAACAGAGGCATTGTACTCATTGTCATTTTGAGCTCTAAATACAAAGTTAAGGACAATTTAATGCGGACATGTCAAGTTGATCAACAAGTTAAAATGATCATTTTAAACTGATCATTGCTGCTCCTTGAGTAAAGGCTTATAAATGAAGCATAATGCATGGCATCACGCAATTTGGGTTAGATTAGATTACTTGGAGGCTTTTTCGTAGCTACATTGGTGTTACATTTTGTCACAATATAGAAAATTAAGCTAGCTAAACGTGGGTGTTGGATTTGTGTCATTCTGAACTCTTAATCAAAAGTAACAGACGATTAAGTGCAGACATGTCAAGTTGATTGGGCAGTAAAAATTATCATTATAAACTGATCATTTAGGCTTCTTGAGTAAAGACTTATAAATGAAGCATAATCAATGGCATCACGCTGTTTGGGAGGGATTAGATTAATTGGAGGTTTTTTCGTATCTATTTTGGTGTTATATTTTATCACAGTATAGAAAATTGAGCTAGCTAAAGTCGGGCGTTGGATTCGTGTCATTCTAAACTCTAAATAAAAAGTGACAGACGATTTAGTGTGCACATGTCAAGTTGATCGGCAACTTAAAATGATAATTCTAAACTGATCATTGGTGCTCATTGAGTAAAGGGTTGTAAATGAAGCATAACGCATGACATCACACAGTTTGGGATTAATTGATTTACTTGGAGGCTTTGTAGTACTTTTTTCAGTCTCAAATGTTGTCACAATAAAGAAATTTGAGTTAGCTTAACGTGGGCATTGAAATCATGTCATTTTGAGCTCAAAATCAAAAGATAAAAACGATGTAGTGCGGACATGTCAAGTTGATCAGCCAGTTAAAATGATAATTCTAAGCATATCACTGGTGCTCCTTGAGTAAAGGCTAATAAATGAAGCATAATGCATGGCATCACGCGGTTTGGGATAGATTGTATTACTTGTAGGCTTTTTCGTAGCTATTTCGGTGTTAAATTTTGTCACAATATAAAAAATTGAGCTAGCTAAACGTGGTGTTCGATTCGTGTCATTCTGAACTCTAGATCAAAAGTGACGGACAATTTAGTGCGGACATGTCAAGTTGATCGACCAGTTGAAATGATCATTCTAAACTGATCGTTGGTTCTCCTTGATTAAAGGCATGTAAATAAAGCATAACGCATGGCATAATGCATGGCATAACGCAGTTTGTGATTAATGGGATTACTTGGATGCTTTGTAGTAGTTCTTTCAGTCTCAAATGTTGTCACAATATGTAAACTTGAGCTAGCTTAACGTGGGCGTTGGACTCATGTCATTTTGAGCTCTTAATCAAAAGTTAAAAACGATGTAGTGCGGAAATGTCAAGTTGATCAGCTAGTTAAAATGATAATTCTAAACTAATCATTGGTGCCCCTTGAGTAAAGGTTTATAAATGAAGCATAATATATGGCATCACGCAGTTTGGGATAGATTGTATTACTTGGATGCTTTTTCGTAACTATTTCAGTGTTAAATTTTGTCACAATATAGAAAATTACTTGGATGTTGCACCACTGGTATCGGCAACTCTCCCGTGTCTTCGATGACAACCCTTAAAAAATGGCATTTTCTGTAAAAACAAAAAAATTATTAAAAAGTATTATAATATCAAATATAAAAATAAATAACAAGAAAAATCAAACTTATAGCACGAACGAGACAGTTAATCTCAGAACGAGGTAATTCGGCGATCGAAAATGAAGAACCAACTTGAGACTGCTGAGTTAAAATATCACTTTTTCTTTTTAACTTTTTTGGATGATCTCACTAACGAGACCATTTTGGATGCGACCATTATTTTTGTTCGTGTGGATAGTCTCGAAAAGTTGTAAGTGATCTGGATGTGCTCCAAATTCTTGTGCCTAAAAGTAAAAAAAATACTAAATTAAAAATTTTAAAATTTTAAAATAATAATAAATAAAATTAATATAATAATTAATTTACCAATTGATCGGCTCGTCTCCTCGGTCGCTCTTCCGGTTTCCCGATTTAGTCCTCGAGATGACCTCAATGCTGGAAGATTCCTAATAATGAATAAAGTCGTTCCAAACCGACTCATTCAACTCTCTTGGTTTGTCTTTTCCCTTTTTCCACTTTTCTTTCCACTCGTTCATGTGGCGGGAAAACTGTACTACAACCACTTTTTGAAAAGCTTCTTCCACCAATTTTCTGTTCATGGGATCCCACGTAAATTTTTGCTGTGAAATTTACTTATATATTACTAAAACATATTTTAAAATATTACATATTTAAAAATAAATTAACGTACCGCAAAACATCCTGAACCAAATCTGGCATTTTTCGTACGAAATATCTCTAAATTTTGTATACGGTTTGTTTAAAAGAGAATGAAGCATCTTTAATATAGATTTACTTATTCCGTTGTTGGAAATACCAAACATACAAATTTTTATTAGAATAATATTGAAATCATAATTTTAAATCTAATTATAAAAAATTTATTATACCATGTCGAATTTCCTTGTCGCCTCGGATCGAGGAAAGTAAAAAGTTCACGACCAGGCTGCTGAACCAATTCTTTAGTTGTCATTGGTCAAAAAGAATCATTTTCAAATTTTAGAACTTGAGTTGGTATAAAACTCGGAGTATACGACTCTCCACATATTTGGTACTCTTGATAAGACTTTAAAACATTATGATTGTAACATTTTATTAGTCTATCTACATTTAGTATTTGTCATTTTCTTTTCGAAACCCAGTTTTAAAATATCCAAAAAACTTTCTCAGATTAATCTATTAATCAAATTAATCAATTAATCTATTAATCTATTAATCAAATATTAATCTAAACTCAAATTACACTTTCTCAAAAAAATTTCTCCAGAACTTTATCATATTAATCTATCAATCTAATCTAAATTTTTAATATAATATCTTCTTTTTTTATGTTGGGTCAATAAAATACTGTCTATATTTAAAAAATTATAAAATTTCTCAAAAAAATAAGCAAAAAATATAAGTGGTTAAAATTTAAAAAGATAAGAATTTTGGTAGTCTTGATATGATATTAAAACATTATGATTGTGATATTTTATTAGTTTATCCACATTTATTAATTGCTATTTTCTATTCGAAACACAATTTTAAAATATTGAAAAAACTATCTCAAATTAATCTGTTAATCTATTAATCTATTAATCAAATATTACACAAAGGTCATCTCCTTTACTGAAGAAGTCAATATCTGAGCCTTCAACTAAAAACGATAACATGATCTAAATCTTAAAGTTAACAATTCTGCGGGAATGTGAAAATCCATAAACATTAACCATAAGACCGCTTTCAATTTCCTTTTAATGGTGTAGTAGAGAAGGATCTGTTTTATGCTTTCATTAGGTACAACCATAAAAGACTTAGAACTTCATATCTATGAATATCAGTCATTAACTTATCCGAAAGACTACTACCAGAATCTCTGTCAGGATCATTGTGTTATTCTTTCCGAGAAACTACAACCAGACACCCCAGAAATTATGGTAGTGGTTTCAATCAAAATGTTTCAACTCAAAGGACCGATTGGTATTAGACGCTACACTACACTATATACAAGCATATCACGTTCCTTAATATTTCTATCAAATCAACAAATTCAGAAGGCAAGTAAAACCACAACGAGAACATAAGCCGATAGAGACAGTTAAAAACCCTAGCATATGTTTCGTCCGACAGAGACCAAATTTAAGTCTAGACAAATCTATCATTCTAAGTTAAGACAAAGGCATACGGAATCTAGAAATCTAACCGTAATAGGAATGGTAGACGGAGAAAACTTACATTTCTGGCGACAACAGTGGCAGGAGGCGAAGAGATCGATGGTTTCCGGCAACGACAGCGGCGGAAGGCGAAGAGGCAGAGAGGGAGAGGAAATGCGAGAGAGAAAGAGGAAAAGTGGGCTCGTAGGTTGTATTCGATATTTCCGACGGTAGAATCCATCGGGAATCCATTGGTCAACTAAATATTTTATGAAAGTCCGTGTTGTTAATTACGTTTCCCACATATAATTTAAGAGCGTTGGAAATCCATCGGTAATTACCGACGGATTTCCGACGGAATGTTGAAAACCCGTGCATGTTCGCCAAATAGTCCGTCCATGTTGCAAATATGTTTTCGACGGTTTTCCGACAGAAGTCGTCGGGAATCCGCCGGTAGTAGAAAATTTGATTCAATAACTATGAATTTGATTTTATATAATTTACTTACTAATATTTTGTTAGTAACATTACACATGTAACAGTATCATGGTTTATATCCTGCATAATATATAATACACCTTAATTTTAATTGCTATTCTGATTTATAAAAATAGAGAAAACCAATTAGATTAGTAATATATCGTTTCACAAATCATTTAAGATAATAAAAAGTCAACCAAAAATTTTAATTACACATTTGCCATATCCGTATTTATAACATATATTTATTATTTACCTATTTTAATTTTAACCGATATGAATGCATTATAACTTAATTAAACGTCCAATTTTAACCCAAATATTATTTTGAATTTCAAATCTTTTAAATGCTATATTAATAGTTATTGTTCATCGCAAAACCGTCGGCAATTACAGACGGTATTCTGACGGATATAACAATGCCGTCGGAAATCCATTCGATTTAGAATCTGATATTTTGAAAAAATTTCCGACAAGATAGGGTATAGCATCAATACCCTAAGTCGTCAGAAATATGACTGTATTTACCGATAGAATAGTGACGGATTTTTTTGTTCCATCGAAAATCCATCAGAATGGTCTGGATACCGTCGGAAATCCGTCGGAAGGACATTTAAATTTTAGAAAATATTATTGATCTCTAAAATAAAGTATCACAAAAATTAAAACATTATTATCACAGATTTAATCTGAAGCTGATGAACATTCCAAAGTAGCTGAATTTTCATCGTCAAACTCGCCAATCTCTTATTCTGAATCTTTAAACATGTTGTAATCTCGTTCGTGGTATCATCAACAACAAGGTTAACTTCAAGAGCAGTCTCTATGGATCCTAAGTTACCAATTGTGCTTTGTTGCATAGGGTCTTGCTCGGTAACACCACATACCATTTCTCTAGGATGTATTGAGGTCACTTTAATCCAAATATCTTGCTTGTTCCTCACATGAGGATATCGAATGTAACAAACCTGGTCCACTTGTGATCCAAGTATAAAAGGATCATATTTTTGATGTCAGTTACGAGAGTGGACAGATGTAACACCAAACTATTCTTGACGTTGACCCATGATAGGGTCATACCAGTCACATTAGAACACAATACACCTCAAATCAATCATTACTGAAAAGTGAACTTCTAATATTTCACGAAGAGCACTGTTGTATACAATTTCTCCAGATTGAGATGATATACCATAATTACAAGTTGTTTGTGAGTTTCCTTCGCGATGACTTTTAAAAGCATATCCACGAGTGCAGTACATTGGATAAGATTTTGTAGTAAATGTAGGACCACTCACCAACTCAACTAACCATGTGGGAAACGTTATCCCCCTAGAAGTACATGTAGTAACCTACAAAATAATTGAATGCAATCAATTATATATATTTATATATATATAGGAAACTATTATTAGAAATTACGTAATTGTGGTAACACCAAGATAAAAGTGCAACCATCTTGCAAATTCGCTTTTTTAAGTTCGACCAACTCATTCTCTGTGTAATCTGAATAATGAACACGTATTTGTTCCATGTATATGCTGTTAATTATGAAAAAAAATTATTAACAATAAATTATAATAAGAACTACACAAAATTTAATTGAATGTACCTTTCATATTCCAAAACATCATCGCAATTTGTCAAAATATACACATGAAGTGATTGTGTTCCTTCTGTGATAGGCGTCGCATATTCCCTTTTCCACTAAAACGTCCAATTTGTACAAAGACTTCTAGCACATACACTGGATAGCTTGGTTTTTCTCGTCCATCATCATGTCGCGTCTTCCCTTTTCCACTAAATTAAAAGTTACGGACAATTTAGGGCGGCCATGTCAAGTCTATCGGCCAGTTAAAATGATCATTCTAAACTGATCATGGGTGCTCCATGATTAAAGGCTTATAAATGAAGCATATTGGATGGCATCACGCAGTTTGGGATACATTGGATTACTTGGAGGCTTTGTCATAGCTCTTTCAGTCTCAAATGTTGTCAAAATATGAAAAATAGAGCAAGCTTAACGTGAGCGTTGGACTCTTGTCATTTTGACCTCAAAATCAAATGTAAAAGACGATTTAGTGTGGACATGTAAGTTGATCAGCTAGTTAAAATAATCATTCTGAACTGATCATTGGTGCTCCTTCAGTAAAGGCTAATAAATGAAACATAATACATGATATCATGCAGTTTGGGATAGATTGGATTACTTAGAGGCTTTGTCGTAGCTATTTCGGTTTAAATTTTCTCTCAAATTGAGCTAGCTTAATGAGGGCGATGAATTCCTGTCATTTTGAACGCTAGATCAAAAGTTACGGATGAGTTAGTGCGGACATGTCAAGTTGATCGGCCAGCTAAATGATCATTCTAAACTTATCATTGGATCTCCTTCAGTAAAGGCTTATAAATGAAGTGTAATGCATGGCATCACGCAGTTCAGGATAGATTTGATTACTTGTACGCTTTGTCGTATCTCCTTCAGTCTTAAATGTTGTCATAATATAGAAAATTGAGCTAGATTAACGTGGCGTTGTATTCATGTCATTCTGAACTCAAAATCAAAAGTTACAGACGATTTAGTGGGGAGATGTCAAGTTGATCGGCCAGTTAAAATGATTATTCTAAACTGATCATTGTTGCTCCATGAGTAAAGACTTATAGATAAAGCATAATGCAGGGCATTACGCATTTTGGGTCACATTGGATTACTTAGAGGCTTTGTAGTAGCTCTTTCATTCTCAAATGTTGTGAAAATATGGAAAATTGAGCTAGGTCAATGTGGGCATTAGATTCAAATCATTTTGAGCTCTAAATCAAAAGCTAAAGACGATTTAGTGCGAACATGTCAAGTTGATCATCTAGTTAAAATGATCATTCGAAACTGATCAATTTTGTTCCTTGAGTAAGGGTGCATAAATGAAGTATAATGCATAACATCACGCAGCTTGAGGTGGATTAGATTACTTGGAGGCTTTGTCTTAGCTATTCTGATCTTAAATTTTGTTACAATAAAGAAAATTGAGCTAGCTTAACTTAGGTGTTGGATTCGTGTCATTTTGAACTCTAAATTAAAAGTAACATACGAATTAGTGTGGACATGTCAAGTTGTTCTGCCAGTTAAAATGATCATTCTAAACTGGTTATTGGTGCTCCGTGATTAAAGCCTTATAAATGAAGCATACTGCATGTCAACATGGAGTTCAGAATATATTGGATTACTTGTAGGCTTTGTTGTAGCTATTTTGGTCTTAAACTTTGTCACAATACAAAAAAGTGATCTAGATTAAGATGGACATTGGATTCGGGTCATTCTGAACTCTAAATCAGAAGTTAAGGACGAATTAGTGGGGAAATGTCAAGTTGATCAGTCTGTTAAAATGATCATTCTAAACTGATCATTGGTGATCCTTGAGTAAAGGCTTATAAATGAAACATAGTGCATGGCATCACGCAGTTTGGGATACATTGGATAACTTGGAGGATTTGTAGTAGCTCTTTCAGTCTCAAATGTTCTCACATTATAAAAATTGAGCTAGCTTAATGTGCACATTGGATTCATATCATTTTGATCTCTAAATAAAAAGTTAATGACGATTTAGTGCATACATGTCAAGTTGATAAGCTAGTTAAAATGATCATTCTAAACTGAACATTTTTTCTCCTTGAGTAAGGGCATATAAATGAAGCATAATGCATAACATCATGCAGTTTATGATATACTGGATTACTTTGATGGTATGCCATGATATTAAAAATTTTCACAATATAGAAAATTGAGCTAGCTTAACATGAGTGTTGGATTCATGTCATTTTGAACTCTAAATCAAACGTTACATACGATTTAGTGCGGACATGTCAAGTTGTTTGGCCAATTAAAATGATCATTGGTGCACCTTGATTAAAGGCTTATAAATGAAGCATACTGGATGGCATCACCTAGTTTGGGATACATTGGATTACTTGGAGGCTTTGTAGTAGCTGATTCACTCTCAAATGTTGTTACAATATGGAAATTTGAGATACCTCAACGTGGATGTTGGATACATATCATTTTGAGCTTTAAATGCAAAATTAAAGACAATTTTAGTGTGGACATATCAAGTTGATCAGCTAGTTAAAATGATCATTCTAAACTGATCATTTTTTCTTCTTGAGTAAGGACGTATAAATGAAGCATAATCCATAACATCACACAGTTTGGGATAGATTGGATTACTTGGAGGCCTTCTCGTACCTATTTTGATCTTAAATTTTGTCACGATATAGAAAATTGAGCTAGCTTAACGTCGGTGTTGAATTCGTGTCATTTTGAACTCTAAATCAAAAGTTACATACAATTTAGTGCGGACATGTCAAATTAATCGGCAGTTGAAGTGATCATTCTAAAGTGATCATTGGTGCGCCGGGAGTAAAGGCTAATAAATGAAGCATAATACATGGTATCACGCAGTTCGGTATAGATTGGATTACTTGGAGGATTTGTCGTAGCTATTTCGGTTTAAAATTTCTCTCAGTATAGAAAATTGAGTTAGCTTACTGTGGGCATTCAATTCCTGTCATTTTGAACTCTAGATCAAATGTTATGGATGAGTTAGTGCAGACATGTCAAGCTGATCGGCCATTCTAAACTGAAAATTGGTTCTCCTTGAGTAAAGGCTTATAAATGAAGCATAATGCATGACATCACGCAATTCGGGATACATTGGATTACTTGAAGGCTTTGTAGTAGCTCCTTTAGTCTCAAATGTTGTCACAATATAGAAAATTGAGCTAGCTTAACGTGGTGTTGTGTTCGTGTAATTCTGAACTCTAAATCAAAAGTTACAGACGATGTAGTGCGGAGATTTCAAGTTGATCGCCCAATTAAAATTATCGTTCTAAATTGATCATTGTTTACTCCAGGAGTAAAGGCTTATAGATGAAGCATAATCCATGGCATTACGCATTTTGTGATACATTGCATTACTTGGAGGCTTTGACGTAGCTCTTTTAGTATCAAATGTTGTCAAATTATGGAAAATTGAGATAGATTAATGTGGGCGTTGGATTCATATCATTCGGAGCTCTAAATCAAAAGGTAAAGACGATTTAGTGCGGAAATTTCAAGTTGATAAGTTATTTAAAATGATCATTCTAAACTTATCATTTTTCCTCCTTGAGTAAGGGAGTATAAATGAAGCATAATGCATAACATCACGCAGTTTGGGGTAGATTAGATTACTTGTAGGCTTTTTCGTAGCTATTTTGATCTTAAATATTCTGACAATACAGAAAATTCAGCTAGATTAACTTGGGTGTTGGATTCGTGTCATTTTGAACTCGAAATTAAAAGTTACATACGATTTAGTGCGGATATGTCAAGTTGTTCGGCCAGTTAAAATGATCATTCTAAACTGATCAGTGGTGATCCATGATTAAAGGCTTATAAATGAAGCTGCATGGCATCACGCAGTTTATAATACATTAGATTACTTGGAGGCTTTGTCGTAGCTATTTCGATCTTAAACATTGTCACAATAGAGATGTCGTAGCTATTTCGTGTCATTCTGAACTCTAAATCAAAAGTTAAGGACGGTTTAGTGGGGAGATGTCAAGATGATCAGCCAGTTAAAATGATCATTCTAAACTGATCATTGGTGCTCCTTGAGTAAAGGCTTATAAATGAAACATAGTGCATGACATCACGCATTTTGGGATACATTGGATTAATTGGAGTATTTGTAGTAGCTCTTTCAGTATGAAATGTTGTCACAACATAAAAAATTGAGCTAGCTTAATGTGCACGTTGGATTCATATCATTTTGAGCTCTAAATAAAAAGTTAAAAATGATTTAGTGCCTACATGTCAAGTTGATCAGTGAGTTAAAATGATCATTCTCAACTGAACATTTTTGCTCCTTGGTTAAGGGCATATAAATGAAGTATAATGCAGTTTGGGATAGATTGGAGTACTTGGACGCTATGTCATAGCTATTTCCATCTTAAATTCTTTCAAAATGTAGAAAATTGAGCTAGCTTAACATGAGTGTTGGATTTGTTTCATTTTGAACTCTAAATCAAAAGTTACATACGATTTAGTGCCGACATGTCAAATTGTTCGGCCAGTTAAAATGATCTTTCTAAACTGATCATTGGTGCTCCGTGATTAAAGGCTTATAAATGAAGCATACTGCATGACATCACTTATTTTGGGATACATTGGATTACTTGGAGGCATTGTAATAGCTCTTTAACTCTCAAATGTTGTCATAATATGGAAAATTGAGATATCTCAACGTGGGCGTTGGATTCATATCCCTTTGAGCTCTAAGTAAAGAGTTAAAGACGATTAAATGTGGACATGTCAAGTTGATCAGCTAGTTAAAATGATCATTCTAAACTGATCATTTTGTCTTCTTGAGTAGGGCCGTAAAAATGAAGCACAATGCATAACATTACGCAGTTTGGGATAGATTGGAATATTTGGAGGCTTTGTGGTAGCTATTGTGATCTTAAATTTTACCACAATATAGAATCATGAACTAGTTTAACATGGGTGTTGTATTCATGTCATTTTGAACTCTTAATCAAAAGTTACATACAATTTAGTGCGGACATGTCAAATTAGTCGGCGAGTTAAAATGATCATTCTAAACTAATCATTGGTGCTCCGTGATTAAAGGCTTATAAATGAAGCATAATGCATGGCATCATGCAATTTGGGATACATTGGATTACTTGGAGGCTTTGTAGTAACACTTTCCACTACAAGAAAACTGCCAAAATGCCACTGTATTTTGCGACTACATATGTGGTCGCAAATTTTGCGACTACGTTTGCCACGGTTTTGCGACCAATTTGCGACTATAGAGTTGTAGTCACAAATTGGTCGCAAAATTGGGACTGAAAACAGTAGTTGCATATTGGTCGCAATACGCAATCATTTCGCGACTAATAATAGACTAATTTGCGACTGGTGTTGGCTGTCGCTAATCCGTTGCAAATTAGCGACTGAGTGTGGTAGAAGCACTTGGTGGTCGCATATTGGTCGTAAAATATGCGACCACATTTGGAGTGGCTCTTCAGTCACAAAATAAAAAAATGTGTGCATGGTAGGTATACCGGCTTTTAAGCGACTACACTGTTGTGGCCGCAAAGTAGTGGCAAAGTAGGGGCAAAATCTAATATATATATATATATATTCCGGGACGGAAAATATGGAATCATCTATGTAGTCGAGGATTTATGCCAAATTATTATATTTGGTATAAACATGGAGAAGAGCTGAATGTTCAGTTAGGGACGAGTCGTCGGAGTGATGTCCAAAGAAATCAGGGAGGTACATGTGGCACTAGTGAAAAAACAGTTGGTACATCCGGTAATAGATATGTTGAAATCGTGACGGATGCATTTCATGAGAGTACGACTGATGAGTACTATACTCATAACGAGGAAGAATATAATAATGTAGAAGAACCAAATTTAGAAGCACAAAATTTTTACAATATGTTAGAAACTGCGAAAAATCCATTGTATGATGGTTGTCATGAATGGCACTCACAGTTATCTTTAGTTGCTCAGTTCATGAACATTAAGTCTGCTTTTAATCTACTAAAAAAATGCATGGATTCTAGGGCGGAGCTGTTTACATAATATTTGCGCGTGGAGAATCAGGCAACGGGTTCATATTATGAAACCAAAAACTGATGCAAAATTTAGGGCTCCCGTTTTATACAAATGACGTGTGTATTTACAATTGTAGATCTTTTGGAAATAAGATGAGAAATGGGAAAAATGAAAATTTTGCGAGTCCCCTCGATATAAGCCTAGCGAGGGCAGGATGAGAATACCGTTCAGTTGTATGTGGTATTTACCTATAGGCGACAAACTTAAGAGAATGTATCAAAGCAAAAAAATCGCAGAGGCAATGACGTGGCACACTAGATGCTGCGGAGTCCATTTGATGCTGCGGAGTGGAAAAATTTTCAATATCTACATCCAAGATTTGCTACTGAATCTCAAAATTTTTATGTTGGCTTATGTACTCATGGGTTCAATTCATTTGGGATGTCTTGAAATCATTCATTATGGCCGGTGATTATCACTTCATATAACTTGACACCGGATATGTGTATGAAGAAAGAGTACTTGTTTCTAACATTTCTGAATTCGAGGCCAAATCATCCGCACTCTAGTCTGGATATATGGGTGAACTGAAGTTCTCGGGCATGAAAAGCAATTAATGCCATATTTTTATGGAAAGGCTCCTCCCTTTTATACTTGCAAAACTTTTATCACGAAAAGTTCATCTAACATTATCATGTATATACGATTAAACATATTTTATATTTTAAGTATGTAAAATAATAATCAAAAGTTACGAAGATATAGTGCTGACATGTAAAGTTGATTGGCTACTTAAAATGAACATTCTAAACTGATCATTGGTTCTCATTGAGCAAAGGTTTACAAATGATGCATAACGCATGGCATCACACAATTTGGGATATATTGGATTACTTTAAGGCTTTGTCAAAGCTCTTCCAGTCTCAAATGTTGTCACAATATGGAAAATTAAGCTAGTGTAACGTGGGCGTTGGATTCATCTCAATTGGAGCTCTAAATTAAAAGTTAAAGACAATTTAGTGCGAACATGTTAAGTGTAATGGCGTAATTGATCATTGGTGCTCATTAAATCATGGCGTATAAATGAGGCATAATGCCTGACATCACGCAATTCAGGATAGATTGGATTACTTATAGGCCTTTTTATAGCTATTTCGGTTTTAAATTTGTCACAATATAGAAAATTGAGCTACCTTAACGTTGGCGTTGGATTCGTGTCATTCTGAACTCTAAATCAAAAGTTAACGATGCTTTAGTGCAGATATGTCAAGTTGGTTGACCAGTTAAAATGATCATTCGAAACTGATCATTGGTGCTCCTTGAGAAAATGTTTAAAAATGAAGCATAATGCATTGCATCAAGCAGTTTGGGATAGATTGGATTACTTGGTGGCTTTGTGGTACCTCTCTTTCAGTCTCAAATATTGTCACAATATGGAATATAGAGATAACTTAACGTGGGCGTTGGATTCATGTCATTTCGAACTCGAAATTAAAAGTTAGAAACGATTTAGTGCGTACATGTCAACTTGATCTGCTAGTTAATATGATCATGCTAAACTGATCATTGGTGCTCATTGAGTAGCATATAAATTAAGCATAATGCATGGCATCACGCACTTTGGGATAGATTGGATTACTTGCAGGCTTTTTCATAGGTATTTTGGTCTTAAACGTTGTCAAATATTGAAAATAGAGCTAGATTTGCTTAGGCGTTCGATTCGTGTTATTCTGAAATGTCAATCAAAAGTTACGTACGATTTAATGTGGACAGTCAAGTTGATCAGCTAGTTAAAATGAACATTCTAAACTTATCATTGGTGCTCATTGAGCAAAGGTTTACAAATGAAGCATAATGCATGGCATCACACAGTTTGGGATATATTGGATTACTTGAAGGCTTCGTTGTAGCTCTTTCAGTCTCAAATGTTGTCACAATATGGAAAATTGAGCTAGCTTAACGTGGGCATTGGATTCATCTCATTTTGAGCTATAAATTAAAAGTTTAAAGACGATTTAGTGCCTACATGTTAAGTTGATCAGCTAGTTAAAATGTTCATTCTAAACTGTTTATTGGTGCTCCTAGAGTAAAGACATCTAAATGAGGCATAATGCATGGCATCATGCAATTCGGGATAGATTGGATTACTTGGAGGCCTTGTCGTAGCTATTTCGGTATTAAATTTCGTCACAATAAAGAAATTTGAACTAGTTTAACGTTGGCATTGGATTTGTGTCATTCTGAACCCTAAATCAAAAGTTATGGACGATTTAGTGCGGATATGTCAAGTTCATCCACCCGTTAAAACGATCATTCTAAACTGATCATTGGTGCTCCTTGAGAAAAGGTTTACAAATGAAGCATAATGCGTTGCATCAAGCAGTTTGGGATATATTGGATTACTTGGAGGCTTTGTCATACCTCTTTCAGTTTCAAATATTGTCACAATATTGAATATCGAGATAACTTAACGTGGGCATTGGATTCATGTCATTTTGAAATCTAATTTAAAAGTGAAAGACAATTTGGTGCGTACATGTCAACTTGATCTGCTGGTTAAAATGATCATTATAAACTGATCATTGGTGCTCATTAAGTAAACGCTTATAATGAAAGCACAATGCATTGCATCACGCAGTTTAGGACAGATTGGATTACTTGGAGGCTCTGTCATAGCTTTTTCAGTCTAAAATATTGTCACAATATAGAAAATTGATCTATCTTTAATTGGGCATTGGATTAATGTCATTTTGACTCCAAATAAAAAATTAAAGACAATTTAGTGCGGACATGTCAAGCTGATCTGGTAATTAAAATGATCATTCTAAACTGACCATTGGTGCTCTTTGAGTAAAGGCTTAAAACGAAAGCATAACGCATTGCATCACGCAGTTTGGGAAAGATTCGATTACTTGGAGGCTTTTTCGTACTTATTTCAGTCTCAAATATTGTCAGAATATAGAATATTGATCTAAGTTAATGTGGGTGTTGGGTTGATGTCATTTTGAACTCTGAATTAAAAGTTAAAGGTAGTTTAGTGCGAACATGACAACGTGATCTACTAGTTAAAATAATCATTCTAAAATTATCATTGGTACTCATTGAGTAAAGGCGTATAAAAGAAGCATAATGCATGGTTTCACGCATTTTGTGAGAGATTGGATACTTGGAGGCTTTGGCATAGCTATTTCGGTCTTAAATGTTTTCACAATACACAAAATAGAGCTAGCTTTATTTGGCTTATTTGTGTCATTCTGAAATATAAATCAAAAGTTATGGACAATTTATTGTGGACATGTCTAGTTGTTCGGCCAGTTAGAATGAACATTCTAAACTGATCACTGGTACTCATTGATCAAAGGTTACAGATGAAGCATAATGCATGGCATCATGCAGTTTGGGATATATTGGATTACTTTGAGGCTTTGGGGAAGCTCTTTCAGTCTCAAATGTTGTCACAATATGGAAAACTGAGCTAGCCTAACGTGGGCGATGGATTCAACTATATTTGAGCTCTAAATTTAAAGTTAAAGACGATTTATTGCGGACATGTCAAGTTTTCCAACTAGTTAAAATGATCACTCTAAATTGATCATTGGTGCTCCTTAAGTAAAGGCTTATAAATGAAGCATAATGCATGACATCATGAAGTTTGGGAAAGATTGGATTACTCGGAGGCTTTGTCGTAGCAATTTCTGTCTTAAGCTTTTTCACAATATAGAAAATTGAGCTAGATTTACTTGGGCATTGGGTTCGTGTCATTCTGAAATGTAAATCAAAAGTTACGGACGATTTATGTGGACAAGTCAAGTTGATTGGCTAGTTAAAATGAACATTCTAAACTAATCATTGGTGCTCATAGAGTAAAGGTTTACAAATGAAACATAATGCCTAGCATCATGTAGTTTCAGATATATTGGATTACTTTGAGGCTTTCTCATATTTCTTTCAGCCTTAAATTTTGTCACAATATAGAAAACTGAATTACCTTAACATTGGCGTTGAATTCTTGGCATTCTAAGCTCTAAATCAAAAGTTACGGACGATGTAGTACGAATAAGTAAAGTTTATCGGCCTGTTAAAATAATCATTCTAAATTGATCATTGGTGATCCTTGAGTAAATGGTTATAATTAAAGCATAATGCATGGCATCACGCAGTTTGGGATAGATTGGAGTACTTGGAGGCTTTGTCGTACCTCTTTCAGTCTCAAATATTGACACAATATGGAATATTGAGCTAACTTAACGTGGGTGTTGGATTTTTTTTATTTTGAACTCTTAATTAAAAGTTAAAGACAGTTTAGTGCGGACATGTCAACTTTATCTACTAGTTAAAATGATCATTCTAAATTGATCATTGGGGCTCATTGAGTAAAAGTGTATAAAAGAAGCGTAATGCATTGGATTACTAAGGGGCTTTTTCCTATTTATTTTGGTCTTAAATGTTTTCACAATATAGAAAATAGAACTAGCTTTATTTGGGCATTGCATTTGTGTCATTCTGAAATATAAGTCAAAAGTTACGAACAATTTACTGTGTACATGTCAAGTTGCCTGGCCAGCTAAAATGAACACTCTAAACTGATCACTAGTACTCACTGAGCAAAGGTTTACAGATGAAGCATAATGCATGACATCACGCAATTTGGGATATATTGGATTACTTTGAGACGTTGTTGAATCTCTTTAAGTCGCAAATGTTTTTACTTATGGAAAGCTGAGCTAGCCTAACATGGGTGTTGGATTCATCTCATTTTGAGCTCTAAATTAAAAGTTAAATACGATTTCGTGCGGACATACCAAGTTGATCAGCTAGTTAAAATGATCATTCTAAACTGATCATTCGTGCTCATTAGGTAAAGGCGTATAAATGAAGCATATGCATGACATCATGGGGTTCGGGATAGATTGGATTACTTGGAGGTTTTGTCATAGATATTTTTGTCTTAAATTTTTTCATAACATATAATATTGAGCAAACTTAACGTTGGCATTGGATTCATGTCATTATGAACTCTAAATCAAAAATTACGGACGATTTAGTGCGGACTTGTCAAGTTGATCGGCCAATTAAAATGATCATTCAAAACTGATAATTGGTGCTCCTTGAGTAAACGGTTATAACGAAAGCATAATGCATGACATCACGCAGTTTGGGATAGATTGGATTACTTGAAGGCTTTGTCGTAGGTCTTTCAGTCTCAAATATTTTCACAATATGGAATATTGAGCTAACTTAACGTGGGCGTTGGATTCATGTCATTTTGAACTTTGAATTAAAGGTTAAAGACGATTTAGTGTGGACATGTCAACTTGATCTGCTAGTTAAAATGATCATACTAAATTCATCAATTGTGCTCATTAAGTAAAGACGTATAAATGAATCATAATGCATGGCATCACGAAGTTTGGGATAGATTGGATTACCTGGAGACTTTGTCATAGCTCTTTCAATCAAAAATGTTTTCACAATATATAAAATTGAGCTAGCTTAACATGGGCATTGGATTCGAATCATTCTGAACTCTCAATCAAAAATTACAGACGATATAGTTTGGACATGTCAAGTTGATCGGCCAGTTAACATGATCATTCTAACCTGATAATATGTGCTCCTTGAGTAAAGAATTATTAATGAAGCATAATGAATTGCATCACGTAGTTTGGTATAGATTGGATTACTTGGAGGCTTTGTCGTACCTCTTTTAGTCTCAAATGTTTTCACAATGTAGAAAATCGGGCTAGCTTAATGTGGGTGTTGAATTCGTGTCATTCTGAACTTTAAATCAAAATTTAAGAAAGATTTAGTGCGTACATGTAAAGTTCATTGGCTAGTTAAAACGATCATTCTAAACTTATCATTAGTGCTCTTTGAGTAAAGGCATATAAATGAAGCATAATGCATGGCATCATGCAGTTTGGGATATATATGATTATTTGAAGGATTTGTCGTAACTATTTTAGTTTCAAATGTTGTCACAATAAAGAAAATTTAGCTAGCGTAATGCGGGCGTTGGATTCGTGTCATTCTGAAATCTAAATAAAAAATTTACGGACGATTTAGTGCGAACATGTCAAGTTGATGGGCAAGTGAAATAGTGTTCATTGAGCAAAGGTTTACAAATGAAGCATAATGCTTACAAGCAGCATTTTGATTACAAATGATAAATTTATGTATTGAAAGAATTTTATGACTGATTTGCGACCATGGTAATAGTAGTACAATTTGCGACTGATTTGCGATAAATAATTGGTGACTACATTTGCGACTGATTTTCAATAACAAATTTTGCCACTATTTTGCGACAACATATGTGGTTGCAAAACCCATCGCAAATCAATCGCTTTTTTGTGACTGATTTGCGACCACAAGTAATAATTGTGACTGATTTGCCACAACATTCCCAATGCAGTGGCAAAGTGGTGGCAAAGCAGTCACAATTAGTGTCATAAAACCTTAATTATATTGTTTTTGTGAATAAATTGAATTATATAAACATCAATGTCAAAAATACTTAACATTAAATATATTTATTACATTTCTTCATCCTCGGCATCATTTGAAGATGATATATTACATTGAAATTCATCTTATAGTTTGGCAGCTCCGACATCAAAATCAATTTCTTCGGTGATTAACTTTTCAAAATCATTATTTGAACAACCATTATCTTCATTGTTAAATAATATTGTCTTTGTTTTTGTATTTCCCCAAAATGTTAGATCTAGGATTAACTTTCACAACACTGAGCCATATTTGTTTTGATTATGATTTGGCATGCGGATAGGAAATATAACAAACTTCATCTGCTTGATAGGCTGGTACATCATAATTAATGAAATATAAATTAGTTATATATTTTTAACAAAATTAATTATAGTTAAATATTTACGTACGTACCTAGAATAAATGGTTCGTATTTGTAGTATTTCCCCGATGATCAGACATCAACGATGCCATTTTCCGACTTCTGAGTACCTTTCAAAAGCGTAGGATCGTACCACTCACTTTTAAAAAGCGTGATCTCCAAATTTAGGAGGCCGACATACTCAAGTTGAATGAGATCTGTTAAAATCCCGTAGAAATCAGTCTCCCTTGACACAAATGCCGTTGTTACATGTCTTTCTCCTATATCCATGTTTTTCGCGTGGAACATATAACCTCTTGTAAAATAGATCGACCAAGTTTACGCTTTATTCATCGGCCCTTGAAATAATTCTTGAGCCCATATCGGAAAGATGCATGGATTTGTGAAAGTGCATGCACTTACCTACGATCATATATATATAAAGTTAGTATTTCAAAATTAATAAATTTAATATAATATACATGTCAATTAATTAAACATACATAATCTCGAACCCATATGTGGAACTCTTCCTCTCTTTTTGATGAAATGTTATCTTCCGAAAGATATGGATACGTACATCGAATGTTATCATGAATCATGCAACAAAAGTAAATATGAAAAAGTAATATATATTTCTTGATACAATGAAATTGAACTTTAATAAATGCAATTTTTTCATAGTATTTACCTCTCTAGTGGCCGAAAATATTCACAATTCCGCAAAACATATGCATGTGCATATTTGTATTCTTTTTCGGAGAGCCATATTTCTTTACATTTACCACCTGGACAACTGATGAGGACATCAGGTCGTACATCCAGCCAGGAGATCAGACTGGCCGAGCAGGAAGCTTGCCCGAGACAGCCGGACCATCTGGCATGCCTGCCGGCCCAAGCAGTACCGCCGGACCCTCGACCACAAGGACCAGAGCAACCAGCATTGCCGGCGGAGAAGCCCAAGCTTCCGGCACACTTGGTGGCGACGTGGATGACACCGCCAGCCCCTCTGGTGATGCCACTAACTCCGAGATCAACTTGGCCGGTCCTGAAGGCATTCCGGCCAATACCTCGCACAATCCAGCCGGTACAGCCGATCCAGCCGAGTACACGCGCATTTCCACTTCTACACAAGAAGACTCGGAACAAATGAGCTACCAGCTCCAAGACATGCACCTAGAGGAAGTCTCTACACCAGCGGTACCTCAAGGAGCAATGACAAGAAGCAGATCAAGGGCACTCTTCCACAAATTCAGCTTATGGGTCGACAAGCTCCTAGAGGAAGATCGACTAAGGACAATGGGCCAAAAGTGCAAGGAAGAGTCCAATGGCTTCTCAACAACACAAGGGACATCAGAGACTTGGGCTTTAGTGGCAAGAGAGGTCAGGGCCCAAAGATTCTTAACCCTACTCCAAGTCGAAGACTAGGAGCAAGGCGCGTGCATGCCACAAGGATGGCCACCTTCCATTTCTTGGCCATGAGGTAAGTTAAGGTAAGTTTCAATTCGAATATATGCCTCTTTCTGTTTTGAAGGGTAGGATCTAGACTATTTACTTTTATTGAGTCAAAGACATTTTAGGAATAGGTCCTTTTTCGATTATACACTTTTGTATTTTTTCCTTTTGTGCACTTTTGTAAGTTTTCCTTTTCTTATTTGAGTCGACCCTAGAAGGTCAAGCTGTCGAGCATATTAATAAGGCTCCTTCCAGCATTGTAGTTCGACAACCTTTTTGATATTAATAAAGATAGAACTTTTTCCCCAACAAGTTTTCTCTCAAGAATCTTGTGCACTTAGAATCTAGTTGAGACCAGCCCTCCTAGCTCTAAGTTTGTGATTTATCACGAGGTTCATCACCCCTCGTGTGGTTCACTTCACCTTTCCATCGAATACCAACCCAAAAACCCCTATCCAAGAAGTCTAAGGTCGTGTTTCTCACCTAAACTTCTCCAAACAGCCCACGCGCATACATCCTTGAATCAAGGCTTGTATCATTTTGGTATCAGAGCTTAAAGCTCCTAAACCAGGTTATTTCTATCCTTTAGCTTGTTTTGTTTTTAGTTCTTGCATTAGTTTAAGTTGCATTCAAGAAAAATCAAAAAAATAACATCAAACTCCAAACCGAGTGCATCTAGCCTTCTACGTGTATCACTAGGGTTTAGATTCACTTTTGCATTGCCATTCACGTTTTCCTTTTTGTTTAATTCATATTTCCATTAATTTTAAGTTAAATTAAAAAGAAAAGAAAAACAAAAGAAAATAGGAAAAATACAAAAAGATTTCGAATTGGAGAGCTAGCAATAGTTGTCAAGAAAGTTTCCTTTTTCCTTTTATTCGAATTTTCCATTCCTTAGAATTTTTTTTTTGCATTTTTTTCGAATAACTTATAAAAAGAGAACCCTCCTAAAAATTTAGGAGTAGCATAACTTGTTTTCTTCCTTGTAGTACGCAATGGGAGAAGAAAATAGAGATGCAGCCGAGGCCATGATGGCCATGTTCACCACACTCAAAACACAACTCGCATCCATAGGCGAGAGATTGGAGCGCGTGGAGAGGCCTGTGAGATTCCAGGCCATAAGGCACGTGAGAGCTGAGCAAGACCGTCCTGAGGGTCCTGAGCACCTTAGGACACAGCACGAACAGGAGGAACCCCAGCCAGATGGAGATGAGGACACAGAACCTCATAACTATCACCATAGGCCGAGAGGACCTCCACGGCAACCAGAGGCAGAAGATGATGGCTTCGAGCCATATGGTCTTCACCAGAGACCAAGGATGCCTCCTAGACATCATGAGGATGGAGATGAACACGCCTACAACCGGGTAACTCACTCTGATGTTAAGCTAACTCCTCCTAGTTTTGCAGGAAAAGTAGACCCCGAGGCTTACCTAGATTGGGAAAGAAGAATGGATCATATCTTTGATCATTACAACCAACCAGGGCCTAGGAGAGTCTCAATGGCAGTAGCACAACTCACGGACAATGCCCTCATCTGGTGGGATCGTGAGGTATCTGACAGAAGGAGGAAGAGAATGAGGCCCATAGACTCATGGGTCGACATGAAAGACCTCATGCGACAAAGGTTTGTTCCACCTTACTTTCATAGAGACTTGCAACATCATTTTCGTACTCTTAAGCAGGGTACTAGATCAGTAGAGGAGTACTATGAAGAGTTCAAGAAGCTAAGGAACAGATTGGAGCTCAATGATGATGAAGAAGCATTGATGGCACAATTCTTGGATGGACTCCAAGAAAGAATCAGCCGCAAGGTGGAAAGGCAAATCTACAATGACTTCAAAGACTTGTTCCACCTATCTGTCCAGGCTGAGCAGCACATCAAACGTAAGAGCCAAGACATCCGCAGCAAGCCTAAGACACCTTGGGCACCAAGCAACATGCCCAAGCCCGTAGACAAAGGCAAGAGCATAGAGATCGAGTCAAGGTTCAAGAGCAAGCCTCCTGAACCCACCCGTGACCAGAGAGAGCCTGGTAAGTCTTCTAACCCTCAAAGATCACGTGATATCACTTGTTTCAAGTGTAGGGGCCGTGGACACATCTCAAGGGAGTGCCCAAACAACCGGGTCATGTTGATTACGGTGGCTGGAGAATATGAGTCCCAAGATGAAGAGGACTATGAACCAGAAGAGGAGTATGGTGACATTGAGTACCCTGATGTGGGGGAAGTGCTGGTCACTAGACGCATCCTCAGTGCAATGGTGGATCCTTCAGAGACCATCCAAAGGGAGAACATCTTCCACAGCCGCTGCACCATCAAGGGCAAGGTATGTAACCTCATCATAGATGGTGGTTCTTGCACTAACGTTGCTAGTGCATATATGGTTGATAAGCTAGGTCTAGAGAAGCAAGGTATCCTCGACCATATAGACTGAGATGGCTGGATGACAAAGTGGAGCTCAAGATCCATGAGCAAGTCACTGTGCCATTCAGTGTGGGCAAGTACCAAGACCAAGTCGTGTGCGACGTGGTGCCCATGCAAGCTGGCCATCTTCTGCTAGGAAGACCATGGCAGTTTGACAAAGAGACCAGGCATGATGGCCGAACCAATCTCTACACTTTTGTGCATGACAAAAGAAAGGTCAGCTTGGCTCCTCTTACACCTGCCCAGGTACACGAGCTACAACTCCAAATGAGTAAGGAAAAGAAACTTATCAAGTCTAATTTTCTTATTCAACCAAGCCATGTCCGGAGAGCTTTAGCCTCGAAGGATTTAATGTTACTAATGGTTTTCAAAGAAGTGTTGAATGTAGAAAAAGAACAGGTAGAGCTACCTCCTGAAGTAGCAACTCTCCTCAACAAGTTCCAGGATGTGTTTCCAGAGGAGATACCAGCAGGCTTGCCTCCTTTACGTGGCATAGAACACCAGATTGATCTAGTGCCCGGAGCAGCCCTGCCCAACCGGCCAGCCTACCGGATGAGTCCAGAGGAGTCCAAGGAGCTTGAGAAGCAAGTCAAGGAGCTCCTGGAAAGGCTATGTTCGAGAGAGCCTCAGTCCATGTGCCGTACCAGTGCTACTAGTGCCCAAGAAGGATGGGACATGTGCGTGGACTGCCGAGCAATCAACAACATCACAGTCAAGTACCGGCATCCAATACCACGGCTGGATGACATGCTAGATGAGCTGAGTGGAGCCACGGTCTTCTCCAAGATAGACCTCAAGAGTGGATACCACCAGGTCAGGATGAAGGAAGGTGATGAATGGAAGACTGCTTTCAAGACAAAGCAAGGGCTATACGAGTGGACAGTCATGCCATTCGGCTTGACTAATGCCCCAGCACCTTCATGCGCCTTATGAACCAAGTTCTTAGGGCGTACATCAGTAAGTTTGTAGTGGTTTACTTTGATGAGATATTGGTTTATAGTAAGTGCCTATGGAAACACCTCACACATCTTGAGATGGTACTTAAAACCCTTCGACTAGAAGAGCTTTATGCCAATCTCAAGAAGTGCATCTTTTGTACTGATAAACTTTTCTTTTTAGGTTTTGTTGTAAGTTCACAGGGCCTACAGGTTGATGAAGAGAAGATTCGAGCCATACAAGAATGGCCAACACTAGGCAACATCAGCAAAGTAAGGAGCTTCCACGGACTGGCCAGCTTCTATAGGAGATTCGTGCCCAACTTTAGCAGTATTGCCTCACCATTGACGGCAGTAGTGAAGAAGAACGTGGGATTCAGCTGGGGAGAAGCTCAGGAGAAGGCATTCCAGGCCTTGAAGGACAGCCTTACACATGCACCAGTGCTAGTCCTGCCCGACTTCAACAAGACGTTTGAAGTGGAGTGTGATGCCTCTGGAATAGGCATAGGAGCAGTGCTAACCCAAGGAGGGAGACCAGTGGCATACTTCAGTGAGAAGCTAGGTGGTGCCTCACTGAACTACTCCACTTATGACAAGGAGCTTTATGCCCTTGTCCGAGCATTGGAGACTTGGCAGCATTACTTGCTGTCCAAGGAGTTTGTGATCCACACTGATCACGAGACTCTCAAACACCTCAGAGGGCAAACCAATCTCAAGAGGAGACATGCCAGGTGGATGGAGTTCATAGAGACCTTCCGTACGTCATCAAGTACAAGAAGGGCAAAGATAATGTGGTAGCCGATGCACTATCAAGGAGGTTTGCCTTGATATACCATGGAGGCAAAGGTCCTAGGGTTCGAGCACATCAAGGACCTATACAAGGATGATCCTGACTTTGCTGAGAGCTACAAGGAGTGTGGCACAGGGAGTCATGGCAAGTTCTACATCCATGAGGATTCTTGTTCCGAGAAAGAAGGCTGTGCATACCACAAGGATCATTAAGGGAGCTTATCATCCGAGAAGCTCATGGAGGAGGACTCATGGGCCACTTTGGTGTCGACAAGACTCTAGCAGTGGTCAAGGAGCACTTCTACTGGCCACACATCAAGAGGACAGTAGAAGCTCATTGTGCAAGATGCATCACTTGCAAGAAGGCAAAGTCCCGAGTGCAACCTCACGGGTTGTATCTCCCACTGCCCATACCTACACATCCATGGGTGGACATCTCAATGGACTTTGTTCTAGGTCTGCCCAAGATCAACCACAAAGATGCAATCTTTGTAGTGGTGGACAGAATCTCCAAGATGGCACACTTCATTCCATGTGCCAATGTATATGATGCCACACAAACAGCTGAGCTGTTCTTCAGGGAGATAGTACGGCTTCATGGAGTGCCAAGGACCATCGTATCAAACAGGGACACCAAGTTCCTCAGCCATCTGGAGGACCCTTTGGAGAAAGCTAGGCACGAAGCTACTCTTCTCTACCACCTGCCATCCTCAAACCGATGGCCAAACTGAAGTTGTCAACAGGACACTATCAACTCTTCTCAGGACTACACTAGTGAAGAACCTAAAGACTTGGGTGGAGTGCCTGCCATTCATAGAGTTCGCTTACAACCCAGCCGTGCACTCAGCAACCAAGAAGACACCATTTGAAGTAGTATACGACTTCAACCCTCTCACCCCATTGGAGCAAACGGCACTACCGCCAGCTGAGATGACCAACCTCAACGGAGCATCCAAGGCAGAGTTCATAAGGAGGTTACACCAGAAGGTAGCAGAAAACTTGGAGAAGAGGACCGGACAGTACGTGACTCATGCCAACAAGGGAAGAAAGGAGGTGATCTTTCAACCAGGCGATTGGGTGTGGCTACACCTACGGCAGGAGAGGTTCCCAAACCTAAGGAATTCCAAGCTAGCACCAAGGGGAGATGGACCATTCAGAGTGCTCGAGAGGATCAACAACAACGCCTACCGGATCGAGCTCCCATGTGAGTTTAATGTGTCCAATACGTTCAATGTTACTGACTTAGCCCCTTTCCATGCAGATGAACCAGTTTTGAGGACAAAACCTACGGAAGAGGGAGGGGATGATGAGGACATCAGGCCGTACATCCAGCCAGGAGACCAGACAGGCCGACCAGGAAGCTTGCCCGAGACAGCCGTACAATCTGGCATGCCTGCCGGTCCAAGCAGTACCGCCGGACCCTCGACCACAAGGACCAGAGAAACCAGCATTGCCGGCGAAGAGGCCCAAGCTTCCGGCACACTTGGTGGCGACGTGCATGACACCGTCGGCCCCTCTGGTGATGCCACCAACTCCGGGATCAACTTGGCCGGTCCTGAAGGCATTCCGGCCAGTACCTCGCACAATCCAGCCGGTACAGCCGATCCAGCCGAGTACACGCGCATTTCCACTTCTACACAAGAAGACTCGGACCAAATGAGCTACCAGCTCCAAGACATGCACCTCTAGGAAGTCTCTACACCAGTGGTACCTCATGGAGCAATGACAAGAAGCAGATCAAGGGCACTCTTCCACAAATTCAGCTTATGGGTCGACAAGCTCCTAGAGGAAGATCGACTAAGGACATTGGGCCAAAAGTGCAAGGAAGATTCCAATGGCTTCTCAACAACACAAGGTACATCAGAGACTTGGGCTTTAGTTGCAAGAGAGGTCAGGGCCCAAAGATTCTTAACCCTACTCCAAGTCGAAGACTAGGAGCATGGCGTGTGCATGCCACAAGGACGGCCACCTTCCATTTCTTGGCCATGAGGTAAGTTAAGGTAAGTTTCAATTCGAATATATGCCTCTTTCTATTTTGCAGGGTAGGATCTAGAATATTTACTTTTATTGAGTCAAAGAGATTTTAGGAATAGGTCCTTTTTCGATTATACACTTTTGTATCTTTTCCTTTTGTGCACTTTTGTAACTTTTCCTTTTATTATTTGAGTCGACCCTAGAAGGTCAAGCTGTCGAGCATATTAATAAGGCTCCTTCCAGCATTGTAGTTTGACAAGCTTTTTGATATTAATAAAGATAGAACTTTTTCCCCAACAAGTTTTCTCTCAAGAATCTTGTGCGCTTAGAATTTAGTTGAGACCAGCCCTCCTAGCTCTAAGTTTGTGATTTATCACAAGGTTCATCACCCCTCGTGTGGTCCACTTCACCTTTCCATCGAATACCAACCCAAAAACCCCTATCCAAGAAGTCTAAGGTCGAGTTTCTCACCTAAACTTCTCCAAACATCCCACTCGCATACATCCTTGAATCAAGGCTTGTATCAACGACCCATGTGCGTAAATATATCCGGCACTCCGGGATCCGGATATACAGGGACGTCACCTTCATCAAATCTTGTAGACATATATATTATTACATGATATATTCAGCACAAAAATTTACCATTCCTAGTAAAATAATTAATTAATAAACATAATAATTTATGGTACCTATTTTTTGTGCGTATGTGGGCAGCAAAGTAATGCTCCGAGAAGTAAGATATCTCATCATTCACATATGATTCAACAATCGACCCTGCATCATATCGTTTATTCTTCACCTTGCTTTTCAGGTTTTTAAAAAACCTTTCAAATGGATACATCCACCTATATTGCACAGGTCCACCCAGTTCAGCTTCGTATGGTAGATATACAGAAAGGTGCTCTATGACGTCGAAAAATGAAGGTGGAAAGATATTTTCCAAATTGCACAAAATTATGACTATGTTTTCCTTCAGAATTTGGACACGACTTTGTCGTAATGATCTGGAGCATAAATCACAGAAAAATCCTCCAATCTCTATATATATTACCATCTAGAGTTAATTAGTACATGCAATTATTATTAATTTACGTACTTATAATATAAAATATATTTCTTAGTATATATACCTGATCATGCTAGATGAATGTTTCGTGGTAACAGTTCTGCAAATATAAAAGGGAGAATTCTTTCCATAAAAATATGGCAATCATGGCTTTTCATGCCCGAGAACTTCAGTCCATCCATATCCACACAATTTGCTAAATCTGCCGCGTAGCCATCCGGAAAATTGACATCATTTTTGATACATTCCAATAAGCGTTCTTTCTCTTTTTGTGTCAATCGAAATATAAGGGGAATATAGCATTGCCCCGACCATCCACATGCAACTCTTTTCGAGAGCAAAACTTTGCAATATCCAACCTTGACTTAATTGTATCTTTTGATTTCTCTTTCACATTCATAACATTATTAATGATGTTATCAAAGAAATTCTTCTCTATATGCACCACATCAAGATTATGTCGATGGTTAAGATCCGTCCAGTACGACAACTCGTTCTGATTATAGTACTAATCATGAATCGTTGTCTCACGAAATGCATCCATCACCATTTCAACACATATATTACCGGATGTACCAACCGTTTCATCACTAGTACTACCATGCGTACCTACCTGATTTCTTTGGACATCACCCCGACTACTCGTCCCTAACTGAACATTCAGCTCCTCTCCATTTTTTTACCAAATATAATAATTTGGCATAAATCCTCGACTATATAGATGACTCCATATTTTCTATCCTCGAATAAATTTATCGTTTTTGCAATTAATACAAGGAAAAAAAAAACTTACCTCCGCTACTTTGAGCTATTGGTTGATTACTTGCAAAATTCATGAACTGATCCATGCCTTTGTGGAAATTCCGCCAATATATTTCTTGTTTGATTATCAATCCTTTTGTACATCCAATCTCTCGAATTTTTATAATTTCTCCACATGTTTGAAGTTTTTTTCCCTTCGATTTTACAAATGAAATAATGGGCTAGGGCATATATATACAACATTTTGCCACTACTTTGCCACTACTTTGCCACTACTTTGCCATTGCTTTGCCACTACTTTGCGACCACAACAGTGTAGTCGCTTCAATGTCGGTATACCTAACACGCACATGATTTTTATGTTGTCACTTTACCACCACTTTGTGACTGAAGAGCCACTCCAAACGTAGTTGCAAATTGGTCGCATATTTAGCGATCAATATGCAACTAACATCTGGTTCTTCCACAAGTAGTCGCTAATTTGGAACAGATTAGCGACTACCAGCCCCAACCACAAACCAGTCACAGTTTAGTCTTGTAATGGTTGCGTATTGCGACCAATATGGGACTACAGGTTTTATTCAAACTTTTGCGACCACTTTGCGACCACTTTGCGACTACATCTCTGTAGTCGCAAATTGGTCGCAAAATCGTGGCAAATGTGGTCGCAAAATGCAGTGTCATTTTGGCAGTTTTCTTGTAGTGAAGGCATCACAACATTTTGGATAGTTTGGATTACTTGGATGCTTTGTCGTAGCTATTTGAGTCTTAAATTTTGTCACAACATAGAAAATTGAGCTACCGTAACGTGGGCATTGGATTAGTGTCATTCTGAACTCAAAATCAAAAGTTACTGACAATTTAGTGCGGACATGTCAAGTCGATCAGCCAGTAAAATGATCATTCTAAACTGATCATTGGTGCTCCTTGAGTAAAGGCATATAAAGGAAGCATAATGCTTGGCATCATACAGTTCGGGATAGATTGGATTTTTTGAGGCTTTATTGTAGCTATTTCAGTCTCAAATGGTTTCACAATATAGAAAATTGAGCTAGCTTAACGTTGGTGTTGGATTCGTGTCATTCTGAACTCTAAATCAAAATTTTCAGAAGATTTAGTGCAGACATGTCAAGTTGATTGGCCAGTTAAATTGATCATTCTAAACTGGTCATTGGTGCTCTTTGAATAAAGGCATATAAATGACACATAATGCATGACATCATGCAGTTTGGTATAGATTGGATTACTTGCAGGCTTTGTCGTAGCTCTTTTAGTCTCAAATATTTTCACAGTCTAGTAAATTGAGCTAGCTTAACGTGGGGGTTGGATTCGTGTCATTCTGAACTCTAAATCAAAAGGTACAAACTATTTAGTGCGGACATGTCAAGTTGGTCGACGAGTTAAATGAATCTCATTGAGCAAAGGTTTACAAATGAAGCATAATGCATGGCATCACGAAGTTTGAGATAGTTTAGATTACTTGGAGGCTTTGTCGTAGCTATTTTGGTCTTAAATTTTGTTACAACATAGAAAATTGAGCAAGCTTAACGTGGCCATTGGACTCGTGTCATTCTGAACTCAAATCAAAAGTTACAAACGATTTAGTGCGGACATGTCAAGTTGATCGGCTAGTTAATTTGATTATTCTAAATTGATCATTGCTGCTCATTGAGAATTGGTTTACAAATGAAGCGTAATGCATGGCATTGCGCAGTTTTGGGAACAGTGGACTACGTGAAAGCTTTTTCGTAGCTATTTTGGTCTTAAATTTTGTCATAATATAGAAAATTGAACTAACCTAACGTGGGCGTTGGAGTCGGGTGATTCGGAACTTTAATTACGGATGATTCAGTTCATACATGTCAAGTTGATTGACTAGTTAAAATGATCATTCTAAACTTATAATTGGAGCTCCTTCAGTAAAGGCTTATAAATGAGGCATAATGCATGGCATCACACAGTTTGGTATAGATTGGATTACCTGAAACTACCTCTTTTACCCTCAAATGTTTTCACAATATAGAAAATTGAGCTATCTTAACATGGGTGTTGGATTCGAGTAATTCGGAACTCTCAATCAAGAATTACAGATGATATAGTGTGGACATGTCAAGTTGATCGGCCAGTTAACATGATCATTCTAACCTGATAGTTGGTGCTCCTTGAGTAAAGGTTTATTAATGAAGCATAATGAGTGGCATCACGTAGTTTGGTATAGATTGGATTACTTGGAGGCTTTGTCATAGCTCTTTTAATTCAAATGTTTTCACAATATAGAAAATCGGGGTAGCTTAATGTAGTATTGGATCCATGTCATTCAAAACACTAAATCAAAATTTACGAAAGATTTAGTGCGGACATGTCAAGTTGATCGGTGAGTTAAAATATCATTCTAAAGTGATCATTAGTGTTTCATGAGTAAAGGCATATAAATGAAACATAATGCATGGCATCATGCAGTTTGGGATAGATATGATTATTTGAAGGCTTTGTTGTAGCTCTTTCAGTTTCATATGTTGTCATAATATAGAAAATTGAGCTAGCTTAACATGGGCGTTGGATTCGTGTTATTCTAAACTCTAAATCAAAATTTACAAACGATTTAGTGCGGACATGTCAAGTTGATCCGCCAGTTAAATGGTGCTCATTGAGCAAAGGTTTTAAAATATAGCATAATGCATGGCATCACGAAGTTTTGGATAGATTGGATTACTTGAAGTCTTTGTCGTAACTATTTTGGTGTTAAAATTTGTCACAACATAGAAAATTTAGCTAGCTTTGGGCGTTGGATTCGTGTCATTCGAAACTCTAAATCAAAAGTTACGGATGATTTAGTGCGGACATGTCAAGTTGATCGGCCAATTAAAATGATCATTCTAAACTGATAATTGGTGCTCTTTGAGTAAAGGCTTATAACGAAAGCATAATGCATGGCATCACGCAGTTTGGGTGAGATTGGATTACTTGGAGGCTTTGTCGTAGCTCTTTCAATCACAATATGGAATATTGACCAAACTTAATGTGGACGTTGGATACATGTTATTTTGAACTCTGAATTAAAAGTTAAAGACCATTTAGTGTTGACATGTCAACTTGATCTACTAGTTAAAATGATCATTCAAAACTGATCAATTGTACTCATTGAGTAAAGGCATATAAATGAAGCATAATGTATGGCATCACTAATATTGGGATAGATAGGATTACTTGGAGGCTTTGTCATAGCTATTTCTATCTTAAATTTTGTCACAATATAAAAATGTAGCTAGCTTAACTTTGGCATTGGATTCGTGTCATTCTGAACTCTAAATCAAAAGTTACGGACGACTTAGTGGAGACATGTCAAGTTGATCGGCCAGTTAAAATGATCATTCTAAACTGATAATTGGTGCTTCTTGAATAAAGGCTTATAAATGAATCATAATGCATGACATCATGCTGGTATAGATTGGATTACTTGCGGGCTTTGTTGTAGCTCTTTCAGCCTCAAAAGTTTTCACAATATAGAAAATTGAGCTAGCTTAACGTGGGCATTGGATTCGTTTCATTCTGAACTCTAAATCAAGAGGAACGGACTATTTAGTGGAGACATGTCATGTTGATCAGCCTGTTAAATGAAGCTGATTGAGCAAAGTTTACAAATGAAGCATGATGCATGACATCACAATGTTTCAGATAGTTTAGATTACATGGAGGCTTTGTAGTAGCTATTTCGGTCTTAAATTTTTTCACAACATAGAAAATTGAGCAAGCTTAACATGGGCATTGGATTCGTGTCATTCTGAATTCAAAATAAAAAGTTACGGACGATTTAGTGCGTACATGCCAAGTTGACCGGCCAGTTAAAATGATCATTCTAAACTAATCATTGGTGCTCCTTGAGTAAAGGCATATAAATGAAGCATAATGCATGGCATCATGCAGTTTGGGATAGATTGGATATTTTGGAGGCTTTATTGTAGCTCTTACTGTCTCAAATGTTGGCACAGTATACAAAATTGAACTAGCTTAATGTTGGCATTGGATTCGTGTCATTCTGAACTCTAAATCAAAAGTTATGTTTGATTTACTGCAGACATGTTAAGTTGATCGGCCAACTAAAATGGTCATTCTAAACTGATAATTGGTGCTCCTTGAGTAAAGGCTTATAACGAAAGCATAATGCATGGCATCACGCAGTTTGGGATAGATTGGATTAATTGGAGGCTTTGTCCTAGCTCTTTCAGTCTCAAATATTGTAACAATATGGAATATTGACCAAACTTAATGTGGGCATTGGATCCATGTTATTTTGAACTCTGAAATAAAAGTTAAAGGCGATTTAGTGTGGACATGTCATTTTGATCTGCTAGTTAAAATGTTCATTTAAAACTGATCAATTGTACTCATTGAGTAAAGGCGTATATATTAAGCATAATGCATGGCATCACTAAGATTGGGATAGATAGGATTACTTGGAAGCTTTGTCATAGCTATTTCTATCTTAAATTTTGTCACAATATAAAAAATGTAGCTAGCTTAACTTTGGCATTGGATTCATGTCATTGGAAACTCTAAATCAAAAGTTACGGATGACTAAGTGCAGACATGTCAATTTGATTGGCCGGTTAAAATGAGCATTCTAAATTGATAATTGGTGCTTCTTGAATAAAGACTTAGAAATGAATCATAATGCATGACGTCATGCAGTTTGGTATAGATTGGATTACTTGTAGGCTTTGTTGTAGCTCTTTCAGTCTCAATTGTTTTCACAATATAGAAAATTGATCTAGCTTAACGTGGGCGTTGGATTCGTGTCATTCTGAACTCTAAATCAAAAGGAACGGACAATTTAGTGCAAACATGTCATGTTGATCGTCCTGTTAAATAAAGCTCATTGAGCAAAGGTTTACAAATGAAGCATGATGCATGACATCACAATGTTTCAGATAGTTTAGATTAGATGGAGGCTTTGTAGTAGCTATTTCGGTCTTAAATTTTGTAACAACATAGAATATTGAGCTAGCTTAACATGGGAATTGGATTCGTGTCATTCCAAACTCAAAATCAAAAGTTACGGACGATTTAGTGTGGACATGTAAAGATGATCGGCCAGTTAAATTGATCATTCTAAACTGGTCACTGGTGCTCATTGAGAATTTGTTTACAAATGAACCATAATGCATGGCATCACGCAGTTTGGAAAACATTGGCCTACTTGGAGGGTTTTTCATAGCTATTTCGGTCTTAAATTAGGTTTCAATATAGAAAATTGAGCTAACTTAATGCGGGCGTTGGATTCGCGTGATTCTAAGCTCTAAATCAAAAGTTACGGATGATTTAGTTCGGACATTTCAAATTGATTGGCTAGTTAAAATGATCATTCTAAACTTATAATTGGAGCTCCTTGAGTAAAGGCTTATAAATAAAGCATGGCATCACATAGTTTGGTATAGATTGGATTATCTGGAGGCTTTGTCGTAGCTCTTTCAATCTCAAATGTTTTCACAATATAAAAAATTGAGCTAGCTTAACACGGGCATTGGATTTGTGTCATTCGGAACTCTCAATCAAAAATTACGGACAAGTCATGTTAATCGGCCAGTTAAAACGGTCATTCTAAATTGATCATTTGTGCTCATTGAGAAAAGGCTTATGAATGAAGCATAATGCATGGCATCACGTAGGTTGCGATCGATTCGATGACTTGGAGGCTTTCTCTTAGCTATTTCAGTTCTAAATTTTGACACAATATAGAAAATTGAGCTAGCTTAATGTGGGCATTTGATTCGTATCATTTTGAACTATGAATTAGAAGTTAAAAAAGATTTTGTGTTGACATGTGAAGTTGATAGGCAAGTTAAAATAATCTTTCTAAATTTATTAATGAAGGCTTATTAATGAAGCATAATGCATGGCATCAAGCATTTTGACATAGATTGGATTTCTTGGAGGCTTTATCGTAGCTATTTCACTGTTGAATTTTTCACAATATAAAAAATTGAGATAGCTTAACATAGGCGTTGGATTCATGTCATTTTGAGTTCTAAATCAAAAGTTACAGACTATTTAGTGCTGACAAGTCAAGTTGATTGGCCAATTAAAATGATCATTCTAAACCGATCACATGAGTAGCTATTGTCGTAGACTTCGAGGCTTTGTCGTAGCTATTTCAGTTCTAAATTTTGTCACAATATTGAAAATTGAGCTAGCTTAACCTGGGTGTTAGATTGGTGTCATTTTGACCTCTCAATCTGAATCTATGGACGATTTTGTGCGGACATGTCAAGTTGACTAGCGAGTTGAAATGATCATTCTAAACTGATCATTGGTTCTCATTGAGTAAAGGCTTAGTATTGAAGCATAATGCGTGGCATCATGCAGTTTGCGATGGATTTGATGATTTGGATGCTTTGTCGTAGGTATTCAATTGTACATTTTGTCACAAGATAGAAATTTGAGCTATATTAACTGGGGCATTGGATTCTTGTCATTTTGAGTTCTTAATCAGAAGTTATGGATGATTTTGTGCGGACATGTTAAGTTGATCGATGAGTTAAAATGATCATTCTAAACTGATCATTGGTGCTCATTGAATAGAAGCTTATAAATTAAGCATAATTCATTGCAACAAGCATTTTGCGATAGATTGGATTACTTGGAGGTTTTTCATAGCTAGTTTAGTCTTAAAATTTTTTCACAATATAGAAAATTGAGCTAGCTTAACATAGGAAGTGGATTCAAGTCATTCTGAGCCCTGAATCAAAATTTACAAACTATTTAATGCGGAGAAGTCAAGTTCATGGGCTAATTAAAATGATAATTCTAAATTGATCATTGCTGCTCATTGAGTAAAGGCTTATTAATGATGCATAATACATGGCATCACACACTTTGCGATAGATTCGATTACTTGGAGGCTTTGTCGTAGCTATATCACTCTTAAATTTTTTCACAATATAGAAAATTGAGCTCGCTGAACATGGGCGTTGGATTCATGTCATTATTAGCTCTGAATCAGAAGTTACAAACTATTTAGTGTGGACAAGTCGAGGTTATATGCCAGTTAAAATGATCATTCTAAACTAATCATTGGTTCTAATTAAGTAAGGGCTTATTAACGAAGCATAATGCATGGCATCATGCTGCTTGCGATAGATTCTATGACTTGGAGGCTTTGTCGTAGCTGTTTTAGTTCTAAATTTTGTCACATAATAGAAGATTGAGCTAGCTTAACGTGAGCGTTGGATTAGTGTCATTCTGAGCATTGAATAAGAAGTTACGGACGACTTTTTGTGGACATGTTAAGTTGATCGGCCAGTTCAAATGATCATTCTAAAATTAACATGGGTGCTCATTGAGGCTTATTAATGAAGCATATTGTGTGGCATCACGTAGTTAGCGATAGATTCGATTACTTGGTGGCTTTGTCGTAACTATTTCAGTGAGAAATTTGTCACAATAGAAAAAATTGAGGTAACTTAACGTATGCCTTGGATTCGCGTCATTCTAAGATTTGAATCATAATTTAAGACCGGTGAGTGAAAATGATCATTCTAAATTGATAATTGGTTCTCATTGAGTAAAGGCTTTTTAATGAAAAATAATGCATGGGATCACGCACTTTGCGATAGATTTGATGACTTGGAGGCTTTATCAGACCTATTTCAGTACTAAATTTTGTCACAATATAGAAAATTGAGCTAGCTTAACATGGACATTGGATTCGTATCATTTTGAGTTATGAATCGGCCAGTTAAAATGGTGATAGATTGGATTACTTGGAGGCTTTGTCGTAGCTCTTTCAGTCTTAATTTTTCACAATATAGAAAATTGAGTTATCTTAACATGGGTGTTGGATTCATGTCATTCTAAACTATGAATCAGAAGTTATGGACTATTTGGTGTAGACAAGTGAAGTTTATCGGCCTGTTAAAATGATCATTCTAAACATATCATTGCTGCTCCTTGAGTAAATGCTTATTGATGAAGCATAATGTGTGGCATCATGCGGTTTGCGACAGATTCGATTATTTGGAGGCTTTGTCGTAAAATATTCAGTTTTTTTATTTTGTCACAATATATAAAATTGAGCTAGCTTAACGTGGGCTTTGGATTCTTGTCATTCTGAGCTCTGAATCAAAAGTTACAGTCGATTTTGTGTGGACATGTCAAGTTGATTGGCTAGTTAAAATGATCATTCTAAACTTATCAATAGTGCTCATTGAGTAAAGGCTTATTAATGAGGCATAATGCGTGGTATCAAGCAGTTAGCAATATATTTGATTAGTAGGAGGCTTTGTCGTAGCTATTTTAGTCTTAAATTTTATAACAATAGGGAAACTTGAGCTAGATTAACGTGAGCGTTGGATACATGACATTCTGAGCTCTTAATCAAAAGTTACGGACGATTTTGACGGACATGTCAAGTTGACCGGTGAGTTAAAATGATCATTCTAAATTGATCATTGGTGCTCATCGAGTAAAAGCTTATTGATGAAGCATAATGCATGACATCAAGCAATTTGCGATAGAATTGATTACTTGGAGACTTTGTCGTAGCTTTGTCAGTCTTAAAGTTTTTCACAATATAGAAAATTGAGGTAACTTAAAATGGGTGTTGGATTTGTGTCATTCTGAACTTTGAATAAAAAGTTACAGACTATTTAGTGCGGACAAGTCAAGTTGATCGGCCAGTTAAAATGATCATTGTAAACTGATCATTGGTGCTAATTGAGTACTGGCTTATTAAGGAAGCATAATGCGTGGCACCACACAGTGTGCGATAGATTCGATGAGTTGGAGGCTTTGCCATAGCTATTTCAGTTCTAAATTTTGTCATAATATAGAAAATTGAGCTAGCTTAATGATGAGGACACCAGGCCAGATCCTGAACCTGGCTGACCAGATCGTGAAGAAGGCCTGCCCGAGAGAGCCGGATGGATAGGCGACTTGGCCAGGCCAAGCGGTACCGCCGGCCCGATGGGCAATAGGGCCGGGTCAACCAACTCTGCCAGCGAAGCAGCCCAAAATATATGGTCCAATATGCGGCGACATGGCCAACAACGCCAGCTCGGCTGGTGACACGGCCGGGTCACCTAGCATTCCGGCCTGCTCCAAATAATATTTCGGCCACCTCAATACGCAGCACAGCCAGCTCACGCGACAACACTTTGCCAGCTCGAGCTCCACACAATGATCCAAGCCTTGGTATACGGCCATGACACTCTCGGACTGGTTGCAAGAAAATTAGGCTAGAAACTTGGCCTTAGGCTTTAGAGGTGGGTTTTCTGGTGTGTGTAATGGGCGGTGGGGTGAGGTGAACTACACGAGCTATAAAGGGCCTCGTGATAAATCACAAACTTAGAGCTAGCAGGGCTGGTCTCGACTAGGTCTCAAAGACAAGTGTTTTGTGGAGGAAACTCTTAAAGAAAATATACTCTTTATTCATTATCAAAAAGGTTGTTGAACTACAATGCTGAAAGGAGCCTTATTAATATGATCGGCATCTTGAACCCAAAAGAAAAAATGGAAAAATTACAAAAATGCATAAAAAAATTACAAAATGGAAACAACCAAAGAAGAACAACAACTTATTTGTTCTTGACTCAACAAAAAGGAAAACTACTAGTTCCTACCCTACAAAAGAGAAAAGGCAATTTTTAATTTGAAAATTTACCTTCTTACCTTTCGGCCATGAAATTGAAGGTGGCCGACCTTGCTTGCACGCGCCTAGTCTTGGACTTGAAGTAGAGTAATGTATTGTTGGGCCTTGACCTCCTTTGCCATGAGAGCAGAAGTTTCTAGATCACTTTGAAGAGTTTAGATGCCCTTGACTTGATCATTGCACTCTTGGCCCATTGTTCCTCGTTTTTGGTCTTCTATGAGCTTTTCCACCCACAAGCTGAACTTGTGGAAGATTGCCCTTGTTCTGCTTCTTGTCATAGCTCCTGGTGCTACCATTGGTTCATAAATTTCCTCTAGATCCATGCTCTGAAGTTGGCTGGTGATTTTGTCTCAGTCTCCTTGTGTGGAGCTTGAGCTGGCCGCGTCATCACATGAGTCGGCTGTGCCGTGGGTTAAACTGGCCAAAATGCTGTCGGAGCCAGCCAGAATGCTAGGTGAGCGGTCGGTGTCATCAGCCGAGCCGGTGGTGTTGGCCACGTCGCTGCCTGTTGGGCCAGAGATTTGGGCCTCTTCGCCGGTGGAGTTGGTCGGCCTGGCCCTATCGCTCATCTGGCGGGCAGTACCGCTTGGCCAGGCCAAGTCGACTATCGGCCCGGATGTCTTGGACAGGGCTTCTTCACGATCTGTTCGGCCATATTCACGATCTGGCCAGACATTTGATCTGGTATCCTCATCATCCCCTGCCCCTTCAGTAGGTTTTGTCCTAAAAACTGGATCATCTACAAGGAAGGGATCTAAATCAGTCACGTTGAATGTGTTAGACACATTAAACTCACATGGAAGTTCAAGGCGGTAGGCGTTGTTGTTGATTCTCTCCAGGATTTTGAATGGTCCATCTCCTCTGGGGGTTAGCATGGAACTCTTTAGATGGGGGAGTATCTCCTGCCATACGTGTAGCCACACCCAATCGCCTAGTTGGAGGATCATCTTCTTTCATCCCTTGTTGGCATGAGTCACATACTGTGTGGTCCTCTTCTGTAGGTTCTCCATGAACTTCTGGTGCAACTTCTTGATGAACTATGCTTTGGTCATCTCTGCTGGTGGCAGTGGTGTTTTCTCCAAGGGTGTTTGAGGGTTGAAGCCGTAGACAACTTCAAATGGGGTCTCCTTGGTGGCTGAGTGCACTATTCTGTTGTAGGCAAACTCTATGAATGGCAGGCACTCCACCCATGTCTTCAGGGGTTCTTCCCAAGGGTGGTCCTGAGAAGAGTAGCTATAGTCCGGTTGACCACCTCAGTTTGGCCATCTGTCTGAGGGTAGCATGTGGTGGAGAATAGAAGCTTCGTGCCTTGCTTTCTTGTCCTCCATAAGTGGCTCAGGAACTTGGTGTCTCTGTCTGATACGATGGTCCTTGGCACTCCATGAAAGTGCACTATCTCCTTGAAAAATAGCTCTGTCGTTTGTGTGGCATCATTAACGTTTGAACACGGTATGAAATGGGCCATCTTAGAGAAATGGTCTAACACGACAAAGATGGGATCTTTGTGGTTGATCTTGGAAATGCCTAGAACGAAGTCCATTGAGTTGTCTACCATGGATGTGTGAGTATTGGCAGAGGGAGATACAACCCATGAGGGTGTACTCGGGACTTCGCCTTTTTGCAAGTGATACACCTTGCACAGTGGGCTTCTACTGTCCTCTTGATGTGTGCCCTGTAGAAGTATTCTTTGACCATGGCCATTTTCTTGTCAACACCAAAGTGGCCACATTGTCCAACACCCATGTTATATCAAGGCATACCTCCTTGATAGAGCATCGACTACCACATTGTTCTTGCCCTTCTTGTACTTGATGATGTAAGGGAAGTCTCGATGTACTCCATCCACCTAGCATGTCTTCTCTTGAGGTTGGTTTGCACTCTGAGGTGTTTGAGAGTCTCGTGATCAGTGTGAATCACTATCTCCAAGTCTCCAATGCTCGGATTAGGGCATAGAGCTCCTTGTCGTAGGTGGGGTAGTTTAGCGAGGCCCCGCCTAACTTCTCCCTGAAGTATGCAACTGGCCTTTCTCCTTGTGTTAGAACCGCGCCTATGCTCATGCCTGAGGCATCACACTCCATTTCAAATGATCTGTTGAAATCGGGCAGCACTAACACGGGGGCGTGAGTGAGGCTGTCCTTCAAGGCCTGGAATGCCTTCTCTTGGGGTTCTCCCCAGCTGAACCTCATGTTCTTCTTTACTGCTGCTGACAAGGGTGAGGAAATGCTGCTGAAGTTGGGCATGAATCTCCGGTAGAAGCTGGCCAGGCCATGAAAGCTCCTTACTTGATTGATGTTACTTGGTGTTGGCCACTCTTGTGCGGCTTGAATCTTTTCCTCATCAACCTGTGAGCCCTGTTAACTCACAACAATGCCTAGGAAAACAAGCTTATCAGTAAAAAAGGTGCACTTCTTGAGATTGGCATAAAGCTCTTCCAATAAAAGGGTCTTTAGTAGCATCTCTAGATGTGTGATACGGTCTTTAAGACACCTACTGTAAACTAGAATATCATCAAAGTAGACAACAACAAACTTACAGATGTACGCCCTAAGTACTTGGTTCATAAGGCGCGTGAAGGTGCTTGGGGCATTGGTCAAGCCAAATGGCATGACTGTCCCCTCGTACAACCCTTGCTTTGTCCTGCAGGCGGTTTTCCATTCATCGCTTTCTCTCATCCTGACCTGGTGGTACCCACTCTTGAGGTCTATCTTTACGAAGACCGTGGCTCCACTCATTTAATCCAGCATATCATCCAACCGGGGTATGGGGTGCCGGTACATGACCATGATGTTGTAGATGGCCTGGCAATCTAAGCACATGCGCCAAGTCCCATCCTTTTTTGGGGCCAATAACACTGGCACATCACATGGGGAGAGGCTCTCTCATACATAGCCTTTCTCCAGGAGCTCCTTGACTTGCCTCTCAAGTTCCTTTGACTCCTCTTGGCTCATCCGGCATGCTGGCCGGTTGGGCAAGGCTTCTCCGCGTAGGCAAGGCAGGCCTGCTGGTATCTCCTCAGGAAACACATCCTAGAATCGATATAGGAGGGCACCTACTTCAGGAGGTAATTCTATCTCTTCCTTTCCTGCACTCAAAACCTCCTTAATGACCATTAGAAGCATCAAGTCATTAGAGGCCAAAGCTCTCCGGACATGACTTGGTTGAATGAGAATTTTTGATTTAATTAAAATTTTCTCCTTACTCATTTCAAGCTGTAGTTCATGTACCTAGGCAGGAGTGAGAGGGACTAGGCTGATCTTTCTTTTGTCGTGCACAAAGGTGTACAAGTTGGTCCGCCCATCATGCCTTGTCTCCTTGTCAAATTGCCACGGCATTCCTAGAAGAAGGTGGCTGGCTTGCATTGGTACCACGTCACAAATGACCTGGTCTTGGTATTGTCCAACACTGAATGATACTGTTACTAACTCATGAATCTTGAGCTCTACCTTATCATCTAGCCATCTCAGCCGGTATGGCAGGGGGTGCTTAGTCTTCTCAAGACCTAGCTTATCAACCATGTATGCATTGGCCACGTTAGTACAAGAACCACCATCTATGATGAGGTTACATACCTTTCCTTTGATGGTGCACCGGCTGTGGAAGATGTTCTTGTTTTGAATGGTCTCGGAGGGGTCGACCATTGCACTTAGGTATTCTATGTCTCCATAATCTCTTTCATGTTCTAGCTCTACTTCATCTTGAGACTTGTACTCTCCAGCCTCCGTGATATGCATGACTCGGTTGTTTGGGCACTCTCTTGAGATGTGATCGCGACCTCTACACTTGAAACAAGTGATGTCACGTGATCTCTGAGGGTTTAAATACTTACTTGGCTCTCACTGGCCATGGGTTTGTTCAGGAGCCTTGCTCTTGAATCGTGACTCGATCTCAATGCCCTTGCATTTGTCCATTGGCTTGATGCCATTACTTGGTGCCCAAGGTGTCTTAGGCCTGTTGCGTTTGTCCTCTTGTGTTTGATGTGTTGTTCAGCCTGGACAGAAAGGTGGAATAGATCCTTCAAGTCACTGTAGATTTGCCTCTCTACTTTCTGGCTGATCCTTCCTTGCAAGCCATCCAAGAATTGAGCCATCAATACTTTTTCGTCATCATTGAGCTCCAGCATGTTCCTTAGTCTCTCAAACTCCTCAAAGTAGTCCTCCACTGACCTTGTGACCTGCGTAAGAGTACAAAACGGCATTGCAAATCTCTATGGAAATAGAGAGGAACAAAACTTTGCCTCATGAGATCCTTCATGTCGACCCATGAATCTACGGGTCTTAGCCTCCTTTTCCTATGGTCAGAAGCCTCACGATCCCACGAGATGAGGGTATTTCTGTTAGTTGTGCTACTGCTATGGATACTCTCCTAGGGCCTGGTTCGTTGTAATGGTCAAAGATGTGATACATTCTTTGTTCCCAATCTAGATAGGCCCCGGGGTCTACTTTTCCTGCAAAACTCGGAGGGGTTAGTTTAACATCATGATGATTTACACGGTTATAGGGGTAGTCCTCTCAATCTTCTTGATTTGTAGGAGGCATTCTTGGCCTTTGGTGATGTCCATATGGCTGGTAGCCATCGCCTTCTTCTTCTGGCCGCTGTAGGGGTCCTATATGCCTAGGGTGATAGCCGTGAGGCTGGGGGCCTTCATCTTCATCCAGAGTGGGGTCCTGTTCTTGTTGTGATCTAGGGTTGTCAGGAACTTAAGCAGGGTATTGGCCAGCCCTCACGTTTCATATGGCCTGGAATCTTACTGGCCGTTCCACACGCTCAAGCCTTTCTCTAATGGATGCGAGTTGGGTTTGAAGTGTGGAAAACATGGCCATCATGGCCTCGGTTGCATCCTGGTTTCCTCCTTCTGCAATCGTATGCTGCAAGAGAAAACAAGGGTGAGTTGCTCCTAAGAATTTCTCTAGGAGTGGGTTTTTATAGTAGGTTAAAACTTATAAGAAAAGGCAAAATAGAAAAAGACAATTAATGGTGCAATCTTCTAGGATTCCTACCCAATTTCTTTCTAAATTTTGGGTAATTTTCTTGTTTTAATTCTTTGTTCTAACTTAAGAATTAATGGAAACAATAACTTAGTATAAAGGAAAAACAATTGATGCGAGAAAATTCATCCTAACTGATGAGGACATCAGGTCGTACATCCAGCCAGGTGACCAGACTGGCTGACCAGGAAGCTTGCCCGAGACAGCAGGACCATCTGGCGCGCCTGCCGGACCAGACAGTACCGCCGGACCTTCGACCTATAGGACCAGACCGGTCAACATCGCTGGCGGAGAGGCCCAAGCTTCCGGCACACTTGGTGGGGACGTGAATGACACCGCCGGTCCCCCTGATGACACCGCCGACTCCGGGATCAACTTGGCCGGTCCTGAAGTCATTCCGGCCAGTACCGCGCACAATCCAGCCGGTACAGGCCATCCAGCCGAGTACACGCACACTCCCACTTCTACACAAGAGGACTCGGACCAAATGAGCTACCAGCTCCAGGACATGCACTTAGAGGAAGTATCTACACCAGTGGTACCTCCAGAAGCAATGACAACAAGCAGATCAAGAGCACTCTTCCACAAATTCAGCTTATGGGTCGACAAGCTTCTAGAGGAAGAGCAGCTAAGGACAATGGGCCAGAAGAGCAAATTAGAGTCCAATGGCTTCTCAACAACACAAGGAACATCAGAGACTTGGGCTTTAGTGGCAAGAGAGGTCAGGGCCCAAAGATATTTAACCCTACTCCAAGTCGAAGACTAGGAGCAAGGCGCGTGCATGCCACAAGGACAGCCACCTTCCATTTCTTGGCCGTGAGGTGAGTTAAGGTAAGTTTAAATTCGAATATATGCCTCTTTCTGTTTTGCAGGGTAGGATCTAGTTGCTTTACATTTTGAGTCAAGAACATTTTAGGAATAGGTCCTTTTTCGGTTATACACTTTTGTATTTTTTCCTTTTGTGCACTTTTGTAAACTTTCCTTTTTCTTATTTGAGTCGACCCTAGTTGTCGACTGTCGAGCATATTAATAAGGCCCCTTCCAGCATTGTAGTTTGACAACCTTTTTGCTAATTAATAAAGATCGAATTTTCTTTACAAGTTATTCTCTCAAAGAAGCTTGTGCGCTTAGAACCTAGTTGAGACCAGCCCTCCTAGCTCTAAGTTTGTGATTTATCACGAGGTTCATCACCCCTCGTGTGGTTCACTTCACCCTTCCATCTTTTACCAACCAGAAAACCCCCATCCAGAAGCCTAAGGTTGAGTTTCTCACCTAATCTTCTACAAACAGCCCACACGCATACATCCTTGAATCAAGGCTTGTATCATTTTGGTATCAGAGCTTAAAGCTCCTAAACCAGGTTGTTTCTATCCTTTTGCTTGTCTTATTTCTAGTTCTTGCATTAGTTTAAGTCGTATTCAAGAAAAATCAAAAAAACAACATCAAACTCCAAACCGAGTGCATCTAGCCTCCTACGTGTATCACTAGGGTTTAGATTCACTTTTGCATTGTCTTTCACGTTTTCCTTTTTGTTTAAATCATATTTCCTTTATTTTTAAGTTAAATTAAAAAGAAAATAAAAAGAAAATAGAAAGAATACTAAAGGAAGTTCGAATTGGACAGCTAGCACAAGTTGTCAAGAAAGTTTCCTTTTTCTCAAATCTTCACATTTTTTGAATTTCCTTTCCTTAGGATTTTCTTTTTTGCATTTTTTTCAAATCCCATATAAAAAGAAACTCTCCTAATAATTTAGGAGCACCCTAATTATCTTCTTTCTTTGTAGCACGCAATGGCAGAAGAAAATAGAGAAGCAACCGAAGCCATGATGGCCATGTTCACCACTCTCCAAACACAACTCGCATCAATAGGCAAGAGATTGGAGCGCGTGGAAAGACCGGTGAGGTTCCAGGCCATAAGGCACGTGAGGGCTGAGCAAGACCATCCTGAGGGTCCTGAGCACCTTAGGACACGGCACTAACAGGAGGAACCCCAGCCAGATGGAGATGAGGACACACAACCTCATAACTATCACCATAGGCCGAGAGGACCTCCACGGCAACCAGAGGCAGAAGATGATGGCTTTGAGCCATATGGTCTTCACCAGAGACCAAGAATGCCTCCTAGACGTCATGAGGATGGAGATGAACACACCTATAACCGGGTAATCCATCCTGATGTTAAACTAACTCCTCCAACTTTTGCAGGAAAAGTAGACCCCGAGGCTTACCTAGATTGGGAAAAGCGAATGGATCATATCTTTGATCACTACAACCAACCAGGACCTAGGAGAGTCTCAATGGCAGTAGCACAACTCACGGACAATGCCCTCATCTGGTGGGATCGTGAGGTATCTGACAGAAGGAGGAAGAGAATGAGACCCGTAGACTCATGGGTCGACATGAAAGACCTCATGCGACAAAGGTATGTTCCACCTTACTTTCATAGGGATTTGCAACGACGTTTTCGTACTCTTAAGCAGGGTACCAGATCAGTAGAGGAGTACTATGAAGAGTTCGAGAGGTTAAGGAACAGATTGGAGCTCAATGATGATGAAGAAGCATTGATGGCGCAATTCTTGGATGGACTCCAAGAAAGGATCAGCTGCAAGGTGGAAAGGCAAATCTACAACGACTTCAAGGACTTGTTCCACCTATCTGTGCAAGCTGAACAGCACATCAAACGTAAGAGCCAAGACATCCGCAGCAAGCCTAAGACACCTTGGGCACCAAGCAACATGCCTAAGACAGTGGACAAAGGCAAAAGCGTAGAGATCGAGTCAAGGTTCAAGAGCAAGCCTCCTGAACCCACCCGTGACCAGAGAGAGCCTGGTAAGTCTTCTAACCCTCAAAGATCACGTGACATAACTTGTTTCAAGTGCAGGGGACGTGGACACATCTCAAGGAGTGCCCAAACAACCGAGTCATGCTGATTACGGAGGCAGGAGAATATGAGTCCCAAGATGAAGAGGACAATGAACCAGAAGGAGAGTACGGTGACATTGAGTACCCTGATGGGGGGGAAGTGCTGGTCACTAGACGTATCCTCAGTGCAATGGTGGATCCTTCAGAGACCATCCAAAGGGAGAACATCTTCCACAGCCGTTGCACCATCAAGGAAAGGTATGTAACCTCATCATAGATGGTGGTTCTTGCACTAACGTTGCTAGTGCGTATATGGTTGATAAGCTAGGTCTAGAGAGGACACGGCATCCTCGACCATATAGACTGAGATGGCTTGATGACAAAGTGGAGCTCAAGATTCTTGAGCAAGTCACTGTGCCATTCAGTGTGGGCAAGTACCAAGACCAGGTCGAGTGCGACCTGGTGCCCATGCAAGCTGGCCATCTTCTGCTAGGAAGACCATGGCAGTTTGACAAAGAGACCAGGCATGATGGCAGAACCAATCTCTACACCTTCGTGCATGACAAGAGAAAGGTCAGCCTAGCTCCTCTTACACCTGCCCAAGTACATGAGCTACAACTCCAAATGAGTAAGGAAAAGAAACTTGTCAAGTCTAACTTTCTTATTCAACCTAGTCATGTCCGGAGAGCTTTAGCCTCAAGGACTTAATGTTACTAATGGTTTTCAAGGAAGTGTTGAGTATAGAACAGGGACAGGTAGAGCTACCTCATGAAGTAGCAACACTCCTCAACAAGTTCCAGAATGTGTTCCCGGAAGAGATACCAGCAGGCTTACCTCCCCTACGAGGCATAGAGCACCAGATCGACCTCGTGCCCAGAGCAGCCCTGCCCAACCGCCAGCCTACCGGATGAGCCCAGAGGAGTCTAAGGAGCTTGAGAAGCAAGTCAAGGAGCTCCTGGAGAAAGGTTATGTTTGAGAGAGCCTCAGTCAATGTGTCGTACCAGTGCTACTAGTGCCCAAGAAGGATGGGACTTGGCGAATATGTGTGGACTGCCGAGCAATCAACAACATCACAGTCAAGTACCGGCATCCGATACCACGGCTGGATGACATGCTAGATGAACTGAGTGGAGCCACGGTCTTCTCCTAGATAGATCTCAAGAGTGGATACCACCAGGTCAGGATGAAGGAAGGTGATGAGTGGAAGACTGCTTTCAAGACAAAGCAAGGGCTCTACGAGTGGACAGTCATGCCATTCGGCTTGACTAATGCCCCAAGCACCTTCATGCCTTATGAACCAAGTTCTTAGGGCGTACATCAGTAAGTTTGTAGTTGTTTACTTTGATGATATATTAGTTTATAGTAAGTGCCTACGGGAACACCTCACACATCTTGAGATGGTACTTAAAACCCTTCGACAAGAAGAGCTTTATGCCAATCTCAAGAAGTGCACCTTTTGTACTGATAAACTTGTCTTTTTTAGGTTTTGTTGTAAGTTCACAGGGCCTACAGGTTGATGGAGAGAAGATTCGAGCCATACAAGAATGGCCAACACCAGGAAACATCAGCCAAGTAAGGAGCTTCCACGGACTGGCCAGATTCTATAGGAGATTCGTGCCCAACTTCAGCAGTATTGCCTCACCACTGACGGCAGTAGTGAAGAAGAACGTGGGATTCAGCTGGGGAGAAGCTCAGGAGAAGGCATTCCAGGCCTTGAAGGACAGCCTTACACACGCACAGTGCTAGTCCTTCCCGACTTCAACAAGACGCTTTGAAGTGGAGTGTGATGCCTGAATAGGCATAGGAGCAGTGCTAACTCAAGGAGGGAGACCAGTGGCATACTTCAGTGAGAAGCTAGGTGGTGCCTCACTGAACTACCCCTTATGACAAGGAGCTCTATGCCCTTGTCCGAGCATTGGAGACTTGGCAGCATTACTTGCTGTCCAAGGAGTTTGTGATCCACACTGATCACGACTCTCAAACACCTCAGAGGGCAAACCAATCTCAAGAGGAGACATGCCAGGTGGATGGAGTTCATAGAGACCTTCCACATCATCAAGTACAAGGGCAAAGACAATGTGGTAGCCGATGCACTATCAAGGAGGTTTGCCTTGATATTAACCATGGAGGCAAAGGTCCTAGGATTCGAGCACATCAAGGATCTATACAAGGATGATCCTGACCTTGCTGAGAGCTACAAGGAGTGTAGCACAGGAGTCATGGCAAATTCTACATCCATGAGGGATTCTTGTTCCGAGAAAGAAGGCTGTGCATACCACAGGGATCACTAAGGGAGCTTATCTTCCCAGAAGCTCATGGAGGAGGACTCATGGGCCACTTTGGTGTCGACAAGACTCTAGCAGTGGTCAAGGAGCACTTCTACTGGCCACACATCAAGAGGACAGTAGAAGCACATTGTGCAAGATGCATTACTTGCAAGAAGGCAAAGTCCGAGTGCAACCTCACGGGTTGTATCTCCCACTGCCCATACCAACACATCCATGGGTGGACATCTCGATGGATTTTGTTCTAGGTCTGCCCAAGATCAACCACAAAGATGCAATCTTTGTAGTGGTGAACAGATTCTCCAAGATGGCACACTTCATCCCATGTGCCAATGTCAATGATGCCACACAAACAGATGAGCTGTTCTTCAGAGAGATAGTACGGCTTCATGGAGTGCCAAGGACCATCGTATCAGATAGGGACACCAAGTTCCTCAGCCATTTCTGGAGGACCCTTTGGAGAAAACTAGGCACGAAGCTACTCTTTTCAACCACTTGCCATCTTCAAACCGATGGCCAAACTGAAGTTGTCAACAGGACCCTATCAACTCTTCAGAACAACACTAGGGAAGAACCTAAAGACTTGGGTGGAGTGCCATTCATTGAGTTCGCTACAACCGAGCCAGGACTCAGCAACCAAGAAGACACCATTTGAAGTGGTATACGGCTTCAACCTCTCACCCCATTGGAGCAAACACCACTGCCACCAGCTGAGATGACCAACCTCAACGGAGCATCCAAAGCAGAGTTCATAAGGAGGTACACCAGAAGGTAGCAGAAAACTTGGAGAAGAGGACCGGACAGCACGTGACTCATGCCAACAAAGGAAGAAAGGAGGTGATCTTTCAACCAGGCGATTGGGTGTGGCTACACCTACGGCAGGAGAGGTTCCCAAACCTAAGGAGTTCCAAGCTAGCACCAAGAGGAGATGGACCATTCAGAGTGCTCGAGAGGATCAACAACAACGCCTACCGGATCGAGCTTCCAGGTGAGTTTAATGTGTCCAATACGTTCAATGTTACTGACTTGCCCCTTTCCATGCAGATGATCCAGTTTTGAGGACAAAACCTACTGAAGAGGGAGGGAATGATGAGGACATCAGGTCGTACATCCAGCCAGGAGACCAGACTGGCCGACCAGGAAGCTTGCCCGAGACAGCAGGACCATCTGGCGCGCCTGCCGGACCAGACAGTACCGCCGGACCCTCGACCCATAGGACCAGACCGGTCAACATCGCCGGCGGAGAGGCCCAAGCTTCCGGCACACTTGGTGGGGACGTGAATGACACCGCCGGTCCTCCTGATGACACCGCCGACTCCGGGATCAACTTGGCTGGTCCTGAAGTCATTCCGGCCAGTACCGCGCACAATCCAGCCGGTACAGCCATCCAGCCGAGTACACGCACACTTCCACTTCTACACAAGAGGACTCGGACCAAATGAGCTACCAGCTCCAGGACATGCACTTAGAGGAAGTATCTACACCAGTTTCCTGCAATGACAAGAAGCAGATCAAGGGCACTCTTCCACAAATTCAGCTTATGGGTGGACAAGCTCCTAGAGGAAGATCAGCTAAGGACAATGGGCCAGAAGAGCAAAGTAGAGTCCAAAGGCTTTTCAACAACACAAGGAACATCAGAGACTTGGGCTTTAGTGGCAAGAGAGGTCAGGGCCCAAAGATTTTTAACCCTACTCCAAGTCGAAGACTAGGAGCAAGCCGCGTGCATGCCACAAGGACGCCACCTTCTATTTCTTGGCCATGAGGTAAGTTAAGGTAAGTTTCAATTCGAATATATGCCTCTTTCTGTTTTGCAAGGTAGGATCTAGAATATTTACTTTATTGAGTCAAAGACATTTTAGGAATAGGTCCTTTTCGATTATGCACACTTTTGTATCTTTTCCTTTGTGCACTTTTGTAAGTTTTCCTTTTCTTATTTGGGTCGACTAGAAGGTCAAGCTGAGCATATTAATAAGGCTCCTTCCAGCATTGTAGTTCGACAACCTTTTTGATTATTAATAAAGTAGAACTTTTTCCCTACGTGCTTTCTCTCAAGAGAGACTTGAGCGCTTAGAACCTAGTTGAGACCAGCCCTCCTAGCTCTAAGTTTGTGATTTATCACGAGGTTCATCACCCCTCGTGTGGTTCACTTCACCCTTCCACCATTTACCAACCAGAAAACCCCTATCCAGAAGCCTAAGGTTGAGTCTCTTACCTAATCAACTACAAACAGCCCACGCGCATACATCCTTGAATCAAGGCTTGTATCATTTTGGTATCAGAGCTTAAAGCTCCTAAACCAGGCTGTTTCTATCCTTTTGCTTGTTTTGCTTTTAGTTCTTGCATTAGTTTCAGTCGCATTCAAGAAAAAAAAAATAACCTCAAACTCCAAACCGAGTGCATCTAGCCTCTACGTGTATCACTAGGGTTTAGATTCACTTTTGCATTTCCATTCACGTTTTCCTTTTTGTTTAGTTCATATTTCCATTAATTTTAAGTTAAATTAAAAAGAAAACAAAGAGAAAAGAAAAGAAAATAAGAAAATACCCAAAAGATTTCGAATTGGACAGGTAGCACAAGTTGTCTAGGAAGTTTCCTTTTTTTGAATTTCCTTTCTTTAGATTTTTCCTTTTGCATTTTTTCAAACCACATATAAAAGAAAAACTCTCCTAATAATTTAGGAGCACCCTAATTGTCTTCTTTCTTTGTAGCACACATGGGAGAAGAGAATAGAGACGCAGCTGAAGCCATGATGGCCATGTTCACCACACTCCAAACACAACTCGCATCCATAGGCGAGAGGTTGGAGCGCGTGGAGACCAGTAAGATTCAGGCCATAAGGCACGTGAGAGCTGAGCCAGATCGTCCTGAGGGTCCTGAGTACCTTAGGACACGGCACGAACAGGAGGAACCCCAGCCAGATGGAGATGAGGACACGCAACCTCATAACTATCACCATAGGCCGAGAGGACCTCCACGGCAACCAGAGGCAGAAGATGATGGCTTTGAGCCATATGGTCTTCACCAGAGACCAAGAATGCCTCCTAGACGTCATGAGGATGGAGATGAACACACCTATAACCGGGTAATTCATCCTGATGTTAAACTAACTCCTCCAACTTTTGCAGGAAAAGTAGACCCCGAGGCTTACCTAGATTGGGAGAAGCGAATGGATCATATCTTTGATCACTACAACCAACCAGGACCTAGGAGAGTCTCAATGGCAGTAGCACAACTCACGGACAATGCCCTCATCTGGTGGGATCGTGAGGTATCTGACAGAAGGAGGAAGAGAATGAGACCCAGACTCATGGGTCGACATGAAAGACCTCATGCGACAAAGGTATGTTCCACCTTACTTTCATAGGGATTTGCAACGTCGTTTCCATACTCTTAAGCAGGGTACCAGATCAGTAGAGGAGTACTATGAAGAGTTCGAGAAGTTAAGGAACAGATTGGAGCTCAATGATGATGAAGAAGCATTGATGGCAAAATTCTCTGATGGACTCCAAGAGAGGATCAGCTGCAAGGTGGAAAGGCAAATCTACAACGACTTCAAAGACTTGTTCCACCTATCTGTGCAAGCTGAGTAGCACATCAAACGTAAGAGCCAAGACATCCGCAGAAAGCCTAAGACACCTTGGGCACCAAGCAACATGCCTAAGACAGGGCAAGAGCATAGAGATCGAGTCAAGGTTCAAGAGCAAGCCTCCTGAACCCACCCGTGACCAGAGAGAGCCTGGTAAGTCTTCTAACCCTCAAAGATCACGTGACATAACTTGTTTCAAGTAGGGTGGACACATCTCAAGGAGTGCCCAAACAACCGAGTCATGCTGATTACGGAGGCAGGAGAATATGAGTCCCAAGATGAAGAGGACTATGAACCAGAAGGAGATGGTGACATTGAGTACCCTGATGTGGGGAAGTGCTGGTCACTAGACGATCCTCAGTGCAATGGTGGATCCTTCAGAGACCATCCAAAGGGAGAACATCTTCCACAGCCGTTGCACCATCAAGGAAGGTATGTAACCTCATCATAGATGGTGGTTCTTGCACTAACGTTGCTAGTACATATATGGTTGATAAGCTAGGTCTAGAGAAGACAAAGCATCCTCGACCATATAGACTGAGATGGCTCGATGACAAAGTGGAGCTCAAGATCCATGAACAGGTCACTGTGCCATTCAGTGGGGGCAAGTACCAAGACCAAGTCGTGTGCGACGTGGTGCCCATGCAAGCTGGCCATCTTCTACTAGGCAGACCATGGCAGTTTGACAAAGAGACCAGGCATGATGGCCGAACCAATCTCTACACCTTCGCGCATGACAAGAGAAAGGTCAGCCTAGCTCCTCTTACACCTGCCCAAGTACATGAGCTACAACTCCAAATGAGTAAGGAAAAGAAACTTGTCAAGCCTAACTTTCTTATTCAACCTAGTCATGTCCGGAGAGCTTTAGCCTCGAAGGATTTAATGTTACTAATGGTTTTCAAGGAAGTTTTGAGTATAGAACAGGGACAGGTAGTGCTACCTCATGAAGTAGCAACACTCCTCAACAAATTCCAGGATGTATTTCCAGAGGAGATACCAGCAGGCTTGCCTCCTTTACGTGGCATAGAACACCAGATTGATCTAGTGCCCGGAGCAGCCCTGCCCAACCGGCCAGCCTACCGGATGAGTCCAGAGGAGTCCAAGGAGCTTGAGAAGCAAGTCAAGGAGCTCCTGGAGAAAGGATATGTTCGAGAGAGCCTCAGTCCATGTGCTGTACCAGTGCTACTAGTGCCCAAGAAGGATGGGACTTGGCATGCGTGGACTGCCGAGCAATCAACAACATCACAGTCAAGTACCGGCATCCAATACCACGACTGGATGACATGCTAGATGAGCTGAGTGGAGCCACGGTCTTCCCCAAGATAGACCTCAAAAGTGGATACCACCAGGTAAGAATGAAGGAAGGTGATGAGTGGAAGACTGCTTTCAAGACAAAGCAAGGGCTCTACGAGTGGACAGTCATGCCATTCGGCTTGACTAATGCCCCAAGCACCTTCATGCCTTATGAACCAAGTTCTTAGGGCGTACATCAGTAAGTTTGTAGTTGTTTACTTTGATGAACATACTTGTTTATAGTAAGTGCCTACGGAACACCTCACACATCTTGAGATGGTCCTTAAAACCCTTCGACAAGAAGAGCTTTATGCCAATCTCAAGAAGTGCACCTTTTGTACTGATAAGCTTGTCTTTTTAGGTTTTGTTGTGAGTTCACAGGGCCTACAGGTTGATGAGGAGAAGATTCGAGCCATACAAGAATGGCCAACACCAGGAAACATCAGCCAAGTAAGGAGCTTCCACGGACTGGCCAGCTTCTATAGGAGATTCGTGCCCAACTTCAGCAGTATTGCCTCACCACTGACGGCAGTAGTGAAGAAGAACGTGGGATTCAGCTGGGGAGAAGCTCAGGAGAAGGCATTCCAGGCCTTGAAGGACAGCCTTACACACTAGTCCTTCCCGACTTCAACAAGACGTTTGAAGTGGAGTGTGATGCCTCTGGAATAGGCATAGGAGCAGTGCTAACTCAAGGAGGGAGACCAGTGGCATACTTCAGTGAGAAGCTAGGTGGTGCCTCACTGAACTACCCCACTTATGACAAGGAGCTCTATGCCCTTGTCCGAGCATTGGAGACTTGGCAGCATTACTTGCTGTCCAAGGAGTTTGTGATCCACACTGATCACGAGACTCTCAAACACCTCAGAGGGCAAACCAATCTCAAGAGGAGACATGCCAGGTGGATGGAGTTCATAGAGACCTTCCCGTACATCATCAAGTACAAGAAGGGCAAAGACAATGTGGTAGCCGATGCACTATCAAGGAGGTTTGCCTTGATATCAACCATGGAGGCAAAGGTCCTAGGATTCGAGCACATCAAGGATCTATACAAGGATGATCCTGACCTTGCTGAGAGCTACAAGGAGTGTAGCACAGGAGTCATGGCAAATTCTACATCCATGAGGGATTCTTGTTCCGAGAAAGAAGGCTGTGCATACCACAGGATCACTAAGGGAGCTTATCATCCGAGAAGCTCATGGAGGAGGACTCATGGGCCACTTTGGTGTCGACAAGACTCTAGCAGTGGTCAAGGAGCACTTCTACTGGCCACACATCAAGAGGACAGTAGAAGCACATTGTGCAAGATGCATTACTTGCAAGAAGGCAAAGTCCCGAGTGCAACCTCACGGGTTGTATCTCCCACTGCCCATACCAACACATCCATGGGTGGACATCTCGATGGATTTTGTTCTAGGTCTGCCCAAGATCAACCACAAAGATGCAATCTTTGTAGTGGTGGACAGATTCTCCAAGATGGCACATTTCATCCCATGTGCCAATGTCAATGATGCCACACAAACAGCTGAGCTGTTCTTCAGGGAGATAGTACGGCTTCATGGAGTGCCAAGGACCATCGTATCAGATAGGGACACCAAGTTCCTCAGCCATTTCTGGAGGACCCTTTGGAGAAAGCTAGGCACGAAGCTACTCTTCTCAACCACTTGCCATCCTCAAACCGATGGCCAAACTGAAGTTGTCAACAGGACACTATCAACTCTTCTCAGAACTACACTAGGGAAGAACCTAAAGACTTGGATGGAGTGCCTGCCATTCATAGAGTTCGCTTACAACCGAGCCGTGCACTCAGCAACCAAGAAGACACCATTTGAAGTGGTATACAGCTTCAACCCTCTCACCCCATTGGAGCAAACACCACTACCACCAGCTGAGATGACCAACCTCAACGGAGCATCCAAGGCAGATTTCATAAGGAGATTACACCAGAAGGTAGCAGAAAACTTGGAGAAGAGGACCGGACAGTACGTGACTCATGCTAACAAGGGAAGAAAGGAGGTGATCTTTCAACCAGGCGATTGGTGTGGCTACACCTACGGCAGGAGAGGTTCCCCAACCTAAGGAGTTCCAAGCTAGCACCAAGAGGAGATGAACCATTCAGAGTGCTGGAGAGGATCAACAACAACGCCTACCGGATCGAGCTCCCAGGTGAGTTTAATGTGTCCAAAACGTTCAATGTTACCGACTTAGCCCCTTTCCATGCAGATGAACCAGTTTTGAGGACAAAACCTACTGAAGAGGGAGGGGATGATGAGGACATCAGGTCGTACATCCAGCCAGGAGACCAGACTGGCCGACCAGGAAGCTTGCCCGAGACAGCCGGACCATCTGGCACGCCTACCGGCCCAAGCAGTACCATCGGACCCTCGACCACAAGGACCAGAGCAACCAGCATTGCCGGTGGAGAGGCCCAAGCTTCCGCACACTTGGTGGCGACGTGGGTGACACCGCCGGTCCCTCTGGTG
>CM032159.1:24798701-24952029 GCA_018901935.1 Pugionium cornutum
GATGTTGCACCACTCGTATCGGCAACTCTACCGAGTCTTCGACCATTAAAAATGGTATTTCATGTAAAAACAAAAAAATATTATTCAAAAGTATTATAATATTAAATATAAAAATAAATAACAAGAAAAATCAAACTTATAGCAAGAACGAGACGGTTAATCTCAGAACGAGGCAATTCAGCGACCGAAGATGAAGAACCAACTTGAGACTGCTGAGTTAAAGTATTACTTTTTTATTTTTCTCTTTTTTGATGATCTCAATAACGGGACCATTTTGGATGCAATCATTATTTTTGTTCGTGTAGACGGTCTCGAGAAGTTGCAAGTGATCTGGAGGTGCTCCAAATTCTTGTGCCTAAAGGTAAAAAAATACTAAATTAAAAATTTAAAAATTTTCAAACAATAATAAATAAAATTAATATAATAATTAATTTACCAATTAATGAGCTCATCCCCTCGGTCGCTCTTCTGGTTTCCCGATTTAGTCCTCGAGATGACCTTAACGCTGGAAGATTCCCAATAACGAATAAAGTCATTCTAAACCGACTCATTCAACCCTTTTGGTTTGTCTTCTCCCTTTTTCCACTTTTGATTCCACTCGTTCATATGGCGGGAAAACTGTACTACAACCTCTTTTTGAAAAGCTTTTTCCACCAATTTTGTGTTCATGGGATCCCATGTAAATTCTTGCTGCGAAATTTACTTATATATTACTAAAACATATTTTAAAAAATTACATATTTAAAAATAAATTAACGTACCACAAACGTCCTGAACCAAATCTGACGTTCTTCGTACAGAATATCTCTAAATTTTATATACGGTTTGTTTAAAAGAGAATGAAACATCTTTAATATAGATTTCTTTATTCCGTTGTTGGAAATACCAAACATACAAATTTTTATTAGAATAACGTTGAAATCATAATTTAAAATCTAATTATAAAAAATTTAATATACCATGTCGAATTTTCTTGCCGCCTTGATTCGAGGAAAGTAAGAAGTTCACGACCAGGCTGCTGAACCAAGTTTTCAGTTGTCATTGGTCAAAAAGAATCATTTCCAGATTCTGGAACTTGGGTTGGTATACAACTCGGAGTAGACGACTCTCCACATATTTGGTACTCTTGATCCGACCTTAAAACATTATGATTGTAACATTTTATTAGTCTATCTACATTTACTATTTGCCATTTTCTTTTTGAAACCCAATTTTAAAATATCAAACAAACTTTCTCAAATTAATCTATTAATCAAATTAATCTATCAATCTATTAATCTATTAATCAAATATTAATCCAAACTCAAATTAAACTTTCTCAAAAAAATTGTTCAAGAACTTTGTCATATTAATCTATCAATCTAATCTAAAATTTTAATATAATATCTTCTTTTTTATGTTAGGATCAATAAAATACTGTCTACATTTAAACAATTATAAAATTTCTCGAAAAAATAAGCAAAAAATATAAGTGGTTAAAATTTAAAAAGATAAGAATTTTGGTACTCTTGATACGATCTTAAAACATTATGATTGTAACATTTTATTAGTTTATCTATATTTATTAATTGCCATTTTCTATTCGAAACCGAATTTTAAAATATTAAAAAAACTATCTCAAATTAATCTATTAATCTATTAATCAAATATTACACAAAGGTCATCTCCTTTACTGAAGAAGTCAATATCTGAGCCTTCAACTAAAAACGATAACGTTACCAAAATCTTAAAGTTAACAATTCTGCTGGAATGTGAAAATCCATGAACATTAACCATAAGACCGCTTTCAATTTCCTTTTAATGGTGTAGTAGAGAAGGATCTGTTTTATGCTTTCATCAGGTACCACCATAAAAGACTTAGAACTTCTTATCTATGAATATCAGTCATTAACTTATCCGAAAGACTACTACCAGAATCTCTGTCAGGATCATTGTGCTATTCTTTCCGAGAAACTACAAGCTGACACCCCAGAAATTATGGTAGCGGTTTCAATCAAAATGTTTCAACTCAAAGGACCAATTGGTATTAGACGCTACACTACACTATATACAACCATATCACGTTCCTTAATATTTTTATCTAATCAACAAATTCAGAACGCAAGTAAAACCACAACGAGAACATAAGCCGATAGAGACTGTTAAAAACCCTAGCATATGTTTCGTCCGACAGAGACCAAATTTAAGTCAAGACAAATCTATCATTCTAAGTTAAGACAAAGGCATATGGAATCTACAAATCTAGAAATCTAACCGAAATAGGAATGGTAGAGGGAGAAAACTTACATTTCAGGCGACGACAGCAGCGGAAGGCGAAGAGATCGATGGTTTCTAGTGATGACAGCGGCGGGAGGCAAAGACATCGATGGTTTCGCGCGACGAATGCGGTGGGAGGCGAAGAGGCAGAGAGAGAGAGGAAACGCGAGAGAGAAAGAGGAGAAGTGGGGTCGTAGGTTGTATTCGATATTTCCGACGGTAGAATCCATCGAAAATCCATCGGTCAACTCAATATTTTTGCGAAAGTACGTGTTGTTAATTACGTTTCCCCCGTATAATTTAAGAGCGTTGGAAATCCATCGGTAATTACCGACAGATTTCGGACGGAATGCTGAAAACCCGTGCATGTTCGCCAAATAGTCCGTCCATGTTGCAAATATGTTTTCGACGGTTTTCCGACGGAGGTCGTCAGAAAACCGTCGGTAGTAGAAAATTTTGACAAATTTTTTTTAAAATTTAAAATTTAAAATTATTATATGATATATATCAATTTTAGATATTTTAGGTATTTTTAAAAAATAGAAATAATAAAGTTTAGGTATTTAATAACTGTGAATTTGATTTTATATAATTTACTTACTAATACTTTGTTAGTAACATTACAATGTAACAATATCACGGTTTATATCCTGCATAATATATAATACACCTCAATTTTAATTGCTATTCTGCTTTATAAAAATACAGAAAACCAATTAGATTAGTAATATATCGTTTCACAAATCATTTAAGATGATAAAAAGTCAAGCAAAAATTTTAATTACACATTTGCCATATCCTTATTTATAACATTTATTTATTATTTATCTAATTTTATTTTAACCGATAGGAATACATTATAAATTAATTAAACGTCGAATTTTAACCCAAATATTTTTTTGAATTTCAAATCTTTTAAATTTAATATTAATAGTTATTGTTCATCGCTAAAACTGTTCGCAATTACAGACGATATTCTGACGGATATAACAACGCCATCAAAAATCCGTCAGATTTAGAATCCGATATTTTGAAAAAATTTCTAACAAGATAGGGTATAGCATCAATACCCTAATTCGTCAGAAATCTGACTGTATTTATCGACAGAATAGTGATGGATTTTTCTGTTCCATCGAAAATCCATCAGAATGGTCTTGTTGCCGTCGAAAATCCGTCGGAAGGACATTTAAAAATTTAGAAAATATTATTTATCTCTAAAATTAAAGTATCGCAATAATTAAAACATTATTATCACAAATTTAATCTGAAGCTTATGAACATTCCAAAGTAGCTGAATTTTCATCATCAAACTCGCCTATATTTTCTTCTGAATCTTGAAACACGATGTAATCTCCGTTTGTGGTTTCATCAACAACAAGGTTAACTTCAAGAGCAGTCTCTGTGGATCATAAGTTACCAATTGTGCTTTTGTTGCATAGGGTCTTGCTCGGTAACACCACATACCATTTATGTAGGATATATTGAGGTCAATTTAATCCAAGGATCTTGCTTGTTCCTCACATGAGGATATCGAATGTAACAAACCTGGTCCGCTTGTGATGCAAGTATAAAAGGATCATATTTTCGATGTCGCTTACGAGAGTGGACAGATGTAACACCAAACTATTCTTGATGTTGACCCATGACAGGGTCATACCAGTCACAGTAGAACACAATACACCTCAAATCAATCATTCCTGAATAGTGAACTTTTAAAATTTCATGAAGAACATCATTGTATACAATTTCTCCAGATTGAGATGATATACCATAATTACAAGTTGTTTGTGAGTTTCCTTCGTGATGACGTTTAAAAGCATATCCACGAGTGCAGTACATTGGATAAGATTTTGTAGTAAATGTAGGACCACTCACCAACTCAACTAACCACGTGGGAAACGTTATCCCCCTAGAAGGACCTGTAGTAACCTACAAAATAATTGAATGCAATCAATTAAATATATATATATATATATATAGGAAACTATTATTAGAAATTACGTAATTGTGGTAACACTAACATAAAAGTGTAACCATCTTGCAAATTCGCTTTTTTAAGTTCGACCAACTCATTCTCAATGTAATCTGAATAATGAATAGGTATTTGTTCCATGTATATCTTGTTAATTATGAACAAAATAATTAACAATAAATTATAATAACAACTACACAAAATTTAATTGAATGTACCTTTCATATTTCAAAACGTCATCGCAATTTGTCAAAATATACAGATGAAGTGATTGTGTTTCTTCTGTGATAGGCGTCGCGTATTCCCTTTTCCACTTAAACGTCCAATTTGTGCAAATACTTCTAGCACATACACTGGATAGCTTGGTTTTACTCCTCCATCATCATACCGCGTCTTCCATTTTCCAGTAAATTAAAAGTTACGGACGATTTAATACGGACATGTCAAGTCTATCTGCCAGTTAAAATGATCATTCTATACTTACATGGATGCTCCGTGATTAAAGGCTTATAAATGAAGCATACTGGATGGCATCATGCAGTTTGGGATACATTGGATTACTTGGAGGCTTTGTCGTAGCTCTTTCAGTCTCAAATATTGTCAAAAGATGAAAACTTGAACAATCTTAACCTTGGCGTTGGACTCTTGTCATTTTGACCTCAAAATCAATTGTAAAAGACGATTTAGTGCGGACATGTAAGTTGATCAGTAAGTTAAAATAATCATTCTAAACTGATCATTGGTGCTCCTTGAGTAAAGGCTAATAAATGAAACATAATACATGGCATCACGCAGTTTAGAATAGATTGGATTACTTAGTGGCTTTGTCGTAGCTATCTCGGTTTAAATTTTCTTTCAAATTGAGCTAGCTTAATGAGGGCGATGAATTCCTGTCATTTTGAACTCTAGATCAAAAGTTACGGATGAGTTAGTGCGGATATGTCAAGTTGATCGGCCAGCTAAATGATCATTCTAAACTTATCATTAGATCTCCTTGAGTAAAGGCTTATAAATGAAGCGTAATGCATGGCATCACGCAGTTCAGGATAGATTTGATAATTTGGACGCTTTGTCGTATCTCCTTCAGTCTCAAATGTTGTTATAATATAGAAAATTGAGCTAGATTAACTTGGCGTTGTATTCATGTCATTCTGAACTTGAAATCAAAAGTTACAGACGATATAGTGGGGAGATGTCAAGTTGATCGGCCAGTTAAAATGATCATTCTAAACTAATGATTTTTGCTACATGAGTAAAGACTTATAGATAAAGCATAATGTAGGGCATTACGCATTTTGGGATACATTGGATTACTTAGAGGCTTTGTAGTAGCTCTTTCAGTCTCAAATGTTGTAAAAATATGGAAAATTGAGCTAGCTTAATGTTGGCGTTGGATTCAAATCATTTTGAGCTCTAAATCAAAAGTTAAAAGACGATTTAGTGCGAACATGTCAAGTTGATCATCTAGCTAAAGTGATCATTCGAAACTGATCATTTTTACTCCTTGAGTAAGGGAGCATAAATAAAGTATAATGCATAACATCACGCAGTTTGAGGTAGATTAGATTACTTGGAGGCTTTGTCTTAGCTATGTTGATCTTAAATTTTGTTACAATACAGAAAATTGAGCTAGCTTAACTTGGGTGTTGGATTCGTGTCATTTTGAACTCTAAATTAAAAGTCACATACGAATTAGTGTGGACATGTCAAGTTGTTCTGCCAGTTAAAATGATCATTCTAAACTGGTTATTGGTGCTCCGCGATTAAAGCCTTATAAATGAAGCATACTGTATGGCATCATGCAGTTTAGAATATATTTGATTACTTGGAGGATTTGTCGTAGCTATTTTGGTCTTAAACTTTGTCATAATACAAAAATTGATCTAGCTTAACGTGGACATTGGATTCGTGTCATTCTGACTTCTAAATCAAAAGTGAAGGACGAATTAGTGGGGAGATGTCAAGTTTATCAGTGAGTTAAAATGATCATTCTAAACTGATCATTGGTGCTCCTTGAGTACAGGCTTATAAATGAAACATAGTGCACGGTATCACGCAGTTTGGGATACATTGGATTACTTGGAGGATTTGTAGTAGCTCTTTCAGTCTCAAATGTTCTCACATTATAAAAAATTGAGCTAGCTTAATGTGGACGTTGGATTCATATCATTTTGATCTCTAAATACAAAGTTAAAGATGATTTAGTGCATACATGTCAAGGTGATCAGCTAGTTAAAATGATCATCCTAAATTGAACCTTTTTTCTCCTTGAGTAAGGGCATATAAATGAAGCATAATGCATAACATCATGCAGTTTATGATATACTGGATTACTTTGATGGTATGCCATGATATTAAAATTTTTCACAATATAGAAAATTGAGCTAGCTTAACATGAGTGTTGGATTCATGTCATTTTGAACTCTAAATCAAACGTTACATACGATTTAGTGCGGACATGTCAAGTTGTTTGGCCAATTAAAATGATCATTGGTGCACCTTGATTAAAGGCTTATAAATGAAGCATACTGGATGGCATCACCTAGTTTGGGATACATTGGATTACTTGGAGGCTTTGTAGTAGCTGATTCACTCTCAAATGTTGTTACAATATGGAAATTTGAGATACCTCAACGTGGATGTTGGATACATATCATTTTGAGCTCTAAATGCAAAATTAAAGACAATTTTAGTGTGGACATATCAAGTTGATCAGCTAGTTAAAATGATCATTCTAAACTGATCATTTTTTCTTCTTGAGTAAGGACGTATAAATGAAGCATAATCCATAACATCACACAGTTTGGGATAGATTGGATTACTTGGAGGCCTTCTCGTACCTATTTTGATCTTAAATTTTGTCACGATATAGAAAATTGAGCTAGCTTAACGTCGGTGTTGGATTCGTGTCATTTTGAACTCTAAATCAAAAGTTACATACAATTTAGTGCGGACATGTCAAATTAATCGGCAGTTGAAGTGATCATTCTAAAGTGATCATTGGTGCGCCGGGAGTAAAGGCTAATAAATGAAGCATAATACATGGTATCACGCAGTTTGGTATAGATTGGATTACTTGGAGGATTTGTCGTAGCTATTTCGGTTTAAAATTTCTCTCAGTATAGAAAATTGAGTTAGCTTACTGTGGGCATTCAATTCCTGTCATTTTGAACTCTAGATCAAATGTTATGGATGAGTTAGTGCAGACATGTCAAGCTGATCGGCCATTCTAAACTGAAAATTGGTTCTCCTTGAGTAAAGGCTTATAAATGAAGCATAATGCATGACATCACGCAATTCGGGATACATTGGATTACTTGAAGGCTTTGTAGTAGCTCCTTTAGTCTCAAATGTTGTCACAATATAGAAAATTGAGCTAGCTTAACGTGGTGTTGTGTTCGTGTAATTCTGAACTCTAAATCAAAAGTTACAGACGATGTAGTGCGGAGATTTCAAGTTGATCGCCCAATTAAAATTATCGTTCTAAATTGATCATTGTTTACTCCAGGAGTAAAGGCTTATAGATGAAGCATAATCCATGGCATTACGCATTTTGTGATACATTGCATTACTTGGAGGCTTTGAAGTAGCTCTTTTAGTATCAAATGTTGTCAAATTATGGAAAATTGAGATAGATTAATGTGGGCGTTGGATTCATATCATTCGGAGCTCTAAATCAAAAGGTAAAGACGATTTAGTGCGGAAATTTCAAGTTGATAAGTTATTTAAAATGATCATTCTAAACTTATCATTTTTCCTCCTTAAGTAAGGGAGTATAAATGAAGCATAATGCATAACATCACGCAGTTTGGGGTAGATTAGATTACTTGTAGGCTTTTTCGTAGCTATTTTGATCTTAAATATTCTGACAATACAGAAAATTCAGCTAGATTAACTTGGGTGTTGGATTCGTGTCATTTTGAACTCGAAATTAAAAGTTACATACGATTTAGTGCGGATATGTCAAGTTGTTCGGCCAGTTAAAATGATCATTCTAAACTGATCAGTGGTGATCCATGATTAAAGGCTTATAAATGAAGCTGCATGGCATCACGCAGTTTATAATACATTAGATTACTTGGAGGCTTTGTCGTAGCTATTTCGATCTTAAACATTGTCACAATAGAGATGTCGTAGCTATTTCGTGTCATTCTGAACTCTAAATCAAAAGTTAAGGACGGTTTAGTGGGGAGATGTCAAGATGATCAGCCAGTTAAAATGATCATTCTAAACTGATCATTGGTGCTCCTTGAGTAAAGGCTTATAAATGAAACATAGTGCATGACATCACGCATTTTGGGATACATTGGATTAATTGGAGTATTTGTAGTAGCTCTTTCAGTATGAAATGTTGTCACAACATAAAAAATTGAGCTAGCTTAATGTGCACGTTGGATTCATATCATTTTGAGCTCTAAATAAAAAGTTAAAAATGATTTAGTGCCTACATGTCAAGTTGATCAGTGAGTTAAAATGATCATTCTCAACTGAACATTTTTGCTCCTTGGTTAAGGGCATATAAATGAAGTATAATGCAGTTTGGGATAGATTGGAGTACTTGGACGCTATGTCATAGCTATTTCCATCTTAAATTCTTTCAAAATGTAGAAAATTGAGCTAGCTTAACATGAGTGTTGGATTTGTTTCATTTTGAACTCTAAATCAAAAGTTACATACGATTTAGTGCCGACATGTCAAATTGTTCGGCCAGTTAAAATGATCTTTCTAAACTGATCATTGGTGCTCCGTGATTAAAGGCTTATAAATGAAGCATACTGCATGACATCACTTATTTTGGGATACATTGGATTACTTGGAGGCATTGTAATAGCTCTTTAACTCTCAAATGTTGTCATAATATGGAAAATTGAGATATCTCAACGTGGGCGTTGGATTCATATCCCTTTGAGCTCTAAGTAAAGAGTTAAAGACGATTAAATGTGGACATGTCAAGTTGATCAGCTAGTTAAAATGATCATTCTAAACTGATCATTTTGTCTTCTTGAGTAGGGCCGTAAAAATGAAGCACAATGCATAACATTACGCAGTTTGGGATAGATTGGAATATTTGGAGGCTTTGTGGTAGCTATTGTGATCTTAAATTTTACCACAATATAGAATCATGAACTAGTTTAACATGGGTGTTGTATTCATGTCATTTTGAACTCTTAATCAAAAGTTACATACAATTTAGTGCGGACATGTCAAATTAGTCGGCGAGTTAAAATGATCATTCTAAACTAATCATTGGTGCTCCGTGATTAAAGGCTTATAAATGAAGCATAATGCATGGCATCATGCAATTTGGGATACATTGGATTACTTGGAGGCTTTGTAGTAACACTTTCCACTACAAGAAAACTGCCAAAATGCCACTGTATTTTGCGACTACATATGTGGTCGCAAATTTTGCGACTACGTTTGCCACGGTTTTGCGACCAATTTGCGACTATAGAGTTGTAGTCACAAATTGGTCGCAAAATTGGGACTGAAAACAGTAGTCGCATATTGGTCGCAATACGCAATCATTTCGCGACTAATAATAGACTAATTTGCGACTGGTGTTGGCTGTCGCTAATCTGTTGCAAATTAGCGACTGAGTGTGGTAGAAGCACTTGGTGGTCGCATATTGGTCGTAAAATATGCGACCACATTTGGAGTGGCTCTTCAGTCACAAAATAAAAAAATGTGTGCATGGTAGGTATACCGGCTTTTAAGCGACTACACTGTTGTGGTCGCAAAGTAGTGGCAAAGTAGGGGCAAAATCTAATATATATATATATATATGCCACATCCCATTCTATCATTTGTAGAATCAAAAGGAAAAAAAATTTCAAACATATGGGGAAATTATAATAATTCGAGAGATTGGATGTACAAAAGGATTGATCATCAAACAAGAAATATATCGGTGGAATTTGCACAAGGCATGGAGCAGTTCATGAATTTTGCAAGTAGTCAACCAATAGCTCAAAGTAGCGGAGGTAAGTTTTTCTGTCCTTATATTAATTGCAAAAACGATAAATTTATTCCGGGACGGAAAATATGGAATCATCTATGTAGTCGAGGATTTATGCCAAATTATTATATTTGGTATAAACATGGAGAAGAGCTGAATGTTCAGTTAGGGACGAGTCGTCGGAGTGATGTCCAAAGAAATCAGGGAGGTACATGTGGCACTAGTGAAAAAACAGTTGGTACATCCGGTAATAGATATGTTGAAATCGTGACGGATGCATTTCATGAGAGTACGACTGATGAGTACTATACTCATAACGAGGAAGAATATAATAATGTAGAAGAACCAAATTTAGAAGCACAAAATTTTTACAATATGTTAGAAACTGCGAAAAATCCATTGTATGATGGTTGTCATGAATGGCACTCACAGTTATCTTTAGTTGCTCAGTTCATGAACATTAAGTCTGCTTTTAATCTACTAAAAAAATGCATGGATTCTAGGGCGGAGCTGTTTACGTAATATTTGCGCGTGGAGAATCAGGCAACGGGTTCATATTATGAAACCAAAAAACTGATGCGAAATTTAGGGCTCCCGTTTTATACAAATGACGTGTGTATTTACAATTGTAGATCTTTTGGAAATAAGATGAGAAATGGGAAAAATGAAAATTTTGCGAGTCCCCTCGATATAAGCCTAGCGAGGGCAGGATGAGAATACCGTTCAGTTGTATGTGGTATTTACCTATAGGCGACAAACTTAAGAGAATGTATCAAAGCAAAAAAATCGCAGAGGCAATGACGTGGCACACAGAGCATGAAGTAGAAGACGGAGAAGTGAGTAGTCCATTTGATGCTGCGGAGTGGAAAAATTTTCAATATCTACATCCAAGATTTGCTACTGAATCTCAAAATTTTTTTGTTGGCTTATGTACTCATGGGTTCAATTCATTTGGGATGTCTTGAAATCATTCATTATGGCCGGTGATTATCACTTCATATAACTTGACACCGGATATGTGTATGAAGAAAGAGTACTTGTTTCTAACATTTCTGAATTCGAGGCCAAATCATCCGCACTCTAGTCTGGATATATGGGTGAACTGAAGTTCTCGGGCATGAAAAGCAATTAATGCCATATTTTTATGGAAAGGCTCCTCCCTTTTATACTTGCAGAACTTTTATCACGAAAAGTTCATCTAACATTATCAGGTATATACGATTAAAAATATTTTATATTTTAAGTATGTAAAATAATAATCAAAAGTTACGAAGATATAGTGCTGACATGTAAAGTTGATTGGCTACTTAAAATGAACATTCTAAACTGATCATTGGTTCTCATTGAGCAAAGGTTTACAAATGATGCATAACGCATGGCATCACACAATTTGGGATATATTGGATTACTTTAAGGCTTTGTCAAAGCTCTTCCAGTCTCAAATGTTGTCACAATATGGAAAATTAAGCTAGTGTAACGTGGGCGTTGGATTCATCTCAATTGGAGCTCTAAATTAAAAGTTAAAGACAATTTAGTGCGAACATGTTAAGTGTAATGGCGTAATTGATCATTGGTGCTCATTAAATCATGGCGTATAAATGTGGCATAATGCCTGACATCACGCAATTCAGGATAGATTGGATTACTTATAGGCCTTTTTATAGCTATTTCGGTTTTAAATTTAGTCACAATATAGAAAATTGAGCTACCTTAACGTTGGCGTTGGATTCGTGTCATTCTGAACTCAAAATCAAAAGTTAACGATGCTTTAGTGCAGATATGTCAAGTTGGTTGACCAGTTAAAATGATCATTCAAAACTGATCATTGGTGCTCCTTGAGAAAATGTTTAAAAATGAAGCATAATGCATTGCATCAAGCAGTTTGGGATAGATTGGATTACTTGGTGGCTTTGTGGTACCTCTCTTTCAGTCTCAAATATTGTCACAATATGGAATATAGAGATAACTTAACGTGGGCGTTGGATTCATGTCATTTCGAACTCGAAATTAAAAGTTAGAAACGATTTAGTGCGTACATGTCAACTTGATCTGCTAGTTAATATGATCATGCTAAACTGATCATTGGTGCTCATTGAGTAGCATATAAATTAAGCATAATGCATGGCATCACGCACTTTGGGATAGATTGGATTACTTGCAGGCTTTTTCATAGGTATTTTGGTCTTAAACGTTGTCAAATATTGAAAATAGAGCTAGATTTGCTTAGGCGTTCGATTCGTGTCATTCTGAAATGTCAATTAAAAGTTACGTATGATTTAATATGGACAGTCAAGTTGATCAGCTAGTTAAAATGAACATTCTAAACTTATCATTGGTGCTCTTTGAGCAAAGGTTTACAAATGAAGCATAATGCATGGCATCACACAGTTTGGGATATATTGGATTACTTGAAGGCTTCGTTGTAGCTCTTTCAGTCTCAAATGTTGTCACAATATGGAAAATTGAGCTAGCTTAACGTGGGCATTGGATTCATCTCATTTTGAGCTATAAATTAAAAGTTTAAAGACGATTTAGTGCCTACATGTTAAGTTGATCAGCTAGTTAAAATGTTCATTCTAAACTGTTTATTGGTGCTCCTAGAGTAAAGACATCTAAATGAGGCATAATGCATGGCATCATGCAATTCGGGATAGATTGGATTACTTGGAGGCCTTGTCGTAGCTATTTCGGTATTAAATTTCGTCACAATAAAGAAATTTGAACTAGTTTAACGTTGGCATTGGATTTGTGTCATTCTGAACCCTAAATCAAAAGTTATGGACGATTTAGTGCGGATATGTCAAGTTCATCCACCCGTTAAAACGATCATTCTAAACTGATCATTGGTGCTCCTTGAGAAAAGGTTTACAAATGAAGCATAATGCGTTGCATCAAGCAGTTTGGGATATGTTGGATTACTTGGAGGCTTTGTCATACCTCTTTCAGTTTCAAATATTGTCACAATATTGAATATCGAGATAACTTAACGTGGGCATTGGATTCATGTCATTTTGAAATCTAATTTAAAAGTGAAAGACAATTTAGTGCGTACATGTCAACTTGATCTGCTGGTTAAAATGATCATCATAAACTGATCATTGGTGCTCATTAAGTAAACGCTTATAATGAAAGCATAATGCATTGCATCACGCAGTTTAGGACAGATTGGATTACTTGGAGGCTCTGTCATAGCTTTTTCAGTCTCAAATATTGTCACAATATAGAAAATTGATCTATCTTTAATTGGGCATTGGATTAATGTCATTTTCACTCCAAATAAAAAATTAAAGACAATTTAGTGCGGACATGTCAAGCTGATCTGGTAATTAAAATGATCATTCTAAACTGACCATTGGTGCTCTTTGAGTAAAGGCTTAAAACGAAAGCATAATGCATTGCATCACGCAGTTTGGGAAAGATTCGATTACTTGGAGGCTTTTTCGTACTTATTTCAGTCTCAAATATTGTCAGAATATAGAATATTGATCTAAGTTAATGTGGGTATTGGTTTGATGTCATTTTGAACTCTGAATTAAAAGTTAAAGGTAGTTTAGTGCGAACATGACAACGTGATCTACTAGTTAAAATAATCATTCTAAAATTATCATTGGTACTCATTGAGTAAAGGCGTATAAAAGAAGCATAGTGCATGGTTTCACGCATTTTGTGAGAGATTGGATACTTGGAGGCTTTGGCATAGCTATTTCGGTCTTAAATGTTTTCACAATACACAAAATAGAGCTAGCTTTATTTGGCTTATTTGTGTCATTCTGAAATATAAATCAAAAGTTATGGACAATTTATTGTGGACATGTCTAGTTGTTCGGCCAGTTAGAATGAACATTCTAAACTGATCACTGGTACTCATTGATCAAAGGTTACAGATGAAGCATAATGCATGGCATCATGCAGTTTGGGATATATTGGATTACTTTGAGGCTTTGGGGAAGCTCTTTCAGTCTCAAATGTTGTCACAATATGGAAAACTGAGCTAGCCTAACGTGGGCGATGGATTCAACTATATTTGAGCTCTAAATTTAAAGTTAAAGACGATTTATTGCGGACATGTCAAGTTTTCCAACTAGTTAAAATGATCACTCTAAATTGATCATTGGTGCTCCTTAAGTAAAGGCTTATAAATGAAGCATAATGCATGACATCATGAAGTTTGGGGAAGATTGGATTACTCGGAGGCTTTGTCGTAGCTATTTCTGTCTTAAGCTTTTTCACAATATAGAAAATTGAGCTAGATTTACTTGGGCATTGGGTTCGTGTCATTCTGAAATGTAAATCAAAAGTTACGGACGATTTATGTGGACAAGTCAAGTTGATTGGCTAGTTAAAATGAACATTCTAAACTAATCATTGGTGCTCATAGAGTAAAGGTTTACAAATGAAACATAATGCCTAGCATCATGTAGTTTCGGATATATTGGATTACTTTGAGGCTTTCTCATATTTCTTTCAGCCTTAAATTTTGTCACAATATAGAAAACTGAATTACCTTAACATTGGCGTTGAATTCTTGGCATTCTAAGCTCTAAATCAAAAGTTACGGACGATGTAGTACGAATAAGTAAAGTTTATCGGCCTGTTAAAATAATCATTCTAAATTGATCATTGGTGATCCTTGAGTAAATGGTTATAATTAAAGCATAATGCATGGCATCACGCAGTTTGGGATAGATTGGAGTACTTGGAGGCTTTGTCGTACCTCTTTCAGTCTCAAATATTGACACAATATGGAATATTGAGCTAACTTAACGTGGGTGTTGGATTTTTTTTATTTTGAACTCTTAATTAAAAGTTAAAGACAGTTTAGTGCGGACATGTCAACTTTATCTACTAGTTAAAATGATCATTCTAAATTGATCATTGGGGCTCATTGAGTAAAAGTGTATAAAAGAAGCGTAATGCATTGGATTACTAAGGGGCTTTTTCCTATTTATTTTGGTCTTAAATGTTTTCACAATATAGAAAATAGAACTAGCTTTATTTGGGCATTGCATTCGTGTCATTCTGAAATATAAGTCAAAAGTTACGAACAATTTACTGTGTACATGTCAAGTTGCCTGGCCAGCTAAAATGAACACACTAAACTGATCACTAGTACTCACTGAGTAAAGGTTTACAGATGAAGCATAATGCATGACATCACGCAATTTGGGATATATTGGATTACTTTGAGACGTTGTTGAATCTCTTTAAGTCGCAAATGTTTTTACTTATGGAAAGCTGAGCTAGCCTAACATGGGTGTTGGATTCATCTCATTTTGAGCTCTAAATTAAAAGTTAAATACGATTTCGTGCGGACATACCAAGTTGATCAGCTAGTTAAAATGATCATTCTAAACTGATCATTCGTGCTCATTAGGTAAAGGCGTATAAATGAAGCATATGCATGACATCATGGGGTTCGGGATAGATTGGATTACTTGGAGGTTTTGTCATAGATATTTTTGTCTTAAATTTTTTCATAACATATAATATTGAGCAAACTTAACGTTGGCATTGGATTCATGTCATTATGAACTCTAAATCAAAAATTACGGACGATTTAGTGCGGACTTGTCAAGTTGATCGGCCAATTAAAATGATCATTCAAAACTGATAATTGGTGCTCCTTGAGTAAACGGTTATAACGAAAGCATAATGCATGACATCACGCAGTTTGGGATAGATTGGATTACTTGAAGGCTTTGTCGTAGGTCTTTCAGTCTCAAATATTTTCACAATATGGAATATTGAGCTAACTTAACGTGGGCGTTGGATTCATGTCATTTTGAACTTTGAATTAAAGGTTAAAGACGATTTAGTGTGGACATGTCAACTTGATCTGCTAGTTAAAATGATCATACTAAATTCATCAATTGTGCTCATTAAGTAAAGACGTATAAATGAATCATAATGCATGGCATCACGAAGTTTGGGATAGATTGGATTACCTGGAGACTTTGTCATAGCTCTTTCAATCAAAAATGTTTTCACAATATATAAAATTGAGCTAGCTTAACATGGGCATTGGATTCGAATCATTCTGAACTCTCAATCAAAAATTACAGACGATATAGTTTGGACATGTCAAGTTGATCGGCCAGTTAACATGATCATTCTAACCTGATAATATGTGCTCCTTGAGTAAAGAATTATTAATGAAGCATAATGAATTGCATCACGTAGTTTGGTATAGATTGGATTACTTGGAGGCTTTGTCGTACCTCTTTTAGTCTCAAATGTTTTGACAATGTAGAAAATCGGGCTAGCTTAATGTGGGTGTTGAATTCGTGTCATTCTGAACTTTAAATCAAAATTTAAGAAAGATTTAGTGCGTACATGTAAAGTTCATTGGCTAGTTAAAACGATCATTCTAAACTTATCATTAGTGCTCTTTGAGTAAAGGCATATAAATGAAGCATAATGCATGGCATCATGCAGTTTGGGATATATATGATTATTTGAAGGATTTGTCGTAACTATTTTAGTTTCAAATGTTGTCACAATAAAGAAAATTGAGCTAGCGTAATGCGGGCGTTGGATTCGTGTCATTCTGAACTCTAAATAAAAATTTACGGACGATTTAGTGCGGACATGTCAAGTTGATGGGCCAGTGAAATAGTGTTCATTGAGCAAAGGTTTACAAATGAAGCATAATGCGTGCATTACAAGAAAACAGCCATTTTGCGACCACACAATGTAGTCGCAAATCTATGTAGTCACAAATCAGTCGCAATTTTATGACTGATTTGCGACCATGGTAATAGTAGTACAATTTGCGACTGATTTGCGATAAATAATTGGTGACTACATTTGCGACTGATTTTCAATAACAAATTTTGCCACTATTTTGCGACAACATATGTGGTTGCAAAACCCATCGCAAATCAATCGCTTTTTTGTGACTGATTTGCGACCACAAGTAATAATTGTGACTGATTTGCCACCACATTCCCAATGCAGTGGCAAAGTGGTGGCAAAGCAGTCACAATAAGTGTTATAAAACCTTAATTATATTGTTTTTGTGAATAAATGCCGTTGTTACATGTCTTTCTCCTATATCCATGTTTTTCGCGTGGAACATATAACCTCTTGTAAAATAGATCGACCAAGTTTACGCTTTATTCATCGGCCCTTGAAATAATTCTTGAGCCCATATCGGAAAGATGCATGGATTTGTGAAAGTGCATGCACTGACCTACGATCATATATATATAAAGTTAGTATTTCAAAATTAATAAATTTAATATAATATACATGTCAATTAATTAAACATACATAATCTCGAACCCATATGTGGAACTCTTCCTCTCTTTTTGATGAAATGTTATCTTCCGAAAGATATGGATACGTACATCGAATGTTATCATGAATCATGCAACAAAAGTAAATATGAAAAAGTAATATATATTTCTTGATACAATGAAATTGAACTTTAATAAATGCAATTTTTTCATAGTATTTACCTCTCTAGTGGCCGAAAATATTCACAATTCCGCAAAACATATGCATGTGCATATTTGTATTCTTTTTCGGAGAGCCATATTTCTTTACATTTACCACCTGGACAACTGATGAGGACATCAGGTCGTACATCCAGCCAGGAGATCAGACTGGCCGAGCAGGAAGCTTGCCCGAGACAGCCGGACCATCTGGCATGCCTGCCGGCCCAAGCAGTACCGCCGGACCCTCGACCACAAGGACCAGAGCAACCAGCATTGCCGGCGGAGAAGCCCAAGCTTCCGGCACACTTGGTGGCGACGTGGATGACACCGCCAGCCCCTCTGGTGATGCCACCAACTCCGAGATCAACTTGGCCGGTCCTGAAGGCATTCCGGCCAATACCTCGCACAATCGAGCCGGTACAGCCGATCCAGCCGAGTACATGCGCATTTCCACTTCTACACAAGAAGACTCAGAACAAATGAGCTACCAGCTCCAAGACATGCACCTAGAGGAAGTCTCTACACCAGCGGTACCTCAAGGAGCAATGACAAGAAGCAGATCAAGGGCACTCTTCCACAAATTCAGCTTATGGGTCGACAAGCTCCTAGAGGAAGATCGACTAAGGACATTGGGCCAAAAGTGCAAGGAAGAGTCCAATGGCTTCTCAACAACACAAGGGACATCAGAGACTTGGGCTTTAGTGGCTAGAGAGGTCAGGGCCCAAAGATTCTTAACCCTACTCCAAGTCGAAGACTAGGAGCAAGGCGCGTGCATGCCACAAGGATGGCCACCTTCCATTTCTTGGCCATGAGGCAAGTTAAGGTAAGTTTCAATTCGAATATATGCCTCTTTCTGTTTTGAAGGGTAGGATCTAGACTATTTACTTTTATTGAGTCAAAGACATTTTAGGAATAGGTCCTTTTTCGATTATACACTTTTGTATTTTTTCCTTTTGTGCACTTTTGTAAGTTTTCCTTTTCTTATTTGAGTCGACCCTAGAAGGTCAAGCTGTCGAGCATATTAATAAGGCTCCTTCCAGCATTGTAGTTTGACAAGCTTTTTGATATTAATAAAGATAGAACTTTTTCTCCAACAAGTTTTCTCTCAAGAATCTTGTGCGCTTAGAATTTAGTTGAGACCAGCCCTCCTAGCTCTAAGTTTGTGATTTATCACGAGGTTCATCACCCCTCGTGTGGTTCACTTCACCTTTCCATCGAATACCAACCCAAAAACCCCTATCCAAGAAGTCTAAGGTCGTGTTTCTTACCTAAACTTCTCCAAACAGCCCACGCGCATACATCCTTGAATCAAGGCTTGTATCATTTTGGTATCAGAGCTTAAAGCTCCTAAACCAGGTTATTTCTATCCTTTAGCTTGTTTTGTTTTTAGTTCATGCATTAGTTTAAGTTGCATTCAAGAAAAATCAAATAAAATAACATCAAACTCCAAACCGAGTGCATCTAGCCTTCTACGTGTATCACTAGGGTTTAGATTCACTTTTGCATTGCCATTCACGTTTTCCTTTTTGTTTAATTCATATTTCCATTAATTTTAAGTTAAATTAAAAAGAAAAGAAAAACAAAAGAAAATAGGAAAAATACAAAAAGATTTCGAATTGGAGAGCTAGCAATAGTTGTCAAGAAAGTTTCCTTTTTCCTTTTATTCGAATTTTCCATTCCTTAGAATTTTTTTTTTGCATTTTTTTCGAATAACTTATAAAAAGAGAACCCTCCTAAAAATTTAGGAGTAGCATAACTTGTTTTCTTCCTTGTAGTACGCAATGGGAGAAGAAAATAGAGATGCAGCCGAGGCCATGATGGCCATGTTCACCACACTCCAAACACAACTCGCATCCATAGGCGAGAGATTGGAGCGCGTGGAGAGGCCTGTGAGATTCCAGGCCATAAGGCACGTGAGAGCTGAGCAAGACCGTCCTGAGGGTCCTGAGCACCTTAGGACACAGCACGAACAGGAGGAACCTCATCCAGATGGAGATGAGGACACACAACCTCGTAACTATCACCATAGGCCAAGAGGACCTCCACGGCAACCAGAGGCAGAAGATGATGGCTTCGAGCCATATGGTCTTCACCAGAGACCAAGGATGCCTCCTAGACATCATAAGGATGGAGATGAACACACCTACAACCGGGTAACTCATCCTGATGTTAAGCTAACTCCTCCTAGTTTTGCAGGAAAAGTAGACCCCGAGGCTTACCTAGATTGGGAAAGAAGAATGGATCATATCTTTGATCATTACAACCAACCAGGACCTAGGAGAGTCTCAATGGCAGTAGCACAACTCACGGACAATGCCCTCATCTGGTGGGATCGTGAGGTATCTGACAGAAGGAGGAAGAGAATGAGGCCCATAGACTCATGGGTCGACATGAAAGACCTCATGCGACAAAGGTTTGTTCCACCTTACTTTCATAGAGACTTGCAACATCATTTTCGTACTCTTAAGCAGGGTACTAGATCAGTAGAGGAGTACTATGAAGAGTTCGAGAAGCTAAGGAACAGATTGGAGCTCAATGATGATGAAGAAGCATTGATGGCACAATTCTTGGATGGACTCCAAGAAAGAATCAGCCGCAAGGTGGAAAGGCAAATCTACAATGACTTCAAAGACTTGTTCCACCTATCTGTCCAGGCTGAGCAGCACATCAAACGTAAGAGCCAAGACATCCGCAGCAAGCCTAAGACACCTTGGGCAGCAAGCAACATGCCCAAGCCCGTAGACAAAGGCAAGAGCATAGAGATCGAGTCAAGGTTCAAGAGCAAGCCTCCTGAACCCACCCGTGACCAGAGAGAGCCTGGTAAGTCTTCTAACCCTCAAAGATCACGTGATATCACTTGTTTCAAGTGTAGGGGCCGTGGACACATCTAAAGGGAGTGCCCAAACAACCGGGTCATGTTGATTACGGTGGCTGGAGAATATGAGTCCCAAGATGAAGAGGACTATGAACCAGAAGAGGAGTATGGTGACATTGAGTACCCTGATGTGGGGGAAGTGCTGGTCACTAGATGCCTCCTCAGTGCAATGGTGGATCCTTCAGAGACCATCCAAAGGGAGAACATCCTCCATAGCCGTTGCACCATCAAGGGCAAGGTATGTAACCTCATCATAGATGGTGGTTCTTGCACTAACGTTGCTAGTGCATATATGGTTGATAAGCTAGGTCTAGAGAAGACAAGGCATCCTCGACCATATAGACTGAGATGGCTGGATGACAAAGTGGAGCTCAAGATCCATGAGCAAGTCACTGTGCCATTCAGTGTGGGCAAGTACCAAGACCAAGTCGTGTGCGACGTGGTGCCCATGCAAGCTGGCCATCTTCTGCTAGGAAGACCATGGCAGTTTGACAAAGAGACCAGGCATGATGGCCGAACCAATCTCTACACTTTTGTGCATGACAAAAGAAAGGTCAGCTTGGCTCCTCTTACACCTGCCCAGGTACATGAGCTACAACTCCAAATGAGTAAGGAAAAGAAACTTATCAAGTCTAATTTTCTTATTCAACCAAGCCATGTCCGGAGAGCTTTAGCCTCGAAGGATTTAATGTTACTAATGGTTTTCAAAGAAGTGTTGAATGTAGAAAAAGAACAGGTAGAGCTACCTCCTGAAGTAGCAACTCTCCTCAACAAGTTCCAGGATGTATTTCCAGAGGAGATACCAGCATGCTTGCCTCCTTTACGTGGCATAGAACACCAGATTGATCTAGTGCCCGGAGCAGCCCTGCCCAACCGGCCAGCCTACCGGATGAGTCCAGAGGAGTCCAAGGAGCTTGAGAAGCAAGTCAAGGAGCTCCTGGAGAAAGGCTATGTTCGAGAGAGCCTCAGTCCATGTGCCGTACCAGTGCTACTAGTGCCAAGAAGGATGGGACTTGGCGCATGTGCGTGGACTGCCGAGCAATCAACAACATCACAGTCAAGTACCGGCATCCAATACCACGGCTGGATGACATGCTAGATGAGCTGAGTGGAGCCACGGTCTTCTCCAAGATAGACCTCAAGAGTGGATACCACCAGGTCAGGATGAAGGAAGGTGATGAATGGAAGACTGCTTTCAAGACAAAGCAAGGGCTATACGAGTGGACAGTCATGCCATTTGGCTTGACTAATGCCCCAAGCACTTTCATGCGCCTTATGAACCAAGTTCTTAGGGCGTACATCAGTAAGTTTGTAGTGGTTTACTTTGATGATATATTGGTTTATAGTAAGTGCCTATGGAAACACCTCACACATCTTGAGATGGTACTTAAAACCCTTCGACAAGAAGAGCTTTATGCCAATCTCAAGAAGTGCATCTTTTGTACTGATAAACTTGTCTTTTTAGGTTTTGTTGTAAGTTCACAGGGCCTACAGGTTGATGAAGAGAAGATTCGAGCCATACAAGAATGGCCAACACTAGGCAACATCAGCAAAGTAAGGAGCTTCCACGGACTGGCCAGCTTCTATAGGAGATTCGTGCCCAACTTTAGCAGTATTGCCTCACCATTGACGGCAGTAGTGAAGAAGAACGTGGGATTCAGCTGGGGAGAAGCTCAGGAGAAGGCATTCCAGGCCTTGAAGGACAGCCTTACACATGCATCAATGCTAGTCCTGCCCGACTTCAACAAGACGTTTGAAGTGGAGTGTGATGCCTCTGGAATAGGCATAGGAGCAGTGCTAACCCAAGGAGGGAGGCCAGTGGCATACTTCAGTGAGAAGCTAGGTCGTGCCTCACTGAACTACTCCACTTATGACAAGGAGCTTTATACCCTTGTCCGAGGATTGGAGACTTGGCAGCATTACTTGCTGTCCAAGGAGTTTGTGATCCACACTGATCACGAGACTCTCAAACACCTCAGAGGGCAAACCAATCTCAAGAGGAGACATGCCAGGTGGATGGAGTTCATAGAGACCTTCCCGTACGTCATCAAGTACAAGAAGGGCAAAGATAATGTGGTAGCCAATGCACTATCAAGGAGGTTTGCCTTGATATCCACCATGGAGGCAAAGGTCCTAGGGTTCGAGCACATCAAGGACCTATACAAGGATGATCCTGACTTTGCTGAGAGCTACAAGGAGTGTGGCACAGGGAGTCATGGCAAGTTCTACATCCATGAGGGATTCTTGTTCCGAGAAAGAAGGCTGTGCATACCACAAGGATCATTAAGGGAGCTTATCATCCGAGAAGCTCATGGAGGAGGACTCATGGGCCACTTTGGTGTCGACAAGACTCTAGCAGTGGTCAAGGAGCACTTCTACTGGCCACACATCAAGAGGACAGTAGAAGCTCATTGTGCAAGATGCATCACTTGCAAGAAGGCAAAGTCCCGAGTGCAACCTCACGGGTTGTATCTCCCACTGCCCATACCTACACATCCATGGGTGGACATCTCAATGGACTTTGTTCTAGGTCTGCCCAAGATCAACCACAAAGATGCAATCCTTGTAGTGGTGGACAGAATCTCCAAGATGGCACACTTCATTCCATGTGCCAATGTATATGATGCCACACAAACAGCTGAGCTGTTCTTCAGGGAGATAGTACGGCTTCATGGAGTGCCAAGGACCATCGTATCAAACAGGGACACCAAGTTCCTCAGCCATCTGGAGGACCCTTTGGAGAAAGCTAGGCACGAAGCTACTCTTCTCTACCACCTGCCATCCTCAAACCGATGGCCAAACTGAAGTTGTCAACAGGACACTATCAACTCTTCTCAGGACTACACTAGTGAAGAACCTAAAGACTTGGGTGGAGTGCCTGCCATTCATAGAGTTCGCTTACAACCCAGCCGTGCACTCAGCAACCAAGAAGACACCATTTGAAGTAGTATACGACTTCAACCCTCTCACCCCATTGGAGCAAACGGCACTACCGCCAGCTGAGATGACCAACCTCAATGGAGCATCCAAGGCAGAGTTCATAAGGAGGTTACACCAGAAGGTAGCAGAAAACTTGGAGAAGAGGACCGGACAGTACGTGACTCATGCCAACAAGGGAAGAAAGGAGGTGATCTTTCAACCAGGCGATTGGGTGTGGCTACACCTACGGCAGGAGAGGTTCCCAAACCTAAGGAATTCAAAGCTAGCACCAAGGGGAGATGGACCATTCAGAGTGCTCGAGAGGATCAACAACAACGCCTACCGGATCGAGCTCCCATGTGAGTTTAATGTGTCCAATACGTTCAATGTTACTGACTTAGCCCCTTTCCATGCAGATGAACCAGTTTTGAGGACAAAACCTACGGAAGAGGGAGGGGATGATGAGGACATCAGGCCGTACATCCAGCCAGGAGACCAGACAGGCCAACCAGGAAGCTTGCCCGAGACAGCCGTACAATCTGGCATGCCTGCCGGTCCAAGCAGTACCGCCGGACCCTCGACCACAAGGACCAGAGAAACCAGCATTGCCGGCGAAGAGGCCCAAGCTTCCGGCACACTTGGTGGCGACGTGCATGACACCGTCGGCCCCTCTGGTGATGCCACCATCTCCGGGATCAACTTGGCCGGTCCTGAATGCATTCCGGCCAGTACCTCGCACAATCCAGCCGGTACAGCCGATCCAGCCGAGTACACGCGCATTTCCACTTCTACACAAGAAGACTCAGACCAAATGAGCTACCAGCTCCAAGACATGCACCTCTAGGAAGTCTCTACACCAGTGGTACCTCATGGAGCAATGACAAGAAGCAGATCAAGGGCACTCTTCCACAAATTCAGCTTATGGGTCGACAAGCTCCTAGAGGAAGATCGACTAAGGACATTGGGCCAAAAGTGCAAGGAAGATTCCAATGGCTTCTCAACAACACAAGGTACATCAGAGACTTGGGCTTTAGTTGCAAGAGAGGTCAGGGCCCAAAGATTCTTAACCCTACTCCAAGTCGAAGACTAGGAGCATGGCGTGTGCATGCCACAAGGACGGCCACCTTCCATTTCTTGGCCATGAGGTAAGTTAAGGTAAGTTTCAATTCGAATATATGCCTCTTTCTATTTTGCAGGGTAGGATCTAGAATATTTACTTTTATTGAGTCAAAGAGATTTTAGGAATAGGTCCTTTTTTGATTATACACTTTTGTATCTTTTCCTTTTGTGCACTTTTGTAACTTTTCCTTTTATTATTTGAGTCGACCCTAGAAGGTCAAGCTGTCGAGCATATTAATAAGGCTCCTTCCAGCATTGTAGTTTGACAAGCTTTTTGATATTAATAAAGATAGAACTTTTTCTCCAACAAGTTTTCTCTCAAGAATCTTGTGCGCTTAGAATTTAGTTGAGACCAGCCCTCCTAGCTCTAAGTTTGTGATTTATCACGAGGTTCATCACCCCTCGTGTGGTCCACTTCACCTTTCCATCGAATACCAACCCAAAAACCCCTATCCAAGAAGTCTAAGGTTGAGTTTCTCACCTAAACTTCTCCAAACAGCCCACTCGCATACATCCTTGAATCAAGGCTTGTATCAACGACCCATGTGCGTAAATATATCCGGCACTCCGGGATCCGGATATACAGGGACGTCACCTTCATCAAATCTTGTAGACATATATATTATTACATGATATATTCAGCACAAAAATTTACCATTCCTAGTAAAATAATTAATTAATAAACATAATAATTTATGGTACCTATTTTTTGTGCGTATGTGGGCAGCAAAGTAATGCTCCGAGAAGTAAGATATCTCATCATTCACATATGATTCAACAATCGACCCTGCATCATATCGTTTATTCTTCACCTTGCTTTTCAGGTTTTTAAAAAACCTTTCAAATGGATACATCCACCTATATTGCACAGGTCCACCCAGTTCAGCTTCGTATGGTAGATATACAGAAAGGTGCTCTATGACGTCGAAAAATGAAGGTGGAAAGATATTTTCCAAATTGCACAAAATTATGACTATGTTTTCCTTCAGAATTTGGACACGACTTTGTCGTAATGATCTGGAGCATAAATCACAGAAAAATCCTCCAATCTCTGTATATATTACCATCTAGAGTTAATTAGTACATGCAATTATTATTAATTTACGTACTTATAATATAAAATATATTTCTTAGTATATATACCTGATCATGCTAGATGAATGTTTCGTGGTAACAGTTCTGCAAATATAAAAGGGAGAATTCTTTCCATAAAAATATGGCAATCATGGCTTTTCATGCCCGAGAACTTCAGTCCATCCATATCCACACAATTTGCTAAATCTGCCGCGTAGCCATCCGGAAAATTGACATCATTTTTGATACATTCCAATAAGCGTTCTTTCTCTTTTTGTGTCAATCGAAATATAAGGGGAATATAGCATTGCCCCGACCATCCACATGCAACTCTTTTCGAGAGCAAAACTTTGCAATATCCAACCTTGACTTAATTGTATCTTTTGATTTCTCTTTCACATTCATAACATTATTAATGATGTTATCAAAGAAATTCTTCTCTATATGCACCACATCAAGATTATGTCGATGGTTAAGATCCGTCCAGTACGACAACTCGTTCTGATTATAGTACTAATCATGAATCGTTGTCTCACGAAATGCATCCATCACCATTTCAACACATATATTACCGGATGTACCAACCGTTTCATCACTAGTACTACCATGCGTACCTACCTGATTTCTTTGGACATCACCCCGACTACTCGTCCCTAACTGAACATTCAGCTCCTCTCCATTTTTTTACCAAATATAATAATTTGGCATAAATCCTCGACTATATAGATGACTCCATATTTTCTGTCCTCGAATAAATTTATCGTTTTTGCAATTCATACAAGGAAAAAAAAACTTACCTCCGCTACTTTGAGCTATTGGTTGATTACTTGCAAAATTCATGAACTCATCCATGCCTTTGTGGAAATTCCGCCAATATATTTCTTGTTTGATTATCAATCCTTTTGTACATCCAATCTCTCGAATTTTTATAATTTCTCCACATGTTTGAAGTTTCTTTCCCTTCGATTTTACAAATGAAATAATGGGCTAGGGCATATATATACAACATTTTGCCACTACTTTGCCACTACTTTGCCACTACTTTGCCATTGCTTTGCCACTACTTTGCGACCACAACAGTGTAGTCGCTTCAATGTCGGTATACCTAACACGCACATGATTTTTATGTTGTCACTTTACCACCACTTTGTGACTGAAGAGCCACTCCAAACGTAGTTGCAAATTGGTCGCATATTTAGCGATCAATATGCAACTAACATCTGGTTCTTCCACAAGTAGTCGCTAATTTGGAACAGATTAGCGACTACCAGCCCCAACCACAAACCAGTCACAGTTTAGTCGTGTAATGGTTGCGTATTGCGACCAATATGGGACTACAGGTTTTATTCAAACTTTTGCGACCACTTTGCGACCACTTTGCGACTACATCTCTGTAGTCGCAAATTGGTCGCAAAATCGTGGCAAATGTGGTCGCAAAATGCAGTGTCATTTTGGCAATTTTCTTGTAGTGAAGGCATCACAACGTTTTGGATAGTTTGGATTACTTGGATACTTTGTCGTAGCTATTTGAGTCTTAAATTTTGTCACAACATAGAAAATTGAGCTACCGTAACGTGGGCATTGGATTAGTGTCATTCTGAACTCAAAATCAAAAGTTACTGACGATTTAGTGCGGACATGTCAAGTCGATCAGCCAGTAAAATGATCATTCTAAACTGATCATTGGTGCTCCTTGAGTAAAGGCATATAAAGGAAGCATAATGCTTGGCATCATACAGTTCGGGATAGATTGGATTTTTTGAGGCTTTATTGTAGCTATTTCAGTCTCAAATGGTTTCACAATATAGAAAATTGAGCTAGCTTAACGTTGGTGTTGGATTCGTGTCATTCTGAACTCTAAATCAAAATTTTCAGAAGATTTAGTGCAGACATGTCAAGTTGATCGGCCAGTTAAATTGATCATTCTAAACTGGTCATTGGTGCTCCTTGAATAAAGGCATATAAATGACACATAATGCATGACATCATGCAGTTTGGTATAGATTGGATTACTTGCAGGCTTTGTCGTAGCTCTTTTAGTCTCAAATATTTTCACAGTCTAGAAAATTGAGCTAGCTTAACATGGGGGTTGGATTCGTGTCATTCTGAACTCTAAATCAAAAGGTACAAACTATTTAGTGCGGACATGTCAAGTTGGTCGACGAGTTAAATGAATCTCATTGAGCAAAGGTTTACAAATGAAGCATAATGCATGGCATCACGAAGTTTGAGATAGTTTAGATTACTTGGAGGCTTTGTCGTAGCTATTTTGGTCTTAAATTTTGTTACAACATAGAAAATTGAGCAAGCTTAACGTGGCCATTGGACTCGTGTCATTCTGAACTCAAATCAAAAGTTACAAACGATTTAGTGCGGACATGTCAAGTTGATCGGCTAGTTAATTTGAATATTCTAAATTGATCATTGCTGCTCATTGAGAATTGGTTTACAAATGAAGCGTAATGCATGGCATTGCGCAGTTTTGGGAACAGTGGACTACTTGAAGGCTTTTTCGTAGCTATTTTGGTCTTAAATTTTGTCATAATATAGAAAATTGAACTAACCTAACGTGGGCGTTGGAGTCAGGTGATTCGGAACTTTAATTACGGATGATTCAGTTCGTACATGTCAAGTTGATTGACTAGTTAAAATGATCATTCTAAACTTATAATTGGAGCTCCTTCAGTAAAGGCTTATAAATGAGGCATAATGCATGGCATCACACAGTTTGGTATAGATTGGATTACCTGAAGCTACCTCTTTTAACCTCAAATGTTTTCACAATATAGAAAATTGAGCTATCTTAACATGGGTGTTGGATTCGAGTAATTCGGAACTCTCAATCAAGAATTACAGATGATATAGTGTGGACATGTCAAGTTGATCGGCCAGTTAACATGATCATTCTAACCTGATAGTTGGTGCTCCTTGAGTAAAGGTTTATTAATGAAGCATAATGAGTGGCATCACGTAGTTTGGTATAGATTGGATTACTTGGAGGCTTTGACATAGCTCTTTTAATTCAAATGTTTTCACAATATAGAAAATCGGGGTAGCTTAATGTAGTATTGGATCCATGTCATTCAAAACACTAAATCAAAATTTACGAAAGATTTAGTGCGGACATGTCAAGTTGATCGGTGAGTTAAAATATCATTCTAAAGTGATCATTAGTGTTTCATGAATAAAGGCATATAAATGAAACATAATGCATGGCATCATGCAGTTTGGGATAGATATGATTATTTGAAGGCTTTGTTGTAGCTCTTTCAGTTTCATATGTTGTCATAATATAGAAAATTGAGCTAGCTTAACATGGGCGTTGGATTCGTGTTATTCTAAACTCTAAATCAAAATTTACAAACGATTTAGTGCGGACATGTCAAGTTGATCCGCCAGTTAAATGGTGCTCATTGAGCAAAGGTTTTAAAATATAGCATAATGCATGGCATCACGAAGTTTTGGATAGATTGGATTACTTGAAGTCTTTGTCGTAACTATTTTGGTGTTAAAATTTGTCACAACATAGAAAATTTAGCTAGCTTTGGGCGTTGGATTCGTGTTATTCTAAACTCTAAATCAAAATTTACGGATGATTTAGTGAAGACATGTCAAGTTGGTCGGCCAGTTAAATGGTGCTCATTGATCAAAGGTTTACAAATGAAGCATAATGCATGGCATCACGAAGTTTTGGATAGTTTGGATTAGTTGGAGGCTTTGTCGTAGCTATTTTGGTGTTAAATTTTGTCACAACATAGAAAATTTAACTAGCTTAACGTGGACATTGGATTCGTGTCATTGTGAACTCATAATAAAAAATTACGAATGATTTAGTACGTACATGTCAAGTTGATCGGCCAGTTAAAATGATCATTCTAAATTGATCAATTGTTCTCCTTGAGTAAAGGCATATAAATGAAGCATAATGCAAGGCATCATGTAGTTTTGGATAGATTGGATTTTTTGGAGGCTTTATTGTAGCTCTTTCAGTCTCAAATGGTGTCAAAATAGAGAAAATTGAGCTAGCTTAACATTGGCGTTGGATTCATGTCATTCGGAACTCTAAATCAAATGTTACGGATGATTTAGTGCGGAAATGTCAATTTGATCGGCCAGTTAAATTGAAAATTCTAAACTGGTCATTGCTGCTCAATGAGAATTGGTTTGCACATGAAGTATAACGCATGACATCACATAGTTCAGGATAGATTGGATTAATTGCAGGATTTGTCGTACCTCTTTTAGTCTCAAATGTTTCACAATATAAAAAATTGAGCTAGCTTAACGTGGGCGTTGGATTCGTGTCATTCTAAACTCTAAATCAAAAGGTACGGACGATTTAGTGCGGAAATGTCAAGTTGATCGGCATGTTAAATGAAGCTCATTGAGCAAAGACACAAATGAAGCATAATGCATGGCATCACGAAGTTTGAGATAGTTTGGATTACTTGGAGGTTTTGTCGTAGCTATTTCGGTTTTAAATTTTGTCACAACATAGAAAATTGAGCTCGCTTAACGTCGGCATTCGACTCGTGTCATTCTGAACTCAACATCAAAAGTTACGGACGATTTAGTGTGAACATGTCAAGTTGATCGGCTAGTTAATTTGATTATTCTAAATTGATCATTGGTGCTCATTGAGAATTGGTTTACAAATGAAGCATAATGCATTGCATTACGCAGTTTGGGAAATAGTGGACTACTTGGAGGCTTTTTCGTAACTATTTTGGGTCTTAAATTTGGACATAATATAGAAAATTGAGCTAACATACGGTGGGTGTTGGAGTCGCGTGATTCTGAACTCTAATTACGGATGATTCAGTTCGTACATGTCAAGTTGATTGACTAGTTAAAATAATCATTCTCAACTAATAATTGGAGCTCCTTGATTAAAGGCTTATAAATGAAGCATATGCATAGCATCACACAATTTGGTATAGATTGGATTACCTGGAGGCTTTGTTGTAGCTCTTTCAGTCTCAAATGTTTTCACAATATAGAAAATTGAGCTAGCTTAACATGGGCGTTTGATTCGAGTCATTCTGAACTCTCAATCAAAAATTGCAGACGATATAGTGTGGACATGTCAAGTTGATCGGCCAGTTCACATGATCATTCTAACCTGATAATTGGTGCTCCTTGAGTAAAGCCTTATTAACGAAGCATAATGAGTGGCATCACGTAGTTTGGTAGAGATTGGATTACTTGGAAGCTTTGTCGTAACTTTTTTAGTGTCAAATGTTTTCACAATATAGAAAATCGGGCTAGCGCAATGTGGGCACTGGATAAGTGTCATTTAAAACTCTAAATGAAAATTTAGTGCGGACATGTCAAGTTGATCGGCTAGTTAAAATGATCATTCTAAACTTATCATTAGTGTTTCTTGAGTAAAGGCATATAAATGAAGCATAATGAATGGCATCATGCAGTTTTGGATAGATACGTTTATTTGAAGGCTTTGTCGTAGCTCTTTTAGTTTCAAATGTTGTCACAATATAGAAAATTGAGCTAGCTTAATGTGGGCGTTGGATTCGTGTTATTCTAAACTCTCAATCAAAATTTGCGGATAATTTAGTACGGACATATCAAGTTGATCGGCCAGTTAAATTGTGCTCATTAAGCAAAGGTTTACAAATAAAGCATAATGCATGGCATCACGAAGTTTTGGAGAGTTTGGATTACTTGGAGTCTTTGTCGTAACTATTTTGGTGTTAAATTTTGTCACAACATAGAAAATTTAGCTAGCTTAACTTGGGCATTTGATTCGTGTCATTTTGAACTCAAAATCAAAAGTTACAGACGATTTAGTGCAGACATGTCAAGTTGAACGGCAGTTAAAATAATCATTCTAAACTCATCATTGGTGATCCTTGAGAAAAGTCATATAAATGAGGCATAATGCATGGCATCATGCAGTTTGGGATAGATTGGATTTTTGGAGGCTTTATTTTAGCTCTTTCAGTCTTAAATGGTGTCACAATAGAGAAAATTGAGCTAGCTTAACTTTGATGTCGGATTCGTGTCATTCGGAACTCTAAATAAAAATTTATGGACGACTTAGTGCGGACATGTCAAGTTGATAGGCTGGTTAAAATGATCATTCTAAACTGATAATTGGTGCTCCTTGAATGAACGCTTATAAATGAAGCATAATGCATGACATCATTTAGTTTTGTATAGATTGGATTACCTGCAGGCTTTGTCGCAGCTCTTTCAATCTCAAACATTTTCACAATATAGAAAATTGTGCTATCTTAACGTGGGTGTTGGATTCGTGTCATTCGGAACTCTAAATCATAAGTTAAGGATGATTTAGTGTGGGCATGTCAAGTTGATCGACTAGTTAAATTGAACATTCTAAACTGGCCATTGGTGTTCATTGAGAATTGGTTTACATATGAAGCATAATGCATAGCATCACGCAGTTTGGGATAGATTGGATATTTTGGAGGCTTTATTGTAGCTCTTACTGTCTCAAATGTTGTCACAGTATACAAAATTGAGCTAGCTTAATTTTGGCGTTGGATTCGTGTCATTCGAAACTCTAAATCAAAAGTTACGGATGATTTAGTGCGGACATGTCAAGTTGATCGGCCAATTAAAATGATCATTCTAAACTAATAATTGGTGCTCTTTGAGTAAAGGCTTATAACGAAAGCATAATGCATGGCATCACGCAGTTTGGGTGAGATTGGATTACTTGGAGGCTTTGTCGTAGCTCTTTCAATCACAATATGGAATATTGACCAAACTTAATGTGGACGTTGGATCCATGTTATTTTGAACTCTGAATTAAAAGTTAAAGACCATTTAGTGTGGACATGTCAACTTGATCTACTAGTTAAAATGATCATTCAAAACTGATCAATTGTACTCATTGAGTAAAGGCATATAAATGAAGCATAATGTATGGCATCACTAATATTGGGATAGATAGGATTACTTGGAGGCTTTGTCATAGATATTTCTATCTTAAATTTTGTCACAATATAAAAATGTAGCTAGCTTAACTTTGGCATTGGATTCGTGTCATTCTGAACTCTAAATCAAAAGTTACGGACGACTTAGTGGAGACATGTCAAGTTGATCGGCCAGTTAAAATGATCATTCTAAACTGATAATTGGTGCTTCTTGAATAAAGGCTTATAAATGAATCATAATGCATGACATCATGCTGGTATAGATTGGATTACTTGCGGGCTTTGTTGTAGCTCTTTCAGCCTCAAAAGTTTTCACAATATAGAAAATTGAGCTAGCTTAACGTGGGCATTGGATTCGTTTCATTCTGAACTCTAAATCAAGAGGAACGGACTATTTAGTGGAGACATGTCATGTTGATCAGCCTGTTAAATAAAGCTGATTGAGCAAAGTTTACAAATGAAGCATGATGCATGACATCACAATGTTTCAGATAGTTTAGATTACATGGAGGCTTTGTAGTAGCTATTTCGGTCTTAAATTTTGTCACAACATAGAAAATTGAGCAAGCTTAACATGGGCATTGGATTCGTGTCATTCTGAATTCAAAATAAAAAGTTACGGACAATTTAGTGCGTACATGCCAAGTTGACCGGCCAGTTAAAATGATCATTCTAAACTAATCATTGGTGCTCCTTGAGTAAAGGCATATAAATGAAGCATAATGCATGGCATCATGCAGTTCGGGATAGATTGGATATTTTGGAGGCTTTATTGTAGCTCTTACTGTCTCAAATGTTGGCACAGTATACAAAATTGAACTAGCTTAATGTTGGCATTGGATTCGTGTCATTCTGAACTCTAAATCAAAAGTTATGTTTGATTTACTGCAGACATGTTAAGTTGATCGGCCAACTAAAATGGTCATTCTAAACTGATAATTGGTGCTCCTTGAGTAAAGGCTTATAACGAAAGCATAATGCATGGCATCACGCAGTTTGGGATAGATTGGATTAATTGGAGGCTTTGTCCTAGCTCTTTCAGTCTCAAATATTGTAACAATATGGAATATTGACCAAACTTAATGTGGGCATTGGATCCATGTTATTTTGAACTCTGAAATACAAGTTAAAGGCGATTTAGTGTGGACATGTCAACTTGATCTGCTAGTTAAAATGTTCATTCAAAACTGATCAATTGTACTCATTGAGTAAAGGCGTATATATTAAGCATAATGCATGGCATCACTAAGATTGGGATAGATAGGATTACTTGGAAGCTTTGTCATAGCTATTTCTATCTTAAATTTTGTCACAATATAAAAAATGTAGCTAGCTTAACTTTGGCATTGGATTCATGTCATTGGAAACTCTAAATCAAAAGTTACGGATGACTAAGTGCAGACATGTCAATTTGATTGGCCGGTTAAAATGAGCATTCTAAATTGATAATTGGTGCTTTTTGAATAAAGACTTAGAAATGAATCATAATGCATGACGTCATGCAGTTTGGTATAGATTGGATTACTTGTAGGCTTTGTTGTAGCTCTTTCAGTCTCAATTGTTTTCACAATATAGAAAATTGATCTAGCTTAACGTGGGCGTTGGATTCGTGTCATTCTGAACTCTAAATCAAAAGGAACGGACGATTTAGTGCAAACATGTCATGTTGATCGTCCTGTTAAATAAAGCTCATTGAGCAAAGGTTTACAAATGAAGCATGATGCATGACATCACAATGTTTCAGATAGTTTAGATTAGATGGAGGCTTTGTAGTAGCTATTTCGGTCTTAAATTTTGTAACAACATAGAATATTGAGCTAGCTTAACATGGGAATTGGATTCGTGTCATTCCAAACTCAAAATCAAAAGTTATGGACGATTTAGTGTGGACATGTAAAGATGATCGGCCAGTTAAATTGATCATTCTAAACTGGTCACTGGTGCTCATTGAGAATTTGTTTACAAGTGAACCATAATGCATGGCATCACGCAGTTTGGAAAACATTGGCCTACTTGGAGGGTTTTTCATAGCTATTTCGGTCTTAAATTTGGTTTCAATATAGAAAATTGAGCTAACTTAATGCGGGCGTTGGATTCGCGTGATTCTAAGCTCTAAATCAAAAGTTACGGATGATTTAGTTCGGACATTTCAAATTGATTGGCTAGTTAAAATGATCATTCTAAACTTATAATTGGAGCTCCTTGAGTAAAGGCTTATAAATAAAGCATGGCATCACATAGTTTGGTATAGATTGGATTATCTGGAGGCTTTGTCGTAGCTCTTTCAATCTCAAATGTTTTCACAATATAAAAAATTGAGCTAGCTTAACACGGGCATTGGATTTGTGTCATTCGGAACTCTCAATCAAAAATTACGGACAAGTCATGTTAATCGGCCAGTTAAAACGGTCATTCTAAATTGATCATTTGTGCTCATTGAGAAAAGGCTTATGAATGAAGCATAATGCATGGCATCACGTAGGTTGCGATCGATTCGATGACTTGGAGGCTTTCTCTTAGCTATTTCAGTTCTAAATTTTGACACAATATAGAAAATTGAGCAAGCTTAATGTGGGCATTTGATTCGTATCATTTTGAACTATGAATTAGAAGTTAAAAAGGATTTTGTGTTGACATGTGAAGTTGATAGGCAAGTTAAAATAATCTTTCTAAATTTATTAATGAAGGCTTATTAATGAAGCATAATGCATGGCATCAAGCATTTTGACATAGATTGGATTTCTTGGAGGCTTTATCGTAGCTATTTCACTGTTGAATTTTTCACAATATAAAAAATTGAGATAGCTTAACATAGGCGTTGGATTCATGTCATTTTGAGTTCTAAATCAAAAGTTACAGACTATTTAGTGCTGACAAGTCAAGTTGATTGGCCAATTAAAATGATCATTCTAAACCGATCACATGAGTAGCTATTGTCGTAGACTTCGAGGCTTTGTCGTAGCTATTTCAGTTCTAAATTTTGTCACAATATTGAAAATTGAGCTAGCTTAACGTGGGTGTTAGATTGGTGTCATTTTGACCTCTCAATCTGAATATATGGACGATTTTGTGCGGACATGTCAAGTTGACTAGCGAGTTGAAATGATCATTCTAAACTGATCATTGGTTCTCATTGAGTAAAGGCTTAGTATTGAAGCATAATGCGTGGCATCATGCAGTTTGCGATGGATTTGATGATTTGGATGCTTTGTCGTAGGTATTCAATTGTACATTTTGTCACAATATAGAAATTTGAGCTATATTAACTAGGGCATTGGATTCTTGTCATTTTGAGTTCTTAATCAGAAGTTATGGATGATTTTGTGCGGACATGTTAAGTTGATCGATGAGTTAAAATGATCATTCTAAACTGATCATTGGTGCTCATTGAATAGAAGCTTATAAATTAAGCATAATTCATTGCAACAAGCATTTTTCGATAGATTGGATTACTTGGAGGTTTTTCATAGCTAGTTTAGTCTTAAAATTTTTTCACAATATAGAAAATTGAGCTAGCTTAACATAGGAAGTGGATTCAAGTCATTCTGAGCCCTGAATCAAAATTTACAGACTATTTAATGCGGAGAAGTCAAGTTCATGGGCTAATTAAAATGATAATTCTAAATTGATCATTGCTGCTCATTGAGTAAAGGCTTATTAATGATGCATAATACATGGCATCACACCCTTTGCGATAGATTCGATTACTTGGAGGCTTTGTCGTAGCTATATCCCTCTTAAATTTTTTCACAATATAGAAAATTGAGCTCGCTGAACATGGGCGTTGGATTCATGTCATTATTAGCTCTGAATCAGAAGTTACAAACTATTTAGTGTGGACAAGTCGAGGTTATATGCCAGTTAAAATGATCATTCTAAACTAATCATTGGTTCTAATTAAGTAAGGGCTTATTAACGAAGCATAATGCATGGCATCATGCTGCTTGCGATAGATTCTATGACTTGGAGGCTTTGTCGTAGCTGTTTTAGTTCTAAATTTTGTCACATAATAGAAGATTGAGCTAGCTTAACGCGAGCGTTGGATTAGTGTCATTCTGAGCATTGAATAAGAAGTTACGGACGACTTTTTGTGGACATGTTAAGTTGATCGGTCAGTTCAAATGATCATTCTAAACTTAACATTGGTGCTCATTGAGGCTTATTAATGAAGCATATTGTGTGGCATCACGTAGTTAGCGATAGATTCGATTACTTGGTGGCTTTGTCGTAACTATTTCAGTGATAAATTTGTCACAATAGAAAAAATTGAGGTAACTTAACGTATGCCTTGGATTCGCGTCATTCTAAGATTTGAATCATAATTTAAGACCGGTGAGTGAAAATGATCATTCTAAATTGATAATTGGTTCTCATTGAGTAAAGGCTTTTTAATGAAAAATAATGCATGGGATCACGCACTTTGCGATAGATTTGATGACTTAAAGGCTTTATCAGACCTATTTCAGTACTAAAATTTGTCACAATATAGAAAATTGAGCTAGCTTAACATGGACATTGGATTCGTATCATTTTGAGTTATGAATCGGTCAGTTAAAATGGTGATAGATTGGATTACTTGGAGGCTTTGTCGTAGCTATTTCAGTCTTAATTTTTCACAATATAGAAAATTGAGTTATCTTAACATGGGTGTTGGATTCATGTCATTCTAAACTATGAATCAGAAGTTATGGACTATTTGGTGTAGACAAGTGAAGTTTATCGGCCTGTTAAAATGATCATTCTAAACATATCATTGCTGCTCCTTGAGTAAATGCTTATTGATGAAGCATAATGTGTGGCATCATGCGGTTTGCGACAGATTCGATTATTTGGAGGCTTTGTCGTAAAATATTCAGTTTTTTTATTTTGTCACAATATATAAAATTGAGCTAGCTTAACGTGGGCTTTGGATTCTTGTCATTCTGAGCTCTGAATCAAAAGTTACAGTCGATTTTGTGTGGACATGTCAAGTTGATTGGCTAGTTAAAATGATCATTCTAAACTTATCAATAGTGCTCATTGAGTAAAGGCTTATTAATGAGGCATAATGCGTGGTATCAAGCAGTTAGCAATATATTTGATTAGTAGGAGGCTTTGTCGTAGCTATTTTAGTCTTAAATTTTATAACAATAGGGAAACTTGAGCTAGATTAACGTGAGCGTTGGATACATGACATTCTGAGCTCTTAATCAAAAGTTACGGACGATTTTGACGGACATGTCAAGTTGACCGGTGAGTTAAAATGATCATTCTAAATTGATCATTGGTGCTCATCGAGTAAAAGCTTATTGATGAAGCATAATGCATGACATCAAGCAATTTGCGATAGAATTGATTACTTGGAGACTTTGTCGTAGCTTTGTCAGTCTTAAAGTTTTTCACAATATAGAAAATTGAGGTAACTTAAAATGGGTGTTGGATTTGTGTCATTCTGAACTTTGAATAAAAAGTTACAGACTATTTAGTGCGGACAAGTCAAGTTGATCGGCCAGTTAAAATGATCATTGTAAACTGATCATTGGTGCTAATTGAGTACTGGCTTATTAAGGAAGCATAATGCGTGGCACCACACAGTGTGCGATAGATTCGATGAGTTGGAGGCTTTGCCATAGCTATTTCAGTTCTAAATTTTGTCATAATATAGAAAATTGAGCTAGCTTAATGATGAGGACACCAGGCCAGATCCTGAACCTGGCTGACCAGATCGTGAAGAAGGCCTGCCCGAGAGAGCCGGATGGATAGGCGACTTGGCCAGGCCAAGCGGTACCGCCGGCCCGATGGGCAATAGGGCCGGGTCAACCAACTCTGCCAGCGAAGCAGCCCAAAATATATGGTCCAATATGCGGCGACATGGCCAACAACGCCAGCTCGGCTGGTGACACGGCCGGGTCACCTAGCATTCCGGCCTGCTCCAAATAATATTTCGGCCACCTCAATACGCAGCACAGCCAGCTCACGCGATAACACTTTGCCAGCTCGAGCTCCACACAATGATCCAAGCCTTGGTATACGGCCGTGACACTCTCGGACTGGTTGCAAGAAAATTAGGCTAGAAACTTGGCCTTAGGCTTTAGAGGTGGGTTTTCTGGTGTGTGTAATGGGCGGTGGGGTGAGGTGAACTACACGAGCTATAAAGGGCCTCGTGATAAATCACAAACTAAGAGCTAGCAGGGCTGGTCTCGACTAGGTCTCAAAGACAAGTGTTTTGTGGAGGAAACTCTTAAAGAAAATATACTCTTTATTCATTATCAAAAAGGTTGTTGAACTACAATGCTGAAAGGAGCCTTATTAATATGATCGGCATCTTGAACCCAAAAGAAAAAATGGAAAAATTACAAAAATGCATAAAAAAATTACAAAATGGAAACAACCAAAGAAGAACAACTACTTATTTGTTCTTGACTCAACAAAAAGGAAAACTACTAGTTCCTACCCTACAAAAGAGAAAAGGCAATTTTTAATTTGAAAATTTACCTTCTTACCTTTCGGCCATGAAATTGAAGGTGGCCGACCTTGCTTGCACGCGCCTAGTCTTGGACTTGAAGTAGAGTAATGTATTGTTGGGCCTTGACCTCCTTTGCCATAAGAGCAGAAGTTTCTAGATCACATTGAAGAGTTTAGAAGCCCTTGACTTGATCATTGCACTCTTGGCCCATTGTTCCTCGTTTTTGGTCTTCTATGAGCTTTTCCACCCACAAGCTGAACTTGTGGAAGATTGCCCTTGTTCTGCTTCTTGTCATAGCTCCTGGTGCTACCATTGGTTCATAAATTTCCTCTAGATCCATGCTCTGAAGTTGGCTGGTGATTTTGTCTCAGTCTCCTTGTGTGGAGCTTGAGCTGGCCGCGTCATCACATGAGTCGGCTGTGCCGTGGGTTAAACTGGCCAAAATGCTGTCGGAGCCAGCCAGAATGCTAGGTGAGCGGTCGGTGTCATCAGCCGAGCCGGTGGTGTTGGCCACGTCGCTGCCTGTTGGGCCAGAGATTTGGGCCTCTTCGCCGGTGGAGTTGGTCGGCCTGGCCCTATCGCTCATCTGGCGGGCAGTACCGCTTGGCCAGGCCAAGTCGACTATCGGCCCGGATGTCTTGGACAGGGCTTCTTCACGATCTGTTCGGCCATATTCACGATCTGGCCAGACATTTGATCTGGTATCCTCATCATCCCCTGCCCCTTCAGTAGGTTTTGTCCTAAAAACTGGATCATCTACAAGGAAGGGATCTAAATCAGTCACGTTGAATGTGTTAGACACATTAAACTCACATGGAAGTTCAAGGCGGTAGGCGTTGTTGTTGATTCTCTCCAGGATTTTGAATGGTCCATCTCCTCTGGGGGTTAGCATGGAACTCTTTAGATGGGGGAGTATCTCCTGCCATACGTGTAGCCACACCCAATCGCCTAGTTGGAGGATCATCTTCTTTCATCCCTTGTTGGCATGAGTCACATACTGTGTGGTCCTCTTCTGTAGGTTCTCCATGAACTTCTGGTGCAACTTCTTGATGAACTATGCTTTGGTCATCTCTGCTGGTGGCAGTGGTGTTTTCTCCAAGGGTGTTTGAGGGTTGAAGCCGTAGACAACTTCAAATGGGGTCTCCTTGGTGGCTGAGTGCACTATTCTGTTGTAGGCAAACTCTATGAATGGCAGGCACTCCACCCATGTCTTCAGGTGTTCTTCCCAAGAGTGGTCCTGAGAAGAGTAGCTATAGTCCGGTTGACCACCTCAGTTTGGCCATCTGTCTGAGGGTAGCATGTGGTGGAGAATAGAAGCTTCGTGCCTTGCTTTCTTGTCCTCCATAAGTGGCTCAGGAACTTGGTGTCTCTGTCTGATACGATGGTCCTTGGCACTCCATGAAAGTGCACTATCTCCTTGAAAAATATCTCTGTCGTTTGTGTGGCATCATTAACGTTTGAACACGGTATAAAATGGGCCATCTTAGAGAAATGGTCTAACACGACAAAGATGGGATCTTTGTGGTTGATCTTGGAAATGCCTAGAACGAAGTCCATTGAGTTGTCTACCATGGATGTGTGAGTATTGGCAGAGGGAGATACAACCCATGAGGGTGTACTCGGGACTTCGCCTTTTTGCAAGTGATACACCTTGCACAGTGGGCTTCTACTGTCCTCTTGATGTGTGCCCAGTAGAAGTATTCTTTGACCATGGCCATTTTCTTGTCAACACCAAAGTGGCCACATTGTCCAACACCCATGTTATATCAAGGCATACCTCCTTGATAGAGCATCGACTACCACATTGTTCTTGCCCTTCTTGTACTTGATGATGTAAGGGAAGTCTCGATGTACTCCATCCACCTAGCATGTCTTCTCTTGAGGTTGGTTTGCACTCTGAGGTGTTTGAGAGTCTCGTGATCAGTGTGAATCACTATCTCCAAGTCTCCAATGCTCGGATTAGGGCATAGAGCTCCTTGTCGTAGGTGGGGTAGTTTAGCGAGGCCCCGCCTAACTTCTCCCTGAAGTATGCAACTGGCCTTTCTCCTTGTGTTAGAACCGCGCCTATGCTCATGCCTGAGGCATCACACTCCATTTCAAATGATCTGTTGAAATCGGGCAGCACTAACACGGGGGCGTGAGTGAGGCTGTCCTTCAAGGCCTGGAATGCCTTCTCTTGGGGTTCTCCCCAGCTGAACCTCATGTTCTTCTTTACTGCTGCTGACAAGGGTGAGGAAATGCTGCTGAAGTTGGGCATGAATCTCCGGTAGAAGCTGGCCAGGCCATGAAAGCTCCTTACTTGATTGATGTTACTTGGTGTTGGCCACTCTTGTGCGGCTTGAATCTTTTCCTCATCAACCTGTGAGCCCTGTTAACTCACAACAATGCCTAGGAAAACAAGCTTATCAGTAAAAAAGGTGCACTTCTTGAGATTGGCATAAAGCTCTTCCAATAAAAGGGTCTTTAGTAGCATCTCTAGATGTGTGATACGGTCTTTAAGACACCTACTGTAAACTAGAATATCATCAAAGTAGACAACAACAAACTTACAGATGTACGCCCTAAGTACTTGGTTCATAAGGCGCGTGAAGGTGCTTGGGGCATTGGTCAAGCCAAATGGCATGACTGTCCCCTCGTACAACCCTTGCTTTGTCCTGCAGGCGGTTTTCCATTCATCGCTTTCTCTCATCCTGACCTGGTGGTACCCACTCTTGAGGTCTATCTTTACGAAGACCGTGGCTCCACTCATTTAATCCAGCATATCATCCAACCGGGGTATGGGGTGCCGGTACATGACCATGATGTTGTAGATGGCCTGGCAATCTAAGCACATGCGCCAAGTCCCATCCTTTTTTGGGGCCAATAACACTGGCACATCACATGGGGAGAGGCTCTCTCATACATAGCCTTTCTCCAGGAGCTCCTTGACTTGCCTCTCAAGTTCCTTTGACTCCTCTTGGCTCATCCGGCATGCTGGCCGGTTGGGCAAGGCTTCTCCGCGTAGGCAAGGCAGGCCTGCTGGTATCTCCTCAGGAAACACATCCTAGAATCGATATAGGAGGGCACCTACTTCAGGAGGTAATTCTATCTCTTCCTTTCCTGCACTCAAAACCTCCTTAATGACCATTAGAAGCATCAAGTCATTAGAGGCCAAAGCTCTCCGGACATGACTTGGTTGAATGAGAATTTTTGATTTAATTAAACTTTTCTCCTTACTCATTTCAAGCTGTAGTTCATGTACCTAGGCAGGAGTGAGAGGGGCTAGGCTGATCTTTCTTTTGTCGTGCACAAAGGTGTACAAGTTGGTCCGCCCATCATGCCTTGTCTCCTTGTCAAATTGCCACGGCATTCCTAGAAGAAGGTGGCTGGCTTGCATTGGTACCACGTCACAAATGACCTGGTCTTGGTATTGTCCAACACTGAATGATACTGTTACTAACTCATGAATCTTGAGCTCTACCTTATCATCTAGCCATCTCAGCCGGTATGGCAGGAGGTGCTTAGTCTTCTCAAGACCAAGCTTATCAACCATGTATGCATTGGCCACGTTAGTACAAGAACCACCATCTATGATGAGGTTACATACCTTTCCTTTGATGGTGCACCGGCTGTGGAAGATGTTCTTGTTTTGAATGGTCTCGGAGGGGTCGACCATTGCACTTAGGTATTCTATGTCTCCATAATCTCTTTCATGTTCTAGCTCTACTTCATCTTGAGACTCGTACTCTCCAGCCTCCGTGATATGCATGACTCGGTTGTTTGGGCACTCTCTTGAGATGTGATCGCGACCTCTACACTTGAAATAAGTGATGTCACGTGATCTCTGAGGGTTTAGATACTTACTTGGCTCTCACTGGCCATGGGTTTGTTCAGGAGCCTTGCTCTTGAATCGTGACTCGATCTCAATGCCCTTGCATTTGTCCATTGGCTTGATGACATTACTTGGTGCCCAAGGTGTCTTAGGCCTGTTGCGTTTGTCCTCTTGTGTTTGATGTGTTGTTCAGCCTGGACAGAAAGGTGGAATAGATCCTTCAAGTCACTGTAGATTTGCCTCTCTACTTTCTGGCTGATCCTTCCTTGCAAGCCATCCAAGAATTGAGCCATCAATACTTTTTCGTCATCATTGAGCTCCAGCATGTTCCTTAGTCTCTCAAACTCCTCAAAGTAGTCCTCCACTGACCTTGTGACCTGCGTAAGAGTACAAAACGGCATTGCAAATCTCTATGGAAATAGAGAGGAACAAAACTTTGCCTCATGAGATCCTTCATGTCGACCCATGAATCTACGGGTCTTAGCCTCCTTTTCCTATGGTCAGAAGCCTCACGATCCCACGAGATGAGGGTATTTCTGTTAGTTGTGCTACTGCTATGGATACTCTCCTAGGGCCTGGTTCGTTGTAATGGTCAAAGATGTGATACATTCTTTGTTCCCAATCTAGATAGGCCTCGGGGTCTACTTTTCCTGCAAAACTCGGAGGGGTTATGATACAAGCCTTGATTCAAGGATGTATGCGCGTGGGCTGTTTGTAGAAGATTAGGTGAGAAACTCAACCTTAGGCTTCTGGATAGGGGTTTTCTGGTTGGTAAACGATGGAAGGGTGAAGTGAACCACACGAGGGGTGATGAACCTCGTGATAAATCACAAACTTAGAGCTAGGAGGGCTGGTCTCAACTAGGTTCTAAGCGCACAAGATTCTTAGAGAGAAAACTTGTAGGGAAAAAGTTCTACTTTATTAATAATCAAAAAGGTTGTCCAACTACAATGCTGGAAGGAGCCTTATTAATATGCTCGACAGCTTGACCTTCTAGGGTCGACCCAAATAAGAAAAGGAAAACTTACAAAAGTGCACCAAGGAAAAGATACAAAAGTGTATAATCGAAAAGGACCTATTCCTAAAATGTTTTTGACTCAATAAAGTAAATATTCTAGATCCTACCCTGCAAAACAGAAAGAGGCAAATATTCTTATTGAAAACTTACCTTAACTTACCTCATGGCCAAGAAATGGAAGGTGGCCGTCCTTGTGGCATGCACGCGCCTTGCTCCTAGTCTTCGACTTGGAGTAGGGTTAAATATCTTTGGGCCCTGACCTCTCTTGCCACTAAAGCCCAAGTCTCTGATGTTCCTTGTGTTGTTGAGAAGCATTTGGACTCTAATTTGCTCTTCTGGCCCATTGTCCTTAGCTGCTCTTCCTCTAGAAGCTTGTCGACCCATAAGCTGAATTTGTGGAAGAGTGCTCTTGATCTGCTTCTTGTCATTGCTCCTGGAGGTACCACTGGTGTAGATACTTCCTCTAAGTGCATGTCCTGGAGCTGGTAGCTCATTTGGTCCGAGTCCTCTTGTGTAGAAGTGGAAGTGTGCGTGTATTCGGCTGGATGGCCTGTACCGGCTGGATTGTGCGCGGTACTGGCCGGAATGACTTCAGGACTGGCCAAATTGATCCCGGAGTCGGCGGTGTCATCAGGGGGACCGGCGGTGTCATTCACGTCCCACCAAGTGTGCCGGAAGCTTGGGCCTCTCCGCCGGCGATGTTGACCGGTCTGGTCCTATAGGTCGAGGGTCCGGCGGTACTGTCTGGTCCGGCAGGCGCGCCAGATGGTCCTGCTGTCTCGGGCAAGCTTCCTGGTCGGCCAGTCTGGTCTCCTGGCTGGATGTACGACCTGATGTCCTCATCAGGTTAGTTTAACATCATGATGATTTACACGGTTATAGGGGTAGTCCTCTCAATCTTCTTGATTTGTAGGAGGCATTCTTGGCCTTTGGTGATGTCCATATGGCTGGTAGCCATCGCCTTCTTCTTCTGGCTGCTGTAGGGGTCCTATATGCCTAGGGTGATAGCCGTGAGGCTGGGGGCCTTCATCTTCATCCAGAGTGGGGTCCTGTTCTTGTTGTGATCTAGGGTTGTCAGGAACTTAAGCAGGGTAATGGCCAGCCCTCACGTTTCATATGGCCTGGAATCTTACTGGCCGTTCCACACGCTCAAGCCTTTCTCTAATGGATGCGAGTTGGGTTTGAAGTGTGGAAAACATGGCCAACATGGCCTCGGTTGCATCCTGGTTTCCTCCTTCTGCAATCGTATGCTGCAAGAGAAAACAAGGGTGAGTTGCTCCTAAGAATTTCTCTAGGAGTGGGTTTTATAGTAGGTTAAAACTTATAAGAAAAGGCAAAATAGAAAAAGACAATTAATGGTGCAATCTTCTAGGATTCCTACCCAATTTCTTTCTAAATTTTGGGTAATTTTCTTGTTTTAATTCTTTGTTCTAACTTAAGAATTAATGGAAACAATAACTTAGTATAAAGGAAAAACAATTGATGCGAGAAAATTCATCCTAACTGATGAGGACATCAGGTCGTACATCCAGCCAGGTGACCAGACTCGCCGACCAGGAAGCTTGCCCGAGACAGCAGGACCATCTGGCGCGCCTGCCGGACCAGACAGTACCGCCGGACCTTCGACCTATAGGACCAGACCGGTCAACATGGCTGGCGGAGAGTCCCAAGCTTCCGGCACACTTGGTGGGGACGTGAATGACACCGCCGGTCCCCCTGATGACACCGCCGACTCCGGGATCAACTTGGCCGGTCCTGAAGTCATTCCGGCCAGTACCGCGCACAATCCAGCCGGTACATGCCATCCAGCCGAGTACACGCACACTCCCACTTCTACACAAGAGGACTCGGACCTGCACTTAGAGGAAGTATCTACACCAGTGGTACCTCCAGAAGCAATGACAAGAAGCAGATCAAGAGCACTCTTCCACAAATTCAGCTTATGGGGCGACAAGCTTCTAGAGGAAGAGCAGCTAAGGACAATGGGCCAGAAGAGCAAATTAGAGTCCAAAGGCTTCTCAACAACACAAGGAACATAAGAGACTTGGGCATTAGTGGCAAGAGAGGTCAGGGCCCAAAGATATTTAACCCTACTCCAAGTCCAAGACTAGGAGCAAGGTGCGTGCATGCCACAAGGACAGCCACCTTCCATTTCTTGGCCGTGAGGTGAGTTAAGGTAAGTTTACATTCGAATATATGCCTCTTTCTGTTTTGCAGGGTAGGATCTAGTTGCTTTACATTTTTGAGTCAAGAACATTTTAGGAATAGGTCCTTTTTCGGTTATGCACTTTTGTATCTTTTCCTTTTGTGCACTTTTTGTAAACTTTCCTTTTATTTGTTTGAGTCGACCCTAGAAGGTCAAGCTGTCGAGCATATTAATAAGGCTCCTTCCAGCATTGTAGTTCGACAACCTTTTTGCTAATTAATAAAGATCGAATTTTCTTTACAAGTTATTCTCTCAAAGAAGCTTGTGCGCTTAGAACCTAGTTGAGACCAGCCCTCCTAGCTCTAAGTTTGTGATTTATCACGAGGTTCATAAAGGAAGTCGAATTGGACAGCTAGCACAAGTTGTCAAGAAAGTTTCCTTTTTCTCAAATCTTCACATTTTTTTGAATTTCCTTTCCTTAGGATTTTCCTTTTTGCATTTTTTCAAATCCCATATAAAAAGAAACTCTCCTAATAATTTAGGAGCACCCTAATTATCTTCTTTCTTTGTAGCACACATGGAAGAAGAGAATAGAGACGCAGCTGAAGCCATGATGGCCATGTTCACCACACTCCAAACACAACTCGCATCCATAGGCGAGAGGTTGGAGCGCGTGGAGAGACCAGTAAGATTCCAGGCCATAAGGCACGTGAGAGCTGAGCAAGACCGTCCTGAGGGTCCTGAGCACCTTAGGACACGGCACGAACAGGAGGAACCCCAGCCAGATGGAGATGAGGACACGCAACCTCATAACTATCACCATAGGCCGAGAGGACCTCCACGGCAACCAGAGGCAGAAGATGATGGCTTTGAGCCATATGGTCTTCACCAGAGACCAAGAATGCCTCCTAGACGTCATGAGGATGGAGATGAACACACCTATAACCGGGTAATTCATCCTGATGTTAAACTAACTCCTCCAACTTTTGCAGGAAAAGTAGACCCCGAGGCTTACCTAGATTGGGAGAAGCGAATGGATCATATCTTTGATCACTACAACCAACCAGGACCTAGGAGAGTCTCAATGGCAGTAGCACAACTCACGGACAATGCCCTCATCTGGTGGGATCGTGAGGTATCTGACAGAAGGAGGAAGAGAATGAGGCCCGTAGACTCATGGGTCGACATGAAAGACCTCATGCGACAAAGGTATGTTCCACCTTACTTTCATAGGGATTTGCAACGACGTTTTCGTACTCTTAAGCAGGGTACCAGATCAGTAGAGGAGTACTATGAAGAGTTCGAGAGGTTAAGGAACAGATTGGAGCTCAATGATGATGAAGAAGCATTGATGGCGCAATTCTTGGATGGACTCCAAGAAAGGATCAGCTGCAAGGTGGAAAGGCAAATCTACAACGACTTCAAGGACTTGTTCCACCTATCTGTGCAAGCTGAACAGCACATCAAACGTAAGAGCCAAGACATCCGCAGCAAGCCTAAGACACCTTGGGCACCAAGCAACATGCCCAAGACCGTGGACAAAGGCAAAGGCGTAGAGATCGAGTCCAGGTTCAAGAGCAAGCCTCCTGAACCCACCCGTGACCAGAGAGAGCCTGGTAAGTCTTCTAACCCTCAAAGATCACGTGACATAACTTGTTTTAAGTGCAGGGGACGTGGACACATCTCAAGGGAGTGCCCAAACAACCGAGTCATGCTGATCACGGAGGCAGGAGAATATGAGTCCCAAGATGAAGAGGACTATGAACCAGAAGGAGAATATGGTGACATTGAGTACCCTGATGTGGGGGAAGTGCTGGTCACTAGACGTATCCTCAGTGCAATGGTGGATCCTTCAGAGACCATCCAAAGGGAGAACATCTTCCACAGCCGTTGCACCGTCAAAGGAAAGGTATGTAACCTCATCATAGATGGTGGTTCTTGCACTAACGTTGCTAGTGCGTATATGGTTGATAAGCTAGGTCTAGAGAGGACACGGCATCCTCGACCATATAGACTGAGATGGCTCGATGACAAAGTGGAGCTCAGGATTCATGAGCAAGTCACTGTGCCATTCAGTGTGGGCAAGTACCAAGACCAGGTCGTGTGTGACGTGGTGCCCATGCAAGCTGGCCATCTTCTACTAGGAAGACCATGGCAGTTTGACAAAGAGACCAGGCATGATGGCCGAACCAATCTATACACCTTCGTGCATGACAATAGAAAGGTCAGCCTAGCTCCTCTTACACCTGCCCAAGTACATGAGCTACAACTCCAAATGAGTAAGGAAAAGAAACTTGTCAAGTCTAACTTTCTTATTCAACCTAGTCATGTCCGGAGAGCTTTAGCCTCGAAGGACTTAATGTTACTAATGGTTTATAAGGAAGTGTTGAGTATAGAACAGGGACAGGTAGAGCTACCTCATGAAGTAGCAACACTCCTCAACAAATTCCAGGATGTATTTCCAGAGGAGATACCAGCAGGCTTGCCTCCTTTACGTGGCATAGAACACCAGATTGATCTAGTGCCCGGAGCAGCCCTGCCCAACCGGCCAGCCTACCGGATGAGTCCAGAGGAGTCCAAGGAGCTTGAGAAGCAAGTCAAGGAGCTCCTGGAGAAAGGATATGTTCGAGAGAGCCTCAGTCCATGTGCTGTACCAGTGCTACTAGTGCCCAAGAAGGATGGGACTTGGCGCATGTGCGTGGACTGCCGAGCAATCAACAACATCACAGTCAAGTACCGGCATCCAATACCACGACTGGATGACATGCTAGATGAGCTGAGTGGAGCCACGGTCTTCCCCAAGATAGACCTCAAAAGTGGATACCACCAGGTAAGAATGAAGGAAGGTGATGAGTGGAAGACTGCTTTCAAGACAAAGCAAGGGCTCTACGAGTGGACAGTCATGCCATTCGGCTTGACTAATGCCCCAAGCACCTTCATGCCTTATGAACCAAGTTCTTAGGGCGTACATCAGTAAGTTTGTAGTTGTTTACTTTGATGACATACTAGTTTATAGTAAGTGCCTACGGGAACACCTCACACATCTTGAGATGGTACTTAAAACCCTTCGACAAGAAGAGCTTTATGCCAATCTCAAGAAGTGCATCTTTTTTACTGATAAACTTGTCTTTTTAGGTTTTGTTGTAAGTTCACAAGGGCCTACAGGTTGATGAAGAGAAGATTCGAGCCATACAAGAATGGCCAACACCAGGAAACATCAGCCAAGTAAGGAGCTTCCACGGACTGGCCAGCTTCTATAGGAGATTCGTGCCCAACTTCAGCAGTATTGCCTCACCACTGACGGCAGTAGTGAAGAAGAACGTGGGATTCAGCTGGGGAGAAGCTCAGGAGAAGGCATTCCAGGCCTTGAAGGACAGCCTTACACACGCACCAGTGCTAGTCCTTCCCGACTTCAACAAGACGTTTGAAGTGGAGTGTGATGCCTCTGGAATAGGCATAGGAGCAGTGCTAACCCAAGGAGGGAGACCAGTGGCATACTTCAGTGAGAAGCTAGGTGGTGCCTCACTGAACTACCCCACTTATGACAAGGAGCTCTATGCCCTTGTCCGAGCATTGGAGACTTGGCAGCATTACTTGCTGTCCAAGGAGTTTGTGATCCACACTGATCACGAGACTCTCAAACACCTCAGAGGGCAAACCAATCTCAAGAGGAGACATGCCAGGTGGATGGAGTTCATAGAGACCTTCCGTACATCATCAAGTACAAGAAGGGCAAAGACAATGTGGTAGCCGATGCACTATCAAGGAGGTTTGCCTTGATATCAACCATGGAGGCAAAGGTCCTAGGATTCGGGCACATCAAGGATCTATACAAGGATGATCCTGACCTTGCTGAGAGCTACAAGGAGTGTAGCACAGGAAGTCATGGCAAATTCTACATCCATGAGGAATTCTTGTTCCGAGAAAGAAGGCTGTGCATACCACAGGGATCACTAAGGGAGCTTATCATCCGAGAAGCTCATGGAGGAGGACTCATGGGCCACTTTGGTGTCGCTAAGACTCTAGCAGTGGTCAAGGAGCACTTCTACTGGCCACACATCAAGAGGACAGTAGAAGCACATTGTGCAAGGTGCATTACTTGCAAGAAGGCAAAGTCCCCAGTGCAACCTCACGGGTTGTATCTCCCACTGCCCATACCAACACATCCATGGGTGGACATCTCGATGGATTTTGTTCTAGGTCTGCCCAAGATCAACCACAAAGATGCAATCTTTGTAGTGGTGGACAGATTCTCCAAGATGGCACATTTCATCCCATGTGCCAATGTCAATGATGCCACACAAACAGCTGAGCTGTTCTTCAGGGAAATAGTACGGCTTCATGGAGTACCAAGGACCATCGTATCAGATAGGGACACCAAGTTCCTCAGCCATTTCTGGAGGACCCTTTGGAGAAAACTAGGCACGAAGCTACTCTTCTCAACAACTTGCCATCCTCAAACCGATGGCCAAACTGAAGTTGTCAACAGGACCCTATCAACTCTTCTCAGAACAACACTAGGGAAGAACCTAAAGACTTGGGTGGAGTGCCTGCCCTTCATTGAGTTCGCCTACAACCGAGCCGTGCACTCAGCAACCAAGAAGACCCCATTTGAAGTGGTATACGGTTTCAACCCTCTCACCCCATTGGAGAAAACACCACTGCCACCAGTTGAGATGACCAACCTCAACGGAGCATCCAAAGCAGAGTTCATAAGGAGGTTACACCAGAAGGTAGCAGAGAACTTGGAGAAGGGGACCGGACAGTACGTGAGTCATGCCAACAAAGGAAGAAAGGAGGTGATCTTTCAACCAGGCGATTGGGTGTGGCTATACCTACGGCAGGAGAGGTTCCCAAACCTAAGGAGTTCCAAGCTAGCACCAAGAGGAGATGGACCATTCAGAGTGCTCGAGAGGATCAACAACAACGCCTACCGGATCGAGCTGCCAGGTGAGTTTAATGTGTCCAATACGTTCAATGTTACTGACTTGGCCCCTTTCCATGCAGATGATCCAGTTTTGAGGACAAAACCTACTGAAGAGGGAGGGAATGATGAGGACATCAGGTCGTACATCCAGCCAGGTGACCAGACTGGCCGACCAGGAAGCTTGCCCGAGACAGCAGGACCATCTGGCGCGCCTGCCGGACCAGACAGTACCGCCGGACCTTCGACCTATAGGACCAGACCGGTCAACATCGCTGGCGGAGAGGCCCAAGCTTCCGGCACACTTGGTGGGGACGTGAATGACACCGCCGGTCCCCCTGATGACACCGCCGACTCCGGGATCAACTTTGCCGGTCCTGAAGTCATTCCGGCCAGTACCGCGCACAATCCAGCTGGTACAGGCCATCCAGCCGAGTACACGCACACTCCCACTTCTACACAAGAGGACTCGGACCAAATGAGCTACCAGCTCCAGGACATGCACTTAGAGGAAGTATCTACACCAGTGGTACCTCCAGGAGCAATGACAAGAAGCAGATCAAGAGCACTCTTCCACAAATTCAGCTTATGGGGCGACAAGCTTCTAGAGGAAGAGCAGCTAAGGACAATGGGCCAGAAGAGCAAATTAGAGTCCAAAGGCTTCTCAACAACACAAGGAACATAAGAGACTTGGGCATTAGTGGCAAGAGAGGTCAGGGCCCAAAGATATTTAACCCTACTCCAAGTCCAAGACTAGGAGCAAGGTGCGTGCATGCCACAAGGACAGCCACCTTCCATTTCTTGGCCGTGAGGTGAGTTAAGGTAAGTTTACATTCGAATATATGCCTCTTTCTGTTTTGCAGGGTAGGATCTAGTTGCTTTACATTTTTGAGTCAAGAACATTTTAGGAATAGGTCCTTTTTCGGTTATGCACTTTTGTATCTTTTCCTTTTGTGCACTTTTGTAAACTTTCCTTTTATTTGTTTGAGTCGACCCTAGAAGGTCAAGCTGTCGAGCATATTAATAAGGCTCCTTCCAGCATTGTAGTTCGACAACCTTTTTGCTAATTAATAAAGATCGAATTTTCTTTACAAGTTATTCTCTCAAAGAAGCTTGTGCGCTTAGAACCTAGTTGAGACCAGCCCTCCTAGCTCTAAGTTTGTGATTTATCACGAGGTTCATCACCCCTCGTGTGGTTCACTTCACCCTTACATCTTTTACCAACCAGAAAACCCCCATCCAGAAGCCTAAGGTTGAGTTTCTCACCTAATCTTCTACAAACAGCCCACGCGCATACATCCTTGAATCAAGGCTTGTATCACTAACCCTAGTGATTCGCATAGGAAAAGAGGATGCAATCGGTTGATTTTTATGTGATTTTTTTGAATGAAACTAATTAATGCACAAAACTGAAATAAACTGACGTAAAGGATAGAGACAACCTGGTTTTAGGAGCTTAATCTCCGATACCAAAATGAGACAAGCCTTGGTATACGGACGTGACACTCTCGGACAGGTTGCAAGAAACTTAGGCGAGAAACTCAACCTTAGGTTTCTGAGGTGGGTTTTCTGGTGTGTGTAATGGGTGGTGGGGTTAGGTGAACCACACGAGGTATGAAGGGCCTCATGATAAATCACAAACCTAGAGCTAGAAGGGCTAGTCTCGACTCTTAGAAGAAAATACAATCTTTATTAATATCAAAAAGGTTGTGGAACTACAATGTTGAAAGAAGCCTTATTAATATGATATGTAGTTTGACCTTCTATGGTCGACCCAAAAGAAAAATAGAAAAAAGTGCATAAAGGAATATTACAAAATGGAATCAACCGAAAAGGACAACTCCTTCATTGTTCTTGACTCAACAAAAAACAAACTACTAGTTCCTACCCTGTAAAACAGAAAAGGCAATTTGTAATTTGAAAACTTACCTTCTTACCTTTCGGCCAAGAAATGGAAGGTGGCCGACCTTGCTTGCATGCGCCTAGTCTTGGACTTGAAGTAGGGTAATGTATTGTTGGGCCTTGACCTCCTTCTAGGTCTAAAACTTTTGCCGCCTAGACCTAGTCGAGACAAGCCCTCCTAGCTCTAAGTTTGTGATTTATCACCAGTATCTTCATAGCTCGTGTGTTTCAACTCACCCCACCACCCATCACACTCACCAGAAAACTCACCTCATAAGCCTAAGTCCAAGCTTCTATCCTAAGTTTCTTGCAACCTATCTGAGAGTGTGATGACCATATAACAAGGCTTGTATAACTTAACGTGGGCGTTGGATTCGTGTCATTCTAGGCTCTAATCAGAATGTACGGACAATTTTGTGTGTACATATCAAGTTGATCGGCCAGTTCAAATGATCATTCTAAACTTATTAATGGTGCTCAATGAGTAAAGGCTTATTAATGGAGCATAATGTGTGGCATCATGCAGTTAGCGATAGATTCGATTACTTGGAGGCTTTGTCATACCTATTTCAGTCCTAAATTTTGTCCCAATAGAGAAAATTGAGCTAGCTTAACATGGACGTTGGATTCGTGTCATTTTAGGCTCTAATCAGAAGTTACGGACGATTTTGTGTGGACATGTCAAGTTGATAGATTCGATTTTGTGTGGAGAGTTAGCGATAGATTCGATTACTTGGAGGCTTGGTCGTAACTATTTCAGTCTTAAATTTTGTCACAATAGAGAAAATTGAGCTAGGTTAACGTGGACGTTGGATTCTCGTCCTTCTGAGCTTTGAATCAAAAGTTACAGACGATTTTTTGTTGACATGTCAAATTTAGCAGCGAGTAAAAATGATCATTCTAAATTGATCATTGGTTCTCATTGAGTAAAGGCTTATTAATGAAGCATAATCCGTGGCATCACGTAGTTTGCGGTAGATTCGATTACTTGGAGGCTTTTTCGTAGCTATTTTAGTTCTAAATTTTGTCACAATATAGAAAATTGAGCTAGCTTAACGTGGGCATTGGATTCGTGTATTTCAGAGCTTTGAATCAAAAGTTACGGAATAGTTTGTATGGACATGTCATGTTATCATTTTAAACAAGCATAATGAGTGGCATCACGCAGTTAGCGATAAATTCGATTACTTGGAGGCTTTGTTGAAGTTATTTTGTGTTAAATTTTGTAACTATAGAGAAAATTGAGCTAGCTTAACGTGGGTGTTGGATTCGTGGCTTTCGGTGCTCTTAATCAAAAGTTACGGACGATTTTGTCGGACATGTCAAGTTGAGCGGCGAGTTAAAATGATCATTCTAAATTGATCATTTGTGCTTGTTGAGTAAAAGCTTATTGATGAAGCATAATGTATGAGATCAAGCAGTTTGCTATAGATTGGATTATTTGGAGGCTTTGTCGTAGCTATTTCAGCCATAACATTTTTCACAATATAGAAAATTAAGCTAGCTTATTATGGGCGTTGGATTCGCGTCATTCTGAGCTCTGAATTAAAAGTATCAAAAATTTTAGTGAGGAAAAGTCAAGTTGATCGGCCAGTTATAAATATCATCCTAAAATGATCATTGGTGCTCATTAATCAAGCATAATGCATGTCATCACGCAGTTTGCAAAAGATTCGATGACTTGGAGGCTTTGTCCAAGCTTATTCAGTTCGAAATTTTGTCACAATATAGAAAATTGAGCTACCTTAACGTGGGCGTGGCATTCATGTCATTCTGAGCTCTGAATCAGAATTTATGGACAATTTTGTGTGGACATATCAAGTTGATCAGCTAGTTAAAATGATCATTCTAAATTTGTCATTGGTGCTCATTGAGTAAAGGCTTATTAATGAAGCATAATGTGTGGCATCATGCATTTAGCGATAGATTCGATTACTTGGAGGCTTTTTAATAGCTATTTCAGTTTTAAATTTTGTCACAATAGAGAAAATTGAGCTAGCTTAACGTGGGCATTAGATTCGCGCCATTCTGAGCTCTGAATCAAAAGTTATAGACTATTTTTTGCGGACATGCCAAGTTGACCGGCGAGTGAAAATGACCATTTTAAACAGATCATTGGTTCTGATTGAGTAAAGGCTTATTAATGAAGAATAATGCATGGCATCACGTAGTTTGCGATAGATACGATTACTTGGAGGCGTTGTCATAGCTCTTTAATTTTTAAATTTTATCAAAATATAGAAAATTGAACAAGGTTAATGTGGCCGTTGGATTCGTGTCATCACGTAGTTACAGATGATTTGGTGCGGAAATGTCAAGTAGACCGGCCAGTTAAAGTGATCATTCTAAACTGATCGTTGGTGCTCATTGAGTAAAAGTGTATAAATCAAGCATAATGCATGGCATCAAGCAGTTTGCGAATGATTGGATTATTTGGACTCCTTGTCGTAGCTATTTATGTCTTAAATTTTTTTACAACATAGAAAATTGAGCTAGTTTAACGTGAGCGTTTGATTCGTGTCATTCTGAGCTCCGAATCAAAATTTACGGACGATTTAGTGCGGACTTGTCAAGTTCATCGGCTATTTAAAATGATCATTCTAAACTGATCATTGGTACTCATTGAGTAAAGGCTTATTAATGAAGCATAATGCATGACATCACACAGTTTACGATAGATTCGATGACTTGGAAGCTTTGTTGTAGCTATTTCAATTTTAAAATTTGCCACAATATAGAAAATTGAGTTCGCTTAACGTGGTGGTTGGATTCGTGTCATTTTAATCTCAGAATCAAAAGCTACGGACGATTTTGTTCGGAAATATCCAACTGGCCGACGAGTTAAAATGATCATTCTAAATTTATCATTGGTGCTCATTGAGTAAAAGCTTATAAAAGAAGCATAATGAATGGCATCAAGTAGTTTGCGATAGATTTGACTACTTGGACACTTTGTCGTAGCTAATTATTTCCTAAAGTTTCTCACAATATAGAAAATTGCGCTAGCTTAACGTGAGTGATGGATTCATGTCATTCTGAGCTCTGAATCAAATGTTACAAACGATTTAGTGCGGACTTGTCAAGTTGATCAAACAGTTACAATGATCATTCTAAACTGATCATTTGTGCTCATTGATTAAAGGCTTATTAAAGAAGCATAATGAGTGGCATCACGCAGTTCGCAATAAATTCGATGATTTGGAAGCTTTGTTGTAGCTATTTCAGTTTTAAATTTTGTCATAATATAGAAAGTTGATTTAGCTTAACGTGGTTGTTGGATTCCTGTCATTCTTATTTTTGAATCAAAAGCTACGGAAGATTTTGTGCGGACATGTCAAGTTGACCGGCGAGTTAAAATGATCATTCTAAACTGATCATTGGTGTTCGTTGAGTAAAACCTTATAATTGAAGCATAATGCATGGCATCAAGTAGTTTGCGATAGATGATTACTTGGATGCTTTGTCGTAGCTATTTCTTTCTTAAATTTTTTCACAATATAGAAATTTGAGCTAGCTTAACGTAAGTGTTGGATTCGTGTCATTCTGAGCTCTGAATAAAATGTTACAGACGATATAGTGCACACATGTAAACTTGATTAGCTAGTTAAAATGATCATTAAAAATTGATCATTGGTTCTCATTGAGTAAATGCATATTAATGAAGCATAATGCATGGCATCACGCATTTTGCATTAGATTCGATGACCTGGAGGATTTTTCGTAGCTATTTTAGTCTTAAATTTTGTCATAATATAGAAAATTTAGTTAGCTAAACGTGGGTGTTGGGTTCGTGTCATTCTAATCTCTGAATCAAAAGTTACAAACGATTTCGTGCAGACATGTGAAGTTGACCGGCGAGTTTAAATGTACATTCTAAACTGATCATTGGTGCTCATTGAGTAAAAGCTTATTAATGAAGCATAATGCATGGCATCACGTAGTTTGCGATAGATTCGATGACTTGGAGGTTTTGTCATAGCTATTTCAGTTCTAAATTTTATCACAATATAGAAGGTTGAGCTAGCTAAACATGGGCATAGGATTCGTGTCATCCTAAACTCTAAATCAGAAGTTACGGACGATGTTGTGTGGACATGTCTAGTTGATCGGCGAGTTAAAAGGATCATTCTAAACTTATCATTGGTGCTCATTGAGTAAAAGCTTATAAATGATGCATAATACATGGCATAAAGCATATTGCGATAAATTGGATTACTTGGGGGATTTTTTGTATCTATTTCAGTTTTAAACTTTTTCACAATATAGAAAATTGAGCTAGCTTAAGTGAGCGTTGGATTCATGTCATTCTGAGCATTGAAAGAAATGTTACAGATTATTTAGTATGGACATGTCATGTTGATCGGCCGGTTAAAATTATTACTCTAAACTGATCATTGATGCTCATTGAGTAAGAGCTTATTAATGAAGATTAATGTGTGGCACCATGCAGTTTGCAATAGATTCGATTGCTTGGAGGTTTTGTCATAACTATTTAAGTATTAAATTTTGCAAAATATAGAAAATTGTGCTAGCTTAACGTGGGCATTGGATTTGTATCATTCTGAGCTGGGAATCAAAAGTTACACACGATTTTGTGCGGATATGTCAAGTTGATCGACGAGTTAAAACGATCATTCTAAACTGATCATTGGTGCTCATTGAGTAAATGCTTTTTAATGAAGCATAGTGCATGGCATCACGTAGTTTGCGATAGATTCGATGACTTGGAGGTTTTGTCATAGCTATTTCAGTTCTAAATTTTATCACAATATAGAAGGTTGAGCTAGCTAAACGTGGGCATATGATTCGTGTCATCCTAAACTCTAAACCAGAAGTTACGGACGATGTTGTGTGGACATGTCTAGTTGATCGGCGAGTTAAAAGGATCATTCTAAACTTATCATTGGTGCTCATTGAGTAAAAGCTTATAAATGATGCATAATACATGGCATAAAGCATATTGCGATAAATTGGATTACTTGGGGGATTTTTTGTATCTATTTCAGTTTTAAACTTTTTCACAATATAGAAAATTGAGCTAGCTTAAGTGAGCGTTGGATTCATGTCATTCTGAGCATTGAAAGAAATGTTACAGATTATTTAGTATGGACATGTCATGTTGATCGGCCGGATGATTCATAATCGGCATAATCAGCATGGATTGCGATAAATTATTGGATTACTTGGGGGATTTTTTGTATCTATTTCAGTTTTAAACTTTTTCACAATATAGAAAATTGAGCTAGCTTAAGTGAGCGTTGGATTCATGTCATTCTGAGCATTGAAAGAAATGTTACAGATTATTTAGTATGGACATGTCATGTTGATCGGCCGGTTAAAATTATTACTCTAAACTGATCATTGATGCTCATTGAGTAAGAGCTTATTAATGAAGATTAATGTGTGGCACCATGCAGTTTGCAATAGATTCGATTGCTTGGAGGTTTTGTCATAACTATTTAAGTATTAAATTTTGCAAAATATAGAAAATTGTGCTAGCTTAACGTGGGCATTGGATTCGTATCATTCTGAGCTGGGAATCAAAAGTTACACACGATTTTGTGCGGATATGTCAAGTTGATCGACGAGTTAAAACGATCATTCTAAACTGATCATTGGTGCTCATTGAGTAAATGCTTTTTAATGAAGCATAGTGCATGGCATCACGTAGTTTGCGATAGATTCGATGACTTGGAGGTTTTGTCATAGCTATTTCAGTTCTAAATTTTATCACAATATAGAAGGTTGAGCTAGCTAAACGTGGGCATATGATTCGTGTCATCCTAAACTCTAAATCAGAAGTTACGGACGATGTTGTGTGGACATGTCTAGTTGATCGGCGAGTTAAAAGGATCATTCTAAACTTATCATTGGTGCTCATTGAGTAAAAGCTTATAAATGATGTATAGTACATGGCATAAAGCATATTGCGATAAATTGGATTACTTGGGGGATTTTTTGTATCTATTTCAGTTTTAAACTTTTTCACAATATAGAAAATTGAGCTAGCTTAAGTGAGCGTTGGATTCATGTCATTCTGAGCATTGAAAGAAATGTTACAGATTATTTAGTATGGACATGTCATGTTGATCGGCCGGTTAAAATTATTACTCTAAACTGATCATTGATGCTCATTGAGTAAGAGCTTATTAATGAAGATTAATGTGTGGCACCATGCAGTTTGAAATAGATTCGATTGCTTGGAGGTTTTGTCATAACTATTTAAGTATTAAATTTTTCAAAATATAGAAAATTGTGCTAGCTTAACGTGGGCATTGGATTCGTATCATTCTGAGCTGGGAATCAAAAGTTACACACGATTTTGTGCGGATATGTCAAGTTGATGGACGAGTTAAAACGATCATTCTAAACTGATCATTGGTGCTCATTGAGTAAATGCTTTTTAATGAAGCATAGTGCATGACATCAAGCAGTTTACGATAGATTCGATTACTTGGAGGCTTTGTCATATCTATTTCAGTGTTAAATATTTTCACAATATAGAAAATTGAGCTAACTTAATGTGGGAGTTGGATTCGCATCATTCTTAAATCTGAATCAAAATTTATAGTCGATTAAGTGCGCACATGTCAAACTGATCGGCCAGTAAAAATGATCAGTTTAAACTGATCATTGGTGCTCATTGAGTAAAGGCTTATTAATCAAGCATAATGCATGGCATCATGCTGTTTGCAATAGATTCGATTACTTGGAATCTTTTTCGTAGCTATTTCAGTCTTAAATTTTGTCACACTATAGAAAAATGTGATAGCTTAACGTGGGCATTCGATTCATGTCATTCTGAGCTCTGAATCAAAAGTTACAGACGATTTCTTTTGGAAATGTCAAGTTGGCCGGCTAATTGAAATGATCATTCTAAACTTATCGTTGGCGCTCACTGAGTAAAGGCTTATTAATGAAACATAATGCAGGGGATCAAGAAGAGTGTGATAGATTGTATTACTTGGGGGCTTTGTATTAGCTATTTCTGTCTTAAATTTTTTTCAGAAACTTGAGCTAGCTTAACGTGAGTGTGGGATTCGTGTCATTCTGAGCTATGAATCAAAAGTTATAGACGATTTAGTGCGGACATGCAAGTTGATCTGCAAATTAAAATGATCATTCTAAACTGATCATTGGTGCTCATTGAGTAAAGGCTTATTAATGAAGCATAATGTGTGGCATCACACAGTTTTTGATTAATTCAATTGCTTAGAGGCATTGTTGTAACAATTTCAATCTTAAATTTTGTCACAATATAGAAATTTGAGCTAGCTTAATGTGGGCGTTGGATTCGTGTCATTCTGAGCTTTGAATCAGAAGTTCTGGAAGATTTATTGCGGACATGTTAGGCTTACCAGCCAGTTAAAATGATCATTTTAAACTGCTCATTAGTGCTCGTAGAGTAAAGGCTTGTTAATGAAGCATAATGCATGGCATCAAGCAGTTTGCGACAGATTGGATTACTTGGAGGCTTTGTCGTAGCTATTTTAGTGTTAAAGTTTTTAACAATGAAAAAATTGAGCTAGCTGAACGTGAATGTTGGTTTCGTTTCATCTTAAACTCCGAATCAAAAGTTACAAACGATTTAGTGCCGACTTGTCAAATTGACCAGCTAGTTAAAATGATCATTTTAAACTTATCATTGGTGCTCATTGATTCAAGGCATATTAATGAAGCATAATTCATGGCATCAAGCAGTTTGCGATTGATTTGATTACTTGGAGCCTTTGTAGTAGCTATTTTGGTCTTAGCTTTTTTCACAATAAAAAAAATTGAGCTAGCTTAACGTGAGCATTGGATTCGTTTCATCCAGAGCTCAGAATCAAAAGTTACAGACAATTTATTGCAGACATGTCAAGTTGATCGGTCAGTTAAAATGATCATTCTAAACTGATCATTGGTGCTCATTGAGTAAAGGCTTATTAATGAAGCATAATGCAATCACGCATTTTCTGAATGATTTCATTACTTGCAGGATTTGTCGTAGCTATTTTAGTCTTCAACTTTTTCACAATATAGAAAATTGAGATAGCTTAACGTGGGCACTGGATTCGTGTCATTCTAAGCTCTGAATCAAATGTTAAGAAAGATTTTGGGCGGACATGTCATGTTGACCGGTAGTTAAAATGATCATTCTAAACTGATCATTGGTGCTCCTTGAGTAAAGGCTTATAAATGAAACATAATGCATGGCATCACACAGTTTGGGATAGATTGTATTTGTTGGAGGCTTTGTCTTAGTTATTTTCGTTTGAAATTTGGTAACAATATAGAAAATTGAGCTAGCTTAATGTAGGCATTGGATGCGTGTTAAAATGATTATTCCAAACTGATTATTCAAAACTAATCATTGGGGCTCATGAAGTAAAAGCCTATAAATGAAGAATAATGCATGGTATCAAGCATTTTTTGATAGATTAGATTACTTGGAGGCTTTATCATAGCTATTTCAGTCTGAAATTTTTTCATAAGATAGAAAATTGAGCTAGCTCACGTGAGTGTTGGATTTGTGTCAATCAGAGCTCTTAATCAAAAGTTACTGACGATTTAGTGCGGACATGTCAAGTTGATCCTTCAGTTAAAATGATCATTCTAAACTGATCATTGGTACTCATTAAGTAAAGTCTTATTAATGAAGCATAATGTGTGGCATCACGCAATATGCGATAGATTCAATTACTTGGAGGTTTTGACGTAGCTATTTTAGTCTTAAATTTTGCACAATATAGAAAATTGTGTTAGCTTAACGTGGGCATTGGATTCATGTCATTCAAAGCTCTGAATCAAAAGTTACAGATGGTTTTTTACGGTTATGTCATGTTGATCGGAGAGTTAAAATGATTTTTCAAAACTGATCATTAGTGCTCATGAAGTAAAAGCCTCTAAATGAAGAATAATGCATGGCATCAAGCATTTTGTGATATATTGGATTACTTGGAGGCTTTATCGCAGCTATTTCAGTCCGAATTTTTTTCACAATATAGAAAATTGAGCTAGCTCACGCGATCGTTGGATTCTTGTCAATCGGAGCTCTGAATCAAAAGTTACAGACGATTTAGTACGGACATGTCAACTTGATCCTTCAGTTAGAATGATCTCTCTAAATTGATCGTTGGTGCTCATTAAGTAAAGTCTTATTAATGAAGCATAATGTGCGGCATCACGCAGTTTGCGATAGATTCAATTACTTGGAGGTTTTGACATAGCTATTTTAGTCTTAAATTTTGCAGAATATTGAAAATTGTGCTAGCTTAAGGTTGGCATTTGATTCGTGTAATTCTGAGCTAGGAATCAAAAGTTACACACAATTTTGTGCGGTTATTTCAAGTTGATCGGCAAGTTAAAATGATCATTCTAACCTGATCATTGGGGCTCATTGAGTAAATGCTTATTAATGAAGCATAGTGCATGACATCAAGCAGTTTGCGATAGATTCGATTACTTGGAGGCTTTTTCTTAATTTTTTCAGTCTTAAATTTTTTCACATTATAGAAAATTGAGCTAATTTAATGTGGGCGTTGGATTTGTGTCATTCTGAACTTTGAATCAAAAGTTATAGATGATTTAGTACGGACATGTCAAGCTGATCGGCCAGTTAAAATGATCATTTTAAACTGATCATTGGCGCTCATCGAGTAAAAAATTATTAATCAAGCATAATGCATTGCATCATGCTGTTTGCGATAGATTCGATTACTTGGAGGCTTTGTCGTGGCTATTAAATTTTTAAATTTTGTCACAATATAGAAAAATGTGCTAGCATAACATGGGCATTCCATTTGTTTCATTCTCAGCTCTGAATCAAAAGTTACAGACAATTTCGTGCGGACATGTCATGTTGACCGGCTAGTTTAAATGATCATTCTAAACTGATCATTGGTGCTCCTTGATGAAGCATAATGCATGGTATCAAGCCGATTGTGATAGATTGGATAACTAGGAGGCTTTGCAATAGCGATTTCCATCTTCGAGTTTCCACAATATAGAAAAGTGAGATAGTTTAACGTAGACGATGGATTCGTGTCATTCTAAGCTCGGAATCATAAGTTATACACGATTTAGTGCATACATGTCAAGCTGATCATTCTAAACTAATCATTGGTATTTATTAATCAAGCATAATGCATGGCATCTCGCAGTTTGCAAAAGATTCGATTACTTGGAGGCTTTGTCGCAGCTATTTCTGTCTTCAACTTTGTCACAATATAGAAATTGAGCTACCTTAATGTGGGCATTGGATTCGTGTCATTCGTAGCGATGAATCAAAAGTTACGGAAGATTTTGGGCGAACATGTCAAGTTGACCGATAGTTAAAACGATCAATCTAAACTGATCATTGGTGCTCCTTGAGTATAGGCCTATAAATGAAGCATAATGCATGGCATCAGACAGTTTGGGATATATTGGATTAGTTGGAGGCTTTTTCTTAGCTATTTTAGTCTTAAATTTTGTAACAATATATAAAATGGAACTAGCTTAATGTGGGCATTAGATTCGTGTCATTCAGAGCTCTGAATCGAAAGTTAGAGACGACACTTTGCAGACATGTAAAGCTGATCGGCTAGTTAAAATGATCATTCTAAATTGATCATTAGTGCTCATTAAGTAAAGGCTTATTAATGAAGCATAATGCATGGCATCAAGTAGAATACGATAGATTGGATTACTTGGAGGCTTTTTCATAGCTATTTCAGTGTTAAATTTTGTCACAATATATAAATTGAGCTAGCTTAACATGGGAATTGGATTCGTGTCATTATGATCTCTGAATCAAAAGTTACGGATGATTTTGTACAGTTTTGTCACGTTGATGAAAGAGTTAAAAAGATTATTATAATTTGATCATTGGTGCTAATTGAGTAAAGGCCTATAAATGAAGAATAATGCATGGCATCAAGCATTTTGTGATAGATTGGATTACATAGAGGCTTTATCGTAGCTATTTCAGTCTGAAATTTTTTCACAATATAGAAAATTGAGTTAGCTAACGTGAGCGTTGGATTCGTGTCAATCGAAACTCTGAATCAAAAGTTACTGATGATTTAGTACATATATGTCAAGTTGATCCTTCAGTTAAAATGATCATTCTAATGTGATCATTGGTGCTCATTGAGTAAAGGCTTATTAATGAAGCATAATGGGTGGCATCACACTGTTTGCGATAGATTCGATTACTTGGAGGTTTTGTCATAGTTATTTTAGTCTTAAATTTTGCACAATATAGAAAATTGTGCTAGCTTAACGTGGGCATTGGTTTCGTGTAATTCTGAGCTGGGAATCAAAAGTTACACACGATTTTGTGCGGATATGTCAAGTTGATCCGCGAGTTAAAATGATCATTCTAAACTGATCATTGGTACTCATTGATTAAATGCTTATTAATGAAGCTTTTTCTATATTGTTTAGAAAATGCTTACTCATTGCGATAGCTTCGATTACTTGGAGGCTTTTTCAAAACCCTATCAGTATTACATTTTTTCAAAATATAGAAAATTGAGTTACGTTAATGTGGGCATTGGATTCAAGTCGTTCTAAACTTTGAATCAAAAGTTATAGATGATATAGTGCGTACATGTCTATCTGAGAAGCTAGTTAAAATGATCATTTTAATCTGATCATTGGTGCTCATCGAGTAAAAACTTATTAAAATGATCAAAAGTTAAAGATGATTTAGTGCGGACATGTCAAGTGGATGGGTCAGTTAAAATGATTATAAACTGATTATTGGTCCTTAGTGACTAAAGACTTATTAAAGAATCATAATGCATGGCATCACACAATTTGCGATAGATTTGATTACTTGGAGGTTTTGTCGAAGCTATTTCAGTCTTAAATTCTGTCACAATATAAAATATTGAGCTAGGGTAATGTTAGCATTGGAATCGTTTCATTTTAAGCTCTGAATCAAAAGTTAAAAACGATTTTGTGTGGACATGTCAAGTTTATCGGTCAGATAAAATGATTATTCTAAACTGATCATTGGTGCTCATTGAGTAAAGGCTTATTAATGAAGCATAATGCATGGCATCACGTAGTTTGCGATAGATTTAATTATTTGGAGGTTTTGTCGAACCTATTTATGTCTTAAATTGTCCCACAATATAGAAAATTGAGCTACCTTAATGTGGGCATTAGATTGGTGTCATTGGGAGCTTTGAATCAAAAGTTACTAATGATTTTTTGTGGATATGTCAAGTTGATCGGTGAGTTAAAATAATCATTCTAAACTGATCATTGGTGCTCATTCAGTAAAGGCTTATTAATGAAGCATATTACATGGCAACACGCAGTCGTAGGTTTTGCCGTAGCTAATTCAGTCTTAAATTTTTTCGCAATATAAAAAGTTGAGCTAGCGTAACGTGAGCGTTCGATTCGTGTCAATCTGAGCTCTGAATCAAAAGTTACAAATGATTTTGTGCGGACATGTGAAGTGGATGGGTAAGTTTAAATGATCATTCTAAACTGATCATTGCTGCTCAGTGAGTAAAGACTTATTAAAGAAACATAATGCATGGCATCACATAGTTTGCGATAGATTTGATTGCTTGGAGGTTTTGCAAAGCTAATTCAGTCTTAAATTCTGTCACAATATAGAAAATTGAGCTAGCTTAACGTGGGCATTCGATTCGTGTCATTGTGAGCTATGAATCAAAAGTTACAGATGCTTTTGTGCGGACATGTCAATCTGATAGACAAGTTAAAATGATCATTCTAAACTGATCACTAGTGCTCGTTGAGTAAAGGCATATTAATGAAGCATAATGCAAGGCATCAAGAGATTTGCGATAGATTGGATTACTCGGAGGCTTTGTGCTAACTATTTTAGTCTTAAATTTTGTCACACTATGGAAAATTGAGCTAGCTTAACGTGGGCATTGGACTCGTGTCATTCCAAGCTCTTAATCGAGAGTTACGGATGGTTTTGTTTGGACATATCAAGTTGACCGGCAAGTTAAAATTATCATTGTAAACTGATCATAGGTTCTCATTGAGTAAAGGCTTATTAATGAAGCACAATTCAGGGCATCAAGCAGTTTGCGATAGATTTGCTTACTTGGAGGATTTGTCGTAGGTATTTCAGTCTTAAATTTTGTCACAACATAGAAAATTAAGCTAGTTTAACGTGGAAATTCTGAGCTCTGGTTCAGAATTTACGAACGATTTTGTGCATATATGTAAAGCTGATCAGTGAGTTATAATGATCATTCTAAACTGATCATTGGTGCTCATTGAGTAAAAGCTTATAAATGAAGAATAATGCATGGCATCAAGCATTTTGCGATAGATTGTATTACTTGGAGGTTTTATCGTATCTATTTCAGTCTAAATTTTTTTCATAATATAGAAAATTGAGCTAGTTTAACGTGGATATTGGATTCGTGTCATTCAAATCAAAAGTTACATATGATTTAGTACGCACATGCCAAGCTGACCGGCCTGTTCATATGATCATTCTAAACTGATCATTGGTGCTCATTGAGTAAAATCTTATCAATGAAGCATAATGCATGGGATCACGCTGTTTTCCATAGATTTGATTATTTGGAGGATTTGGTGTAGCTATTTCATATTTAAATTTTGTCAAAATATAGAAAATTTAGCTAGCTTAACGTCGGAGTTGGATTCTTGGCATTCTGAGCTCCGAATCAAAAGTTACAGCTGATTTAGTGTGAGCATGTCAAATTGATCAGCGAGTTAAAATTATCATTCTAAACTTATAACTGCTGGTCATTGAGGAAAGGTTTATTAATGAAGCATAGTGCATAACATCAAGCAGTTTGCGATAGATTCGATTGCTTGGAGGCTTTGTCGTAGCTTTTTCAGTCTTAAATGTTGCGGACATGTTAAGATGATCAGCCATTTCAAATGATCATTCTAAACTGATTATTGGTGCTCATTTGGTAAAAGCTTATCATTGAAGCATAGTGAATGGCATCACGGTGTTTGCGCTAGATTGGATTACTTGGACGCCTTGTCATAGCTACTTCAGTCTTAAATTTTATCACAATATAGAAAATTTATCAAGTTTAACGTGGGCATTGGATTCATGTCATTATGAGCTCTGAATCAAAAGTTACGAATGGTAATGTGCTGACATGTCAAGTTGATCGGCGAGTTAAAATGATCATTCTAAACTTATCATTTGTGCTCATTGAGTAAAGGCTTATTAATGAACCATAGTGCATGACATCAAGCAGTTGACGATAGATGATATTACTTGGAAGAAGGTCATATTTACGATTGCATGACATGTACTACCGGGTGCGATCATACCAGCACTAGTTGACTGGATTCCATCAGGAGTCCACAGTTATAGAAAATATAGAAAATTGAGCTAGCTTAACGTTAGCGTTGGATTCGTGTCATTCAGTGCTCTGAATCAAAAGTTACGGACGATTTAGTGCGTACATATCAAGTTGATCGGTCACTTAAAGTGATCATTCTAAGCTAATCATAGGTGCTCATTGAGTAAAGGCTTATTAATGAAGTATAATGCGTGGCATCACACAGTTTGCGAAAGATTTGATTACTTGGAGGTTTTGTCGAAGCTAATTCTGCCTTACATTCTGTCACAATATAGAAAATTGATCTAGCTTAACGTGTCATTGTGAGCTCTGAATCAAAAGTTACAGACGATTTTTGCGGATATGTCAAGTTGATCGGCGAGTTAAAATGATCATTGGTGCTCATTGAGTAAAAACTTATGAAAGAAGAATAATGCCTGGCATCAAGCATTTTGTGATAGATTGGATTACTTGGAGGCTTTATCGTATCTATTTTAGTCTGAAAGTTTTTCACAATATAGAAAATTGAGCTAGATTAACGTGGGAGTTGGATTCCTGTCATTTTGAGCTCTGAATCAAAAGTTAAAAACGATTTAGTGCGGACATGTGAAGTTGATCGGTCAGGTAAAATGATCATTCTAAACTGATCATTGGTGCTCATTGAGTAAAGGCTTATCAATGAATCATAATGCATGGCATCACGCTGTTCACGATAGATTCTATTACATGGAGGCTTTGTCGTAGCTATGTAAGTCTTAAATTTTGTCATAATATAGAACATTTAGCTAGCTTAACATGGGCATTCGATTCGTGTCATTCTGAGCTCTGAATCAAAAGTTACAGATGATTTTTTGTAGATATGTCAAGTTGATCAGTGAGTTAAAATGATCATTCTAAACTGATCATTGGTGCTAATTGAGTAAAAGCTTATTAATGAAGCATAAGGCATGGAATCAAGCATTTTGAAATAGAATGGATTACTTGGAGGCTTTATCGTAGCTATTTAAGTCTTAAATGTTTTTCACAATATAGAAAAGTGAGCTACCTTAACTCTAGCGTTAGATTCATGTCATTTTAAGCTCTGAATCAAAAGTTACAAAAAATATAGGAAGGAGATAATAAGCTGGTTGGAGTTAAAGTGATCATTATAAACCTATTATTAGTTCTCATTTTGTAAAAACTTATTAATGAAGCATAATGTATCATATCACACTGTTTGCAGTAGATTCGATTGCATGGAGGCTTTTTCGTAGCTATTTAACTCTTAAATTTTGTCACAATATAGAAAATTTAGCTAGATTAACGTGGCTGTTGGATTCGTGTTATTTTGAGCTCTAGATCAAAAGTTACAGAAAATTTAGTTCAAAAATATCGAGTTAATCGGTCAGTTAAAATGATCATTCTAAACTAATCGTTGGTACTCATTAAGTAAAGGCTTATTAATGAAGCATAATGCGTGGCACCATGGAGTTTGCGATAGATTTTATTAATTGGACACTTTATCGTAACTATTTTAGTTTTAAAGTTTTTCACAATATAGAAAATTTATCTAGCTTAACGTGGGCGTCATATTCGTGTCATTTTGAGCTCAGAATTAAAATTTACACATTATTTAGTGTGGACATGTCAAGCTGATCGACCAGTTAAAATCATCATTCTAAACTGATCATTGGTGCTCATTGAGTAAAGGCTTATCAATGAAGCATAATGCATGGAGTCACGCTGTTTGCGATAGATTCGATTACTTGGAGGTTTTTTCGTAGCTATTTAAGTATTAAATTTTGTGACAATATTGAAATTTTAGCTAGTTTAATGTGGGTGTTCGATTCGTGTCATTATAAGCTCTGAGTCAAAAGTTACGAACGATTTTGTGTGGACATGTCAAGTTGTTCGGTGAGTTAAAATAATCATCATAAACTAATCATTGGTGCGCATTGAGAAATCTTATAAATGAAGTATAATGCATGGCATCAAGCATTTCAATCTTAAATTTTTTCACAATATAAAACATTGAGCTTGCTTAACGTGGGCATTGTATTCATATCATTCTGAGCTCCGAATCAAAATTTATAAATGATTTAATGCGGAGATGTCAAGCAGATCGGCCAGTTAAAATAATCATTCTAAACTGATCATTGGTACTCATTGGGTAAAAGCTTATAAATGAAGCATAATGCATGGCATCCCAATGTTTGCGATAGATTCGATTACTTGGACGCTTTGACGTTGCTTTTTCAATCTTAAATTTTGTCAAAATATAGAAAATATTGCTAGCTTAAAGTGGGTGTTGAATTCGTGGCATTTTTAGCTCTTAATCAAAAGTTACAGATGATTTAGTGCAGACATCTCAAGCTGATTGGCCAGTTCAAATGATCATTGTAAACTGATCTTTGGTGCTCATTGATTAAATGTTTATTTATAAACCATAATGTGTGGCATCTCACTGTTTGTGATTGATTTGATTACTTGGACAATTGTAGTGGCTATTTCAGTCTTAAATTTTTCCACAATATTGAAAATTTAGCTACCTTAACGTGGGCATTGGATTCTTGATATTTTTAGATCTGAATCAAAAGTTATGGATGATTTTGTGCGGAAATGTCAAGTTGATCGGTGAGTTAAAAGGATCATTCTAAACATATCAGTGGTGCTCATTGAGTAAAGGCTTATTAATGAAGCATAGTGCATGACATCAAGCAGTTTGGGATAGATTAAATACCTTGGATGAAGGGCATATTTATGATTGCATTACATGTACTACAGGTGCGATCATACCAGCACTAATGCACCGGATCCCATCAGGAGTCCGCAGATATAGAAAATATAGAAAATTGAGCTAGCTTAACGTGAGCGTTGGGTTTGTGTCATTCTGAGCTCTGAATCAAAAGTTACCAACTATTTAGTGTGGACATGTCAAGTGGATCGGTCAGTTAAAATGATCATTCTAAACTAATTATTGGTGCTCATTGAGTAAAGGCTTATTAATGAAGGATAATGCGTGGCATCACGCAGTTTCCAATATATTCGATTACTTGGAGCTTTGTCGTAGCTATTTTAGACTTTAATTTTGGCACAATATAGAAAATTTAGCCAGCTTAACATGACCATTGGATTCGTGTCATTCTGAGCTCTAAATTAAAAGTTACGGACGATTATTTGCTAACATGTCAAATTGACCGATAGTTAAAATGATCATTCTAAACTGATTATTGGTGCTCCTTGAGTAAAAGCTTATAAATGAAGCATAATGCATGACATCACGATTTTGGGATAGATTGGATTACTTGGAGGCTATGTTGTAGCTTTTTCGGTCTTAAATTTTGTCACAAAATAGAAAATTGAACTAGGTTATTATGGACGTTGGATTCGTGTCATTTTGAGCTCTTAATCAAAAGTTACGGACGATTTTGTGCGGACATGTCAAGTTGACCGGCTATTTAAAGTGATCACTCTAAGCTGATCAATGGTGCTAATTGAGTACATGCTTATTAATGAAGCATAATTCATGGGATCAAGCAGTTTGCGATGGTTTACTTGGAGGCTTTGTCGTAGCTATTTCAGTGTTAAATTCTTTACAATATAGCAAATTGATCTAGTATAACATGAGCTTTTGATTCGTCTCATTTTAAGCTCTGAATCAAAAGTTACAGACTTAGTGCGGACATGTCTAGTTTATCGGTCAGTTATAATGATCATTCTATACTGAGCATTGCTGCTCATTGCGTAAAGGCTTATTAATGAAACATAATGGGTGGCATCACGCAGTTTGTGATAGATTCGATTACTTGAAGGCTTTTTCCTATGTCACAATATAGAAAACTGAGCTATCTTAACGTGGGCATTGGAGTGTCATTCGGAGCTCTGAATCAAAAGTTACGAATGATTTTGTCCGGACAAGTCAAGTTCACCTGTTGTTAAAATGATCATTCTAAACTGATCATTGTTGCTGCTTGAGTAAAGGCTTATAAATGAAGCATAATGCATGGCATCACGAGTTTGAGATAGATTGGATTACTTGGAGCATTTTCCGTTGCCATTTTGGTCTTAAATTTTGTCACAATATAGAAAATTGAAATAGGTTAATGTGGGCATTGGATTCATGTCATTTTGAGCTCTGAATCAAAAGTTACGGACGATTTTGTGTGAACATGTCATGTTGATTGGCGAGTTAAAATGATCATATTAAACTGATCATTGGTGCTCATTGAGTAAAGGCTTATCAATGAAGCATAATGCATGGCATCACCCTGTTTACAATAGATTTGATTACAATGAGGCTTTGTCGTAGCTATTTAAGTCTTAAATTTTGTCACAATATAGAACATTAAGCTAGCTTAACGTGGGCATTCGATTCGTGTCATTCTAAGCTCTGAATCAAAAGTTACAGACGATTTTTTGAGGATATGTCAAATTGATCGGTTAGTAAAAATTTTCATTCTAAACTGATCATTGGTGCTCATTGAGTAAAAGCTTATTAATGAAGCATAAGGCATCGCATCAAGCATTTTGCGATAGAATGGATTACTTGGAGGCTTTATCATAGTTATTTCAGGTTAAATTTTTTCATAATATAGAAAAGTGAGCTACTTTAACGTGGGCGTTAGATTCGTGTCATTCTGAGCTTTGAATAAAAAGTTATAAACAATTTAGGGCGGAGATATTAAGCTGATCGGCCAGTCAAAGTGATCATTCTAAAATGATTATTGGTGCTCGCTCATTTTGTAAAAACTTATTAATGAAGCATAATGCATGGTATCACACAGTTTGCGGTAGATTTGATTACATGGAGGCTTTGTCGTAGCTATTTAAGTCTTAAATTTTTTAACACTATAAAAAATTGAGCTAGCGTAACGTGAGCGTTCGATTCGTTTCATTCGGAGCTCTAGATCAATAGTTACGGACGATTTAGTGCGGATATGTCATGTTGATTGATCAGTTAAAATGATCATTCTAAACTAATCATTGTTACTCATTCAGTAAAGGCTTATTAACAAAGCATAATGTGTGGCATCATGTAGTTTGCGATAGATTTTATTACTTAGAGGCTTTGTCGTAGCTATTTCAGTTTTCAATTTTGATACAATATAAAAAATTGAACTAGCTTAACGTGGGCATTGGAATCTTGTCATTCTAAGCTCTGAATCAAAAGTTACGGATGATTTCTTGCCGACATGTCAAGTTGACGGGCTAGTTAAAATGATCATTCTAAACTGATCATTAGTGCTCATTGAGTAAAGGCTTATTAACGAAGCAGGCATCAAGCAATTTGCAATAGATTGGATTACGTGGAAGCTTTTTCGTAGCTATATCAGTCTTAAATTTTGTCACAATATAGAAAATTGAAGTAGGTTAATGTGGGCATTGGATTCATGTCATTCTGAGTGCTGAATCAAAAGTTACAAACGATTTAGTGTGGACATGTGAAGTTGATCGGTCAAGTAAAATGATCATTCTAAATTGATCATTGGTGCTCATTGAGTAAAGGCTTATTAATGAAGCATAATACAAGGCATCACGCAGTTTGCAATATATTTGATTACTTGGAGGCTTTGTCGTAGCTATTTCACTCTTCAACTTCATCGCCATATAGAAAATTGAGCTAGCTTAACCTATGCATTGGATTCCTGACATTCTAAGCTCTGAATCAAAAGTTACGGACGATTTTGTGCATACATGTCAAGTTGACCGGTAGTTAAAATGATCATTGTAAACTGATCACTGGTTCTCCTTTAGTAAAGGCTTATAAATAAAGCATAGTGCATGGCATCACACAGTTTGGGATAGATTGGATTAGTTGGAGGCTTTGTCGCACCAATTTTGGTCTTAAAATTTGTCACAAAATAGAAAATCCAGCTAGCTTAATGTGCGCATTGGATTCGTGTCATTCTGAGCTCTGATTCGTGTCATGCTGATCGGCTAGTTAAAATGATCATTCTAAACTGATCATTAGTGCTCATTGAGTGAAGGCATATTAGTGAAGCATAATGCATGGCATTAAGAAGTTTTCGATAGATTGGATTACTCGGAGGCTTTGTGGTAGCTATTTCAGTCTTAAATTTTGTCACACTATAGAAAATTAAACAAGCTTAACGTGGGCACTCGATTTAGTGTGGACATGTCAAGTTGATCGGTCGGTTAAAATGATTATTCTAAACTGATCATTGGTGTTCATTAAGTAAAGGCTTAGTAATGCAGCATAATGTGTGGCATCTCACAGTTTGGATGGATTCAATTACTTGCACGCTTTGTCGTAGCTATTTTAGTATTCAATTTTGGAAGAATATAGAAAATTTAGCTAGCTTAACGTGACCCTCGGATTCGTGTCATTCTGAGCTCTAAATCAAAAGTGACAGACGATATTTTGCGGACATGTCAAGTTAATTGACGAGTTAAAATGATCATTCTAAACTGATCATTGGTGGTCATTGAGTAAAAGCCTATAAATGAAGAATAATGCATGGCGCCAAGCTTTTTTCAATAGAATGGATTACATGGAGGTTTTATCGTAGCTATTTCAGTCTTAAATTTTTACAAAATATAGAAAATAGAGCTAGCTTAACGTGGACTTTGGATTCGTGTCATTCTAAGCTTTGAATCAAAGATTACAGATGATTTAGTGCAGACATCTTAAGCTGATCGGCCAGTTAAAATGATCATTGGTGGTCATTGAGTAAAGGCTTATCAATGAAGCATAATGCATGGCATCATGCTAATCTCGATAGATTCGATTACTAGAAGACTTTGTCATAGCTATTTAAGTCGTAATTTCTCACAATATTGAAAATTTAGCAAGGTTAACGTGGGCGTTAGATTCGTGTCATTCTGAGCTCTGAATCAAAAGTTATAGACAATTTAGTGCATACATGCCAAGTTGATCGGTCAGTTAAAATGATTATTCTATACTTATCATTGGTGCTCATTGAGGAAAGGCTTATTAATGAAGCATAGTGCATGACACCAAGTAGTTTGCAATAGATTCGATTACTTGGATGCTTTGTCAGAGCTATTTCAGTCTAATTTTTTGTCACAATATAAAAACTTTAGCTAGCTTAATGTGGACATTGGATTCGTGGCATTCTGAGCTCTGAATCAAAAGTTACAAACGATTTAGTGCAGACAAGTCAAGTTGACCGGTGAGTTAAAATGATCATTCTAAACTGTTCATTGGTGCCCATTGAGTAAAAGCTTATAAATGAAGCATAATGAATGTCATCAAGCAGTTTGGGATAGACTGGATTGTGTGGAGGCTTTTTCATCACTATTTCGGTATTAGATTTTTTCACAGTATAGTAAATTGAGCTAGCTTAACGTGAGCGCTGAATTCATGTCATTCTGAGCTCGGAATCAGACGATTTAGTGCAGAAATTCCAAATTGATCAGTCAGTTAAAATAAAAATACTAAACTGATCATTGGTGGTCATTGAGTAAACGTCTATTAATGAAGTATAATGTGTGGCATCACGCAGTTTGCGATAGATTCGATTACTTTGAGGCTTTGTCGTAGCTATTTCTATCTTCAATTTTGTTACAATATAGAAAATTAGGCTAGCTTAACGTGGGCATTGGATTTGTGTCATTCCGAGCTTTGAATCAAAAGTTATGGACGATTTAGGCGGACATGCCAAGTTGATCTATCAGTTAAAATGATTATTCTAAATTGATCATTCATGCTCCTTTAGTAAAGGCTTATAGTGAAGCATAATTCATGCCACAAGCAGTTTGCGATAGATTGAATTACTTGGAGGCTTTCTCATAGATATTTCAGCTTTAAATTTTTTTCAAAATATAGTAAATTGAGCTAGCTTAACGTGAGCGTTGAATTCGTGTCATTATGAATTATGATTCAAAAGTTACAGAAGATTTAGTGCGGACCTGTCAAGTTGATCAGGCAGTTAACATGATAATTTTAAACTCATTAATACTCATTGAGTAAAAGCTTATTAGTGAAGCATAATGCGTGGCATCACACAGTATGTGATAGATTCGATTTCTTGGAGGCTTTTTCGTAGCTATTTCAGTATTAAATTTTGTCAAATTATATAAAATTGAGCTAGCTGAATTTGGGCATTGGATTCGTGTCATATTGAGCTTTGAATCAAAAGTTATGAACAATTTAGTGCGAAGATGTCAAGTTGATCGGCGAGTAAAAATGATCATTCTAAATTGATCTTGGTACTCATTGAGTAAAACCTTATAATTGAAAAAATGCATGTCATCAAGCATTTTGCGATATATTGGATTAGTTTGCAGCTTTGTCGTAGCTACTTCCGTCTTAAATTATATAACAATATTGAAATTGAGATAGCTTAACGTGGCTGTTGGATTCGTGTCATTCTGAACACTGAATCAAAAGTTACGGACGATTTTGTGCAGACATGTCAAGTTGATCGGTGAGTTAAAATGATCATTCTAACCTGATCATTGGTGCTCATTGAAGCAAGGCTTATTAATGAAGCATCAAGTACTTAGCAATAGATTCGAGTGCTTGGAGGCTTTGTCGTAGAAATTTCAGTCTTAAATTTTGTCGCAATATAGAAAAGTTAGATAGCTTAACGTGGGCGTTAGATTCATGGCATTCCGAGCTTTGAATAAAAAGTTATAGATGATTTAGTGTGACATGTAAAGTTGACCGACGAGTTAAAATGATCATGCTAAACTGATCATTGGTGCTCATTGAGTAAAAGCTTATTAATGAAGCATAATGCACGGCATCGAGCAGTTTTCGATAGATTGGATTACTCGGTGGCTTTGCCGTAACTATTTTGCTCTTAAATTTTTCACAATATAGAAAATTGAGCTAGCTTAATGTGAGCATTGAATTCATATCATTCCAAGCTCGGAATTTGACGATTTAGTGCCGACATGCCAAGTTGATTGGTCAGTTAAAATGAAAATACTAAACTGATCATTGGTGCTCGTTGAATAAACGCTTATTAATGAAGCATAATGCGTGGCATCAAAAACATCTGTGGCATCACGCAGTTTGCAATAGATTCGATTACTATGACGCTTTGTCATAGCCTTTTTCGTCATCAATTTTGCAACAATACAGAAAATTGAGGTAGCTTAAAGTGGGCATTGGATTCCTATCATTATGAGTTATGAATCAAAAGTTATGGATGATTTAGTGCGAACATGCCATTCTAAATTGATCATTGGTGCTCATTGGGCATTGGTGCTCATTGGGCAGTGGGCTATTTCAATCTTAAATTTTGTCACAATATAGAAAATTTAGCTAGCTTAACGTGGGCATTGGATTCGCGTCATTCTGAACTCTGAATCAAAAGTTACGCATGATTTTTTGCAACATGTCAAGTTTATCGGCGAGTTAAAATGATCATTCTAAACTGATCATTGGTGCTCATTGAGTAAAGGCTTATTACTGAAGCATAGTGCATGACAGCAAGTAGTTTGCTATAGATACGATTACTTGGAGGCTTTATCGTAGAACTTTCAGTCTTAAATAATGTCACAATATAGAAAATTTTGCTAGTTTAACGTGGGTATTAGATTCGTGGCGTTCTAAGCTTTAAATCAAAAGGTAAAGACAATTTATTGTGGACATGTCAAGTTAAACGTCGAGTTAAAATGATCATTTTCAACTGATCATTGGTGCTCATTGAGTAAAACCTTATTAATGAAGCATAATGCATGGCATCAAACAGTTTGCAATAGATTGGATTACTCGGAACTTTTGTAGTAGTTGTTTCAGTCTTAAATTTTTTCACAATATAGAAAATTGAGTTAGCTTAACGTGAGCGTTGAATTCATGTAATTCTGAGCTCCGAATTAGATGATTTCCTGCGGGCATGCCAAGTTGATTGGTCACTTAAAATGATAATTCTAAACTGGTTATTGGTGCTCACTCAGTAAATGCTTATTAATGAAGCATAATGCGTGGCATGAGGCAGTTTGCGATAGATTTGATTACTTTGATGATTTGTCTTAGCTATTTTCGTCTTCACTTATGTCACAATTCAGAAAATTGAGGTAGCTTAACGTGGACATTGGATTCCTGTCATTATGAGCTCTGAATCAAAAGTTACGTACGATTTAGTGCGGACATGCCAAGTTGATCGGTCAGTTCAAATGATCATTCTAAACTGATCACTAATGCTCATTGAGTAAAGGCTTATCAATGAAGCATAATTAATGGCATCAAGCAGTTTGCAATAGATTGAATTACTTGGAGGCTTTCTCGTAGCTATTTTAGTCTTAAACTTTTTCAAAATATAAAAAATTAAGCTAGCTTAACATGGGCGTTGGATTCGTGTTATTCTGTTCTTTGAATCAAAAGTTACAGGCGATTTAGTGCAGACATGTGAAACTGATCAGCCAGTTATAATGATAATTCTAAACTGATCATTGGTGCTCATTGAGTAAAGACTTATCAATGAAGCATAATGCATGGCATCACGCTGTTTGCGATAGATTCGATTACTTGGAGGCTTTGTCGTAGCTATTTAAGTCTTAAATTTGGTCACAATATAGAAAATTTAGCTAGCTTAACGTGGGCGTTGGATTCTTGTCATTCTTAACTCTGAATCAAAAGTTATGTATTATTTTGTGCAGACATGTCAAGTTGATCGGCGAGTTAAAATGATCATTCTAATCTGATCATTGGTGCTCATTGAGTAAAGGCTTATTAATGTAGCATAGTGAAAGACATCAAAGAGTTTGCAATAGATTCGATTACTTGGAGGCTTTGTTGTAGCAATTTCAGTCTTAAATTTTGTCACAACATAGAAAATTTTGCTAGGTTAATGTGGGCGTTAGGTTCGTGGCATTCTGAGCTTTGAATCAAAAGTTATAGACTATTTAGTGTGGACACGTCAAGTTGACCAGCTAGTTAAAATGATTATTCTAAACTGATCATTGGTTCTCATTGAGTAAAAGCTTATTAATGAAGCATAATGCAAAGCATCAAACAGTTTGCAATAGATTGGATTACTCGGAACCTTTGTCGTAGCTATTTCAATCTTAATTTTTTTCACAATATAGAAAATTGAGGTAACTTAACATGAGCGTTGAATTCATGCCATTCTGAGCTCGGAAACAGACGATTTAGTGTGGACATGCCAAGTTGATCGATCAGTTAAAATGATTCTAAACTGATTATTGGTGTTCATTGAGTAAACACTTATTAATGAAGCATAATGCATGGCATCACACAGTTTGCGATAGATTTGATTACTTTGAGGCCTTGTCATAGCTAATTTTGTCTTCAATTTTGTCACAATACAGAAAATTGAATTTGCTTTACGCGGGCGTTGGATTTGTGTAATTCTAAACTTTGAATCAAAAGTTAACGACAATTTAGTGCGGACATGTCAAGCTAATAGGCTAGTTAAAATTATTATTCTTAACTGATCATTGGTGCTCCTTGAGTAAAGATGTATAAATGAAGTATAATGCGTGGCATCATACAGTTTGGGATAGAATGGATTACTTGGAGGCTTTGCATAGCTATTTCGGTATTAAATTTTGTCACAATACTGAAAATTGAGCTAGCTTAATGTGGGCGCTGGATACTTGTCATTCTGATCTCTAAATCAAAAGTTATGGACACTTTAGTGCAGACATGCCAAGTTGATCAGCCAATAAATGATCATTTTAAACTGATCATTGGTGCTCATTGAGCAAAGGTTTACAAATGAGGCATAATGCATGACACCACGCAGTTTGGAATAGAGATTGGATTACTCGGAGGCTTTGGCATAGCTATTTTGGCCCTAAATTTTGTCACAATATAGAAAATTGAGCTAGCTTAATGTGGGCCTTGGATACGTGTCATTTTAAGCTATAAATCAAAAGTTACGGATGATTTAGTAAGGACATGTCAAGTAAACCGGCTGGTTAAAATGATCATTCTGAACTTATCAGTGGTGCTCATTGAGCAAATGTTTACAATTGATGCATAATGAATGACATCACGCAGTTTGGGATAGATTGCATTACTTGGAGACTTTGTCGTAGGTATTACGGTCATAAATTTTGTCACAATATAGAAAATTGAGGTAGTTTAACGTGGGCATTGGATTCATGTCATTCTGAACTCTGAATCAAAAGTTAAAGAAGATTTAGTGTGCACATGTCAAGTTGATTGGCCATTTAAATTGATCATTCTAACTTGATAACTAGAGCTCATTGGGCAAAGGTTTACAAATGAAGCATAATGCATGGCATCACACAGCTTTGGATAAATTGGATTACTTGGACATTTTGTCGTAGCTATTTTGGTTTTAAATTTTGTCACAGTATAGAAAATTAAGCTAGCTAACATGGGCGTTGGATTCGTGACATTTTTAACTCTGAATATAAAGTTAAAGACGATTTAGTAAGCACATGTCAAGTTGATCGGCCAGTTAAATTGATCATTCTAAACTGATCACTGGTGCTCATTGAGCAAAGGTGTAAAAATGAAGCATAATGCATGGCATAAGGCAGTTTGGGATAGATTTGATTACTTGCAGGCTTTGTCGTTGTTATTTCGGTGTTAAGTTTTTTCACAATATAGAAAATTGAGCTAGCTTAACGTGGGCATTGCATTCCGATCATTTTCAACTCTAAATCAAACGTGGGCATTGCATTCCGGACATGTCAAGTTCATCACCCAGTTAAATTTATCATTCTAAACGGATAATTGGTGCTTATTGAACAATGGCTTACAAATGAATCATAATGCATGGCATCCACAGTTTGGGATACATTGGATTACTTGGAGGCTTTGTCGTAGCTCTTTTAGTCTCAAATGTTGTCACAATATTGAAAATTGAGCTAGCTTAACGTGGGCATTGGATTCATATCATTTTGAGCGGACATGTCAAGTTGATCAGCTAGTTAAAATGATCATTCTAAACTGATCATTGGTGCTCATTGAGTAAAGGCGTATAAACGAATCACAATGTAAGGCATCATGCAGTTTGGGATAGAAGGGATTACTTGTAAGCTTTTTCGTTGCTATTAGGGTCTTAAATCTAATCACAATATAGAAAATTGCGTGTGCTTTACTTGGGCGTTGGATTCGTGTAGTTCTGAACTTTGAATCTAAAGTTAAAGACGATTTAGTGCAATCATGTCAAGTTAATTGGCTAATTAAAATGATCATTCTTAACTGATCATTGGTGCTCCTTGAGTAATCGCGTATAAATGAAGCCAAATGCATGGGATCACGTAGTTTGGGATAAATTGGATTACTTGTAGGCTTGTCACAGCTGTTTTGGTCTTAAATTTTGGCACAATCTAGAAAACTGAGCTAGCTTAACGTGGGTGTTGTATTTGGGCCATGCACATGTCAAATTGATCGGCCAGTTAAAATGATCATTCCAAGCTGATCATTGGTGCTCCATGAGTAAATGCTTATAAATAAAGCATAATGCATGGCATCACGAATTTTAGAATAGGTTGGATTATTTTGAGGCTTTGCCTAGCTCTTTCAGTCTCCAATTTTTTGCAATATGGAAAATTGAGCTGGCTTAATGTGGGCGTTGGATTCATGTCATTTTCAGCTCTAAATCAAAAGTTAAAGACAATTTAGTGCAGACATGTCAAGTTGATCAGCTAGTTCAAATGATCACTCTAAATTGATCATTGGTGCTCCTTGAGTAAAGGCATATAAATGAAGCATAATGCATGGCATCATGCAATTTGGGTTAGATTGGATTACTTGGTGAAATTGTCTTAGCTATTTTGGTCTTAAATTTTGTCACAATAGCTTAACGAGGGTGTTGAAATCGTTTCATTCTGAACTCTCAATCAAAAGTTAAAGATGATTTGGTGCGCACATGTCAAGTTGATCAGCCAGTTAAATTGATCATTCTAAACTGATCACCAATGCTCATTGAGCAAAGGTTTACAAATGAAGCATAATGCATGGAATCACGCACTTTGGGATAGATTGCACTACTTGGAGGCTTTTTCATAGCTATTTCGGTCGTAAAGTTTGTCAAAATAAAGAAAATTGAGCTAGCTTAATCTTGCCCTTGGATTCGTGTCATTATGAACTCTAAATAAAAAGTTACAGATGATTTAGTACGTAAATGTCAAGTTGATCGACCGGTTAAAGTGATCATTCTAAACTAATCATTGGTGCGCATTGAGGAAAAGTTTACAAATGAAACATAATGCATGACATCACACAGTTTGGGATATGTTGGATTACTTGTAGACTTTGTCGTAGGTATTTCAGTCATAAATTTTGTAACAATATAGAAAATTGAGTTAGTTTAATGTGGGCGTTGGATTCGTGTCTTTCTGAACACTGAACCAAATGTTAAAGAAGATTTGTGTGTACATGTCAAGTTGATCGGCAACTTAAATTGATCATTCTAAGCTGATCATTGGTGGTCATTGAGCAAAGGTTTACAAATGAAGCATATTTGCATGGTATCACGAAGTTTGGGATAGAATGGATTACTTGGAGAGTTTGACGTTGCTATTTTGTTTAAATTTTGTCACAATATAGAAAACTGAACTAGGTTAACGTGGGCGTTGGATTCGTCTCATTCTGAATTCAAAATCAAAAGTTAAAGAAGATTTAGTGCGGACATGTCAAGTTGATCGGCCAGTTAAATTTATCATTATAAAGTGATCATTGGTGCTCATTGAGCAAAGGTTTACAAATGATGCAAAATGCATGGAATCACGCAGTTTGGGAGAGATTGCATTGCATAGAGGCTTTTTCATAGTCATTTTGGTCGTAAATTTTGTCACAATAAAGAAAATTGAGCTAGCTTAATGTTGCCCTTGGATTCGTGTCATTATGAACTCTAAATAAAAAAGTTACGGACGATCTAGTATGGGCATGGCAAGTTAATTGGCCAGTTAAAATGATCATTCTAAATTGATCTTTGTTGCGCAATGAGCAAAGTTTTACAAATGAAGCATAATGCATAAAATCAAGTAGTTTGGGATAGATTGGATTACTTGGAGACTTTGTCATAGGTATTTTGGTATTAAAATTTTGTCACAGTATAGAAAATTGAGTTATCTTAACGTGGTCGTTGGATTTGTGTCGTTTTGAACTCTGAATCAAAAGTTAAAGACGATTTAGTCTACATATGTCAAGTTGATTGGCGAGTTAAATTAATCATTCTAAACTGATATTTGGTGCTCATTGAGCAATGGTTTACACATGAAGCATAATGCATGGCATCGCATAGTTTGGGATAGATTGGATTATTTGGAGGCATTGTCATAGCTATTTCGGTCTTAAATTTTGTCACAATCTAAGAAATTGAGCTAGCATAATGTGAGCGTTGGATACGTGTGATTCTGAGGTCTAAATCAAAAGTTACATATGACTTAGTACGGACAGGTCAAGATAACTGGCCGGTTAACATGATCATTCTAAACTGATCATTGGTGCTCATTGAGCAAAAGTTTACAGATGAAGCACAATGCATGGCATCAAGCAGTTTGGGATCGATTGCAATACTTGGAGGCATTGTAATAGCTATTTCGGTCTTAAATTTTGTCACGTTCTAAAAAATTGAGCTAGCTTAATGTGGGCGTTGGATACGTGTCATTCTGAGGTCTAAATCAGAAGTTACGGATGATTTAGTACGGACATGCCAAGATAACTGGCTGGTTAAAATGATTATTCTAAACTGATCATTGGTGCTCATTGAGAAAAAGTTTACAAATGAAGCATAAAGCATGGCATCACGCAGTTTTAGATAGATTGGATTTCTTGGAGACTTTTTCATTTTTATTTCGGTATTAAATTTTTGTCACAATATAAAAAATTTAGTTAGATTAACGTGAATGTTGGATTCTTGTATTTCTGAACTAAGAATAAAAAAGTTAAACACGATTTAGTCTGCACATGTAAAGTTGATCGGCAAGTTAAATTGATCATACTAAACTGATCATTGGTGCTCATGGAGCAAAGGATTACAAATGAAGCAAAATGTATGACATCACACAGTTTGGGATAGATTGGATTACTTGGAGGCTTTGTCATAGCTATTTTCATCTTAAATTTTGTCACGATCTAAAAAATTGAGCTACATTAATGTGGGCGTTGTATACTTGTCCATCTAAGCTCTAAATCAAAGGTTACGGATGATTTTGTACGGACATGTCAAGTTGACCGGCCGGTTAAAATGATCATTCTAAACTGATCATTAGTGCTCATTGAGCAAAAGTTTACAAATGGGGCATAATGCATGGTATCACGCATTTTGGGATAGATTGGATTACTTGGAGGCATTCTCATAGCTATTTCGGTCTTAAATTTTGTCACGATCTAAAAATTTGAGCTAGCTTAATGTGGGCGTTTGATTCGTGTCATTTTAAAATTCAAATAAAATCTTACGGACGATTTAGTTCATCGGCTTGTTAAAATGATCATTCTAAACTGATCATTGGTGCGCAATGAGCAAAGTTTTACAAATAAAGCATAATGCATAAAATCACGTAGTTTGGGATAGACTGGATTACTTGGAGACTTTGTCGTAGGCATTTCGATATTAAATAACGTGGGCGTTTGATTTGTGTCGTTCTGAACTTTGAATCAAAAGTTAAAGACGATTTAGTCTGCACATGTCAAGTTTATCGGCGAGTAAAATTGATCATTCTAAACTGATCATTGGTGCTCACTGAACAAAGGTTTACAAATGAGCATAATGCATGACATCAAGCAGTTTGGGATAGATTGGATTACTTGGAGGCATTGTCATAGCTGTTTTAGTCTTAAATTTTGTCACGATCAAAAAAATTTAGCTAACTTAATGTGGGCATTGGATACGTGTCATTCTAAGCTCTAAACCAAAAGTTACGGATGATTTAGTACGGACATGTCAAGGTAACCGGCCGATTAAAATGATCATTCTAAACTGATCATTGGTGTTCATTGAGCAAAAGTTTACAAATGAAGCATAATGCATGGCATCACACAGTTTTTTATAGATTGGATTACTTGAAAACATTATCGTAGTTATTTTGGTCTTAAATTTTTGTCAAAATATAAAACATTTAGCTAGCTTAACATGGGTGTTGGATTCGTGTAATTCTAAACTCTGAATAAAAAGTTAAAGACGGTTTAGTCTGCACATGCAAAGTTGATCGGCGAGTTAAATTGATCATACTAAACTGATCATTGGTGATCATGGAGCAACGGTTTACAAATGAAGCATAATGCATGGAATCAGCCAGTTTGGGATAGATTGGATTACTTGGAGGCACTGTCATAGCTATTTCGATCTTAAATTTTGTCACGATCTAAAAATTTGAGCTAGCTTAATGTGAGCGTTGCATTCGTGTCATTCTGAACTTCAAATAAAATGTTACAGATGATTTAGTGCGGATATGTCACACTGGTAGGTTAGTTAAAATGATAATTCTAAACTGATCATTGGTGCTCAATGAAGCATAAAAAGTTAAAGACGATTTAGTCTGCACATGCAAAGTTGATCGGCGAGTTAAATTGATCATACTAAACTGATCATTGGTGATCATGGAGCAAAGGTTTACAAATGAAGCATAATTCATGGCATCACACGGTTCGGGATAGATTGGATTACTTGGAGGCTTTGTTTGGCTATCTGGGTCTTAAATTTTGACACAATATATAGAATATTGTGCTAGCTTAATGTGGGTGTTGGATACGTGTCATTCTGATCTCTGAATCAAAAGTTACGGACGATTTAGTGCGGACATGTCAAGTTGACAGGCCAATTAAAGTGATCATTCTAACTTGTCATTGATGCTCATTGAGCAAAGGTTAAGAAATGAAGTGTAATGCATGGCATCACGCAGTTTGGGATAGGTTGGATTACTTGGAGGCTTTGTCATCACTAATTTAACCTTAAATTGCGCTAGCTTAATGTGGGTGTTGGATTTGTGTCGTTCTGAACTCTAAATAAAAAGTTAAGGAGTATTTAGTGCGGACATATCAAGTTGATCGACCAATTAAAATGATCATTTTAAACTGATCATTGGTGCTCCTTGAGTAAAGGCATATAAATGAAGCGTAATGCATGTTATCACATAATTTATGATAGATTGGATTACTTAGAGGCTTTGCCTAGCTCTTGCAGTATGAAATATTGAACAATATTGAAAATTGGGCTACCTTAACGTGGGCGTTGGATTGATGTCATTTGAGCTCTAAATCAAAAGCTAAAATTATCATTCTAAACTGATTATTGGTGCTCATTGAGCAAAGGTTTTACAAATGAAGCATAGTGCATGGCATCAGGAAGTTTGGGATAGATTGGATTACTTGGAGACTTTGTTGTAGCTATTGCGGTATTAAATTTTGTCACAATATATAAAATTAAGCTAGCTTAACGTGGGCGTTGGATTCTTTTCATTCTAAACTTCAAATAAAAAGTTACAGACGATTTAGTGCACACATATCAAGTTGGTAGGCTAGTTAAAATGGTCATTCTAAACTGGTCAATGGTGGTCATTGGGTAAAGGTTTACAAATGAAGCATAATGCATAGCATCACACAGTTTGGGATAGATTGGATTACATGGAGGCTTTGTGTAGCTATTTTGGTCTTAAATTTTATCATGATATCAAAAATTGAGCTAGCTTAATGTTGGCATTGGATACATGTCATTCTGATCTCTAAATCAAAAGGTACAGATGATTTCGTGTGGACATGTCAAGTTGACCGGCCAATTAAAATAAAAATTCTAAACTGATAATTGGTGCCCATTGAGCAAAGGTTTACAAATGAAGTATAATGCATGGCATCATACAGTTTGGGATAGATTGGTTTACGTGATTGCTTCTTCATCGCTAGTTTGCCTTAATTTTTGTCACAATATAGAAACTTGAGATAGCTTATTGTCGGTGTTGGATTCATGTCCTTCTGAACTGTAAATAAAAAGTTATGGACGATTTAGTGTAGATATGTCAAGTTGATCGGCTAATTAAAATAAATATTTTAAACTGATCATTGGTGCTCCTTGTGTAAAGGCATATAAATGAAGCGTAACGCATGATATCACACAATTTAGGATAGATTGGATTACTTTGAGGCTTTGCCCAGCTCTTTCGGCTTCAAATGTTCTCACAATGTGGAAAGTTGAGCTAACTTGACATGGGTGTTGGATTCATGTCATTTGATCTCTAAATCAAAAGCTAAAATTATCATTCTAAACTAACTATTGGTGCTCATTGAGCAAAGGTTTACAAATGAAGCATAATGCATTGCATCACGAAGTTTGGGATAAATTGCATTACTTGGAGACATTGTCGTAGCTATTTATGTCCTAAATTTTGTCACAATTTAAAAAATTGAGCTAGCTTAATATGGGCATTGGATTCGTGTCATTCTGAACTCTGAATCAAAAGTAAAAGATAATTTAGTTCGGACATGTTGTTGATCGGCCAGTTAAATAGATCATTCTAAACTAATCATTGGTGTTCATTGAGAAAAGGTTTACAAATGAAGCATAATGCATGGCATCACGCAGTTTGGATAGATTGGATTACTTTGAGGCATTTTCATAGCTATTTTGGTCAAAAATTTTGTCACGATCTAAAAAATTAAGCTAGCTTAATGTGGGCGTTGGATACGTGTCATTCTGAGCTCTTAATCAAAAGTTACGGATGATTTAGTACGGACACGTCAAGTTTACCGTCCGGTTAAAATAATCATTCTAAAATGATAATTGGTGCTCATTTAGCAAAAGTTTACAAATGAAGCACAATGCATGGCATCACAGAGTTTGGGATTGATTGGATTAAATGGAGACTTTGTCGTAGGTATTTATGTCTTAAAAATTTTCACAATATAGAAAAGTGAGTTAGCTTAACATGGGCGCTGGATTCGTGTTGTTCTGAACTATGAATCAAAAGTTAAAGACGATTTCGCCTGCACTTGTCAAGTTGATCGGTGAGTTAAATTAATCATTCCAAACTGATCATTGGTGCTTATTGAGCAAAGGTTTTCAAAAGAAGCATAATGCATGGCATCTCGCAGTTTGGGATAGATTGGATTACTTGGAGGCATTGTCATAGTGATTTCGATCTTAAATTTTGTCACGAATTTAAAAATTGAGCTAGCTTAATGTGCGCATTGGATACGTGTCATTCTGAGCTCTAAATCAAAAGTTACGGATGATTTAGCACGGACATGTCAAGTTGACCAGCCGGTTAAAATCATCAGTCCAAACTGATCATTGGTGCTCATTGAGCAAAAGGTTTAGAAATGAAGCACAATGCATGGCAGCACGCAGTTTGGGATAGGTTGGATTATTTGGAGGCTTTGTCATCACTATTTCGGCCATAAATTTTGTGATAATATTGTAAATTGCGCTAGCTTAATGTGTGTGTTAGATTCGTGTCGTTCTGAACTCTAAATAAAAAGTTATGGACAATTTAGTGCGGACATGTCAAGTTGATCGGCCAATTAAAATGATCATTCTAAAATGATAATTGGTTCTCCTTGAGTAATAGCATATAAATGAAGCGTAATACATGGTATCACGTAGTTTAGGACAGATTGGATTACTTTGACGCTTTGCCTAGCTCTCAATCCGAAATGTTGAACAATATTGAAAACTGAGGTAGCTTAATGTGGGTGTTCAAGTCGTTTTAACCTCTAAATAAAAAGTTATGGACGATTTAGTGTAGACATGTCAAGTTGATCGACCAATTAAAATGATCATTCTAAACTGATCATTGGTTCTCTTCGTGTAAAGGCATATAAATGAAGCGTAATGTATGGTATCACACAGTTTAGGATAGTTTGTATTACTTTGAGGCTTTGCCCAGCTCTTTCAGTGTCAAATGTTGTCACAATATGGAAAGTTGAGCTAACTTAATGTGGGAGTTGGATTCATGTCATTTGAGCTCTAAATCAAAAGCTAAAATTATCATTCTAAACTGATTATCGGTGCTCATTAAGCAAAAATTTACAAATGAAGCATAATGTATGGCATCACGAAGTTTGGGATAGATTGGATTACTCTGAGACTTTGTTGTAGCTATTTCGGTATTAAATTTTGTCATAATATAGAAAATTCAGGTAGCTTAACGTGGGCGTTGGATTCGAGTCATTCTGAACTCAGAATCGAAAGTTAAAGACAATTTAGTGCGGGTATGTCAAGTTGGATGGCCAGTTAAATGATCATTGGTGATGACATGTCAAGTTGGATTAAGTGCTTTTTGGATCGTCTCATACCTTATCAAATCATTCTAAAATGATCATTGGTGCTCATTGAGCAAAGGTTTACAAATGAAGCATAATGCATGGCATCACGCAGTTTGGGAGAGATGGCAATACTTGAAGGCTTTTTCATAGCTATTTCGGCCATAAATTTTTTCACAATAAAGAAATTGAGCTAGTTTAATGTGGCCCTTGGATTCGTGTCATTCTTAACTCTAAATAAAAAGTTACGGACGATTTAGTACGGGCATGCCAAGTTGATTGGCCAGTTAAAATGATCATTCTAAACTGATCATTGGTGTTCAATGAGCAAAGGTTTACAAATGAAGCATAATGGATGGCATCAGGCATTTTGGGATATATTGGATTACTTGGAGACTTTGTCGTAGGTATTTTGGTCTTAAATTTTGTCACCATATAGAAAATTGAGTTAGCTTAACGTGGGTGTTGGATTCGTGTCATTCTGAACTCTGAATCCAAAGTTAAAGATGATTTAGTGTGCACATGTCAAGTTAATTAAATTGATCATTCTAAACTAATCATTGCTTGTCATTGAGCAAAGGTTTACAAATGAAGCAAAATGCATGGCATCATGCAGTTTGGGATAGTGTGGATTACTTGAAAGCATTGTCATATCTATTTCGGTCTTAAATTTTTTCACGATCTAAACATTTGAACTAGCTTAATGTGGGTGTTGGATTCGTGTCATTCTGAACTTTTAAAAAAAAGTTACGGACGATTTATTGTGGACATGTCGAGGTGGTAGGCTAGTTAAAATGATCATTCTAAACTGATCATTGGTGCTAATTGAGTAAGGTTTACAAATGAAGCATAATGCAGGTCATCACGAAGTTTTGGATAGATTGGATTACTTGGAGACTTTTTCATAGCTATTTCGGTCTTAAATTTTGTCACAATATAGAAAATTGAGCTAGCTTAACGTGGTCATTGGATTTGTGTCATTCTGAACTCAGAATCAATAGTTAAAGACAGGTTAGTGCAGACATGTCAAGTTGGTTGGCCTGTTAAATTGATCATTCTAAACTGATCATTGGTGCTCATTGTCATAGCTATTTCGGTCTTAAATTTTGTCACAATCTAAAAAATTGAGCTAGATTAATGTGGGATTTGAATACGTGCCATTCTGAACTCTAAATCAAAAGTTACAAATGATTTAGTACAGACATGTCAAGTTCGCCGGCCGGTTAAAATGATCATTCAAAACTGATCATTGGTGCTTATTGAGCAAAAGTTTACAAATGAAACATAATGCATGGTTTTATGCAGTTTGGGATAGATTGAATTACTTGGAGACTTTGTCGTACGTATTTTAGTCTTAAATTTTGTCACAATATAGAAAATTGAGTTATCTTAACGTGGGCGTTGGATTCGTGTCATTCCAAACTCTATATCAAAAGTAAAAAACGATTTTGTGTGCACATGACAAGTTGATCGGCGAGTTAAATTGGTCATTCAAAACTGATCACTGGTGCTCATTTAGCAAAGGTTTACAAATGATGCATAATGCATGGCATCGCACAGTTTGGGTTAGATTGGATTACTTGGAGGCATTGTCATAGATTTTTCGGTCTTAAATTTTGTCACGATCTAAATATTTGACCTTGGTTAATGTGGCTGCTGGATTCGTGTCATTTTGAACTTTAAATAAAAAGTTACGGACGATTTAGTGAGCACACGTCAAGTTGGTAGGCTAGTTAAAATGATCACACAAAACTGATCATTGGAGCTCATTGAGTAAAGGTTTACAAATGAATCATAATGCATGGCTTCATGAAGTTCCGGGATAGATTGGATTAGTTGGAGACTTTATCGTAGCTATTTTGTCTCAGATTTTGACACAATATAGAAAATTGAGCTAGCTTATTGTGGGTGTTGGATTCGTGTCATTCTGAACTAATAATCAAAAGTTAAAGACAATTTAGTGTGGACAGGTCAAGTTGATCGGCCAGTTAAATTGATCATTCTAAACTGATTGTTGGTTCTCATTGAGCAAAGGTTTACAAATGAATCATAATGCATGGCCTCATGCAGTTTGGGATAGATTGCATTACTTGGAGGCCTTTTCATAGCTATTTTCATCGTAAATTTTATCACAATAAAGAAAATTGAGCTAGTTTGATGTGGCCCTTGGATTCGTTTCATTCAAAACTTTAAATAAAAGTTACGAACGATTTAGTACGGGCATGTCAAGTTGATTGGCCAGTTAAAATGATCATATTAAACTGATCATTGGTGCTCACTGAGCAAAGGTTTATAAATGAAACATAATGCATGGCATCACGCAGTTTGGGATAGATTGGATTACTTGGAGACTTTTGTGTAGGTATTTCGGTCTTAAAATTTGTCACAATATAGAAAATTGAATTAGATTAATGTGGGTGTTGGATTTGTGTCATACGGAAATTTGCATCCAATGTTAAAGACCATTTAGTGTGCACATGTCAAGTTGATCGGTGAGTTAAATTGATCTTTCGAAACTGATCATTGGTGGTCATTGAGCAAAGGTTTACAAATGAAGCATAATGGATGGCATCATGCAGTTCGGGATAGATTGGATTACTTGGAGGCATTTTCATAGCTATTTTGGTTTCAAATTTTGTCACGATCAAAAAAATTAAGCTACATTAATGTGGGGTTTGGATACGTGTCATTCTGAGCTCTAAATCAAAAGTTACGAATGATTTGAAACGGACATGTCAAGTTGACCGGCCGGTTAAAATGATCATTCTAAAGTGATCATTAGTGCTCATTGAACAAAAGTTTACAAATGAAGCATAATGCATGGTATCATGCAGTTTGGGATAGATTGGATTACTTGGAGACTTTGTCGTAGGTACTTCGGTCTTAAATTTTGTCACAATATAGAAAATTGGGTTAGCTTAATGTTGGCATTGGATTCATGATATTCTGAATTCAGAATCAAAAGTTAAAGACGGTTTAATGTGCACATGTCAAGTTGATCGGAGAGGTAAATTGATCATTCTAAACTGATCATTAGTGTTCATTGACCAATGGTTTACAAATGAAGCATAATGCATGGCATCTCGCAGTTTGGGATAGATTGAATTATTTGGAGGCATTGTCATTGCTATGTTGGTCTTAAATTTTGTCACAATTTAAAAAATTGAACTAGCTTAATGTGGGTGTTGGATACGTGTCATTTTGAGCTATAAATCAAAAGTTACGGATGATTTAGTACAGACATGTCAAGTTGACCGGCCGGTTAAAATGATCATTCTAAACTGATCATTGGTGCTCATTGAGCAAAAGTTTACAAATGAAGCATAATGCATGGCATCCCGCATTTTGGGATAGATTGGATTACTTGGAGACTTTGTTGTAGGTTTTTCGGTGTTAAATTTTTGTCACTATACAGAAAATTGAGTTAGCATAACGTGGGCGTTGGATGTGTCATTCTCATCTCTGAATAAAAAGTTAAAAATGATTTAGTCTGCACATTTCTAGTTGATCGGCGAGTTAAATTGATCATACAAAACTGATCATTGGTGCTCATTGAGCAAAGGTTTACAAATGAAGCATAATTCATGGCATCACGTAATTTGGGATATATTGGATTACTTGGAGGCCTTGTCATAGCTATTTCGGTCTTAAATTTTTGTCACTATACAGAAAATTTAGTTAGCATAACGTGGGCGTTGGATTCAAGTCTGATGCGGACATCAGGTTGTATGGCCGGACAGGAGACCAGACTGGCCGACCAGGGAGCTTGCCCGAGACAGCCGGGCCATTCGGCACGTCTGCCGGCCCAAGCGGTACTGCCGGGCCTTCAACCAGCCGGGCCGGACCGAGAAACATTTCCGGCGGAGAGGCCCAAACCTCCGGCCCAACTGGCGGTGACGTGGATGACACCGCCGGACCAATTGGTGATGCCGCCGGCTCCGGGATCGACTTGACCGGCTCCGATGACATTTCGGCCAGTACCTCGCACAGTCCAGCCGGTACAGGCAATCCAGCCGATTGCACCACCATTTCAACATCTACACAAGGAGACTCGGACCAGATAAGCTACCAGCTTCAAGACATGCATCTAGAGGAAGTCTCTACACCAGTGGTGCTAGCAGGAGCAATGACAAGGAGCAGATCAAGGGCGCTCTTCCCCAAGTTCAGCTTGTGGGTCGACAAGCTCCTAGAAGATGATCGACAAGCTCCTAGAAGATAATCGACAAGTAACATTGGGCCAAGAGTGCAAAGAAGAGTCCAAAGGCTTCTCAACAATGCAAGGGACTTCATAGACTTGGGCTTTAGTGGAAAGAGAGCTCAGGGCCCAAAGATTCGTAACCCTACTCCAAGTCGAAGACTAGGAGCTAGGCACGTGCATGCCACAAGGTCGGCCACCTTCCATTTCTTTGCCGATAGGTAAGAATGGTAAGTTTTCATATTATATACTTGCCTTTTCTGTTTTGCAGGGTAGGATTTAGAATGTTTACATTTTGAGTCAAAGACATTTTAGGTAGAAGTCCTTTTCGGTTATGCATTTTTGTAAATTTTCCATTTGTGCACTTTTGTAAGTTTTCCATTTTTCTTTGAGTCAACTCTAGAAGGTCAAGCTGTCGAGCATATTAATAAGGCTCATTCCAGCATTGTAGTTCGACAACCTTTTTGATATTAATAAAGATCGAATTTTCTTCCTACAAGTTTTTCTCTCAAGAGACTTGTACGCTTAGAACCTAGTCGAGACCAGCACTCCTAGCTCTAAGTTTGTGATTTATCACGAGGTTCATCACCGGTCATGTAGTTCACTTCACCATTCCACCCATTACCAAACAGAAAACCCCCATCCAGAAGCCTAAGGTTGCTGCCAAGTTTCCAAGGCATGGACTAGGGCATAAAGCTCCTTGTCGTAAGTGGGGTAGTTCAGTGAGGCACCACCTAACTTCTTACTGAAGTATGCCATTGGCCTACCTCCTTGAGTCAGCACCGCTCCTATTCTAGAGGCATTGCACTCCACTTCAAATGTCTTGTTGAAGTCAGGCAGGACTAGCACTGGTGCATGTGTAAAGCTGTCCTTCAAAGCCTGGAATGCCTTCTCCTGAGATTCTCCCCAGCTGAATCCCATGTTCTTCTTCACTACTTCCGTCAATGGTGAGGCAATACTGCTGAAGTTGGGCACGAATCTCCTGTAGAAGCTGGCCAGTCCGTGGAAGCTCCTCACTTGGCTGATGTTGTTTGGTGTTGGCCATTCTTGTATGAAGGTGTTTGGGGCTCGAACTTACTGAACGCCCTAAGAACTTGGTTCATAAGGCGCATGAAGGTGTTTGGGGCATTAGTCAAGCCAAATGGCATGACTGTCCACTCGTAGAGCCCTTGCTTTGTCTTGAAAGCATTCTTCCATTCATCACCTTCCTTCATCCTGACCTGGTGGTTTCCACTCTTGAGGTCTATCTTGGAGAAGACCGTGGTTCCACTCAGCTCATCTAGCATGTCATCCAGCCGTGGTATCGGATGCCGGTACTTGACTGTGATGTTGTTGAATTCTCGGCAGTCTACGCACATTAGCCAAGTCCCATCCTTCTTGGGCACTAGTAGCACTGGCACGGCACATGAACTGAGGCTCTCTCGAACATAGCCTTTCTCCAGTAGCTCCTTGGCTTGCTTCTCAAGCTCCTTGGACTCCTCTGGACTCATCCGGTAGGCTGGCCGGTTGGGCAGGGCTGCTCCGGGCACTAGGTCGATCTGGTGTTCTATGACACGTAAAGGAGGCAAGCTTGCTGGTATCTCCTCTGGGAACACATCCTGGAACTTGTTGTGGAGAGTTGCTACTTCAGGAGGTAGCTCTACCTGTTCCTGTTCTATTCTCAAAGTTTCTTTGAAGACCATTAGTAACATTAAATCCTTCGAGGATAAAGCTCTCCGGACATGGCTTGGTTGAATAAGAAAATTAGACTTGATAAGTTTCTTTTCCTTACTCATTTGGAGTTGTAGCTCGGGTACCTGGGCAGGTGTAAGAGGAGCTAGGCTGACCTTTCTTTTGTCATGCACAAAAGTATAGAGATTAGTCCGGCCATCATGCCTGGCCTCTTTGTCAAACTGCCACGGCCTTCCTAGCAGAAGATGGCCAGCTTGCATGGGCACCACGTCGCACACGACTTGGTCTTGGTACTTGCCCATACTAAATGGCACATTGACTTGCTCATGGATCTTGAGCTCCACTTTGTCATCGAGCCATATCAGTCTATATGGTCGAGGATGCCTTGTCTTCTCTAGACCTAGCTTATCAACCATGTATGCACTAGCAACGTTAGTGCAAGAACCACCATCTATGATGAGGTTACATAACTTGCCCTTGATGGTGCAACGGCTGTGGAAGATTTTCTCCCTCTGGATGGTCTCTGAGGGATCCACCGTTGCACTGAGAATGCGCCTAGTGACCAGCACTTCCCCCACATCAGGGTACTCAATGTCACCGTAATCTCCTTCTGGTTCATTATCCTCTTCATCTTGGGACTCATACTCTCCAGCCTCGGTAATCAGCACGACCCGGTTGTTTAGGCACTCCCTTGAGATGTGTCCACGACCCCTACACTTGAAACAAGTGATGTCACGTGATCTTTGAGGGTTTGAGGACTTACTAGGATCTCTCTGGTCACGGGTTGGCTCAGGAGGCTTGTTCTTGAACCGTGACTCGATCTCTATGCCTTTGCCTTTGTCTACGGGCTTGGGAATGTTTCTTGGTGCCCAAGGCGTCTTAGGCTTGCTGCGGATGTCTTGGCTCTTACGTTTGATATGCTGCTCAGCCTGGACAGATAGGTGGAACAAGTCCTTGAAGTCATTGTAGATTTGCCTTTCCACCTTGCGGCTGATTCTTTCTTGGAGTCCATCCAAGAATTGTGCCATCAAAGCTTCCTCATCGTCATTGAGTTCCAGCCTGTTCCTTAGTCTCTCAAACTCTTCATAGTACTCCTCTACTGATCTGGTACCCTGCTTAAGAGTACGAAAACGTCGTTGCAATTCTCTATGAAAATAAGGTGGAACAAACCTTTGTCTCATGAGATCTTTCATGTCGACCCATGAGTCCACGGGCCTCAATCTTTTCCTCCTTCGGTCAGACACCTCACGATCTCACCAGATGAGGGCATTTGCCGTTAGTTGTGCTACTGCCACGGAGACTCTCCTAGGGCCTGGTTGGTTGTAGTGATCGAATATGTGATCCATCCTTCTCTGACAATCAATGTAGGCCTCGGGGTCTACTTTTCCTGCAAAACTCGGAGGTGTTAGCTTAACATCAGGATGAGTTACCCGGTTGTAGGTGTGTTCATCTCCATTCTCATGATGTCTAGGAGGCATCCTGTGTCTCTGGTGATGTCCATATGGGTCGAAGCCATCACCTTCTGCCTCTGGTTGCCATGGAGGTCCTCTCGGCCTATGGTGATAGTTATGAGGTTGTGCGTCCTCATCTCCATCTGGCTGGGGCTCCTCCTGTTCGTGCCGTGTCATAAGGTGCTCAGGACCCTGAGCACGGTCTTGCTCAGCTCTCACATGTCTTATGGCCTGGAATCTCACAGGCCTCTCCACGCGCTCCAACCTCTCGCCTATTGATGCGAGTTGCGTTTGGAGGGTGGTGAACATGGCCATCCTGGCCTCGGCTGCATCTCTATTCTCTTCTGCCATTGTGCTACAAGAAAGAAACACAAGTTATTTTGCTCCTAAGGGGATTAGGAGGGTTTTCTTTTATAGGGGAATTCGAATTTGCAAAAAAGAAAAAGTTGAGAAAAAGGAAAAACCTGAAAAAAGAAAAGTTTAGAAAAATGGAAACTTCCTAAAACTTGTGCTAGCTGTCCAATTCGAATTCTTTTGGTATTTTTCCTATTTTATTTTTCTTTTTTTTTTTAATTGAACTTAAAAATAATGGAAATATGATTTGAACAAAAAAGAAAACGTGAATGGGAATGCAAAAGTGAATCTAAGCACTAGTGATACACGTAGAAGCTAGATGCACTCGGTTTGGAGTTTAGTGTTATTTTTTTTATTTTTCTTGAATGCGACTTAAACTAAAGCAAGAACAAAAAACAAAACTAACTAAAGGATATAAACAACCTGGTTTAGGAGCTTTAAGCTCTGATACCAAAATGATACAAGCCTCGATTCAAGGCTTATATGCGCGTGGGCTGTTTGGAGAAGGCTATGTGAGAAACTCGACCTTAGACTTCTTGGATAGGGGTTTTGGGTTGGTATTTGATAAAAGGGTGAAGTGAACCACACGAGGGGTGATGAACCTCGTGATAAATTACAAACTTAGAGCTAGGAGGGCTGGTCTCAACTACGTTCTAAGCGCACAAGTCTCTTTTGAGAGAAAGCTTGTAGGAAGAAAGTGTTACTTTATTAATATCAAAAAGGTTGTTGAACTACAATGCTGGAAGGAGCCTTATTAATATGCTCGACAGCTTGACCTTCTAGGGTTGACTCAAAGAAAGAAAAGGAAAATTTACAAAAGTGCACAAATGGAAAACGTACAAAAGTGCATAACCGAAAAAGGACCTATTTCTAAAATGTCTTTGACTCAAAAATATAAATATTCTAGATCCTACCCTGCAAAACAGAAAGAGGCAAATATCCAATTTGAAAACTTACCTTACTTACCTCACGGCCAAGAAATGGAAGGTGGCCGTCTTTGTGGCATGCACGGGCCTTGCTGCTAGTCTTCGACTTGGAGTAGGGTTAGGAATCTTTGGGCCCTGACCTCGCTTTCCACTAAAGCCCACGTCTCTGAAGTCCCTGGCATTGTTGAGAAGCCTTTGGACTCTTCTTTCGACTTCTGGCCCACTGTCCTTTGTCGATCATCCTCTAGGAGCTTGTCGACCCATAAGCTGAATTTGTTGAAGAGTGCTCTTGATCTGCTCCTTGTAATTGCTCCTGGTAGAACCACTGGTGTAGAGACTTCCTCTAGATGCATGTCCTGAAGCTGGTAGCTTATCTTGTCCGAGTCTCCTTGTGTAGAAGCTGAAATGCCCGTGTACTCGGCTGGATCGGCTGAACCGGCTGGACTGTGCGAGGTGCTGTCCGGAATGTCTTCTGCTCCGGCCAAGTTGATTCCGGAGCCGGTGGCGTCACCAATGGGACCGGCGGTGTCATCCACGTCACCACCAGTTATGCCGGAGGTTTGGGCCTCTCCGCCGGCAATGCTGATCGGTCTGGTCCTGTTGGTCGAGGATCCGGCGGTACCACTTGGGCCGGCAGACGTGCCAAATGGCCCGGCTGTCTTGGGCAAGCTCCCTGGCCCGGCGGGCCATTTCGTTGTAGTTTATTTTGATGACATTTTAGTTTACAGTAAGTGCTTAAGGGATCACCTCACACATCTTGAGTTGTACTTAAAACCCTTCAACAAGAAGAGCTTTATGCCAATCTCAAGAAGTGCATCTTTTGTGCTGATAAATTTGTCTTCTAAGGTTTTGTTGTAAGTTCACAAGACTTACAGGTTGATGAAGAGAAGATTTGAGACATACAAGAATGGCCAACACCGAGCAACATCAGCCAAGTGAGGAGTTTCCACGGTCTGGCCAGCTTCTACAGAAGATTCATGCCCAACTTCAGCAGTATTGCCTCACCATTGACGGCAGTAGTGAAAAAGAACGTGGGATTCAGCTGGGGAGAAGCTCAGGAGAAGGCGTTCCAGGCCTTGAAGGACAACCTCACACATGCACCAGTGCTAGTCTTGCCCGACTTCAACAAGACATTTGAAGTGGAGTGCAATGCCTCTGGAATAGGCATAGGAGCTGTGCTGACTCAAGGAGGAAGGCCAGTGGCATACTTCAGTGAGAAGTTAGGTGGTGCCTCACTGAACTACCCCACTTACGAAAAGGAGCTTTATGCCCTAGTCCGAGCCTTGGAAACTTGGCAGCATTACTTGCTGTCCAAGGAGTTTGTGATCCACACTGATCACGAGACTCTCAAACACCTTAGAGGGCAAACCAATCTCAAGAGGAGACATGCCAGGTAGATGGAGTTCATAGAGACCTTCCCGTACGTCATCAAGTACAAGAAGGGCAAGGACAATATGGTAGCCAATGTACTATCAAGGAGGTTCGCCTTGATATCCCCCATGGAGGCAAAGGTCTTAGGATTAGAGCACATCAAGGACCTATAGAAGGATGATCCTGACTTTGCTGAGAGCTACAAGGAGTGTGGCACAGGAAGTCATGGCAAGTTCTACATCCATGAGGGGTTCTTGTTCCAAGAGAGAAGGCTGTGCATACCGCAAGGATCGTTACGGCAGCTTATCATCCGAGAAGCTCATGGAGGAGGCCTCATGGGCCACTTTGGTGTCAACAAGACACTAGCAGTGGTCAAGGTGGTCAAGGAGCACTTCTACTGGCCACACATCAAGAGGTCAGTAAAAGCCCATGAGCCAGTTACTGACCTCAGAATCAAAAAAATTTCACGTGGGCATTGGATTCGTGTCATTCTGAACTCAGAATCAAAAGTTTGATTTACTGTGGACATGTCAAGTTGATCAGCCAGTTAAATTGATCATTCTAAACTGATCATTGGTGGTCATTGAGAAATGGTTTACAAATGAAGCATAATGCACGGCATCACGCAGTTTTGGATAGATTGGATTACTTGGAGGCATTGTCATAGCTATTTCGGTATTAAATTTTGTCACGGTCTAAAAATTTGAGCTAGCAAAATGTGGGCGTTGGATTCGTGTCATTCTGAACTTTAAATAAAAAGTAACGGACAATTTAGTGCAGACATGTCAAGTTGGTAGGCCAGTTGAAATGATCATTCTAAACTGATCATTGGTTCTCAATGAGTAAAGGTTTGCAAATGCAGCACAATGCATGGCATCAAACAGTTTGGAATAGATTGGATTACTTGGAGGCTTAGTGTAGCTATTTTGGTCTTAAATTTTGTCACGATCTAAAAAATTGAGCTAGCTTAACGTGGGCATTGGTTACGTGTCATTCTTAGCCTTGAATCAAAAGCTAAGGATGATTTAGTACGAAAATTTCAAGTTGACCAGCCGGTTAAAATGATCATTCTAAACTGATCATTGGTGCTCGTTGAGCAAAGGTTTACAAATGAAGCATAATGCATGGCATCACACAGTTTGCGATAGATTGGATTACTTGGAGGCATTGTAATAGCTATTTTGTTCTTAAACTTTTTCACGATCTAAAAAATTGAGCTAGCTTAATGTGGGAGTTGGATTCGTGTCCTTCTGAACTCTAAATAAAATGTTACAGAAGATTTAGTGCGGACATGTCAAGTTGATCGGCCAATTAAAAAGATTATTCTAAACTGATCATTGGTGCTCCTTTAATAAAGGCGTATAAATGAATCATAGTGCATGGAATCACGCAATTTAGGATAGATAGGATTACTTTCAGACTTTCCCCAGCTCTTTCAGTCTCAAATGTTGTGACGATATGGAAAATTGAGTTAGTTTAACTTGGGCGTTGGATTGATGTCATTTGAGCTCTAAATCAAAAGTTAAAATTATCATTATAAACTGATCATTGGTGCTCATTTAGAAAAGGTTTACAAATGAAAGAAACTGCATGGCATCAAGCAATTTGCGATAGATTGGATTACTTGCAGGCTTTGTCGTAGCTTTTTAACACTTAAATTTTCACAATAAAGAAAATTGAGCTAGCTTACCGTGAGCGTTGGATTCTTATCACTCTCAGCTCTGAATCAAAAGTTACTGACGATTTAGTGCGGACATGTCATATGATCGCCCAGTTAAAATGACCATTCTAAACTGGTCATTGGTGCTCGTTGAGCAAATGTTTACATATGAAGCATAATGCATGGCATCATGCAGTTTGGGATTGCTTTGATTGCTTTGAGATTTTGTCGTAGCTATTTAAATCTTAAATTTTGTCACAATATAAAAAACTGATCTAGCTTACGTGGGTGCTCCTTGATTAAAGGCTTATAAATGAAGGATAATTTAAGGCATTATGCAGGAAAGTAAAGATTGGGTTACTTTGATGCTTTGCAGAAAAGTAGATGTTTTTATTTGAAAAGTTGAATTATCAAGTTTACAACTGAAAGCCCCTATTTATACTGTAAGGGGACGTAAATAGGAGGATCCTACAGCATTAAAATGGTTGAATTTACAAGGAAAGACTTGACCAAAGACCTTCACCAAAGATCTTGACTTCATTAACTCTTATTTTGACTATGAATGTAGACACTTCCCCCCCCCCTTTGATGACGCCAATTTTGAGCATTTTTAATTGAACTCCTTTTGATTTTAAACAACAAATTGGGCTGGTTGTAATGTGATTCATTTGCCTCATTAAAAACCTTACCAAGAAAACCCAATGGGAGAAAACTTGGATAAGGGAAAAAGAGTACAAATGGATCACATACCCATTTGTATGCTTTCTTGAGCTTGTACTAAAATCAGAGGGCTTTTAGGCACTTCTCCATTCAAGCTCAAGTGAATTTGTTGTGCATTCTCCTTGTTGAGCATGCAGCTGATTGCCTCTTTGAGTTTCTTGGCCTTGGCTCGGGTTAATGGTCCAGCTGGTAGTGCAAGAGCTTCTTCATGTTCCACTGGTTCATTCCTAGCCATGAGCTTCTCCTTTTGTGTGCTTTGCATGCTCGTATCATCCCCCTCCTCTTGAAAAGGATTTGACCTCAAATCTGGTTCATCTGCAATGAAAGGCACAAGATCAAAAACATTGAAGCTTGAACTCACATTGTACTTACCTTGAAGATCAATTTGGTAGGCATTGGTTCTGATCTTCTGAACTATCTTGAAGGTCCATCTATTCTGGGCATAAGTTTGGATTTCCTTTCAGCTGGAAATCTTTCTTTCCTCAAGTGAACCCACACGAGGTCTCCGACATCAAATACCATTTCACGTCTTCCTTTGTTGGCCTTTCTTGCATATTGTTGGGTTCTGGCCTCAATATTTTTCCTTGCATTCTCATGGATCTGTTTAACAATCTCAGCTTTTCTTTTTCCATCAATACTTGCTCTTTCACTTAAAGGCAAAGAGGTTAGATCCAAAAGAGATAAAGGATTGAAACCATACACAATTTGAAAAGTACAGAATGTACAGAATGGTTATATGCAAATTCAGCATGTGGTAAACATTCTTCCCATGCTCTAAGATTTCGTTTGATTAATGCACACAATAAAGTAGACAAGGTTCTATTAACTACTTCAGTTTGACTATACGTTCGTGGGTGACATGTTGTAGAGAAAACCAACTTAGTTCCTAACATAGACCAAAGAGTTTTCCAAAAGTAACTAAAAAACTTAGTGTCTCTATCTGAAACTATGGTCCTAGGCATTCCATGCAAGCAAACTACCTTTTTAAAGAACAGATTGGCTATATGCAATGCATCATCAGTCTTGTGACATGCTATAAAATGAGCCATCTTAGAGAATCTATCAACCACAACAAAGATAGAATCCTTTCCTGTCTTAGTTCTAGGCAAACCAACCAGAAAGTCCATTGATATGTCAATCCATGGATGAGTAGGAATGGGTAAAGGAGTGTACAAACCGTGGGGTTGAACCTTAGACTTAGCCTGTTTGCATGTGGCACACCTTGCACAGATTCTTTCTACGTCTCTCTTCATGTGTGGCCAATGGAAATGATCTTGCATTACTTTAAGAGTTTTGGCAACTCCAAAATGCCCCATCAGTCCTCCTCCATGAGCTTCCCTAACTAGCAAGTCTCGAATGGAACAGTTAGTCACACATAATCTATTATCAAAAATAGGAATCCATCATGCCAATAGTATTTTCCTGAAGCAAACTTTTTGCTAGCAATGTATACATCTTTAAATTCAGGATCAGTTTCATATAGCTCTTTAAGTTGTTCAAAATCTAACAACTTAGCATCAAGAGTAGAGATTAAGGCATACCTCCGTGACAATGCATCTGCCACAACATTCTCTTTACCTTGTTTGTATTTAATGACATACGGAAATGTTTCTATGAACTCAACCCACCGTGCATGCCATTTGTTCAGCTTCTGTTGGCCCTTTAAGTGCTTGAGTGTCTCATGATCAGTGTGAATCACGAACTCCTTAGGCCAAAAGTAGTGTTGCCAAGTTCGCAATGCACGGACCAAGGCGTACAATTCCTTGACGTAGGTTGGATAGTTGAGGGTAACTCCTCCATGATTCTCACTGAAATAGGCTATAGGTTTCTTACCCTGCATCAAAACAGCTCCAATACCTATACCAGAAGCATCACATTCTATCTCAAAGGTTTTAAGAAAATCAGGTAAAGATAGAAGAGGTGCATGTGTAAGCTTTTCTTTCAAAGCTTGGAATGAGCTTTTCTTTCAAAGCTTGGAATGAGCTTTTCTTTCAAAGCTTGGAATGAGCTTTTCTTTCAAAGCTTGGAATGAGCTTTCTTAAGCTTATCCCCATTTGAATCCTACGTCTTTCTTGATTACTTCAGTAAGTGGGGCAGCAATAGTGCTAAAATCCTTGACAAAGCGTCTATAGAAGCCAGCTAGCCCATGGAAACTTCTCACTTCTCCTACTGTTTTTGGACTTGGCCATTCCTTAAAAGCTTTTACCTTTTCCTCGTCAACCTTACCATTTGCACTTATAAAAAGCCTAGGAACATAATTTTATCTGTACAAAAAGTGCATTTCTTAAGATTGGCATATAGTTTTTCTTTTCTAAGAACGCTTAGAACCGATGTCAAGGACTAGCATGCTTTTCTAGATTCATGCTGTAGATTAAGATGTCATCAAAGTATACTACAACAAAGACTCCAATGAATGCTCTAAGAACATGATTCATCAACCTCATGAAAGTACTAGGTGCATTTGTTAACCCAAATGGCATGACTAACCATTCATATAACCCATGCTTAGTTTTAAATGCAGTTTTCCATTCATCCCCTTCCTTCATGCGTATTTGATGGTACCCACTCTTAAGATCTATCTTAGAAAAGATTCTAGAACCATGCAATTCATCAAGCATGTCATCTAACCTAGGGATTGGATGGCGATACTTTACCGTAATGTTGTTGATTGCTCTACAATCAACACACATGCGCCAGCTGCCATCTTTCTTTGGCACAAGTAGAACGGGCACAGCAGAAGGACTCATGCTCTCCCTGATGTAGCCCTTCTCCATTAGCTCATTAACTTGTCTTTGCAGCTCTTTAGTCTCAACGGGATTGGTTCTATAAGCTGGTCTATTTGGTAGTGAGGCTCCTGGTACAAAATCAATATGATGTTCAATGCCTCTGATTGGTGGTAGCCCCTTTGGATTGTCTTCTGGAAAGACTTCTTCATAATCCTCCAAAATAGAAGTCACTTCACTCGGTAATACCGGTGCAACGTTAGTTAAGCTCACGGGAGCTTCCTTATAGATAAACAAAAGAACAGATTGTTGTGAGAAGAGAGCCTTCTTAACTCCACCAGTTCTCACAAAGAAACTTGAGTGTTTCTTGTTCTTGTTTTCACAGCCTCTGTCACTTTTGGTGCTTATGGTTTCCTTTGAAGTTCCAGCTGTTTTTTCCTTTTGCTCCAACACGAGCTGATCTTGGTACACCTCCTGTGATGTCATAGGAACAAGCGTGATCTTCTTACCTTTGGGTTCAAACGAGTGTTGGTTGGTGTAACTATCATGAATGACCTTTCGATCAAATTGCCATGGTCTTCCAAGCAAAATGTGGCCAGCCTCCATTGGTAAAACATCACAAAGGATCTCATCTTGGTACTTTCCAATGGTTATAGGTACCTTGAATTGGCTGCTTACCTTCATTTCGCCATACTCATTTAGCCATTGCAGCTTATACAGCTTTGGGTGCTTGAAAACTTCCAGACCTAACTTGTTTACCATAGTTTCACTAGCCAAATTAGTGCAGCTGCCTCCATCAATAATGATGCTGCAAACCTTTCCTTGGACGTGGCATCTTGAGTGAAAGAGGTTCTCTCTTTGCTCATGTTCTTTGGTTTTGTTTTGTACGCTTAGGGTTCTTGTTGTTACCAATAATTCTCCTGCCATAGGAGGTACAAGATGCTCTTCTGAAGAATCAGAAAAGACTTCTTCTTCCTCGGATTCTATTTCACCATTATCCAACAGAATCATGATCTTCTTGTTGGTGCATTCATTAGCATAATGCCCTCTTCCTTGGCATTTGAAACACTTCACATATCTTGTTCTAGTAGATGTAGTAGCTTCAGATTTGCCCTTCATGTCTTGAGTGGTTGTTGAAGGTTTCGAATCAACTTTAGCAATTTGTTTTCCTTCTCTTTGGTAGCTAGGCTTATTGTTAGCTGCTCCATAGCTTGGCCTAGTATAACTTTTTCTTTTTAGCTGCTGTTCCACCAGTATAGCTTTGTGCAGCATTTCCTCTAGCTCCACATAATGTTCCATCTCCATTCTATCTTGAATGTCACGGTTAAGTCCTCCTAAAAATCTTGCCATAGTAGCTTCTCTTTCTTCTGAAATGTCTGCCCTGATCATGAGGGTTTCCAACTCCTGGTAATAGTCCTCAACACTTCGGCTTCCTTGATTGAGTCTCCTTAGCTTTTGGTGAAGTTCACGGTGGTAATGGCTGGGCACAAACCTTTTCCTCATTATGGTTTTCATCTCAGCCCATGTTTCTACTGGATACTCACCATCACGTCTTCTGGAAGTCATCAATTGATCCCACCAGCTGAGTGCATATTCATAAAACTCAGTAGTAGCTACACGGACCATGTTGAGCTCGGAATAGTGTTGACAATCAAACACCAGCTCGATCTTCTTCTCCCATTCCAGGTAAGTTTCTACGTCATTTTTTCCATAGAATGATGGTATCTTAAGTTTAAGACCTCCTAAGGTGTCATTAGGCTGACCACTTTCTTCTCTTACACGCCTAAGCCTCCTTTGGGTTCTCCTACTTCCTTCACTGCGACGGCTATAGTAGGATTCTGTTTCTTCATTTTGACCACGTCTTATGGGATTCCTAGTTCTCCTTGGGCCTCCTTCAGTGTTACTATTGTTCTGAACATCATCAAGCCGCAAATGAATGGCTTCCAGCTCTATTTGTAATGCTTTCTTCATTTCTGCTACAAGAGCCTCCATTAACAAGTTTGGTGCTTCTGAAGTTTGATTTCCTCCTGATATAGCTACAAATGCACTTAACAAATATGTTAAAAAATACCTGTTCTGAAAATATTTTAATGGAAAATGAAGATTTGCGAGTGTGTTATTTTCTAATCTGAAAATGCAATGGGTTGGAGTCGATTTTGATGTGATAAACTGATGTAATATTGGGTAAAAACAACAATGCAATTATATGAATAGGTTTTTTTTTGATTAATCAACTGATGCAAATCAATACACACAAGCTGATGCAATCTAAGCAGATGGAAATAGAGAGATATAGAGATGAGGGATAGGGATAACCGATCATAAGTGTGCTCTGATACCAAATGATGCGAACCTCCCAAGGAATGCACTTCTGGATGTGGTTGAGATAGGCTTTCCAACAGAATGAATCGAAATTCAATATGTTCAAAGGTTGCGGATTGAAGGGTCACACAGTATCTGCGGAAAGACTACTGATTTACCTAGGATAGTAGCTTAGATATTACACACTAAGGCTACTAAATATTGACTGAAGGATATTACACACCAACAATCAGATTAAGAAGAGAATCACTCTCAAAATTAAGAAAAGAAGCTGTTTTTATTTGAAAATTTGAATTATCAAGTTTACAACTGAAAGACCTTGTGTGAAAACAAGTTGTAAAAACAAGTTTACAACTGAAAGACCTAGAAATGCAAAAACAAGTTGTAAATGTGAAAAAAAACAAAGGGAAAATGTGAATTTACCCTATGTAGTCACAAAGTGGTCGCTATTTTGCGACCAATTTGCGATCAGTGGACAAATTTTGATTATGTGGTCGCAAATTAGTTGCAAATTTGGGACTGATTTGCGACCACCTCTAATATTTGTGAGCAATTTGGCACCACATTCCCAATGTAGTGGTAATGTGGTGTCAAAGTAGTCACAATTAGTGTCATAAAATCTAAATTATATGGCTTTTGTGAATACATTGAATTATATAAGGATCAAATGTCAAAAATACATAAAACGTCAAATATATTAATTACATCTCTTCGTTCCGGTCATCATCTGAAGATGAAATATTATACTGAAATTCATTTTCTAGTTCGGCATCTCCGATCACATCAGAACTCTGCAATTAAGCATGTTTGGGCGAGACTAGTACTCGAATGGGTGACTCTACAGTTAAGCATGTTTTCTAAATCAGATTTTGATCTTACTGTAATACAGTTAGAAAGAGGCAAAGTATGTTAGAAGAGATTGAACAAGATTTCCAAGGTATCTTTCAGATAACATCTACTGATTTTAATTAATTCATTTCATAAATCAATTTCTTCGGTATGATTAACTATATCGACCAAATGATCTACTTCTATCTCTTGAACAACCATTACCTATTCATCATTTTCTTGTTGCAAGAGGCCAATCTCGTTTTTTTGTATTTCCCAAAATGTTCGATCTAGGATTAACATTCATAACACTGAGACATGTTTGTTTTGATGATGATTTGGTGAGCGGATTGGGAATATAACAAACTTGATCTGCTTGAGAGGTTGGTACACCATAATTAATGAAATGTAAATTAGTTATATATATACCAAAATTAATTTATATAATTTTATTTACATAATACATATAAATTTACATATATTTATAGTTAATTATTTACGTACATACCTAGTATAAATGGTTTGTATTTGTAGTATTTCCCTGATGATAAAACATCAACGACGCCATTTTCCGACTTCCGAGTTCCTTTCAATAATGTAGGATCGTACCACTCACATTTAAAAAGCGTGATCTTCAAATTTAGGAGGGCGACATACTCAAGTTGAATGATATCTGTTAAAATCCCGTAGTAATCAGCTTCATCAAATGCATCTGAGTAATTGTCTCCCTTGACACAAATGTCGTAGTTACATGTCTTTCTCCTATGTCAATATTTCTTTGTGTGTAACATATAACCTCTTGTAAAATAGATCGGCCAAATTGACGCTTTATTCATCGGCCCTTGAACTAATTCCTTAGCCCATATCGGGAAGTTGCGTGGATCTGTGGAAGTGTATGCATTGACCTATGATCACATATATATATATATATATAAAGTTTCAAAATTAAAAAAAAATTAATATAATATACATGTCAATTAATTAAACATACATAATCTCGAACCCATATCTGGAACTCTTGCTCTCTTTTTGATGAAATGTCATCTTCCGAAAGATATGGATACATAGAACGAATATGATCTTCAAACATGCTATAAAATTAAATATGAAAAACTAATATATATTGCTTGATTACAATGAAATTGTAATGTAATAAATGAAATTGTTTTCATAGTATTTACCTCTCTAATAGCTGAAAATATTCACAATTCCACAAAAGATATGCATGTGCATATTTGTATTCTTTTTTGGGGAACCATATTTCTTGACATTTACCACTTGGACGACCCATGTGAGTAAATATATCCTTCACTCCGGGATCCGTATATACAGAGACGTCACCTTCATCGAATCTTTTAGAACTATATATATATATATATAAGTTACACAATATATTCAGCACGAAAATTTAATGATTTAACCTTCATAATAAAATAATTAATTAATAAACAAAAGAATTTAGGGTACCTGTTTTTTGTGCGCATGTGGGCAGCAAAGTAATGCTTTGAGAAGTAAGATATCTCATCATTCATATATGATTCAACAATTGACACTGGAGCATATCGTTTGTTCGTCGCCTTGCTTTGCAGTTTTTTAAAAAACGTTTCAAATGGATACATCACCCTATATTACATAGGTCCACCTAGTTCAGCCTTATATGGTAGATGTATAGGTAGGTACTGCATGACGTTGAAAAATGGAGGTGGAAAGATCTTTTCCAAATTGCACAAAACTATAACTATGTTTTTCTTCAGAGTTCGGAAATTTTACATCATCTTTGTTGTAATGATATGGAGCATAGATCACGGAAAAAATCCTCCAATCCCTATATTACCATCTAGTATTAATAGTACATGCAATTATTATTAATTTATGTACTTATAATATAAAATATGTTTATTAGTATATACCTGATAATGATAGATAAACGTTTCATGGTAAAAGTTCTACAAATATAAAAGGGAGAAGCCTTTCCATTAAAACATGGCAGTCATGGTTTTTCATGCCCGAGAACTTCACTCCATCCATATCCACACAATTTGCTAAATCTGCCGTGTAGCAGTCCAAAAATTTGACATTATTTTTTATACATTCCAATAAGCGTTATTTGGCTTTTTGTGTCAATGAAAATATAGGGAATGGAGCATTACCTCGACCATCCACGTGCAACTCCTTTCGAGAGTAAAACTTCACAATTTCCAACCTTGATTTAACTGTATCTTTTGATTTCTTCTACACATTCATAACAGTATTAATGATGTTATCAAAGATATTATTCTCTATATGCATCACATCAAGATTATGTCGAAGGTTAAGATCCGTCCAGTACGACAACTCTCAAAATATGCTTTCTTTACGTCCAATTATGCCAGCTGCCATAACCTTTTTCTTTACTTTCATGACCATTTCTTCCGCAATCATATGTTCTTAGAGGATTGACAGTTTTTATTCGCTCGTATAAAACTTGTTCGCATGTCAATGATTGTGGAGGATAGTCATTCAAAGCGTGCTTCCCCTTTAAAAAATTTGTTTTATTTTTTCTGTAACGGGTGACGCTTAGGAAGAAACCTTCTTTGACAATCAAACCAAAACGTCTTTCTATCATTTGGTAATGGAAATGCCTTCGTATCATCCATACAAATTGGACAAGACATTCTACCATGCGTTGTCCATTCTGACAACATTCTATTAGCGGGAAAATCGCTTATCGTCCACAATAACACGGCTTTTAGATTGAAATTTTGATTCAACAGTACATCGTATGCATCAACTCTCGTAGACTAGAATTCTTTCAACTCATCAATCAAAGGTCGGAGGAATATATCCAGACTAGCACGCGGATGATTTGGCCACAAATTCAGAATTGCTTGAAACAAGTAGTCTTTCTTCATACACATATCTAGTGACAAGTTATATGGAGTGATAATCACCGGCCATAATGAATGATTATGAGACATCCCAAATGGATTGAGCCCATCATTACATAAGCCAAGATAAACGTTTCCCGATTCAGCAGCATATCTAGGATGTAGATATTGAAAATTTTTCCACTCCACAGCATCAAATGGATGGCTCATTTCTTTGTCTTCTACTTCTTGCTCTGCGTGCCACCTCAATGCCTCTGTGGTTTTCTTGCTTTGATACATTCTCTTAAGTCTGTTGCCTATAGGTAAATACCACATACGAGTGAAAGGTATTATCGTCCTGCCCTCGCTTGGCTTATATCGTGGGGAATATCAAACTTTGCATTTTTCCCATTTCTCATCTTCTTTACAAAAGATCATATAATTGTGAACACACACGTCAATTGTATAAAACGGGAGCCCTAAATTTCGCATAAATTTTTTGGTTTCATAATATGAATCTGTTGCCTGATTCTCCTTGGGCAAATATTCTGTAAAAAGCTCCACCCAAGAATCCATGCATTTTTCTAGTAGATTAAAATTAGACTTAATGTTCATGAATCGAGCAGCTAAAGATAACTGTGAGTGCCCTTCATGATAACCTAATGAATTTTTCGCAACTTCTAACATGTTGTAAAATTTTTGTGCTTCTACATTAGTTTCTTCTACATTATTATATTCTTCCTCATTCTGATTATATTACTGATCAGTCGTAGTCTCACGAAATGCATCCGTCACCATTTCAACATATCTAATACCGGATGTACCAACTGTTTCTTTAGTAGTACCACACGTACCTCCCCAATTGTCTTTCACATCACCATGACTACTCGTCCCTAACTGAATATTCAGCTCTTCTCCATGTTTGGCAAAAACCCTCGACTATATAGATGACTCCACATTTTCCGTCCTGAAATAAATTTATCGTTTTTGCAATTAATACAAGGACAGAAAAACTTACCTGCGCTACTTTGAGCTATTGGTCGACTATTTGCAAAATTCATGAACTGCTCCATGCCTTGTGTAAATTCCGCCGATATATCTCTTGTTTGATTATCAATCCTTTCGTACATCTAATCTTTTGAATTATTATAATTTCCCCACATGTTTGAAGTTTTTTTTCCTTTCGAGTCTACAAATGAGAGAATGGGATGGGGCAAATATATACAAGATTTTGCCACTACTTTGCGATCACAACAGTGTAGTCGCTTAAAAGTCGGTATACCTACCATGCACATGTTTTTTATGTTGTCACTTTGCAACCACTTTGTGACTGAAGAGCCACCCCAAATGTAGTTACAAATTGATCGCATATTTAGAATCCAATATGCGACTAACATGTGGTTCTTCCACATGCAGTCGTTAATTGGTCGCAAAGTAGCGAATGATTAGCGATTGTCACCATCAGTCCCCAATTAATCACATTTTAGTCGCATAATGGTTGCGTATTACGACCAATATGCGACTACACGTTTTTGTCACAATTTTGCGACCACGTTGCGACTACCTTTTCGTACTCGCAAATTGGTCGCAAAACCGTTGCAGATGTAGTCGCAAACTTTGCGAGCACAGACGTAGTCGAAAAATACAGTGGTATTTTGGCAGTTTTTTTGTTGTGAAAGGAAGCCCATAGCCTACTTTAGTGGTCTTATGGGTCACTTTAGCGGTGGCAAAGACACTAAATGTATTGCAGGAACACTTCTTTTGGCCACACATGAGGAGTGATGTTGAGAAAGCTTGCCAAAGATGTGTAACTTGCAAGCAAGCCAAATCCACAATCCAAAAGCACGGTTTGTATACCCCTCTTCCTATACCTTTGAAACATTGGCATGATATTTCTATGGATTTTTTTGTTGGATTGCCTAGAACTAAGACTTGAAAGGATTATGTGTTTATTGTAGTCGATAGGTTTTCCAAAATGCCTTATTTATTCCATTTCATAAGACGGATGATGCCGTTAACATTTCCAGATTATTCTTTAAGAAGATAGTTAGACTTCATGGCATGCATAGGACCATAGTATTAGATAGAGACACTAAGTTCCTTAGTTACTTTTGGAAAACACCTTGGTCTAAGCTAGGAACTAAGCTTTTTTCTCCACAACTTGTCACCCGCAATCGGATGGTCAAACTGAAGTAGTTAATAGAACCTTGTCTACTTTGTTAAGAGCTTTGACTAAAAAGAATCTTAGGACTTGGGAAGAATGCTTGCCTCATCTTGAATTCGCATATAATCATGCTAGGCATACTGCTTCTAAGTACTCACCATTTGAAATTGTTTATGGGTTCTATTCCATCTCACCTTTGGATCTAATGCCTTTACCATTGTGCGAAAGGACAAACCTTGATGTAAAGAAAAAGGCTAAGTTGGTTAAAAAAATTCATGAGAAGGCTCGGCTCAATATTGAAAATAAGACTATGATGTATGCTCAACAAGCCAATAAAGGCTGAAAGGAGTTAGCATTTGAGGAAGGAGACTTGGTGTGGATCCATTTGCGCAAAGATAGATTTCCGAGTGAATGGAAATCAATGCTAATGCCTAGGATTGATGGCCCATTCAAAGTCATCAAGAAGATCAATGACAATGCCTACCAGCTGGATCTTCAAGGTAAGTACAAAGTGAGTTCAAGCTTCAATATTACTGATTTGGTTCCATATTTTTCAGATGAAACAGATTTGAGGTCAAATTTTTCTCAACTGGGGGACGATGATGTGAGCATGGGCAGCAAGGAACCACAACCTAAGGCACAGCTTGGACCAGAGGAGGAAGAAGCCACTAAAGGTGCTAAGGAGAAACTGGAACCCACGGATATTGGAGATGAAAGCGTACAAATCTTCAATGGCCCCATTACCCGATCCAAGCAAGCCAAACTTAAGACAAGATTAGAGCACCTTCTCAACACCATTCAGGCCAGTTTAGTGTGTGCAGGCCAGTTTAGTGTGTGCTAATCCAACCACATTGGTTGTGAATCAAGCCACCTAAACCTCACCAAGAGAGGTGCCTTGGATTGTACTCTTTTTCCCTATTCTTATTTTTGTCTCAATGGGTTTTCTAAGATAGGTTTTTAATGAGGCGAGCCCAAGTTCCTTTACCACAACCTCTTGGTGAATCAAGGCTCATTCTATCTCATCATGCACAAAATAAGAGAGACAGAATTAAGTCAAAACATTATTTACTTATTAGTCTTTGTCTTAATTGTCTTTGTAATTTCCTAAGTATTTCCTTCAATGTTTTGGTAGAATTTTAGGTGTCATTTTAAATGTCCTAAACTACTACAAGTACTCTCTTGTATCCTTCTTTGTGAATCATAAAATATTTTAATAGCAAATCTCTATCTAAAACTCGTTTGATCATCCTCTTGAATAAGGAATTTTAGAACACTTTCTCATTCCTCTCAAGAGGCGAAAGTCTGAGGGAAATTCATCACCCTTGGAAGTTTCAAGTCGATTCACCCCTTGCCCAATGTGCCTGGCCTTTGTCATTCACACAGAGCAAGCAGATAGTACAAGGATTTTCCACCATCCTTAAGAAATATCATCCATTTCCCCTTGTTCTCGGATCCATCAACTTAACAGCTCACACATCCGCAAGTTACACAATCGTTTCACCCATTCTGCAAATTCAATCCATTCATCCACTCTTTCACAACCATTTGGAGTTGATCAGGGGCTTGATCCTCATCAGGATCACATCATCTAGCCATTTCAGTCTCAAATTTTGTCACAATACAGAAAATTGAGCTAGATTAACGTGGCATTGGATTCATGTCATTTTGAGCTCTAAATCAAAAGTTAAAGAAGATTTAATGGAGACATGTCAAGTTGCTCAGCTAGTTAAAATGATGACTCTAAACTGATCATTGGTGCTCCTTGAGTAAAGGCATATAAATGAAATATAATGCATGGCATCACACAGTTTGGGATACATTGGATTCCTTGGAGGATTTTTCGTAGCTATTTCAGTTTCACACGTCTAAACATAGAAAATTTAGCTAGCTTTACTTGGACGTTGGATTCGTGTCATTCTAAACTCTAAATCATAAGTTAAAGACGATTTAGTGTGGAAATGTCAAGTTGATCGGCCAGTTATATTATTCATTCTAAACTTATATTAGTGCTTATTGAGCAAAATTTTACACAAGAAGCAAAATGCATGGCATCACACAGTTTAAGATAGCTTGGATTACTTAGAGGCTTCGTCATAGCTATTTCGGTCTTAAATTTTATCACAATATCAAAAATTGAGCTACCTTAACATGGACGTTGGATTCGTGTCATTTGAAACACCAAACAAAAGTTAAAGATGGTTTAGTGCGGACATGTCAAGTTGATCGGCCAGTTAAATTGATCGTTCTAAACTCATCTTTGGAGCTAATTGAGCAAAGATTTACAAATGAAGCATAATGCATGGCATCAAGCAGTTTCTGATAGATTGGATTACTTGGGGGTTTTGGCACAGCTATTTTGGTCTAAAATTTTGTTGCAATATAGAAATTGAGCTAGCTTCATGTGAGCATTGGATACGTGTCATTCTGAACTCTAAATAAACAGTTACAGTCGATTTAGTGAGGACATGTCAAGTTGATTGGATTAGTTGGAGACATTTCCATAGCTATTTTGGTCTTAAGTTTTGTCACAATATAAAAAATTGAGCTAGCTTAACTTGGGTGTTGGATTCGTGTCATTCCAAAATCTGAATTAAAAGTTAAAGACGGTATAGTGCGCACATGTCATGTTGATTGGTCAGTTAAATCGATCATTATAAACTGATCACTTGTGCTCATTGACCAAAAGTTTTCAAATGAAACATAATGCATGGCATCACGCAGTTTGGGATAGTTTGGATTATTTGGAGACCTTGTCATAGCTATTTCAGTCTAAATTTTGTTGCAATATAGAAAATTGATCTAGCTTAACGTGGCCGTTGGATTCGTGTCATTCTGACTCTGAATCAAAAGTTATAGGCAATTTAGTGTGCACATGTCATGTTGATCTGCGAGTTAAGTTGATCATTCTAAAATGATCAGTGTTGCTCATTGAACAAAAGTTTACAAATGATGCATAATGCATGGCATCACACACTTTAGGATTAATTGGAGGATTTTTTGTAGCTATTTTTCTATATTTTCACAATATAGAAAATTGAGCTAGCTTTACTTGGGCGTTGGATTCATGTCATTCTGAACTCTAAATTAAAAGTTACGGACGATTTTGTGCGGACATGTCAAGTTGATCGGCCAGTTAAATTGATCATTGGTGCTCCTTGGGTAAAAGCTTATAAATGAAGCATAATGCACGTCATCACGCAGTTTAGGATAGATTGGATTAGTTTAGGGCTTTGCCTGGCTCTTTCAGTCTCAAATATTTCCACAAAATAGAAAATTGAGCTAGTTTAACCGTGGGCTTTGGATTCATGTCATTTTGAGCTCTAAATCAAAAGTTAAAGACGATTTAGTGTAGACTTGTCAAGTTGATCAGCTAGTTAAAATGATCACTCTAAACTGATCATTGGTGCTCCTTAAGTGAAGGCGTATAAATGAAGCATAATGCATGGCATCACCCAGTTTGGGATAGATTGGATTTCTTTGAGGCTTTGTCATAGCTATTTCAGTTTTAAATTATGTCAAAATATAGAAAATTGAGCTAGCTTTATTTGGGCGTTGGATTCGTGTCATTCTAAACACTTAATCAAAAGTTAAAGACAATTTATTGCGGACATGTCATGTTGATAGGCCAGCTAAATTACTCATTCTAAACTTATAATTGGTGCTAATTGAGCAAAGTTTTACAAATAAAGCAAAATGCATGGCATTACACAGTTTAAGATATATTGGATTACCTAGAGGCTTTGTCATAGCTATTTTGGTCTTAAACTTTTTCACAATATCGAAAATTGAGCTAGCTTAACGTAAACGTTAAATTCATGTCATTTGAACACTAAATCAAAAGTTAAACACGATTTAATGCGGACATGTCAAGTTGATAAGCCAGTTAAATTGAGCGTTCTAAACTCATCATTGTTGCTCATTGAGCAAAGATTTACAAATGAACCATAATGCATGGCATCAAGTAGTTTGGATTAAATGGAGGCTTTGCAATAGCTATTTCGGTCCTAAATTTTTCACAATATAGAAAATTAAGCTAGATTAATGTGGGCATTGAATTCGTGTCATTTAGAACACTAAACAAAAAGGTACAAACGATTTATTGCAGACATGTCAAGTTTATCGGCCAGTTAAAGTGATCATTCTAAACTGATCATTTGTGCTCATTGAGCAAAGGTTACAAATGAAGCATAATGGATGGCATCACGCTGTTTGGGATAGATTGGATTAGTCGGAGACTTTTTCATAACTATTTTGTTCTTAATTTTTTCACAATATAGAAAATTGAGCTAGCGTAACATGGGCATTGGATACGTGTCATTATGAAATCTGAATCAAAAGTTGATAACGATTTAGTGCGCACATGTCATGTTTATCGGCCAGTTAAATTGATCATTCTAAACTGATCACTGATGCTCATTGAGCAAAGGTTTATAAATGAAGCAAAATGCCTAGCATCACGCAGTTTGGGATAGATTGGATTACCTCGAGGCTTTGTCGTAGCTATTTCAATCTAAAATTTTGTCACAATATAGAATGTTGAGCGAGCTTACTTGGGCGTTGGATTTGTGTCATTCTAAACTCTTAATCAAAAGTTCAAGACGATTTATTGCAGACATGTCAAGTTGATCGGCCAGTTAAATTAATCATTCTAAACTAATATTTGGTGCATATTGAGCATATTTTTACAAAAAAAGCAAAATGTATTGCATCATGCAGCTTAAGATAGATTGGATTACTTAGAGGATTTCTCATAGCTATTTTGGTCTTAAGTTTTGTCACAATATCAAAAATTGAGTTAGCCTGCCGTGGGCGTTGGATTCAAGTAATTCTAAACACTGAATCAAAAGTTCGATTTAATGCGAACATGTCAAGGTTATCAGCCAATAAAATTTATCGTTCTAAACTCATCATTGGTGCTCATTGAGCAAAGATTTGCAAATGAAGCATATTGCATGGCATCAAGCAGTTTGGAATACTTTGAGGCTTTGTGATAGCTATTTCGGTCTTAAATTTTGTCACAATATAGAAAACTAAGCTAGCTTAATGTGGGCGTTGGATTTGTGTTATTCTGAACAAGAAATAAAACGGTCCAGACGATTTAGTGCGGACATGTCAAGTTGATCGGGCATTTAAAATGATCATTCTAAACAGATCATTGGTGCTACTTGAGTAAAGGCTTATAAATGAAGCAAATTGGGTGGTATCACGCAATTAAGGATTGATTGGATTACTTTGAGGCTTTGCCTAGCGCTTCAATCTTAAAAGTTGTCACAATATAGAAAATTGAGCTAGCTTAAAGTGGGCGTTGGATTCATGTCATTTTGAGCTCTCAATCAAGAGTTAAAGACAATTTAGTGCAGACATGTGTAAGATGATCAGCAAGTTAAAATCATATTTCTAAACTTATCATTGGTGATCCTTGAGTAAAAGCGTATAAATAAAGCACAAGGCATGGCATCACGCAGTTCGGGATAGATTGGATTACTCGGAGGATTCTTCGTAGCTATTTTGGTCTTAAACTTTTTCACAATGTAGAAAATTGAGCTAGCTTTACTGGGGTGTTGGATTCGTGTCATTCAGAACTCTAAATCAAAAGTTACCAACAATTTAGGGCGGACATTTCAAGTTGATCGGGCATTTAAAATGATCCTTCTAAATTGATTATTGGTCCTCATTGAATAAAAGGTTATAAATAAAGCGTAATGCACGACATCACACAGTTAAGGATAGATTGGATTACTTTGAAGCTTTTCCTTGCTCTTTCAGCCTCAAATATTACCACAATATGGAAAATTGAGCTAGCTTAACGTGGGCTTTGTATTCATGTCAGTTTGAGCTCTAAATCAAAAGTTAAAGACGATTTAGTGTAGACAAGTAAGTTGATCAGCTAGTTAAAATAATCACTCTGAACTGATCATTGGTGCTCCAGAGTATAGGCGTGTAAAGAAGCATAATGCATGGCATCACACAGTTTGGGATAGATTGGATTCCTAGGAGGCTTTGTCGTACCTATTTCGGTTTTAAATTATGTCAAATTATAGAAAATTGAGCTAGCTTTACTTGGGCGTTGGATTTGTGTCATTCTTAACCCTTAATCAACAGTTAAAGATTATTTAGGGCGGACACATCAAGTTGATCGGCCAGTTAAAATCATCATTCTAAACTGATCATTGTTGCTCTTTAAGTAAAGGCTTATAAATGAAACATAATGCATCTCATCACGCAATTTAGGATAAATTGGATTACTTAGAGGCATTGCCTAGCTCTTTCGATCTCATATGTTGTCAAAATATAGAAAATTGAGGTAGCTTAATGGGGACGTTCATTCATGTCAATGTTAGCTTTGAATCAAAAGTTAAAGATGATTTACATGTCAAGTTGATCAGCTAGTTAAAATGATCATTCCAAAATGATCATTGGTGATCCTTGAGTAAAGGCGTATAAATAAAGCACAATGCATGGCATCACATAGTTTGAGATAGATTTGATTACTTGGAGGTTTTTTCGTATCTAATTTGGTCTTAAATTTTGCCACCATATAGAAAATTGAGCTTGGTTTACGTGTGCGTTGGATTCGTGTCATTTTGAAATATAAATCAAAAGTTATAGACAATTTATTGCGGACATGTCAAGTTTATCGGCCAGTTAAAATGATCATTCTAAACTGCTTGTTGGTGCTCCTTGAGTAAATGATTATAAATGAAGCATAACGCATGGCATCACGAAGTTTGGGATTGATTGGATTACTTGGAGTCTTTGTAATATCTGTTTCGGGCATAAATTTTGTCACAATATACAAAGTTGAGCGAGCTTAACGTGAGGGTTGGATTCGTGTCATTCTGAACTCTAAATCAAAAGTAATAGACAATTTGGTACGGACATGTCAAGTTGATCGGCCTCTTAAAATGATCATTCTAAACTGATCACTAGTGCTCCTTCAGTAAAGGGTTATAAATGAAGCATAATGCATGGCATCACAAAGTTTAGGATAGATTGCAATCATTTGAGCCTTTGCCTAGCTCTTTCAGACTTAAATGTTATCACAATATGGAAAATTGAGCTCGCTTAATGTGGGTGTTGGATTCGAGTCATTCTGAACACTGAATCCAAAGTTAAAGACGATTTAATGCGTACATGTCAAGGTTATCGGCAAGTTAAATTTATCGTTCTAAACTCATCATTGGTGCTCATTGAGCAAAGATTTGCAAATGAAAACAATGCATGGCACCAAGCAGTTTGGTTTACTTTGAGGCTTTGTCATAGCTATTTTGTTCTTAAATTTTGTCACAATATAGAAAATTAAGCTAGCTTAATGTCGGCGTTTGATTCTTGTCATTCCAAACACTAAATAAAAAGGTACAAACGATTTATTGCGGTCATGTCAAGTTGATCGGCCAGTTAAAATGATCATTCTAAATTGATCATTCGTGCTCCTTGAGTAAAGGCTTATAAATGAAGCATAATGCATGGCATAACGCAGTTAAGGATTGATTGGAATACTTTGAGGCTTTGTCTAACTCTTCAGTCTCAAAAGTTTTCACAATATAGAAACTTGAGCTAGATTAAAGTGGGCATTGAATTCGTGTCATTCTTAACACTGAATCAAAAATTGAGCTAGCTTAACGTGGGTATGGATTCATGTCATTTTCAGCTCTAAATCAAAAGTTAAAGACGATTTAGTTTGAAAATGTCAAATTGATCAGCAAGTTAAAATGATCATTCTAAACTTATCATTGGTGATCCTTGAGTAAAGGCGTATGAATGAAGCACAATGCATGGTATCACGCAGTTTGGGATAGATTGGATTACTTGGAGAATTTTTCGTAGCTATTTTGGTCTTAAAATTTTTGACAATATAGAAAATTGAGCTAGCTTTACTTGGGCATTGGATTCGTGTCATTCTAAACTCTAAATCAAAAGTTATAGACGATTTAGTGCGGACATTTCAAGTTGATCGGCCAGTTAAAATGCTCATTCTAAATTGATCATTGGTCCTCCTTGAATAAAATCTTATAAATGAAGCATAATGCACGGCATCACACAGTTTATGATAGATTGGATTACCTTGATAGATTAGATTGGATTACTTAGCCTTAAATATTATCACAATATGAAAAATTGACCTAGCTTGACGTGGGCTTTGGATTCATGGCATTTTGAGCTATAAATCTAAAATTAAAGCTGATTTAGTGTAGACTTGTCAAGTTGATCATTTAGTTAAAATAATCACTCTAAACAGATCATTGGTGCTCCCTGAGTAAAGGCGTATAAAAGAAGCATAATGCAAGGCATAAAGCAGTTTGGGATAGATTGGATTCCTTGGAGGCTTGGTCGTAGGTATTTCGGTTTTAAATTATGTCAAAATATAGAAATTTGAGCTTGTTTTACTTGGGCGTTGGATTTGTGTCATTCTAAACTCTTAATCAAAAGTTAAAGATCATATAGGGCGGACATGTCAAGTTGATCGGCCAATTAAAATGATCATTCTAAACTGATCATTGGTGCTCCTTTAGTAAAGGCTTATAAATGATGCATATTGCATGTCATCACGCAATTTAGGATAAATTGGATTACTTTGAGGCATTGCCTAGCTATTTTAGTCTCATATGTTATCACTATATAGAAAATTAAGATAGCTTAATGTGGACGTTCATTCATGTCATTCTGAACATTGAATCAAAAGTTAGAGACGATTTACATGTCAAGTTGATCAGCTAGTTAAAATGATCATTCTAAACCGATAATTGGTGATACTTGAGTAAAGGCGTATAAATGAAGCACAATGCATGGCATCACATAGTTTGGGGTAGATTGGTTTACTTAGTGGCTTTGTCGTAACTACTTTGTTCTTAATTTTTGTCACAATATAGAAAATTGAGCTAGGTTTACTTGACCATTGGATTCGTGTCATTCTGAACTGTAAATAAAAAGTTACAGACGATTTAGTGCGGAAATGTCAAGTTGCGGCCAGTTTAAATTATCATTCTATAATTATCAGTTTAAATTTTGCTTTCTCGTAGCTATTTGTGTCCTTAATTTTGTCATAATATAGAAAATTGACCTAGCTTAACGTGGGCATTGGATTTGTATCATTCTGAAATCTAAATCAAAAGTGATGGACGACTCTGTGCGGACATGTCAAGTAGATCGTCCTCTTAAAATGACTATTCTAAACTGATCATTGGTGCTCCTTGAATAATGGCTTATAAATGAAGTATACTACATGGCATTACGCAGTTTAGGATATATTGGATTACTTTGAGGCTTTGCCTAGCTCTTTTAGTCTCAAATGTTAACACAATATGGAAAATTGAGCTAGATTAATATGGGCATTGGATTAATGTCATTTTGAGCTCTAAATTAAAAGTTAAACATGATTTAGTGCGGACAAGTCAAGTTTATCAGCTAGTTAAAATGATCATTCTAAACTGATAATTTGTGCTCATTGAGAAAAGGTTTACAAATGAAGCATAACGCATGTCATCACGCAGTTTGGGATAGGTTTGATTACTTGGAGACTTTTTCGTAGCTAATTTGGTGTTAAATTTTGTCACAATGTAAAAAATTGAAGTAGCTTAACGCTGGCATTGGATCCGTGTCATTCTGAACTCTAAATCAAAAGTTCAAGACGATTTAGTGCGGACATGTCAAGTTGACGGGCCAGTTAAATTGATCATTATAAACTAATCATTGGTGCTCATTGAGCAAAGATTTACAAATGAAACTTAATGCATGGCATCATGCAGTTTGGGATAGAATTGGCTTACTTGGAGACTTTAACGTAACTATTTTGTTCCTAAATTTGGTTACAATATAGAAAACTGAGCTGGCTTAACGTGGGCGTTGGATTGGTGTCATTTTGAACTCTTAATCAAAAGTGACAGACGATTAGAGCAGATATATCAATTTGATCGGCAAGTTAAAATAATTATTTTAAAATTATCATTGGTGCTCCTTAAATGAAGGCTTATAAATGAAGCATAATGCATGGCATCACGCAGTACATGATAGATTGGATTACTTTGAGGCTTTGCCTAGCTCTTTCAGTCCCATTTTTTTCACAATATGAAAAATTGAGCTAGCTTAACGCGGGCATTGGATTCAAGTCATTTTGAGCTCTAAATCAAAGTTCAGGCCAATTTGGTACGGACATTTTACCGAGTTAAAATTATCATTTTAAAGTGATAATTGGTGCGCATTGAGCAATGGTTTACAAATGAAACTTAATGCATGGTATCACGTAGTTTGGGATATATTGGATTACTTGGAGACTTTGTCATAGCTATTTCGGTCCGAAATTTGTCACAACATAAAAAATTGATCTAGATTAAGGTGGGCTTTGGATTGGTGTCATTCTAAACTCTGAATCAAAAGTAAAATCCGGTTTAGTGATGACATGTCAAGTTTATCGGCCAGTTAAATTGATCATTTTAAACTGAGCATTGGTGCTTATTGAGCAATGGTTTACAAATGAAACATAATGCATGGCATCCCGCAGTTTGGTATAGATTGGCTTACTTGGAGACTTTGTCGTAGCTAGTTCGGTCCTACATTTTGTCACAATATAGAAAATTGAGCTAGCTTAACGTGGGCGTTGGATTCTTTTCATTTTGAACACTAAATCAAAAGTTAAAGACGATTTAGTGCGGATATGTCAAGTTGATCGGCCAGTTAAAATGATTATTCTAAACTGATCATTGGTTCTCCTTAATATAGGCTTATAAATGAAGAATAATGCATGGCATCACACAATTTAGGATGGATTGGATTACTTTGAGGCTTTGCCTAGCTCTTTCAGTCTCAAATGATGTTACAATATGAAAAATTGAGCTAGCGTACCATGGGTGTTGGATTCATGTTATTTTGAGCTTTAAATCAAAAGTTAAAAAAAAATTAGTGCGGACATGTCAAGTTGATCAGCTAGTTAAAATGATCGTTCTAAATTGATAATTGGTTCTCACTGAGGAAAGGTTTACAAATGAAGCATAATGAATGGCATCACGAAGTTTGGGATAGATTGGATTACTTGGAGACTTTTTCGTACCTAGTTTGGTACTAAATTTTGTCACAATATAGAAAATCAAGCTATGGTAACGTGGGCATTGGATTATTTTCATTTTCAACTCTAAATCAAAAGTTAAAAACTATTTAGTGCGGACAAGTCAAGTTGATCGGCCTGTTAAAATGATTATTCTAAACTGATCATTGGTGTTCCTTGAGTAAAGACTTAGAAATGAAGCATATTGCATGGCATCACGCAATATAGGATATATTGGATTATTTTGAGGCTTTGCCTAGCTCTTTCAGTCCCAAATGTTGTCACAATATGGAAAATTCAGCTAGCAAACCATGGGGGTTGGATTCATGCCTTTTTGATCTCTAAATCAAAAATTAAGTACGATTTAGTGCGGACTTCTCAAGTTGATCAGCTAGTTAAAATGATCATTCTAAACTGATCATTGGTGCTCATCGAGCAAAGATTTACAAATGAAGCATAATGCATGGCATCACACTGTTAGGGATAGATTAGCTTAATTGGACACTCTTACGTAGCTATTTTGGTTCTAAGTTTTATCACAATATTGAATATTGAGCTAGCTTAGCATGGGCATTGGATACGTGTCATTCTAAACTATAAATCAAAAGTTACAGACGATTTATTACGGACTTGTCAAGATGATCTGCCGGTTAAAATGATTATATTAAACTGATCATTGGGGCTCCTTGAGTAAAAGCTTATAAATGAAGCATAATGCATGGAATCAGACAGTTTAGGATAGATTCAATTACTTTAAGGCTTTGCCTAGCTTTTTTAGTCTCAAATGTTGTCACAATATGGAAAATTGAGCAAGCTTACTGTGGGTGTTCGATTATTGTCATTTTGAGTTGTAAATCAAAAGTTAAAGACGATTTAGTGCGAACATGTCAAGTTGATAGCTAGTTGAAATGATCATTCTTAACTGATAATTGGTGCTCGCTGAACAAAGCTTTACAAATGAAGCATAATTCATCACATCACACAGTTTTTGATAGTTTTCGTTGCTATTTCGATATAAAATTTTGTCACAATATCGAAAATTGAGCTAACTTAACGTGGGTGTTGGATTTGTGTCATTCTTAAGTCTGAATCAAAAGTTAAAGAAAATTTAGTGCGGACATGTCAAGTTGATCGACCAGTTAAATTGATCATTCTAAACTGATCATTCGTGCTCATTGAGCAATTGTTTACAAATGAAGCATCATGCATGGGATCACGCTGTTTGGGATTGATTGGCTTACTTGGAGACTTTGTCGTAGCTATTTTGGTCCTAAATTTTGTCATAATATAGAAAATTGAGCTAGCTTAACGTGGGTGTTGGATTTGTATCATTCTGAAATCTAAATCAAAAGTTATGGACGACTTTGTTCAGACATGTCAAGTAGATCGCCCAGGTTAAAGTGACTATTCTAAACTGATCATTGGTACTCCTTGAGTAATGGCATATAAATGAAGCATACTACATGGCATTACGCAGTTTAGGATATATTGGATTACTTTGAGACTTTGCCCAGCTCTTTTAGTCTCAAATGTTAACACAATATGGAAAACTGAGCTAGATTAATATGGGCGTTGGATTAATGTCATTTTGATCTCTAAATCAAAAGTTAAAGATGATTTAGTGCGGACAAGTCAAGTTGATCAGCTAGTTAAAATGATCATTTTAAACTGATAATTTGTGCTCTTTGTGATAAGGTTTACAAATGAAGCATAACGCATGGCATCACACCGTTTGGGATAGGTTTGATTACTTGGAGACTTTTTCGTAGCTAATTTAGTGTTAAATTTTGTCACAATGTAAAAAATTGAAGGAGCTTAACGTTGGCATTGGATTTGTGTTATTCTGAACTCTAATCAAAAGTTCAAAACAATTTAGTGCGGACATGTCAAGTTGACGGGCCAGTTAAATTGATTATCTAAACTGATCATTTGTGCTTATTGAGGAAAGGTTTACGAATGAAGCATCATGCATGGCATCACGCAGTTTGGGATTGATTGGCTAACTAGGAGACTTTGTCTGTGCTATTTTGGTCCTAAATTTTTTCATGATATAGAAAACTTAGCTATCAAAGTTCAGGCCAATTTAGTACGGACATTTTACCTAGTTAAAATTATCATTCTAAAGTGATAATTGGTGCGCATTGAGCAATGGTTTACAAATGAATATTAATGCATGGTATCACGTAGTTTGGGATATATTGGATTACTTGGAGACTTTGTCCGAAATTTGTCACAACATAGAAAATTAAGCTAGATTAACGTGGGCTTTGGATTGGTGTCATTCTAAACTCTGAATCAAAAGCTAAATCTGGTTTAGTGAGGACATGTCAAGTTTATCGGCCAGTTAAATTGATCATTTTTAAACTGAGCATTGGTGCTTATTGAGCAATGGTTTATAAATGAAACATAATGCATGGCATCTTGCAGTTTCGGATAGATTGGCTTACTTGGAGACATTGTCATAGCTAGTTCGGTCCTAAATTTTGTCACAATATAGAAGATTGAGCTAGCTTAAGGTGGGCGTTGGATTCTTTTCATTTTGAACACTAAATCAAAAGTTAAAGACGATTTAGTGCGAACATGTCAAGTTGATCGGCCAGTTAAAATGATTATTCTAAACTGATCATTGGTTCTCCTTAATAAAGGCTTATAAATGAAGAATAATGCATGTCATCACACAATTTAGGTTGGATTGGATTACTTTGAGGCTTTGCCTAGCTATTTCAGTCTCAAATGATGTTACAATATGAAAAATTGAGCTAGCTTACCATGGGCGTTGGATTCATGTCATTTTGAGCTTTAAATCAAAAGTTAAAGACGATTTAGTGCGGACATGTCAAGTTGATCAGCTAGTTAAAATGATTGTTCTAAATTGATAATTGGTGCTCATTGAGGAAAGGTTTGCAAATGAAGCATAATGAATGGCATCACGCAGTTTGGGATAGATTGGATTACTTGGAGACTTTGTCGTACCTAGTTTTGTACTAAATTTTGTCACAATATAGAAATCGAGCTACTTTAACGTGGGCATTAGATTCTTTTCATTTTGAACTCTAAATCAAAAGTTAAAAACGATTTAGTGCGGACATGTTAAGTTGATCAGCCTGTTAAAATGATTATTCTAAACTGATCATTGGTGCTCCTTGAGTAAAGACTTATAAATGAAGCATAACGCATGGCATCACGCAATTTAGGATATAGTGGTTTATTTTGAGGCTTTGCCTAGCTCTTCAAGTCTCAAATGTTGTCACAATATAGAAAATTGAGCTAGATTACCATGAGCGTTGGATTCATGCCATTTTGAGCTCTAAATCAAAAGTTAAACGATTTTGTGCGGACTTCTCAAGTTGATCAGCTAGTTAAAATGATCATTCTAAACTGATCATTGGTGCTCATCGAGCAAAGCTTTACAAATGAAGCATAATGCTTGGCATCACGCTGTTTGCGATAGATTGGCTTACTTGGACACTTTTAGGTAGCTGTTTTGGTTCTAAGTTTTGTCACAATATAGAATATTGAGCTAGCTTAGCGTGGGCATTGGATATGTGTCATTCTAAAGTGTAAATCCAAAGTTAAAGACGATTTATTGCGGACTTGTCAAGATGATCTGCCAGTTAAAATGATTATTTTAAACTGATCATTGGGGCTCCTTGAGTAAAAGCTTATAAATGAAGCATAACGCATGGCATCAGACAGTCTAGGATAGATTCAATTACTTAAAGGATTTGCCTAGATTTTTGAGTCTCAAATGTTGTCACAATATGGAAAATTGAACTAGCTTAACGTGGGTGTTGGATTATTGTCATTTTGAGTTGTAAATCAAAAGTTAAAGACGATTTAGTGCAAACATGTCAAGTTGATAGCTAGTTGAAATGATCATTCTAAACTGATAATTGGTGCTCACAGAGCAAAGCTTTACAAATGAAGAATAATTCATCACATCACATAGTTTTTGATAGTTTTCGTAGCTATTTTGATCTAAAAGTTTGTCACAATATCGAAAATTGATCTAGCTTAACTTGGGTGTTGGATTTGTGTCATTCTTAGGTCTGAATCAAAAGTTAAAGACAATTTTGTGCGGACATGTCAAGTTGATCGACCAGTTAAATTGATCATTCTAAGCTGATCTTTCGTGCTCATTGAGCAATGGTTTACAAATGAAGCATCATGCATGGGATCACGCAGTTTGGGACAGATTGGCTTACTTGGAGGCATTGTCGTAGCTAGTTCGGTCCTAAATTTTTTCAATATATAGAAAACTGAGATAGTGTAACGTGGACGTTGGATTCTTTTCATTTTGAGATCTACATCGAAATTTAAAGACGATTTAGTGCGGACATGTCAAGTTGATCGGCCAGTTTAAATGATTATTCTAAACTGATCATTGGTGCTCCTTGAGTAAAGGCTTACACATGAAGCATAATGCATGACATCACGCGGTTTAGGATAGATTTAATTACTTTGAGGCTTTTTCATTGCTATTTCTGTCTCAAATGTTGTCACAATATGGAAAATTGAGCTAGCTTAACGTGGGCGTTGGAATCATGTCATTTGCAGCTCTAAATAAAAAGTTGAAAATGATTTAGTGCGGACATGTCAAGTTGATCTCCTAGTTAACATGATCATTCTGAATTGATATTGGTGCTCATTGAGAAAAGGTTTACAAATGAAGCATAATGCATGGCATGACACAGTTTGGGATAGATTGAATTACTTGGAGACTTTTTCGTAGCTAGTTCGGTCTTAAATTTTGTCACAATATAGAAAATTGAACTAGCTTAACGTGGGCAATAGATTAGTGTCATTCTAAACTCTGAATAATAAGTTAAAGATGATTTAATGCGGACATGTTAAGTTGATCGGCCAGTTAAATTGATCATTGGTGCTCATTGAGAAATGGTTTACAAATGAAGCATCATGCATGGCATCACGCAGTTTGGGACTGATTGGATTTCTTGGAGACTTTATCTTAGCTACTTTGGCCCTATATTTTGTCACAATATAGAAAATTAAGCTAGTTTAACGTGGGCGTTGATTCGTGTTATTCTGCAGTCTAAATCAAAAGTGAAATATGATTTAGTGCGGACATGTCAAGGTTATCGGCCAGTTAAATTGGTCATTCTAAACTGATCATTGGTGCTCATTGAGCAAAGGTTTACAAATCAATCATAATGCATGACATCACGGAGTTCGGCATAGATTGGCTTACTTGGACACTTTTTCAAAATATAGAAAATTGAGCTTGCTTAAGGTGGGCATTGGATTCGTCTCATTCTGAACTCTAAATCAAAGGTTAGAGACGATGTAGTGCGGACATGTTAAGTTCATCTACCAGTTTAAATTATTATTTGAAACTAATTGTTGGTGCTTTTAAATGAAGCATAATGCATGGCATCACACAGTTTAGGATAGATTGGATTATTTTAAGGCTTTGCCAAGCTTTTTCAGTCTCAAATGTTGTCACAATATGGAAAATTGAGCTAGTTTAACGTGGGCGTTGGATTCATGTCATTTGAGTTCTAAATAAAAAATTAAAGACGATTTAGTGCAAACATGTCAAGTTTATTAGCTAGTGAAAATGATCATTCTAAAATGATACTTGGTGATCATTGAGCAAAGGTTTACAAATGAACCATAATGCATGGCATCACGCAGTTTGGGATAGATTGGATTACTTGGAGACTTTGTCGTTGCTATTTTGGTCTTAAATTTTGTCACAATATACAAAATTTAGATTGCTTAACATAGGCATTGGATTTGTATCATTCTGAAGTCTGAATCAAAAGTTAAAGACAATTTAGTACGGACATGTCAAGTTGATCAGCCAATTAAACTGATCATTCTAAACAGATCATTAGTGCTCATTGAGCAAAGGTTTACAAATGAAGCAGCATGCATGACATCACGCAGTTTGGGATAGAGTGGCTTACTTGGAGGCTTTGTCCTAGCTATTTTGGTCCTAAATTTTGGCACAATATAGAAAATTGAGCTAGGTTAACGTGGGCGTTGGATTCGTGTCATTCAACTCCAAATCAAAAGTTATAGATGATTAGTGCAGACTTGTCAAGTTGATCGGCCAGTTAAAATGATAATTATAAACAGATCATTGGTTCTCCTTGAGTGAGGGTTTATAAATGAAGCATAATGCATGACATCGCAGTTCAGGATGGATTGGATTACTTTGTGGCTTTGCCTAGCTGTTTCAGTCTCAAATGTTGTTGCAATGTGGAAACTTGAGCTAGCTTAACGTGGGTGTTGGATTCATGTCATTTTGAACTCTAAATGAAAAGTTAAAGACGATTTAGTGAGGACATGTCAAGTTGATCAGCTTGTTTAAATGATCATTCTAAACTGATAATTGGTTCTCATTGAGCAAAGGTTTACAAATTAAGCATAATGCATGACATAACGTAGTTTAGGATAGATTGGATTACTTTCAAGCTTTGCCTAGCTCATTCAGTCTCAAATGTGTGTACAATATAGAAAATTGAGCTAGCTTAACATGGGTGTTGGATTAATGTAATTTTGAGCTCTAAATCAAAAGGTATAGACGATTTAGTGCAGACATGTCAAGTTGATAAGCTAATTATATTGATCATTCTAAACTTATAAGTGGTTCTGATTGAGCAAAGGTTTACAAATGAAGCATAATGCATGGCCTCACGCAGTTTGGGATATATTGGATTACTTGGAGACATTTTCGTAGCTAATTCGGTCTTAAATTTTGTCACAATATAGAAAATTGACATATATTAACGTGGGCGTTAGATTTGTGTCATTCTAAACTCAGAAAAAAAGTTCAAGACGATTTAGTGCAGACATGTCAAGTTGAACGACCAGTTAAATTGGTCATTCTAAACTGATCATTGGTGGTCATTGACCAAAGGTTTACAAATGAAGCATCATGCATGGCATCCTGCATATTGGGATAGATTGGATATTTTGGAGAATCTTTCGCAGCTATTTCAGTATTAAATTTTGTCACAATATAAAAAATTCAGCGAGCTTAACGTGGGTGTTGGATTCGGGTCATTTTGAACTCTGAATCAAAAATTAAAGAGGATTTAGTGCGGACATGTCAAGTTGAACGGCCACTTAATTTGATCATTATGAACAGATCATTGGTGCTCATTGAGCAAAGCTTTACAAATGAAACATAATGCATGGCATCACGCAGTTTGGGATAGATTGGATTACTTGGAGGCTTTGTCATAGCTATTTTGGTCTTAAATTTTCTCATACTATAGAAAATAGAGCTAGCTTTACGTTAAAGATGATATAGTGCGGACATGTCAAGTTGATCAGCTAGTTAAAATGATCATTCTAAAATAATAATTGGTGCTCATTGAGCAAAGGTTTACAAATGACGCGTAATGCATGGCATTAAGCAGTTTGGGCTAGATTGGATTATTGGGAGGCTTTGTGGTAGCTATTTCGGTTTTAAAATTTATCATAATATGGAAAATTGATCTAGCTTAACAAGGGCATTCGATTCGTGTCATTCTGAATGCTAAATCCAAAGTTAAGGACAATTTAGTGCAGACATCTCAAGTTGATTGCCCAGTTAAATTGCTCATTCTAAACTGATCATTGGTGCTCATTGAGCAATCTTTTACAAAACTAAGCATAATGCATGCCATCACACAGTTCAGTCTTAACTTTTGTCACAGTATAGAAAATTGAGCTAGCTTAACGTGGGCATTTCATTCGTGTCATTGAGCGAAGGGTTAACAAATGAAACATTATGCGTGTCATCACATAGTTTGGGATATATTGGATTACTTGGAGGCTTTGTCATAGCTATTTTGGACTTAAATTTTGACACAATATAGAAAATGGTGTTACCATAACGTGGGCGTAAGATTCGTGTCATTCTGAACACTAAATCAAAGGTTAAAGACGAATTAGTGCGGATATCTCAAGTTGATTGGCCAGTTAAATTCATCATTCTAAACTGATGATTGGTGCTACTTGAGTAAAGTGTTATAAATAAAGCATAATGCATGGCATCACGCAGTTTAGGATCGATTGGATTACTTTGAGGCTTTTTCTAACTCTTTCAGTCTCAGATGTCACAATATGGAAAATTGAGCTAGCTTAACGTGGCCGTTGGATTCATGTTATTTTGAGCTCTAAATCAAAAGTTATTAGTGCGGACATGTCAAATTGATCAGCTAGTTAAAATGATCATTCTAAACTGATAATTGTTGCTCATTGAGGAAAGTTTTACAAATGAAGCGTAATGAATGGCATCACGCATTTTGGGATAGATTGGACTATTGAGAGGCTTTGGCGTACCTATTTCGGTCATAAATTTTGTCACAATGTAGAACATTGAGCTAGCTTTAGGTTAAAGACGATATAGTGCGGACATGTCAACTTGATTAGCTAGTTAAAATGATCATTCTAAAACGATAATTACTGCTCATTGAGCGTAATTATTTGGCCTAAAGCATAATTATTTGGTTTAAAATTGAAGGGTAAAGCATGGCATCAAGCAATTTGGCCTAGATTGGATTACTGTAAGGCTTTGTCGTAGTTATTTCAGTCCTAAATTTTGTAACAATATGGAAAATTGAGCTAGCTTAACGTGGGCGTTCGATTCGTGTCATCCTGAACACTAAATCCAAAGTGAAGGACAATTTAGTGCGGACATATCAAGTTGATCGACCAGTTAAATTGGTCGATCTAAACTGATCTTTGATGATTATTGAGCGAAGGTTTACAAATGAAACATAATGCATGTCATCACATACTTTCGGATTTATTGGATTACCTGGAGGCTTTGTCATAGCTATTTTGGTTTATTTTGTTACAATATATAAAATGGTGCTACCTTAACGTGGGCATTGGATTCAAATCGCTCTAAACACTTAATCAAAGGTTAAAGACGATTTAGTGCGGACATCTCAAGTTGATTTGCCAGTTAAATTGATCATTCTAAACTGATAACTGGTGCTCCTTGAGTAAAGGCTTATAAATGAAGCCTAATGCATGGCATCATGAAGTTTAGGATTGATTGGATTACTTTGTGGCTTTTTGTAGCTCTTTCAGTCTCAAATGTTGTTAGAATATGGAAAACTGAGATAGCTTTACGTGGCCGTTGGATTCATATAATTTTGAGCTCTAAATCAAAAGTTATACACAATGTAGTGCGAACATGTCAATTTGAGCAGCTAGTTAAAATGATCATTCTAAACTGATAATTGGTGCTAACTGAGAAGAGGTTTACAAATGAAGTGTAATGCATGGCATCACGCAGTTTGGGCAAGATTGGATTACTTGGAGTCTCTGTCAGAGCTATTTCGGTCTTAAATTTTGACACAATATAGAAAATTGATCTGGCTTAACATGGCCATTAGATTTGTGACATTCTAAACTCTGAATCTATAGTTGATCGGCAAGTTAAGTTTAGCATTCTAAACTGATTATTGGTGCTCATTGAGCAAAGGTTTACAAATGAAGTATAATGCATGACATCACGCAGTTTGGTATAGATTGGATTACTTGGAGCCTTTGTTGTAGCTCTTTCGGTCTTAAATTTTGCCACAATTAGAAAAATATAGCTAGTTTAACGTGAGCGTTGGATTCGTGTCATTCTGAACACTAAATAAAAAGTTAAAGACGATTTCTTGCAGACATCTCAAGTTGATCGGCCGGTTAAATTGATCATTCTAAACTGTTCCTTGGTGCTCATTGAGGAAAGGTTTACAAATGAAACATAATGCATTTCATCACATAGTATGGGATAGAATGGATTACTTTGAGGCTTTCTCGTAGCTATTTATATCTTAAATTTACAATATAGAAATTTGAACTACCTTAACGTGGGTGTTGGATTCCTGTTATTCTGAACACTAAATCAAATGTTAGAGATGATTTAGTGGGACATCTCAAGTTGATCGGCCAGTTAGATTGATCATTCTAAACTGATCTCCGGTGCTCATTGAGTAAAGGTTTACAAATGAAGCATAATGCATGGCATCAGGCAGTTTGGGATAGATTGGATTACTTTGAGGCTTTGTCGTAGCTATTTTGGTCTTAAATTTTGTCCCAATATCGAAAATTGAGCTAGAATAACGTGGATGTTGGAGAGTGTCATTGTGAACTTTAAATCAAAAGTTAAAGACGATGTACTGTAGACATCTCAAGTTGATAGGCAAGTTAAATTCATCATTCTAAATTGATTATTGGTGCTCATTGAGCAAATGTTTACAAATGAAGCATAATGCATGGCATCACGCTGTTTGAGATTGATTGGATTACTTGGAGGCTTTAGCGTAGCCATTTCAGTTTTAAATTTTGTCACATTAAAGAAAATTGATCTAGCTTAATCTGTGCGTTGTATTTGTGTTATTCTGAATTCTGAATCAAAAGTTAAAGACATTTTAGTGGTGCGGACATGTCAAGTTGATCACCCAGTTAAATTTGTCATTCTAAACTGATCCTTGGTAGTTATTGAGCAAAGGTTTACAAAATACGGGTAATGCATGGCATCACATAGTTTGGGATATATTGGGTTACCTGGAGGCTTTGTCTTAAATTTTGGTCTTAAATTTCTTCACAATAGTGTTGTTCGTTTGGTGGCCGCAGGCGGCTGCGGCTGCGACAGATGTTGTTCATTTTTCGGTCGCCAGCGGTTGCGGTTGTGGTTGATAGCAGATTTTTAGTCGCACCGCTGCTTTAATCAGCGGTCAAAAAAATTGCGATGCAAGACGTAGCATCTGATCGCTGCGTCTGCCGCAGGTACCTACGGCAGCTAAACGAACAACAATCTGCCGCAGACGCAGCCGGAGGTTCCTGTGGCTGCCAAACGAACATGACCAATATAGAAAATTGAGTTCGTTTAACGTGGGCGTCGGATTCATGTCATTCTGAACTTATCAATGGTGCTCATTGAGCACAGGTTTACAAATGAAGCATTATACATGGAATCACGCAGTTTTGAGCAGATTGGATTACTTGGAGGCTTTATCATATCTATTTTGGTCTTATATTTTGTCACAATATAGAAAATTGAGCATGCTTAACATGGGCGTCCGATTCGTGTTGTTCTGAACTCTGAATCAAATGTTAAAGACGATTTAGTGTGAACATGTAGTTTTGATCGGCCAGTTAAATTGATTATTCTAAACTGATCATTGCTGCTCATTGAGCAAAGGTTTTCAAATGAATCATAATGCATGGCATCACGCAACTTGGGATAGATTGGATTACTTGTAGGCTTTTTCGTAGCTATTTTAGTCTTAAATTTTGTCACAATTTAGAAAATTGAGCAAGATTAATGTGGGCGTTGGAATCGTGTCATTCTAAACTATAAATCAAAAGTTAAAGACAATTTAGTGCAGTCATCTCAAGTTGATCAGCTAGTTAAATTTATCATTCTAAACTGATCATTGGTGCTCATTGAGAAAAGGTATACAAATGAAGCATAATGCATGCCATCACACAGTTTGGGATAGATTGGTTTACTTGGAGGCTTTGTCGTAGCTATTTTGGTCTTATGTTTTGTCACAATATAGAAAATTGAGATAGATTAACGTGGGTGTTGGATTTGTGTCACTCTCAACTCTAAATCAAAAGTTAAAGACGATTTACTGTAGATAATTGAAGTTAATGGGCCACTTAAATTGATCAGTCTAAACTGATCTTTGGTGCTCATTGAGCAAAGGTTTACAAAATAAGGATAATGCATGACATCACGTAGTTTGGCATAAATTGGATTGCTTGGAGGCTTTGTTGTAGCTATTTTGGTCTTAAATTTGATCACAATATAAAAATTTGAGTTCCGTTAACGTGGGCATTCGATTCGTGTCATTCTGAACTTTAAATCAAAAGTTAAAGATGATGTAGTGCTGACATGGCAAGTTGCTTTGCCAGTTAAATTGATCATTCTAAACTGATCATTGATGCTCATTGAGCAAAGGTTTACAAATGAACCATAATACATGGCATCACGCAGTTTGGGGTAGATTGGATTACTCAAAGGCTTTGTCGTAGCTATTTTAGTCTTAAACTTTGTCACAATATGGAAAATTGACCTAGCTTAACATGGGCGTCGGATTTGTATCATTCTGAACTCTGATCCAAAGTTAAAGACGATTTAATGCGTACTTGTCATGTTGATCGGCGAGTTAAATTGACCATTCCAAACTTATCATTGGTGCTTATTGAGCAATTGTTTAAAAATAAGCATAATGCAAGGCATCTGAGAGTTTAAGGTATATTGGATTACTTTGAGGCTTTCTCCTAGCTATTTCGGTCTTAAATTTTGTAAAACTATAGAAAATTGAGCTACCTTAAGTTTTGTCCCAATGTGAAAATTGAGCATTAGATTTGTGTCATTCTGAACTCTGAATCAAAATTTAAAGACGATTTAGTGTGGACATGTAGTGTTGATCGGCCAACTAAATTGATCATTCTGAAGTGATCACTGGTACTCATTGAGCAAAGGTTTACAAATGAAGCATAATGCATGGCATCACGCTGTTTGGGATACATTGGATTACGTGGAGGCTTTGTCGTACCTATTTTGGTCTAAAAATTTTGTCACAGCTAGAAAATTGAGCTACCGTAATGTGGGTGTTGGAATATCGTTATTTTGAAAAATAAATAAAAAATTAAAGACGTTTTGGTTAGATATCTCAAATTGATCGGCCAGTTTAATTGGTCATTCTAAATTGATCATTGGTGCTCATTGAAGAAAGGTTTACAAATGAAATAAAATCCATTTAATCACATAGTTTGGGATAGATTGGATTACTTGGAGGTTTTCTCGTAGCTATTTCTATCTTTAATTTACAATATAGAAATTTCAGCTACCTTAATGTGGGTGTTGGATTCGTGTCATTCTGGACACTAAATCAAAAGTTAAAGACATTTTAGTGGGTCATCTCAAGTTGATCGGGCAGTTAGATTGATCATACTAAACTGATCATTGGTGCTCATTGAGCAAAGGTTTACAAATGAAGGATAATGCATGGCATCACGCAGTTAGGGATATATTAGATTACTTTGAGGCTTTATCGTAGCTATTTTGGTCTTAAAGTTTTTCACAATATAGAAACTTAAGCTAGATTAACGTGTGCATTGGACTCGTGTCATTCTAAACTCTAAATCAAAAGTTAAAAACGATTTACTGCAGACATGTCAAGTTTATCGGCAAACTAAATTGATCATTCTAAACTGATCTGTGGTGCTCATTGAGCAAAGGTTTACAAAATAAGGATGATGCATGGCATCACGTAGTTTGGGATAGATTGATTTACTTGGAGGCTTTGTTGTAGCTATTTCTTTTTTAAATTATGTCACAATATAGAAAATCGAGTTTGTTTAACGTGGGCGTTGGATTCGTGTCATTCTAAATTCTGAATCAAAAGTTAAAGAAGATTTAGTGCGGACACGGCAAGTTGATCGGCCAGTTAAATTGATCGTTCTAAACTGATCATTGATGGTCATTGAGCAAAGGTTTACAAACAAAGCATAATACATGGCATCACGCAGTTTCGGATAGATTGGATTACTCAAAGGCTTTGTCGTAGATATTTCAGTCTTAAATTTTATCACAATATAGAAATTGACCTAGCTTAACATGGGCGTCGGATTTCTATCATTCTGAACTCTGATCAAAAGTTAAAGACGATTTAATGCGGACTTGTCATCTTGATCGGCGAGTTAAATTGACCATTCCAAACTTATCATTGGTGTTCATTGAGCAAAGGTTTAAAAATAAGCATAATGCAAGGCATCAGACAGTTTGGGGTAGATTGGATTACTTCGAGACTTTCTCCTACCTATTTCGGTCTTAAATTTTGTAACACTATAGAAAATTGAGCTACCTTAAGTTTTGTCTCAATGTGAAAATTGAGCATTAGATTTGTGTCATAGTTTAGGATAGAATGGATTACTTGGAGGCTTTCTCGTAGCTATTTCTATCTTTAATTTACAGTATAGAAATTTGAGCTAACTTAATGTGGGTGTTGGATTCGTGTCATTCTGAACACTAAATCAAAAGTTAAAGACAATTTAGTGGGACATCTCAAGTGGATCGGCCAGTTAAATTGATCATACTAAACTGATCATAGGTGCTCATTGAGCAAAGGTTTACAAATAAAGCATAATGCATGGCATCATGCAGTTTGGGATAGATTACATTAATTGGAGGCTTTTTCGTAGCCATTTTGGTCTTAAATTTGTCACAATATAGAAACTTAAGCTATATTAACGTGGGCATTGGACTCATGTCATTCTAAACTCTAAATCAAAAGTTAAAAATAATTTACTACACACATGTCAAGTTGATCGGCCAGTTCAATTGATCATTCTAAACTTATATTTGGTGATTATTGAGCAAAGGTTTACAAAATAAGGATCATACCTGGCATCACGTAGTTTGGGATAGATTGGATTACTTGGAGGCTTTGTTGTAGCTATTTTGGTTTTAAATTTTGTCACAATATAGAAAATCTAGTTTGTCTAACATGGACATTGGATTCGTATCATTCTAAACTCTGAATCAAAAGTTAAAGAAGATTTAGTGCGGACATGGCAAGTTGACCGGCCAGTTAAATTGATCATTCTAAACTAATCATTGATGATCATTGAGCAAAGGTTTACAAATGAAGCATAATACATGGTATCAATCTGGTTGGGATAGATTGGATTACTTGAAGGCATTGTCGTATCTATTTCAGTCTTAAATTTTGCCACAATATAGAAAATTGACCGAGCTTAGCGTGGACGTTGGATTTGTTTCATTCGGAACTCTGAATCGAAAGTTAATGACGATTTAGTGCAGACATGTGAATTTGATTACCCAGTTAAATTTATCATTTTAAACTGATTACTGGTGCTCATTGAGGAAAGGTTTACGAATGAATAATTATGCATGACATCATTCAGTTTGGGGTAGATTGGATTATTTGCAGGCTTTGTCTTAGCTATTTTCAGTATTAAATTTTGTCACAATATATAAAATCGAGCTCGTTTAACATGGGCACTGGATTTGTGTCATTCTGAACACTAAATCACAAATTAAAGACGATTTAGTGCGGACATGTCAAGTTGATCGCCTAGTTAAATTTGTCATTCTAAACTGATCTTTGGTACTCATTGAACAATGGTTTACAAAATAAGGATAATGCATGGCATCACATAGTTTGGGATAGATTGGATTACCTGGAGGCTTTGATGTAGCTATTTTGGTTTTCAATTTCGTCACAATATAGAAAATTGAGTTCGCTTAATGTGGATGTTGGATTCGTGTCATTCTGAACTGATCATTGGTGCTTATTGAGCATAGGTTTACAAATGAAGTATAATCCATGGCTTCACGCAGTTTGGGAAAGATTGGATTACTTCGAAGCTTTGTCATAGCTATTTTGGTCTTAACTTTTGTCACAATATAGAAAATTGGGCAAGCTTAACATGGAATCTGATTCGTGTCATTCGGAACTTTGAATCAAATGTTAAAGACGATTTAGTGTGGACATGTAGTGTTGATCGGCCAATTAAGTTGATTATTATAAACTGATCATTGGTGCTCATGGAGCAAAGGTTTTCAAATGAAGCATAATGCATGGCATCACACAAGTTTGGATAGATTGGATTACTTGGAGGCTTTGTCGTAGCTATTTCAGTCTGAAATTTTGTCACAATTAAGAAAATTGAACTAGTTTAAAGTGGGCATTGGAATCGTGTCATTCTAAACTCTAAATCAAAAGTTAAAGATGATTTAGTGCAGACATCTCAAGTTGATCAGCTAGTTAAATTTATCATTCTAAACTGATCATTGGTGCTCATTGAGCAAAGTTCTACAAATGACGCATAATGCACGGAATCACGCAATTTGGGATAGACTGGATTACTTGGAGGCTTTGACGTAGCTATTTTGGTGTTAAATTTTGTCATAATATAAAAACTTGAGCTAGATTAATGTGGGCGTTGGATTCTTGTCATTCAGAACTCTAAATCAAAGTTAAAGAAGATTTACTGCAGACGTCTCAAGTTGATCGGCCAGTTAAATTGATCATTCTAAACTTATCATTGTGTTCATTGAACAAAGGTTTACAAATGATGCATAATGCATGGCATCACGTAGTTTGGGATAGATTGGATTAATTGGAGGTTTTGCCATAACTATTTCGGTCTTGATTTTTGTAACAATATAGAAAATTGAGCTAGCTTAACGTGAGCATTTGATTTGTGTCATTCTGAACTCTGAATCAAAAGTTAAAGACGATTTAGTGTGGACATGTTGTGTTGATCGGCCAGTTAAATTTATCATTCTAGACTGATCACTGGTGCTCATTGAGCAAAGGTTTACAAATGAAGCATATTGCATGGCATCACATAGTTAGGGATATATTGGATTACTTGGAGTCTTTGTCGTAGCTATTTCGGTCATAAATTTTGTCACAGTTAGAAAAATTGAGCTAGCTTAATGTGGGTGTTGTGTTTGTGTCATTCTAAACACTAAATAAAAAGTTAAAGACGATTTAGTCAGAAACCTCAAATTGATCGGCCAGTTAAATTGATCGGCCAGTTAAATTGATCGGCCAGTTAAATTGATCGGCCAGTTAAATTGATCATTCTAAATTGATCATTGGTGCTCATCGAGGAAAGGTTTACAAATGAAATAATATGATTTTCATCACTTATAAGCTTTCTCGTAGCTATTTCTATCTTTAATTTACAGCATAGAAATTTGAGCTACCTTAGTGGGGGTGTTAGATTCGTCTCATTCTGAACACTAAATCAAAAGTTAAAGACAATTTAGTGGGACATTTCAAGTTGATCGACCAGTTAAATTGATCATACTAAACTGATCAACTGGAATTACGCAGTTTGGGATAGATTAGATTACTTGGAGGCTTTGTCGTAGCTATTTTGGTCTTAAATTTTGTCACAATATAGAACTTTAAGCTAGATTAACGTGGGCATTGGGTTTCGTGTCATTATAAACTCTAAATCAAAAGTTAAAGACAATTTACAACAAACATGTCAAGTTTATCGGCCAGTTAAATTGATCATTCTAATCTGACCTTTGGTGCTCATTGAGCCAAGGTTTAAAAAATAAGGATAATGCATGGCATCACGTGGTTTGGGATAGATTGGATTACTTGTAGGCTTTGTTGTAGCTATGTCGGTCTTAAATTTTATCACAATATAGAAAATTAAGTTTGATCAACATGGGCGTTGGATTCTTGTCATTCTAAACTCCGAATCTAAAAATAAAGACAATTTAGTGCAGAATTGGCAAGTTGATCGGCCAGTTAAATTGATCATTCTAAACAGATCATTGATGCCCACTGAGCAAAGGTTTACAAATGAAGCATAAAATATGGCATCACGCAGTTTGGGATATATTGGATTACTTGTAGGCTTTGCCGTAGCTATTTCAGTCTTAAATTTTGCCACAATATAGAAAACAGACCTAGCATAACGTGGGCGTTGGATTCGTGTCATTCTGAACTCTTTATCAAAAGTTAAAGACATTTCAGTGTAGACATGTTAAGTTGATCGCCCAGTTATATTTATCATTCTAAACTGATCATTAGTGCTCATTGAGCAAAGGCCTACTAATGACTCATAATGGATGACAACACAGTTTGGGGTAGATTGGATTACTTGGAGGCTTTCTCGTAGCTATTTAAGTCTTAAATTTTGTCACAATATTTAAAATTGAGCTCTCTTAATGTGGGGACTGCATTTGTGTCATTCTGAACACTAAATCAAAAATTTAAAACGATTTAGTGGACATCTCAAGTTGATCGGCCAGTTAAATTGATCATTCTAAACTGATCCTCGGCTCATTGGGCAAAAGTTTTCAATTGAAACATAATGCATTTCATCACAAGTTGATTGGCCAGTTAAATTGATCATTCTAAATTGATCATTGGTGTTCATTGAGAAAAGGTTTACAAAAGAAACAAAATGCATGGCATCACGAAGTTTGGGATAGATTGGATTACTTGGAGATTTGTCGTATCTATTTTGGTATTAAATTTTTTCATAATATAAAGAATTGAGCTAGCCTTAAGTTGGCTTTGGATTCTTGTCATTCTGAACTCTAAATCAAAAGTTACGGACGATTTAGTACAAATATGTCAAGTTGATCGGCCAATTAAAATGATTATTCTAAACTTATCATTAGTGCTCCTCAAGTAAAGGCTTATAAATCAAGAATAATGCATGACATCACGCAGTGTAGGATAGATGACATTACTTTGAGGCGTTGTCTACCTCTTTCAATGTCAAATGTTTTCACAATTTGGAAAATTGAGCAATCTTAATGTTGGTATTGGATTCATGTCATTTTGAGCTTTAGATCAAAAGTTAAAGACGATTTAGTGCGGACATATCAAGTTGATCAGGTAGTTAAAATGATCATTCTAAAATAACCATTGTTGATCGTTGAGCAAAGGTTTACAAATGAAGCGTAGTGCATCTCATCACACAGATTGGGATAGATTGGATTACTAGGAAACTTTATCGTACTTATTTCGGTCATATATTTTGTCACAATATAGAAAATTGAGCTACCTTAACATGGACGTTAGATTCGTGTCATTCTAAACTCTGAATCAAAAGTTAAAGATTATTCAGTGCGGACAAGTCAATTTGATCGGCCAATTAAATTGATCATTCTAAACTGATAACTAGTGCTCATTGAGCAAAGGTTTAAAAATGAAGCATAATAATGTCATCACACTGTTTGGAGTAGATTGGATTACTTGGAAACTTTGTCGTACCTATTTGAGTCTTAAATTTTGTCAAAGTACAGAAAATTGAGCTAACTTTACATGGGCATTGGATTAGTGTCATTTTTGACACTAAATCAAAAGTTAAATACGATTTAGTGCGGACATATCAATTTTATCGGCCAGTTAAATTCATCATTTTAAACAGAGCAGTGGTGCTCATTTACCAAAGGTTTAGAAATGAAGCATAATGCATGGTATCACGCAGTTTGGGATAGATTGGATTGCTTGGAGGCTTTGTCGTAGCTATTTCGGTTATAATTTTTGTCACAGTATAAAAAATTGAGCTAGCTTAATATAGGCGTTGTATCCATGTCATTATGAACACTGAATCAAAAGTTAAAGATGATTTAGTGTGAACATCTCTGTTTGATCGGCTATTTAAATTGATCATTCTTAACTGATCACTGGTGCTCATTGAGCAAAGGTTTACATATGAGGCACAATGCATGTCATCACACAGTTTGGGACAGATTGGATTACTTGGAGACTTTGTTCTACCTATTTCAGTCTTAAATTTTACGACAATATAGAAAATTGAGCAACATTAACGTGGACGTGGATTCCTGTCATTCTGAACACTAAATCAAAAGTTAAAGACGATTTAGTGCGGACATGTCAATTTGATCGGCTAGTTAAATTGATCATCCTAAACTGATCATTGCTGCTCATTGGGAAAAGGTTTACAAATGAAACATAATGAATTGCATTATACAATTTGGGATAGATTCGATTACCTAGAGGCTTTGTCTTAAATATTGTCACAATATGCGTTGCAGCTATTTAAGTCTGGAGGCTTACCTGGAGGCTTTGTCTTAAACATAATGCATTGCAGCTATTTAGGTCTTAAATATTGTCACAATATAGAAAATTCCTGTCATTTTGAATCAAAAGTTACAGACAATTTAGTGGTGGACATGTCAATTTGATCGGCCAATTAAAATGATCATTCTAAACTCATCATTCGTGCTCCTTGAGCAAAGGCTTATAAATGAAGCATAATGCATGATATCACGCAGTTTAGGATAGATGGGATTACTTTGAGGCTTTGTCTACCTCTTTCAGTCTCAAATGTTTTCACAATCTGGAAAATTGAGCTAGCTTAATGTGGGCATTGGATTCATCTCATATTGAGCTTTATTTCAAAACTTAAAGACGATTTAGTGCAGACATATCAAGTTGATCAGCTAGTTAAAATCATCATTCTAAACTTATAATTGGTGCGTGTGCGTGTCATCACACGGTGTGGGATAAATTTGATTACATGGAAGCTTTATTGTACCTATTTCGGTCGTAAATTTAGTCACAATATAGAACATTGAGCCAGTTTAACGTGGACGTTGGATTCGTGTCATTCTGAACTCTGAATCAAAAGTAAAAGACGATTTAGTGGGGATATATCAAACTGATCGGCCAGTTAAATAGATAATTCTAAACTGGTCATTGGTGCTGATTGAGCAAACGTTTAAAAATGAAGCATAATGCATGGCATCACGCAATTTTGGATAAATTAAATTACTTGGAGGCTTTTTCGTTTCTATTTTGGTATTAAATTTTGTCATAACATAGAAATTGTGCTATGTTAACATGGGCATTGTATTCGTGTAATTCTAAACTCTGAATCAAAAGTAAAAGATGATTTAGTGCGTACATGTCAAACTGATCGGCCAGTTAAATTGATCATTTTTAACTGATCACTTCTGCTCATTAAGCAAAGGTTTACAAATGAAGTATAATGCATCACATCACGTAGTTTGGGATAGATTGGATTACTTGGAGGCTTTCTCGTAGCTATTTCAGTCTCAAATTTAGCCAGAATACAGAAAATGGTGCTAGTTTAATTTGTTTGGATTCATGTCATTATGATCACTAAATCAAAACTTAAAGACGATTTAGTGCGGTCATGTCAAGTTGATCAGCCAGTTAAATTTATCATTCTAAATTGATTATTGGGGCTCATTAAGAAAAGGTTTACAAATGAAACATAATGAATGACATCACGTAGTTTGGGATAGACTGGATTATTTGGAGTTTTGTCATAACTATTTCGTGCGGACATGTCAAGTTGATCGGCCAGTTAAATTGATCCTTCATTACTCATCAGTGGTGCTCATTGAGCAAAGGTGTACAAACGAAGCATAATGCATGGCATCACGCATTATGGGATAGATTGGATTACTTGGAAGCTTTCTCGTAACTATATCGGTCTTAAAATTTTTCGTAATATAAAACATTGAGCTAACTTAACGTAGACGTTGGATTCGGATCAATCAAAACATAAAGACGATTTAGTGCGGACATGTCAAGTTGATCGGCAAGTTAAATTGATCATTCTAAACTGATCATTAGTGCTCATTGAGCAAAGGTTTTCAAATGAAGCATAATGCGTGACATCACGCAGTTTGGGATAGATTAGATTACTTGGAGACATTGTGTAGCTATTTCGGTCTTAAATTTTGTCACAATATAAAAACTTGGGCTAGCTTAACCTGGGCGTTCGATTCGTGTGTGATGGGGACATCAGATCGTATGTCCGGCCGGGATACCAGACTGTCTGACCAGGGAGCGTGCCCGAGACAGCTGGGCCATTTGGCGCGTCTGCCGGCCCAAGCGGTACCGCCGGCCCTTGGACCAGCCGGGCCGGACCAACTAACATTTCCGGCGGAGAGGCCCAAACCTCCGGCCTAACTGGTGGCAACGTGGATGACACCACCGGTCCAATTGGTGATGCCGCCGGCTCCGGGATCAACTTGGTCGGCTCCGATGACAATTCGGCCAGTATCTCGCACAGTCCAGCCGGTACAGCTGATCCAGCCGATTGCACCACCATTTCAACATCCACACAAAGGGATTCGGACCAGATATGCTACCAGCTTCAAGACATGCGTCTAGATGAAGTTTCTACACCAGTGGTGCCACCAGGAGCAATGACAAGGATCAGATCATGGGCGCTCTTCCACAATTTCAGCTTGTGGGTCGACAAGCTCCTAGAGGATATTCGAAAAAGAACATTGGGCCAAGAGTGCAAAGAAGAGTTCAAAGACTTCTCAACAATGCAAGGGACATCAGAGACTTGGGCATTAGTGCCAAGAGAGGTCAGGGCCCAAAGATTCATAACCCTACTCCAAGTCGAAGACTAGGAGCTAGGCGCATGCATGCCACAAGGTCGGCCACCTTCCATTTCTTGGCCGATAGGTAAGAATAGTAAGTTTTCATATACTTGCCTTTTTTCTTTTTTGCAGGGTAGGATTTAGAATGTTTACATTTTGAGTCAAAGACGATTTAGGTAGAATTCCTTTTTCGGTTATTCACTTTTGTAATTTTTCCATTTGTGCACTTTTGTAATTTTTCCATGTTTCTTTGAGTCGACCCTAGAAGGTCAAGCTGTCGAGCATATTAATAAGGCTCCTTCCAGCATTGTAGTTGGACAACCTTTTTTGGATATTAATAAAGATCGAATTTTCTTTCTACAAGTTTTTCTCTCAAGAGACTTGTGCGCTTAGAACCTAGTCGAGACCAGCCCTCCTAGCTCTAACTTTGTGATTTATCACGAGGTTTATAACCCCTCGTGTGGTTCACTTCACCCTTCCATCCATTACCAAACAGAAAACCGCCATCCAGAAGCCTAAGGTTGAGTTTCTCACCTAATCTTCTCCAAACAGCCCACGCACGTACAGCCTTGATTCGAGGCTTGTATCATTTTGGTATCAGAGCTTAAAGCTCCTAAAACCAGGTTTTTTCTATCCTTTACTTAGTCTTGTTTCCAGTTCTTGCATTAGTTTAAGTTTCATTCAATGAAAATCAAAAAAATAACATCTAAGTTCAATCGGAGTGCATCTAGCTCCTACGTGCATCACTAGGTTCTAGAATCATTCTTTGCATTGCAATTCGTTTTTCCTTTTCTGTTTAACCATATTTCCATTATCATTAATTTAAATTAAAAAGCAAAGAAAAAGAAAATAGAAAAATACCTAAAAGAAATCGACCAAAAAAAGGATCCAATATATTTAGCATTAAATCTTAAGAGTTTCCATTTTTCAGGTTTCCTTTTTTCCAGTTTTTTTCCCTTTTGCATTTCTCAACTCCTACTATAAAAAGAAAACCCTCCTAATCGATTTAGAAGCAAAATAACTTGTGTTTTTCTTCTTATAGTATGCAATGGCAGAAGGGAATCAAAATGCAGCTGAGGCCATGATGGCCATGTTCACCACCCTCCAAACGCAACTCGCATCAATCGGCGAGAGGTTGGAGCGCATGGAGATGCCGGTGAGGTTCCAGGCCATAAGGCACGTGAGGGCTGAACAAGACCCTGCTGAGGGTCCTGATTACCCTAGGACACGGCTTGAACAAGGGGAGCCCCAACCGGTTGGAGATGAAGACACGCAGCCCCGCGGCTATCACCCTAGACCGAGAGGACTTCCACGGCAACCAGAGGCAGAAGACGATGGGATCGAGCCCTATGGTCATCACCAGAGACCAAGGATGCCTCCTATACATCATGAGGATAGAGATGAATACGCCTACAACCAGGTAACTCATCCTGATGTTAAATTAACACCTCCTAGTTTTGCAGGAAAAGTAGACCCCGAAGCTTACCTAGATTGGGAGAGGAGGATGGATCACATCTTCGATCACTACAACCAACCAGGCCCTAGGAGAGTCTCCATGGCAGTAGCACAACTCATGGATAATGCCCTCATCTGGTGGGATCATGAGGTTTCTGACCAAAGGAGGAGGAGATTGAGGCCCGTAGACTCATCGGTCGACATGAAAGATCTCATGAGATAAACGTTTGTTCCACCTTATTTCCATAGAGATTTGCAACGACGTTTTTGTAATCTTAAGCAGGGCACCAGATCAGTAGAGGAGTACTACGAAGAGCTTGATAGGCTAAGGAACAGGCTGGAGCTCAATGACGATGAAGAGGCATTGGTGGCGCAATTCTTGGATGGGTTGCAAGAGAGAATCAGCCGTAAGGTGGAGAGACAAATCTACAATGACTTCAAGGACTTGTTCCACCTATCTGTCCAGGCTGAGCAGAACATCAGGCGTAAGAGCCAACACATCCACAGTAAGCCTAAGACGCTTTGGGCACCAAGCAATAGCCCCAAGCCCGTAGACAAAGGCTAGAGCATAGAGATCGAATCACGGTTCAAGAGCAAGCCTCCTAAGCAAACCCGTGACCAGAGAGAGCCTAGTAAGTCTTCTAACCCTCAGAGATCACATGACATCACTTGTTTTAAGTGTAGGGGTCGCGGCCACATCTCAAGGGAGTGCCCAAACAACCGTGTCATGCTGATCACGGAAGCTGGAGAGTATGAGTCTCAAGAAAAAGAAGACTATGAAACAGAAGGGGAATACGGTGACATTGAGTACCCTGATGTGGGGGAACTGCTGGTCACTAAGCGCGTTCTCAGCGCAATGGTAGACCCCTCAGAGACCATTCAATGAGATAACATCTTCCCCAGTCGTTGCACCATCAAGTGCAAGGTATGTAACCTCATCATAGATGGTGGTTCTTGCACTACTGTTGCTAGTGCGTACATGGTTGATAAGCTAGGTCTAGAGAAGACCAGACACCCTTGACCATATAGACTGAGGTGGCTAGATGACAAAGTGGAGCTCAAGATCCATGAGCAAGTAACTGTGCCATTCAGTGTGGGCAGATACCAAGACCAGGTAGTGTGCGACGTGGGGCCAATGCAAGCTGGCTAGATTCTGCTAGGAAGGCCATGGCAGTTTGACAAAGAGACAAGGCATGATGGCCGAACCAATCTCTACACTTTCATGCACGACAAGAGAAAGGTCAGCCTAGCTCCTCTCACACCTCCCCAGGTACATGAGCTACAACAACAAATGAGTAAGGAAAAGAAACTCATTAAATCAAATTTTCTTATTCAACCAAGTCATGTCCGGCGAGCTTTAACCTCGAAGGATTTAATGTTGCTAATGGTCTTTAAGGAGATTTTGAGTGTATAAAAGGAACAGGTAGAGCTACCTCCTGAAGTAGCAGCTCTCCTCAACAAGTTCCAGGATGTATTTCCGGAGGAGATACCAGCAGGCTTGCCTCCCTACGCGGCATAGAGCACCAGATCGACCTCGTGCCTGAAGCAGCCCTGCCTAACTGGCCAGCCTACAGGATGAGCCCAGAGGAGTCTAAGGAGCTTGAGAAGCAAGTCAAGGAGCTCCTGGAGAAGGGCTATGTTCGAGAGAGCCTCAGTCCATGTGCTGTTCCAGTGCTGCTAGTACCCAAGAAGGATGGGACTTGGTGAATGTGCGTGGACTACCGAGCAATCAACAACATCACAGTCAAGTACCGGCATCCGATACCATGGCTGGATGACATGCTAGATGAGCTGAGTGGAGCCACGGTCTTCTCAAAGATAGACCTCAAGAGTGGATACCACCAGGTCAGAATGAAGGAAGGTGATGAGTGGAAGACCGCTTTCAAGACAAAGCAAGGGCTCTACGAGTGGACAGTCATGCCATTCGGCTTGACTAATGCCCCAAGCACCTTCATGCGCCTTATGAACCAAGTTGTTAGGGCGTACGACAGTAAGTTTGTTGTGGTTTACTTTGATGACATTTTAGTTTACAGTAAGTGCCTAAGGGATCACCTCACACATCTTGAGTTGGTACTTAAAACCCTTCGACAAGAAGAGCTTTATGCCAATCTCAAGAAGTGCATCTTTTGTACTGATCAACTTGTCTTCTTAGGTTTTGTTGTAAGTTCACAGGGCTTACAGGTTGATGAAGAGAAGATTCGAGCCATACAAGAATGGCCAACACCGAGAAACATCAGCCAAGTGAGGATTTTCCACGGTCTGGCCAGCTTGTACAGAAGATTCGTGCCCAACTTCAGCAGTATTGCCTCACCATTGACGGCAGTAGTCAAGAAGAACGTCGGATTCAGATGGGGAGAAGCTAAGGAGAAGGCGTTCCAGGCCTTGAAGGACAGCCTCACACATGCACCAGTGCTAGTACTGCCCGACTTCAACAGGACATTTGAAGTGGAGTGCGATGCCTCTGGAATAGGCATAGGAGCGGTGCTAACCCAAGGAGGGAGGCCAGTGGCATAGTTCAGTGAGAAGTTAGGTGGTGCCTCACTGAACTACCCCACCTACGACAAGGAGCTCTATGCCCTAGTCCGAGCCTTGGAGACTTGGCAGCACTACTTGCTGTCCAAGGAGTTTGTGATCCACACTGATCACGAGACTCTCAAACACCTCAGAGGGCAAACCAATCTCAAGAGGAGACATGCCAGGTGGATGGATTTCATAGAGACCTTCCCGTACATCATTAAGTACAAGAAGGGCAAGGATAATGTGGTAGCCGATGCACTATCAAGGAGGTTTGCCTTGATATGCACCATGGAGGCAAAGGTCTTAGGATTCGAGCACATGAAGGACCTATATAAGGATGATCCTGACTTTGCTGAGAGCTACAAGGAGTGTGGCACAGGGAGTCATGGCAAGTTCTACATCCATGAGGAGTTCTTGTTCCGATAGAGAAGGTTGTGCATACCACAAGGATCGTTACGGGAGCTTATCATCCGGGAAGCTCATGGAGGAGGACTCATGGGCCACTTTGGCATCGACAAGACACTAGCAGTGGTCAAGGAGCACTTCTACTGGCCACACATCAAGAGGTCAATAGAAGCCCATTGTGCAAGGTGCATCACCTGCAAAAAGGCGAAGTCCCGAGTGCACCCTCATGGGTTGTACCTCCCTCTGCCCATACCTACACATCCATGGGTGGACATCTCAATGGACTTCATTCTAGGTCTGTCCAAGATCAACCACAAAGATGCTATCTTTGTAGTGGTGGACAGATTCTCCAAGATGGCACATTTCATCCCATGTGCCAATTTCAATGATGCCACGCAAACAGCCGAGCTGTTCTTCAGGGAGATAGTACGGCTTCACGGAGTGCCAAGGACCATCATGTCAGACAGGGACACCAAATTCCTCGGCCACTTCTGGAGGACCCTCTGGAGGAAGCTAGGCACGAAGCTGCTCTTCTCTACCACCTGCCATCCTCTAACCGATGGCCAAACTGAAGTAGTCAACCGGACACTGTCGACTTTTCTCAGGACTACACCAGGGAAGAACCTCAAGACATGGGTGGAGTGCCTGTCATTCATAGAGTTTGCATACAACCGAGCCGTGCACTCAGCAACCAAGAAGACCCCTTTTGAAGTAGTCTACGGCTTCAACCCCCTAACACCTTTGGAGCAAACGCCACTGCCAACAGCAGAGATGACCAACCTCAACGAAACATCCAAGGCGGAGTTCATAAAGAAGATACACCAGAAGGTAGCAGAAAACTTGGAGAAGAGGACCGGGCAGTACGTTACTCATGCCAACAAGGGAAGAAAGGAGGTGATTTTTCAACCAGGCGATTGGGTGTGGCTACACCTACGGCAGGAGAGGTTCCCCAACCTAAGGAATTCCAAGCTGGCCCCAAGAGAGGATGGACCATTCAGAGTGCTGGAGAGGATCAACAACAACGCCTACCGGATCAAGCTTCCAGGTGAGTTTAATGTGTCTAACACATTCAATGTAACTGATTTAGCCCTTTTCCATGCAGATGAACCAGTTTTGAGGTCAAAACCTACTGAACGGGGAGGGGATGATGGGGACATCAGATCGTATGGCCGGCCAGGAGACCAGACTGGCCGACCAGGGAGCTTGCCCGAGACAGCCGGGCCATTTGGCGCGTCTGCCGGCCCGAGCGGTACTGCCAGGCCTTCGACCAGCCGGGCCGGACCAACCAACATTTCTGACGGAGTGGCCCAAACCTCCGGCCCAACTGCCAGTGACGTGGATGAAACCGCCGGTCCAATTGGTGATGCCGCCGGCTCCGGGATCAACTTGGCCGGCTCCGATGACAATTCGGCCAGTACCTCGCACAGTCCAACCGGTAGAGCCGATCCAGCCGATTGCACCACCATTTCAACATCCACACAAAGAGACTCGGACTAGACAAGCTACAAGTTTCAAGACATGCATCCAGATGAAGTTTCTACACCAGTGGTGCCACCAGGAGCAATGACAAGGATCAGATCATGGGCGCTCTTCCACAATTTCAGCTTGTGGGTCGACAAGCTCCTAGAGGATATTCGAAAAAGAACATTGGGCCAAGAGTGCAAAGAAGAGTTCAAAGACTTCTCAACAATGCAAGGGACATCAGAGACTTGGGCATTAGTGCCAAGAGAGGTCAGGGCCCAAAGATTCATAACCCTACTCCAAGTCGAAGACTAGGAGCTAGGCGCATGCATGCCACAAGGTCGGCCACCTTCCATTTCTTGGCCGATAGGTAAGAATAGTAAGTTTTCATATACTTGCCTTTTTTCTTTTTTGCAGGGTAGGATTTAGAATGTTTACATTTTGAGTCAAAGACGATTTAGGTAGAATTCCTTTTTCGGTTATTCACTTTTGTAATTTTTCCATTTGTGCACTTTTGTAATTTTTCCATGTTTCTTTGAGTCGACCCTAGAAGGTCAAGCTGTCGAGCATATTAATAAGGCTCCTTCCAGTATTGTAGTTCGACAACTTTTTTCTGATATTAATAAAGATCGAATTTTCTTTCTACAAGTTTTTCTCTCAAGAGACTTGTGCGCTTAGAACCTAGTCGAGACCAGCCCTTCTAGCTCTAAGTTTGTGATTTATTACCAGGTTCAACACGCCTCGTGTGGTTCACTTCACCCTTCCATCCATTAGCAAACAGAATCCCCCCATCCAGAAGCCTAACGTTGAGTTTCTCACCTAATCTTCTCCAAACAGCCCACGCACGTACAACCTTGATTCGAGGCTTGTATTAGTGTCATTCTGAACACTAAATCAAAAGTTAAACATGATTTAGGGTGGAAATGACAAGTTGATTGGCCAGTTAAATTGATCATTCTAAACTGATCATTGGTGCTCATTGAGCAAAGGTTTACAAATGAATCATAATGCGTGTCATCACGCAGTTTATGATAGATTGGATTACTTGAAGGATTTTTCATAGCTATTTCAGTCTTCAATTTGGTCACAATATATAAAATTGAGGTAACTTCACGTGGGCGTTGAATTCATGTTATTCTAAACTGTGAATCAAAAGTTAAAGACAATTTAGTGCGGACATGTCAAGTTGATCGGCCAGTTAAATTGATCATTCGAAACTTATCACTGGTGCTCACTAAGAAAAGGTTTACAAATGAAGCATAATGCATGATAGCAAGCAGTTGGGGATAGATTGGATTATTTGGAGGCTTTGCCGTAGATATTCCGGTCTTAAATTTTGTCAAAATACAGAAAATTGAGCTAGCTTAAGCTGGGCGATGGATTCGTGTCATTCTTAACACCAAATCAAGAGTTAAAGATGATTTAGTGCGAACATGTCAAGTTGATCGACCAATTAAATAGATCATTCTCAACTGATCACTAGTACTCATTGAGCAAAGGTTTACAAATTAAACATATTCCATGGCATCACGTAATTTTTGTTAGATGGGATTACTTTGAGGGTTTGTCGTAGCTATTTCGGCCATAAATTTTGTAACAATATAGAAAATTAAGCTAGCCTAACGTGCCTGTTGGATTCGTCTCATTTTGAACTCTGAATCAAAAGTTACAGACGATTTTGTGCGGACATGTCAATTTGATCGACCAGTTAAATTGATCATTCAAAACTTATCACCGGTGCTCATTAAGAAAAGGTTTACAAATGAAGCATAATGCATGGCAGCACGCAGTTGGGGATAGATTGGATTATTTGGAGGCTTTTTCATAGCTATTCCGGTCTTAAATTGTACCACAATATAGAAAATTGAGCTTGATTAACGTGGGCTTTGGATTCCTGTCATCCTGAACTCTGAATAAAAAGTTAAATCGATTTAGTGCGTACATGTCACTTTGATCGGCAATTTAAATTGATCATTCTAAAGTGATCATTGATGCTCCTTGAGTAAAGGCTTATAAATGAGGAATAATGCATGGATTCACGCAGTTTATTATAGATTGGATTACTTTGAGGCTTTTTCTAGCTCTTTTAGTCTCAAATATTGTCCCAATATGGAAAATTGAGTTAGGTTAACCTGGGAGTTGGATTCATGTCATTCTAAGCTCTAGATCAAAAGTTAAAACGATTTAGTGCGGACATGTCAAGCTGATCAGCTATTTACAATGATCATTCTAAACTTATCATTGGTGCTCATTGAGAAAAAGCTTACAAATGAAACATAATGAATGTTGTCACGTAGTTTGGGATAGATTGGATTACTTGGATGTTTTTTCATAGCTATTTTGGTCTTAATATTTTTCAAAATATAGAAAATTTTGCTAATTTAACGTGGGAGTTGAATTCATGTCATTCTAAACTCTGAATCAAAAGCTAAAGATGATTTAGTGAGCACATGTCAAACTGATCAGCCAGTTGAATTGATCATTCTAAAATGCTAACTGGTGCTCATTGAGCAAAGGTTTAAAATGAAGAATAATGCATGGCATCACACAGTTTGGTATAGATTTGATTATTTGGAGGCTTTGCTGTAGTTATTTCCGTCTTAAATTTTGTCACAATATAGAAAATTGAGCTAGCTTAACATGGGTGTTGGATTCTTGTCATTTTGAATTCTCAATCAAAAGTTAGAGACGATTCAAGTTAGTCGGCAAGTTAAATTGATCATTCCAAACGGATAATTGGTGGTCATTGAGAAAAGGTTTACAAATAAAGCAATTTGCATGGCATCACATAGTTTGGGATGTATTGGATTACTTTGAGGCTTTTTGTAGTTATTTTGGTCTTAAATTTTGCAAAAAAATGGAAAAGTGTGCTAGCTTAACGTGAGCGTTGAATTCATGTCATTTTTAACTACGAATAAAAAGCTAAAGATGATTTAGTGAAGACATGTCAAACTGGTCGGCCAGTTAAATTGATCATTCTAAACTGATTATTGGTGCTCATTAAGCGAAGGTTTACAAATGAAGTATAATGCATGACATCACACAGTTTGGGATAGATTGAATTACTTGGAGGCTTTGTCCTAGCTATTTTGGTCTTAAATTTTGTCACAACATAGAAATTGGGCTAGCTTAACGTGGAATTGGATTCGTGTCATTATGAACACTAAATCA